>OY740795.1:30191322-30785584 GCA_963514005.1 Raja brachyura | reverse complement strand
TTACTTGTGATTAACTTTATCATAGATTTAACATTACATGTGATGAAGCACGCTTCTGTTGCATGCAGTTGTTTTTAGAGAGCAGAATAGTTTTACAAATATTATTTAAAACCAGCTGGGCTCTCAATAACTTGAATTTGAAGCTGTGCTCAGTATTTTGGATTGAAATATGAACAGATAATAATTAACAGTTTCTGTAAGAGCACAGCCAGGGCTGTGAAACTCATAAATTCTGATATGTCTGAATTGTTTCATTATTGAATAGAAATGTTGTTTTTCTCAAGTATATTGTAATTTGAGAAACTCAGTTGAATGGGCTGTTTATGACCTTGGTTTCTCATGTGCAGTGCCTTTTTCCCTTTTAATTCTAGTGAAATACTATTCAATACCATTATTATTGAAAGGTCCAATATGTAGTTCCTGCAGTGACATAATGTTATTCACATTTTTGTTTCATTAATCTTTCATTCATCCAAGTCATATCTTTATATTCTTTAGCGGTGGCTCAGTGTTCTAATAGATGCCAGTATATCCATATTGATGTGTGTGTGTTTGGAAGCACTGGATTTAATGCTAGCAAATCATCTTCCCAATGCTGGAAAATATGATGGAGAATGCACTTTCTGGAATTTCCAACATCAAAACTGAGAATCTGCTGACAGATCCTGAACTAGATTAAACTAGCGAGGGGTATATGAGGACATTTGTTTGAATGGGGACTTTGTCGGTTCAAGGATGAAAGATGAGAATAAGCAGTTGATTATTTTAAATTTGTTGCGTTTGCAAGAATGCAAAATCATTGATGACATGAATGGAGGATATTATGCTATTTGTGAGGTTAGAAGGATCAATAGATATGGGGAGAAAACTAGAACAGGGTACTGACTTTGGGTAATCAGCCATGGTCACATTGAATGGCGAAGCAGGCTGGAAGGGCTGGATAGCCTGCTGCTGTTTTCTTCTTTATTTCCATTCATGTTAAGTGTTTTAGTGATTTTAATTTTAAAATAGTTTTTGGTCGTATGTTTGGAATGCTTCTGAATGTCGGGGGGGGGGGGGGGGGGGGGGGTTGGTAGGGAGCTTTTGCATTTTTCAGCTTGCAATTGTGCAATCTGGTGCATACTGCTGCAAGTCTTTTAACTTACACTTGAATGCAACATTTATGCTTCAAATTGGATTAGGTATGAATAAGGTTAGGCTAAATTACATTCCTAACTACATTCCGCAATAGAGCCATGCTCTGTTCAACGTGCAACACATGAATGACCTTAGTATATTCATGTATGGAAATCAGATTATAATTCATGCTGTTATGCATATATGCAGAGAAACAAAAACCTAGAAACAAGGCATGAGGGGTTGGACTTCCATCACTGTTGTGCACAAATAAATCAATTAACCTTACCCTTTGACTATAGAAACAAGACGAAAATAATGCCACATATTCAACCGTATATGGTTCAATGAAATTAATATATATATGTAAAACATATATATGGAAACAGACCCTTCGGCTCACCAAGTCAACACCGACCAGCAATCTACCTTACATCAGTTGTATCCTACACGCCACGGACAATTTACAGAAGCCAATTAACCTACAAACCTGCGCTTCTTTTGGACATGGGAGAAACCGGAATATCCAGAGAAAACCATGTGCTCATAAGAAGAATGTACAAATACTGTACAGACAGCACCCGTAGTCAGGATCAAATCTGGGTCTGTGGTGCTGCAAGACAGCAACTCTACCGCTGCGCCACCGTGCCACCCCATTAAATTATTTTTTCTGTAATATATTTATGATGGCGTCACGTCAATAAAGATGAACACATGATTATAATTTCTGCCCTTAGTTGGATAGCACGCATCTCCAGTCATTGTGTTTTATGGCTGGTTTTCAACCTCTTCAGTCTGAAGGTCTCTACCCGAAACATCACCTATTCTTTCTCTCCAGAGATGCTGCATGTCCTGCTGAGTTATTCCAGCTTTTAGTGTCTATCTTCAGTTTAAACCACCATCTGCAGTTCCTTCTTACACTCTTTGTTAAGCGAAACAAGTCTTATTCTCATAATATTATTCACCTCAACTAAGTCTTTTCTTCACCTCTGTTGCTACAGGGAATACAATCCCAGTTATTAAATCTTTCTTCAAAGTGAAAAAAAAATTCCAGCCCCACCAATATGTTCATAAATCGCCCCTGGATCCTCTCCAGAGCAATTGCACCCTTTCTACAGTGTGTCAGTCTTACAACATGGAAACAGGCCCTTCATCCCAGCTTGTCCATGCAGATCAAGATGCCCCATCTAAACTAGTCCCATTTATCCGCATTTGCCCGTATCCCTTTAAACCATGTGTGTGTGTTAGGTTGTGTGTGTTAGGTAGTGTGTGAGAGTGTGTGTCAGTGAAGCAGCGACACACACTCCAGGGAGTATTTCCTTCTCTCCCCCCCTCCCCGGGAATGCGGGCATGCCTAGATGCTCTGTATCTAGCTGGGGTCCGGGGGAGGTGAGGGTCAGTGACCCAGGGGTCTGGGGGAGGTGAGGGACAGTGGCCCGAGATTCATCCCCGCGGCTCCAGAGACGGCACCGACGCCCCCACTCACCCGGTTTGCTGCTGGCAACTCCATGCGGTGTGGACAGACGGCAACAGAGTCTCTGCAGGTGATGGTGGGAGATGTGAGCGGTGCCTGGGGGGGGGGGGGGGGGGGTGTCGGTGCTGGGACCACTGCCGCGTCTCACCTGTCACACCATCTGCACGGGAATGTGAATGCGGGTGAGGCAGCATCTATAGAGCGGTAGACAAAAATGCTGGAGAAATGCTTGAGTCTGAAGAAGGGTCAAACTCAGACATAGATGCTGCCTCACCAGCTGAGTTTCTCCAGCATTGTTGTCTACATTGTCATTTTAAGTAGTGTGCGATGGGCTTAAGCCAATTATATTGCTCGTTCTTTACGGGGAACCCGCTGACAAAAAACAATTCTCATTGGTGAGTATGGAGGAGTGTGACTTTATTTATTTATTCATATATTAAAAAAAACATTTTTTTGAGCGTGAGAACTTCTGTCATCAGTGTGAGACTGTGAGAATTTCCTCAAATGCGGTAGTCTCACGCTCAATGTGTGAGAGTTGGCAGCCCCGCACATAGTAGCAATGTTACAAAATTTTGAGATTTTAAAAATCAAGTCTGCAATTTATCCCATCAGATAAAGCATAAAAAGAAGTTTAATTTGACACCTAATTTACTTTCATATCTTCAGTATTAAGAAAGTTATGGCCATTTTCATACTTGGAAATGAGCATCTTGCTTCCCATTGCCTTTCAATTGACTTAACTCAAAAGCTGTGATCTGGAAAAGTTAAAAGTCCATAACATTCTTAAAAATTAAGAGAACTCAATGAAATTTTCAGTTATTATAGATTGAAGCATTCTGAAACAAATATTAAACAATCTTACTCGGATTACCTGAAATTAAAGCATATAATTTGTTAGTTATCTAATTGTAGCTAATTACAAAATTCAATGAGTAGATCTAAACATCTATCAATTTCTTAAGAAAAGATAAACTTTTTTAAAATTACCTAAGTGTCCAAATAACATTCACACAATAATCCACAATATAACATAATTTTTAAATCTCATTTTCATGAATTTCTGGGCCAAATGGAAGGACTTTAGTGTTTTATGCCTGTAAATTAATGGCCATTTAAATCAACTAGCGAGTGGGTTTTAGTAGAATGCGGTGGATTAGAACGTTGCGGTTAGCAGTGAAGTCGGGGGGAAAAATACTGGGGGTTCATACATATTTTGGGGACCCCATTTCGCAACATAAAAATATTATTAATGCCTCCCGAAAAACCAACTTTTAATATAAAAATAAAGTATTTACCTTTTTTTCTCCCCTACGCAAAATGCTTCCGGTTGTCTGCGCTCACGCCTTTTGAAGGTGATTTTTAAATTACTCTAGTTAATAAATAATCTAGAGTAATTTAAAAATACCACCATTCATTAAATGTCGGAGCGATTTTTCTTCAGCAACCAAATCGCCCGACATTCATCGATTATCCAGGCCTATGGAAAAACGGCACTTTAAGCCCGCCCCCCTCTGCAAGGCGCGAAAGTCGCGCACACGGGGAGCGGCAGAAGTGCAGCGCCGCTAAAGGTAAGTTTTGTAACATACCTACACATAGGTCCTCAGCAACGGGGTATAGGATGCTCTCATCGAGTAATGGCATTAGCACTTGGTGAGAAGCCCGTTTGGTAAATTCCAAGCCAGATTTTACTGATGATACTCCAATTTACTCTTTTTATTCCTATCTTCTTGACTGATGCAAATTTGTTTATTATGTGCTTGCCTCATTTACCAAATCCCATTAAATTTCAAAAACAACTTAAATACCACCCCTCTCTTGATGCTGCCTTTTCATTGCCTTGACAGCTGACAAAATTGGTTTATTTTTGCACGGTCTATTTCTTCCCATGGTCTTGTTTATGTTGTGCATAATTTGTGTCTGACGCTTGAGTCTACATGCCTGTAATGCTGCTGCAAGTCGCATTTTTATTGTACCTGTATCTCTCCATACTTGTACATATAAATTCGGCTCAACACACAATTATTTTATTTCCCTGCACGGTGAATGTTTTTTGCAAAGCCTCTTACTATTGTTACAGGATGAGAAATATTTGATGGAAAGAATGAAATTAATGGATACATTTTCCTATGTCATTCACCCCAATTCTGTACATTCAATCCAATAGTAAAGAAACTCTGTATTTTAGATTGGAGATATTTAAACTAGATGGTCGATTACTGAGGTGTTTATGGCAGAATACTGATAAAGTTAACTTATCGGCATCACATCTAAGAAATTAAAATTTCAAGTTAACTGGCATAAGGTCTAATTAGGTTTTCTATAAATGAAATTGCTCAGATTTTTTTTGTCTCAGGGCCAGCTTTCTCTTGGGATACACTAAAACGTATAATGTTGTCGCAGCAGGAATATGAAAAATTTCTCTCTATCCCTTTGAAATTCAGCCCTGCAGAAAATAAATAAAAATTAATTTGGTTATTTGATGTAGTGCTGTGGAGATTTATCCCCAGCTGTGAAAAGTAAAAAGCAATGGCTTGATTGTGACATTGTGCTAGAATATATCTTCCCAGAATTAGGACAAAACATTCTGATTATAGTCATGGGAATGAGCAGACAAAGTGAATTGGGTTGCACTTGCCCTGTGTATTAAAACTATCTTAATGCTTTATCAGAGGCATTTCAAAACACTTAAGTTATCCAGTGCATACCAAGGGCAGGGTTTCAGGATGAATCCGTTGAGGTCCAAGGCCTTTGTGGCCTGCACTATGTTATTGGAGTGAACTTTGCTGCAGTTCGCCGGCATGTTTGTTTGTCCATTTACAAACCAGATCAGGTAATGAATGATAAGGGCAGCACAGTGGTGCAGTGGTAGAGTTGCTCCCGTGCATCCCCAGAGAACCAGGTTTGATTCTGACTACGGGTGCTGTCTGTACAGAGTTTGTATGTTCTCCCTGTAACTGCTGGTGTTCTGTAGTTTCCTTACATATTCCAAAAATGGTTTGTAGGTTAATTGGCTTCTGTAAATTGTCCCGAGTGTGAAGGACAGAATGAGTGTATGCGTGATCGTGCTTGGTGCAGAATTGGTGGGCCAAAGGGCCTGTTTCCATGCTGCATCACTAAATTAATTAGAGCAAGTTCAGACAGTGGACTGAATCTAGTACAATCTGTTCCAAAAGATCTTTCTTCTCATAACTGTCATTGTGTTATAATGATTAATTATGATGGTCTGTATTTTAATTTTTAATTCTTTGTTTTTTCTTCTAAAAGGATTAACTCTTGCCCAAACAATTGCTCAGGCCATGGAAAATGTGTTACTGGAAGTACTATTGGTAGGGTGTTCTGTGACTGTGACAAATACTGGAAGGGCGAACCCTGTGACATTCCATATTGTAAGGACAACTGCGGGAGCCCAGATCATGGCTACTGTGACTTAACTGGAGAAAAGCTCTGTGTTTGCAATGACAGCTGGCAAGGTGAGTTGTCGATATTTATAGCAGTCTCAATATAAAATATGGGATCACCAGAACATTGACTAGCTTATTCTAAATAACAGCATCTTTAGTCTTAATTTCGCAATCCTTCTGCTTGATTAAGGAAATGCATTGTGGCTTTCTCTGTTCACTTTTGTCCCTGATGCTCTGTTTCATCACTCACAGTTCAAGAATAAGGGATAATACATTTAGAAATGAGATGAGGATAAACATGTTATGGCAAATCAACATGTAAAACGTTTGGGCTTTTATTTAGGTCTACGTTTTCTGACCACCTTGAGTATATAATTTTTGGACGCTACATTGCTAGAAAATTAAATTACTGAAAGAGCATGTGCTTAACATTTTGCACTAGTCACAATTGAAGGAATAGTTCACATTGAGATTTATTGTATAAGTCTTTTCCCAGTAGTTCAAAATGCCTGCTTAAAATGTACAAATTAATCTTGCTTCTAAATTAAATGGCTAACCATAACTTCATTTTTGATAACCATCATAAATCTGATATGAGCATTTAATTGCACTCAGATGAGCAGATCGTGAAATGGCTAACACTAGGTGGCGTGAGTTTTCCTGTTTGTAATCTAGCATCCGAGGAATAGAGCAGTACAGCACAGGAACCGTAGGCCCACAAATAGCACATGATTCCAAATTAAACCAATCTCTTTTGTCTGCACATGATCCCAATCCCTCCACTCTCTTAATATTCATGCGCCTTTCTACAAACCTCTTGAGCACCATTGGTGTATTTGTTTCTTCCACCAACCATAGTAGTGCATCCCAGGCACTCAGCACTCTCTGCAAAAAAAAATTGTCTCATATACATCTCCTTTAAGCTTTCCCCCTTTCACCTTAAAGCTATGTCCTCTAGTCGTTGACATCTCCACCCTAGAGGGTTAAGATTCTGACTATCTATGCTTCTCATAATTTTATAAACTTCTACCATGTCTTCCTTCAACCTCTATCCAGAAAACAACCAATCCAAGTTTGTCCAACTTCTCCTTATAGCTAATAGACTAATGCAGATAGCATTCTGGTAAACCCTCTTCAGCATCCTCTACAAAGCCTCCACAATCTTCCAGTCATGGAGTGACCAGAGCTGCAAACAATTTTTTTTTTTTAAACTAAATTTTTATAAAGCTACATCACTGGTTAGATTACATTATTTTTAATGGAGTAATGTTGAACATAACAACACTACAGTGTAAAAATAGGAGTTTTAATTGGTGTATATTTTCATGAAAAGTTGAGTGCATGGGCAAAAAATGTTTACGGATTATAGAGGTGCTGAGGGGTAGATTTTCCTCCTATGTGGTACAAGGAATCCAAAACTCTCTGCCTGAAAATGTAGTGGTGACAGAAATCCTAATCATCTTTGTTAAATGGCAGAAGATATGCTTGCAGTGCTGTATCGTGCAAGGCTCCAGGATGGATCAAATAATAGCACACTGCTTCGTAATGCTTATACCTGCCGTGGATAACGGTAGACCAGATAGCTGCCTTTTCTGATTTATAAATCTTCTTTAAAAATAATTTAAAAAGTACTTTCTCCTTACCAGCATCCACTTCTCACCTATGACCCTAGCAAAAAGATCCAGTGAGCTCCAACGGCATCATAATCTCAAGGCTGGCAAATGCCGTAAATCCTCTTTTAAAAATAACTTTAAACTTTAAATTGCAACTTTATTGTTTCCTTTTTTCTTTCATTGCCCTCTTTACCCTGTTTCCATTCATTCTAATTTGCTGGTCCCATTGATCATCATGATTCCAAAAATGTTAGCACAAACTACCCCATTCCTGTAAATTCTAGTACATACCCCTCAGGATCTTGGAGACACAAAAAAAAATTGCAGATGCTGGTATTTAAAAAAAAACCAAATGTCACCAATCCATTTTCTCCAGAGATGCTGCATGACCCACTGAGTCACTCCACCACTTTATAATCTCAGAAATCTCAATTCCTTTTTTTCCCTTCTAACTAAACTATTGATTATTCATGCCAGGGAAGTCATAGGTATGTTGATCAATTGTAATTTTTTTTTCTTCACTGTGGGAGTGAGAATAAACGTTTACCCTTTCCCTTTCAGCCTACGGTAATGGAATTTCTGTATTGTCTCACTCTAAAGGCTAGTAGCGCCATCATGTGGACATTAGTATCTATAGCAGCATGTCCCTCACATAGAAACTGGCCATTAGTTTATTCTAGATGTTAGTAATCGTGCTACTTAGGTCAATTGTTTTTGTTCACTTGGTCAAATTGAATTTGTGTGGCTGGTCAAATCTGACCCAAATTCCTCTATATCTTTCCTATCCATATACTTGTCCCAAGAATTATAATTTATTTAAATATCAGTCTGAAGAAGGGTCTCGATCCGAAACGTCACCCATTCCTTCTCTCCGGAGATGCTGCCTGTCCCGCTGACTTACTCCAGCTTTTTGTGTCTATCTTTGTTTTAAACCAGCATCTGCAGCTCTTTCCTGTGCAGTTCATTAACCAATCCCTTTTTTTGGCCGTTGTGCTCTATCTCACTCCGTCTTTCAGGGGTTACAGGGTTACATTAGTAATTGAGTGTTAACACAAAAAAAACATAAACATTATAAAAACTTTGATAAGACTTCCTCCCATCCAGAATGGCTTCCACCAGATCAGATCTGAATATATCTTGGAGAATTTGAACCTGATCTAAACCAAAACCTTTTGAGATGATAAGATAAATGTTCCAATGTTGCGGATAATGTAGTTAAATTAAAGTTTCATTCTGCTTGTTGTAACAGATTTCAAACCATAATTTAATTTGAGCAGTGAATTCTTCACATGGTTTAACAAACATTTCTCCTCCAAATATTAATCTTAACTGATCTGATAGCCTTGATTTTCTATATATTTAATTTAAATCCCTTCTGGGCTTTACTTTTACTGTTGGTAATATCCATTTTGTTTATGTAAACCCCATGCCACTGTCCTTGAACTTGTGATAACCTAGAATTCTGAAAACCCCTCATTGAGTCATCACATATTGAAGTATCTAACCTATTTTCTGAAGACTTATCCAGTGCATAGATTAGCAGTAATCCTGAAATAATTAAATATGTGGTCTTGTAATATAAAATCTAAATTCTTAACCTCTTTGAAATACGGTCATCCATGACACTAGTATCTAGCTGAAATATATCTCCAATTTTGGCTTTCTCCCCACACTGGTGATTTCTTCTGCAGTCAGATATGAAGCAATGCAACGTTTACTACTACTGTTGGTGGAAACAATTGCTTTTAATTCAAAATTCATATTTTCTGCTAATCACATAATCTTGGCAATAATGGAGCAACTTGGATGTTCACCATATTCCCCAATCCATTCCTCATACCAAGCCTCCTTTCTTGCCCTTAGAATTGGTGGCATTCTCTCGACTGGCATTTCCCAACCTCGAGATTATGATGCCTTTTGGGCTCGCCAGGAAAAGGGCATGATCTTGTGGCTAGGCTAGGTGAGAAGTGGGTGCTGGGAAGCAGAATAAGATTGTCTGTCATAGTTTTGACACTAAACTGCACTTATTTATCCGATGATTACCAATGTTATTTTAATACAATGTTTTGAAATGGGTGCACTTCAAAAAGCCATCTGTTTTATACCAATGTTTCCGCTCTTAAGCAGGCCTTTTGCACACCCAGACGTTCACTGTGCTGCCATTTAATTTCTATTGATAGTGAATGATTTGGCATAATCACCATATGTAACCATGATGTTGTGATCATTTACTGACAATGTCTTCATGATGAGTAGTAGTTTGCATATGTATCACCTTTGTACACTTGAAAATCACTGGTTTGTGTAGCAAATTGTAACAAAGCAGTTGAATTCTGTTTTGCTGTGTTCCAGGACCAGACTGCTCTTTAACTGTCCCATCCACGGAATCCTACTGGGTACTGCCGAATATAAAGCCGTTCAGCCCCAGTGTGAGCCGTGCATCCCACAAATCTGTTGTATATGGGAAATTTATGTGGGTGATTGGTGGATATACCTTCAATTATAGTTCATCGCAGGTGGTCCTCAAGTAAGTATACCGTAATTTAGTACAGGTTGAACACCAATGTTCTGGCTACCCCAGTTACAGAGCCTTTCTGGATTATTTCCAGAGCATTTCTCCAAACCAACATATCAGGTGATAATGAAACTACGATACACCCATGGCCTGCTAGCGACACTCCTCCCGTGTCTCCAAAGCATCATGGAATGCCAGAAAGTTTTTATTTACATTGCTCTCTGTGGTCGCTCATTTTAACCGAACTCAGGTAATTTTGTCTGTATTAAAAGGAGGGGCGGACATCAATTGCCGGGAAACCTGAAAAAGTGTTCAACCAGCATTTGTTACTTAGCGTCATGAAGTGAAATCTTGCATGTTTTCTAAAAGTTTTACTCTCTGGAGTCTGGTTCAAATATTAGTTAAACTACTTTAACTTTTGTCCTAATTGAACTATTTAGAAATTTAGCAGGAGCATTCAACAACAATAAAATCTGTGGAACTAAATCTTGCTGAGCTTATTCCAAGGTTAAGCTAATAAACTTACTGAATTTAAATCTTCTCCATTTGCATCATTGGCATGTTTAATAATTTTGAGGGCTGTTGGGTTTGGATCGTCAAAGATAAATACAAATGATTGGGGCAAGGCCAGATACGGCCCTGATTGGTAAATTTGAGGTGGAATGTTCGTCTCACTAATTTGTGCATTTTGTTTGCAAGTCAATGCTTTTCAGGGCAGTTTATTTCTACTTTTGTAAATGTAAGAGCAACCCAAATCAGAACTTTCTACTGAACTAGGGATCTTTATGTGATCAGACCAACCTCTTTGTGCCTGGATTCATTTTAAGGAGGGCACTGATTAATTGCAATGAGGAACAGTGGGATGTGTTCATTGTCTGAGGATGATTATTTGCAGAAATCAGAAATTTCTTTCTTAGACATTATGCGTTATGGTCTTTTGTTTACACGATTTAAATTCTTAGATTTTTCAATGTCTATCTGAAGAATGACTGAACTATGTGTTACTTTGACTGCACGATTTCATTCCAATTTCTGCTGATGGTAGTGTCTACCAATGGATGCAATTCCTTGGATTCCTGTTGCTGATCAGCATCTGAAAACAATGAAAGATGGCAGGGTTCCGATTGTGGGCTGCAACAAAGTAATTTGTTATCAAACCCAGATTTTGTGCATGTTCAGATTTTTTGGATACCATTGGAGAATTTAAACAGAATCAGATTTGGCACGATCTCATTCCAGCATGCTCGGATCAAATTGCCCTCCAGATATGGGGAATCAAATCTAGGATATTGTGGTTAAAGTGGTTCAACTCAATATTCTGAGAACACTGCAGTCTTTAACCTCAGCTGGTTTTGTATGAATGCCATCCAGTGAAAGGGAAAAAATGTTATTGTTTTTCACATCCTATTTATATCCTGAATGATGTAGGCTTTCATCATCAGGAAATGAGCAAAGTTGGCCTTGACAATTGAGTCATACTGAGTGGAAATGAGCCCTTCGGCCCAAATTGCCCATGCCAACCAACATTCCCAATCTGCACTAGTCCCACCTGTATGCATTTGGACAGTATCCCTCTAAACCTATCCTATCCATAATCCATATACTTGTCCAAATGTTTTTTGAATGTTAATTTAGTACCTGCTTAAACATTGTAATAGTGTCAGCTCACTTTGTACTTGCTGCTAACAGCAAAATGCCAGTATTTCTATTGATCATTTGAAACTTAGTTACATGCCTGTAAAAAGTGAAGCAAGTATTGAAGTAGCCTGTGACAGCTGACAACTGTGAATAATGGGGATCTTTCTCACCAATCCTTTGATGGGTCAAGGAAGGCAAACATGAGAGAGTGGACAAATTCTTAACAAGAGTAAATTGTTGCTTGTGAGTTTAAGTTTACTAATTTATGATAGGGTAGTCCAATAGTACAACATATTTAAATGGGTATTGACATCTACATAACCATAAAATCTACAATGATCTATAATGAACTCTGGAAATACTGCATGTTTTAAATGTGCAATTAAATATATTGTGTGGAAAATTCACATATCTAATTAATTTTGACACAGATATGACTTGGAGAGCAATGGGTGGACGGGAGTACCCATGACGAGCGATGTGAGACCGCTTTCAAGGTATGGACACTCTCTAACCTTGTATCAGGTAAGATTTAAACTACATTTACTATCTGAGTTTCATTATAACAAACAGTCAGACCAGAACTTAGAAGAGCAATTTCAGATAATCTGTATTTACAACCATTTTCAACTTTTAATGCAATGCAATACAGCAATTGTTACACTGGCACAATATATTTTCTTAATTACATCATCCACAATTTACAGGATGTGGTGTACTTTAGGGGGAAAAAAATCATGAAATCCGAATTTCATTTTAAAATATGTCCAGAGTATAGTTGTTGTATTCTTACCATGCTCTGTGTCCACAATTGTTGGAAATTGTTAAGAAATCAAGATGATTAGGTCAATCTTCATTCATTTGTTAGGATTAACATACATTTAGTTTATGATAATCTATCTTCTATTAAACCTGAATTTTAATTTGTGTTGCTCACTTGTAACTTGTAACTATCAGACATGCCCTAAACTTGTATGTTTTTTACATTGGTGGCTAATGGCTCTGGAACAAAAACTGATTGTGACTTTCTTTGAACTATATCCTTTGATTTTTACCATAATGGAATATTCTGGTAGATTTCCAGGAAGTATTTGGCAAAATTTCATAGATAGGCAAGATAAACTCTGTGAAAATTTGTGAGAAGGGAAGATTGATGAAATTTGCTGAAGGATAGAAGACACTAAATTGAGGTTGAAGGTTACAATTGAATTATTTAACAGATTTTTGTTGGATGATAGAAATTGTTCAAGATTACCATTCATTTTTTCAACATACTGTCTAAAAAGATTGTTGCATCTTTTTAAGTGTTGCTCTTATTTTTATGCAAAGTGTAGAGTAGGGCTGTTGTTCTTTTTCTATTGTAATACTTTTTATGAAGTGTTACCAGATATTAAAGTAGATGACAAAATAGATGAAACTCTAGAATAGTACGTTTTAGTAAAATGTGTGATGGCTGAAGAATGCATGTCACTTAGAATGCATTTTGTTACTTGTAATCAGAGTAAAATGATGAATAAACCAATCTGATGCTGTATTGCCATGTTCAAACATAATGTAGCAAATGGTAAAGCTCCACATTTCTGGAAAAAAAGACAATGCTGGAGTACTCAATGGGTCAGGTAGCACCAATGGAGAACATGGAGAGGTGACGTTTTGTGTTGGGACCAACATCCAGGATGCCTCACAGGCCCTTCAACTCTTAAATAAGGAAGAATAAGGAATTTTAGTTTCCGAAAAGTTTGTCTCTCTTCCAACAGCTGTAGAAAGTTAGTGTAACTCTGCAAGCATTGTGACATCTTGTCAAATTGCCTCTTCACCTTGAATAAATATTGCAGAATAATTAGGTGTATTGCTTTTATTTATGTAAGTTTTGAATCTCTCTTGGAGAGAAATAGTTGGCATGGTCTTGGCGATATGTATTAATTCTGAATGGAAAAAGCTCAATGAGGAAATTACGTTAAACAACATTAAGTGGTCAGAAGACTTCAAATGCTAGAATCTGGAGCAAACGAAGGTGGGTCTTGACCTGAAACATCGACCATGCCTTTGCCTCCCTCCACAGATGCTGCATGACACTGAGTTCATCCAACAGATTTAACATCAAGTTATGAGGGTAAATTATGCTGAGCTTTGGCCTGCAGTCCAGAATTATCACTTCCAGTAGCTGTGCTTAATGGTTGTTTTTGAAGCTTACTTTGTTGGCCCTAGATAATCTCTGGTCCATCAGTGTGATCTGAATTGTGACTGGGCAGTACAGTGAGGAGGCCAATCCCATAACATTTATTGACAGGTTTTCACAACATACACAATTTGGTGGGCTGCACTTTTCTAGCTTTGCAGACTGTTGAAATAAGGCAGTATAAGACTGGGAGCAATATTGTTGCTGGTATCTTTTAATTGACGCATGTAAGGAAGGTGATTATTGTGATAGATGGGCTGGGCAAATTTAAAAAAAGACAGCTACTTAAAATGAATACACAGCCTGCTGTGTATCAGTTTCTTAATTGCGATTTCTCCATGATTCCATCTTCATAATGTATATATTTGGTTGCTATTCTATGTATCATTGTATATTTATTTGTTTGTTGTTGCGTTAATGTACCTGTAAAGCTGCAGCAAGCAAGAATTTAATTGCTCTGTTCCACGTGCATTAACAATCTTGTCTGTTTTGCGAAATCTGCAATGTAATCGGGTTTGCTTCAGAATGCTTTAACGCACAGTGCCACCAGAAGGCAGTCATGTACAATACATACAAAGTATTATAGGAGTTCTGGAAAGAATTTCTGACCACTGAAATAAATGGCAATTTCAAAGTCTCTGTTCCACTTGCATGGAGCTACCACAAAATACAATTTACTATATTGCTGATGAGTTAATAACTGTAATGTCTTGTAATGCAAGAGTCAACAGTTTTATTGTCATATGTTCCAGATAGGACAATGAAATTCTTGCTTGCTGCAGCACAACAGAATATGTAAACATAGTACATAACGGGAGAAGAAAAAAAATTCAGTGTGTGTATACACATGCACACATGCACACATACTCAATAAATAAAGTGCAATCATATAGTGCAATACAGTGCAATAATAATGATAGTCTGTTGCAGTTCAGAGCTTATTTGTTGTCATGTTTAATAGCCTGATGGCTGCAGGGAAGAAGCTGTTCCTGAACCTGGACATTCCAGTTTTCAGGCTCCTGTACCTTCTTCCCGATGGCAATGGTGAAATGAATGTGTGGCCAGGATGGTGTCGGTCTTTGATGATGTTGACTGCCTTTTTGAGGCAGCGACTTTGATAGATCCCTTCGATGGTGGGGACGTCAAATCCGGTGATGGACTGGGCAGTGGTCAACTGCATGCCCTGCATTTCTTTGTGGAAAATAATTCAAAAGTGCAATGGATTAACAAACAATTTTTCAGATTTATGTTGGAATGTCTACCCAGACTATTTGTAAATCATTTTTAAGAAGGAACTGCAGATGCTGGAAAATCGAAGGCAGCATCTATGGAGCGAAGGAAATAGGCATTGTTTAAGCCGAAACGTCTGAAGAAGGGTTTCGGCCAGAAACGTTGCCTATTTCCTTTGCTCCATAGATGCTGCTGCACCTGCTGAGTTTCTCCAGCACTTTTGTCTACCTATTTTTAAACCACTTGCGTATAGTTTTTAATGTTCCTTACCGTTGTAGTGTTCACGAAAGCCGTATTGTGATATAACTTGTGGTTGTAATTCATTTCATCCCTTAGCATGCCACATGAGAGCTTGTTTTTCCCATGGTGGCTTACAATTCTGTACCATATTAGGAATCGTCTGTTAGTGTATAGCATAAATAAAGACAATTGTCCTCCTTCCTTCTGCCACTCTCTATATATGCTCCTGACTCCCCTATTTATTGTTTTTCCTTTGTGCTATTTTTCTGATCTTTCCAAACATTATTTCTCCTCAAGGTTTCAGTAGTTGTGCTTCAGTGGGATAATTCCAAGCTTCTCTATAGAATTTTCTTTGTCATCCTCTTATAGACATTTTTAATGCCTTTAGGTTGTAAATTGACAATAAAAGATCGAGAAAATTGAAGCTACCCTGGTGTATTAATTTAGCATGTGCAATGATGAAACAATATTCATTCTAGTGCTAAGGAAGATTATAGTAAAGCAAATCCACAAATTCTAAAAATCAAAGAAAAATACTGAAATCAGTAGGGAAGCTGGACAATTATTGGACCCACTGCATCTGTACTGCGGTTGTATCTTCAATTACAACTTATGTGCACTTATCCTATTTTCCTGATTTTTATTTGTTGTTGACACATTTGAAGTTTCTGCTTGAAGCTGTCCAAAACCACCTTTATTTATCGAGTGATTAAAATTTAATGAGTGATTCATAATGTAAAGGACTGTAGGAAATCAACACTATTTTGGCAGATTAAATGCAATGCCAAATGGGAAAATATCGACCTCTAAAGATGGTGCTTCATCTTCAGACAAAATAAATTGCTGCCATGGACTTTGATCTAAACCAATGCACCATAAATTGATTGGTAAGTACATGTATACATTTTTTTAAACTTCTTTATGAAATGAACACATCGATAATCTGTTAAATTGTTGAATGTTCATTGCCTATAATTGCATGATGTGCATAAATTAAATTCATTTCTGATTGTGATATTCAAACATGCCATGAGTCACAATGTTTTTGCAATAGTAAAAATTAGTTAAACATACCCTTTTTATTTTCACAGATCGTTTGCCAGTGGAATAATCATCTGGGATTTCAGCACCAGCTGACAGCATACTTTTCCAAGTCATGTTTGGAGGGATGGATGTTTAGAGCTGTTTTGAAGCTGTTAGATACATAGATACCTAGACAATAGTTGCAGGAGTAGGCCATTCGGCCCTTCAAGTCAGCACCGCCATTCAATGTGATCATGGCGGATCATCCACAGTCAGTAGCCCGTTCCTGCCTTCTCCCCATACCCCTTGATGCAGCTAGCCCTGAGCTCTATCTAACTCTCTTTTGAATGCATCCAGTGAATCAGTCTCCACCTCCTTCTGAGGCAGAGAATTCCACAAATTCTCAACTCTCTGTGTGAAAAAGTTTATCCTCATCTCAGTTCTAAATGGCCTATCCCTTGTTCTTAAACTGTGGCCTCTGGTTCTGAACTCCTCCAACATCGGAAACATGTTTCCTGCCTCTAGCGTGTCCAATCTCTTAATAATTTTTTATGTGTCAATGAGATCCCCTCTCATCCTTCTAAATTCCAGTGAAAACAAGCCTAGTCGCTCCATTTTTTCCTCATATGACAGTTCTGCCATCCTGGGAATTAACCTCATGAACCTACGCAGCACTCCCTCAATAGCAAGAATGTCCTTCCTCAAATTAGGAGACCCAAACTGCACACAACACTCCAGGTGTGGTCTCACCAGGGACCTGTACAACTGCAGAAGGACCTCTTTGCTCCTATACTCAACTCCTCTTGTTATGAAGGCCAACATGCCATTACCTTTCTTCACTGCCTGTTGTACCTGCATACTTACTTTCAGCAACTGATGTACGAGGCCACTCGGGTCTCATTTTACTTACCCTTTTCCTAACCTGACACCATTCAGATAATAATCTGCCTTCTTGTTCTTGTCACCAAAGTGGATAACTTCACATTTATCCACATTATACTGCATCTGCCACGCATCTGCCCATTCACCCAACCTGTCCAAGTCACCCTGCATCCTCATAGCATCCTCCTCACAGTTCACACTGCCACCCAGCTTTGTGTCATCTGCAAGTTTGCTAATGTTACTTAATTCCTTCACCTAAGTCATGAATGTATATTATAAATAGCTGCGGTCCCAGCATCAAACCTCACAGCACCCCACTAGTCACTGCCTGCCATTCTGAAAGGGACTCGTTAATATCCTGTGGGACCTTATCAAAGGCTTTCTGAAAGACCAGGTACGCTACATCCACTGGCTCTCCCTTGTCCATTTTACTTGTTACATCCTCAAAAAATTCCAGAAGATTTATCAAGCATGGAATTTCCCCTTTGTAAATCCATGCTGACTCAGACTGATCCTGTTACTGCTATCCAAATGTGCTGCTATTACATCTTTGATAATCGACTCCAGCATCTTTCCCACCATGGATGCCAGGCGAACTGGCCTATAATTCCCTGCTTTCCCTCTCCCTCCTTTCTTGAAAAGTGGGATAACATTAGCTACCCTCCAATCCACAGGAACTGATCCTGAATCTATATAATGGCCCTGTCTCACGGTGCGAGTCCACCCACGAGTGATCCCAAGTTTAAAGCAAATTAAACTCGTGGTAATCACGTAGAATTAACGTAGCGGGAATGTCGGAACTCGTAACGCTAATGGCAGGTACTCGGGAAACTTGTTAACTCGTGAAAATCTTTCATCATCATGAAAGATTTCCACGAGTCAAATTTACTCTTGAAGTAAACATTTTTAAACTCGGGATCACTCGTGGGTGGACTCTCACCGTGACACGGGGGTTTAACATTGGAAAACGATCACCAATGCAATCACTATTTCTAGAGCCACCTCCTTGAGTACACTGGGATGCAGACCATCAGGCCCTGGGGATTTATTAACCTTCAGTCCCATCAGTCCACCCAACAGCATTTCCTGACTAATGTGAATTTCCTTCAGTTCCGCTATCACCCTAGGTCCTCTGTCCCCTAGTACGTCTGGGAGATTGTTTGTGTCTTGCTTAGTGAAGACAGGACCAAAGTACTGCCAACTCACCTGCCATTTCCTTGTTCCCCATAATATATTCACCTGTTTCTGTCTTCAAGGGAATCACATTTGGCTTAACTAATATTTTTTTCCACATACCTATAGAAGCTTTTACTATCCTCCTTTATATTTTAGGCTAGCTTACCTTCGTACTTCATTTTTTCTCCCCGTATTGCCTTTCTAGTAACTTCTGTTGATCTTTAAAAGTTTCCCAATCTTCTGGCTTCCTGTTCATCTTTGCTACGTTATACGTCTTCTCTTTTATTTTTTTATTCTGTCCTTGACTTCCCTTGTCAGCCACGGTCGCCTCTTACTCCCCTTAGAATCTTTCTTCCTCTTTGGAATGAAATGATCCTGCATCTTCTGGATTATTCCCAGAAATACCTGCCATTGCTGTTCCACTGTCATCCCTGCTAGGCTCCGTTTCCAGCCAACTTTGGCCAACTCCTCCCTTGTGCCTCCATAGTTCCCTTTGTTCACCTGCAATACTGACGCTTCCGATTTTACCTTCGCCCTCTCAAATTGCAGATTAAAACGAATCATATTATGGTCACTACCTCCTAATAGTTCCTTTACCTTTAGTTCCCTTATCAAATCCGGTTCACTACACAGCACTAAAATCAGAATTGTCTTCTCCCTGGTTGGCTCCAGCACAAGCTGCTCTAAGAATCCATCTCGGAGGCACTCTACAAACTTCTTGGGATCCATGGAGTACCAACCTGATTTTCCATTCTACCTGCATGTTGAAATCTCCCATAACCACCGTGGCATTACCTTTGTTACATGCTAATTTTAACTCATGATGCAACTTGCACCCTATCACCAGGCTACTGTTTGGGGGCCTGTGGATAACTCCAATTCAGGTCTTTTTACCCTTACAATTTCTCAGTTCTATCCACAATGACTCAACATTTTCTGATTCTATGTCACCGCTCACAATGGACTGAATTCCATTCCTTGTCAAGAGAGCCACCCCACCCCCTCTGCCCATCTATCTGTCTTTTCGTTAGGACGTGTACCCCTGAATGTCCAGTTCCCAGCTCTGATCCTCTTGCAGCCATGTCTCTGTAATTCCCACAACATCATACTTGCCAATTTCTAACTGAGCCTCAAGCTCATCCACTTTATTACTTATACTTTACGTGTTCGTACACAGTGATTCATATTCATATTTGCCTCTGTACTCCACAATTTGAGATTTGTAATAGACAAAATCAAATGTGGTTAAAGTGCACATTGTCAGATTTTGTTATCGGGGATTTTTATACAGCAAGACAAAGATCCCAAACATACTGCTAAAGCAACAAAGGAGTTTTTCAAGGCTAAAAAGTGGTAAATTCTTGAGTGGCCTAGTCACTCACCCATCTGAACACAATTGATATGCTTTTATATGCTCAAGAGAAAACTGAAGGGAACAAGCCTCCAAAACAAGCATAAGCTAAACATGGCTGCAATATAGGCCTGGCGGAGCATTAGTAGAGAAGACACCCAGCAATTGGTGATGTCCAGGAATCGCATTCTTCAAGCAGTCATTGCATGCAAAGGATATGCAACAAAATTACTAAACATTACATGACATTGCTGTGTCTCAAACATTATGGTGCCCTCAAATGGCGGGGACTATATATAAACACTGCTGTAATTTCTACATGGTGAAACCAAAATGTATAAAAATGGCCTTTAATAAAATCTGACAATGTGCACTTTAATCACATGTGATTTGTTTCTATTACAAATCTCAAATTGTGGAGTACAGAGGCAAATAAATAAATGATGGGTCTTTGTCCCAAACACTATGGAGGGCACTGTACATGCTTTCAAGCTTTTGTATCTTCTGCCCAACAGAAGAGTGGAGAAGAGGGCACTGTATAACACTTTCAATTTGGTATTCACTACCCCTCTTACACCGGTTCCTATTTTACCTGACCTTACTCTCTTATCCCTTCTTGAACTTTCCGTCCCATTAATTTGGGTGTCTTTCGTAACCTTTCCTGTACTCTCTTCCCCTTTAACACCGTCCTTATACTCCCAATTTGTCAACCCCTCCTCCCTGCTCTTCTGACTTTTGTATCTTTGGTGTGATCTTTCTTTTTCGCAGTTTTAGACATGAGCCAGAAAAACTAGTGATGTGAGACATAACATGCCCATTTGGAACTTCAACTCAACAACCCATTTTCATAACGGATTGATGGAGGGACTGGCCAATTATATTTTAGATGTTGAACATGTTAGGAAGCTGTGCATTTTGAATAATTCAGTTTGTTCGTTGTCAGTTATCTTTCTATTCAAGTTTCAGAATATATTATTTTTGCTCTGTTGACCATGTTGCAGACTATTGTACATTTACTGATCACGTTATGGTGAATTGGATCTATCATTCCTTCTGTGTTGATTCTGTGGAGAATGCTAATGTGGATAGATTCCTGATGACTTAATGATGACATGATGTGAACTGCAACATACATAATAAAACTACTGTTAAAATCTACATGGTTGACGAGTCTTTTTTGGTCCCCAACAGCGCGAGATGCATGCCTGATTGCTATTATGCAGAATTTATGACAATCCAGTTTCTGCATTTGCTTTAATTTTTTTTAATGATTCATTCTACAATATTAAATATAGGCTCTTTATTGCAGATAGTCTAGATTTCTGAATGATGAAAAATGAAGTGTATGTAAGGCTAAAGAAGATGAAATCTGACAGGACTTTTGAGGAATATAGAGCACTAAGAAACAACTCAAGTGAGTGATTAGATGGGCAGAAATGGGCCATGGAATGACTTTGAGTTGGATTAAATAATATCCCAGGGCTTTTTATACCTAGGGTAAAAACAAGAGAGTAACCAAGCAAAAGGTTGGACCATTCCAAGTTATTAAGAGAAGCAAGAGAGAAGATTGCAGTGGCTTTGATGAAGATCGTTGCAATTTCTCTTGCCACAGATAAGGTCATAGAATACTGGATAGTATCCAATGTTGTTCATTTATTTAAGAAGTGAATTATGGGCTGATGAGCCTCTTGTCAGTGGTAGGGAAGCTATTGGAGAGGGTTCTCCGGGATAGGATTTACTCCCATTTGGAAAAGCATGGGTTAATTCGGGATAGTCAGAATGAGTTTGTGTGCAGAAGGTTGTGTTTTACTAATTTAATCAGATTTTTTTGAGGATGTGACAAAGGTAAATTGCGGGTCAATTGCGGTGGATTAGACAGAGGCCCAGGAGCCGTTGGAGAGGGAGGAGTGACGTCCGAGCGGTGAGTGTAAAAACCCAGCACGGGGCTTTGTTTTTACAGAGGCCCAGGAGCCATTGGTGAGGGAGGAACCGAAATCTGTAACGTTGTAAATCTGTAACCTTCCATTCAATTAAGTGGGCTTGAGGAAGCCGCTGATTGGTGGAAGTTGACTGGAGTAAGCAGCTGATTGGCAGTCAGATCCCTGCTGATTTCTTATGGCAGTTTGTATTGTATTGTATTTTGTATTGTAGCCAGGGTAAGGGGGAGTATGAGTGCCAGTGCAGTGTACTGTTCTGGATGTCAGATGTGGAAGGTCATGGAGTCGGATAGCCCTCCAGACGTCCACATCTGCGCCAGGTGTGTCGAGATGGGGCTCCTAAGGGACTGTATTAGGAACCTGGAGCAGCAGCTCGATGACCTCCGTCTGGTCAGGGAAAGTGAGGCGGTCATAGAGAGGAGTTACAGAGAGGTAGTCACTCCAAAACCACAGGAGGCAGACAAATGGGCCACGGTTAGGAGGGGCAAGGGGCAGAGGCAGGGACTAGAGAGTACCCCGGTGGCTGTACACCTTGACAATAAGTACTCCTGTTTGAGTACTGTTGGGGGGGACAGCCTATCTGGGGGTAGCAACAGCGACTGGGCCTCCGGTACAGAGGCTGGCCCTGATGCTCAGAAGCATAAGGAAAAGAAGAGGAGGGCAATAGTAATAGGGGACTCTATAGTTAGGGGGTCATATGGGCGATTCTGTGGATGCAGTCCGGAGACCCGAATGGTAGTTTGCCTCCCTGGTGCCAGGGTCTGGGATGTGTCTGATATCCTGAAAAGGGATATCCTGAAAAGGGAGGGAGAGGAGCCTGAGGTCGTGGTGCATATTGGTACCAATGACATAGGTAGAAAAAGAGAAGAGGTCCTGAAAGGAGAATTTAGGGAGTTAGGAGGAGAGTTAAGGAAAAGGACCGCAAAGGTAACAATCTCAGGATTACTGCCTGTGCCACGCGACAGTGAGAGTAGGAATCGAGCGAGGTGGAGGATAAATGCATGGCTGAAGGACTGGTGCAGAGGGGAGGGATTCAAATTTCTGGATCATTGGAACCCCTTTTGGGGAAGGAGTGACCTGTATAAAAAGGATGGGTTGCACTTGAACCCGAGGGGGACCAGTATCCTGGCGGGGAAATTTGCAAAGGCTACTGGGGAGACTTTAAACTAGAACGGTTGGGGCGAGGGACTCAAATAGAGAAAGCTAGTAGACCGTGTCTGAGGCAGGAGGCAGAGAAGGGAAGCACTCGGACCCAACATGTAGGGGGGAAAGAAGAAAAAAATAATAAACAGAGAATAAGAGGTGGTGGGTTTCTTAAATGTGTGAGCAGAGAGAGGGGTATACAATGATGGTAGAAGCAATTGGTAGCAAGGTGAAACGGAAAAGTGGCAGGCAGACAAATCCAGGGCAAAAATCAAAAAGGGCCACTTTTCAATATAATTATATAAGGAGTAAGAGTGTTATAAAAACAAGCCTGAAGGCTTTGTGTCTCAATGCGAGGAGCATTCGTAATAAGGTGGATGAATTGAAGGTGCAGATAGCTATTAATGACTATGATATAGTTGGGATCACGGAGACATGGCTCCAGGGTGAACAAAGCTGGGAGCTGAACATCCAGGGATATTCAATATTCAGGAGGGATAGACAGAAAGGTAAAGGAGATGGGGTAGCGTTGCTGGTTAGAGAGGAGATTAATGAAATAGAAAGGAAGGACATTAGCTTGGAGGATGTGGAATCGATATGGGTAGAGCTGCGAAACAGTAAGGGGCAGAAAACGCTAGTGGGAGTTGTGTACAGGCCATCTAACAGGAGTAGTGGAGTTGGGGATAGCATCAAACAGGAAATTAGAAATGCGTGCAACAAAGGTAAAACAGTTATAATGGGTGACTTCAATCTACATATAGATTGGGTGAATCAAATTGGCGGAGGTGCTGAGGAAGAGGATTTCTTGGAATGTATGCGGGATAGTTTTCTAAACCAACATGTAGAGGAACCAACGAGAGAGCAGGCTATTCTAGACTGGGTATTGAGTAATGAGGAAGGGTTAGTTAGCAGTCTTGATGTGCGTGGCCCCTTGGGCAAGAGTGACCATAATATGGTTGAGTTCTTCATTAGGATGGAGAGTGACATAACAAGGGTTCTGAACTTAAAGAAAGGTAACTTTGAAGGTATGAGACGTGAATTGGCCAAGATAGACAGGCAATTGATTCTTAAAGGGTTGACAGTGGATGTGCAATGGAAGGCATTTAAAGACTGCATGGATGAACTACAACAATTGTTCATCCCAGTTTGGCAAAAGAATAAATCAGGGAAGGTAGTGCATCCGTGGATAAGAAGGGAAATCAGTGATAGTATCAAAACAAAAGATGAAGCATACAAATTAGCCAGAAAAATCAACCTACCAGAGGACTGGGAGAAATTCCGAGTCCAGCAGAGGAGGACAAAGGGCTTAATTAGGAAAGGGAAAATAGATTATGAAAGAAAACTGGCAGGGAACATAAAAACTGACTGCAAAAGTTTTTATAGATATGTGAAGAGAAAAATACTAGTTAAAACAAATGTAGGTCCCTTGCAGTCAGAAACAGGTGAATTGATCATGGGGAACAAGGACATGGCAGACCAATTGAATAACTATTAATAACAGACAGGAAGCAAAGGGTAGGAGCAAACGGGTCCTTCTCAGAATGGCAGGCAGTGACTAGTGGGGTACCGCAAGGCTCAGTGCTGGGACCTCGGCTATTTACAATATATATTAATGATTTGGGCAAGGGAATTGAATGCAACATCTCCAAGTTTGTGGATGACACAAAGCTGGGGGGCAGGTGTGAGGAGGATGTTAGGAGGCTGCAAGGTGACTTGGATAGGCTGGGTGAGTGGGCAAATGTATGGCAGATGCAGTATAATGTGGATAAATATGAGGTTATCCACTTTGGTGGCAAAAACAGAACGGTAGACTATTATCTGAATGGTGGCCGATTAGGTAAAGGGGAGATGCAACGAGACCTGGGTGTCATGGTACACCAGTCTTTGAAAGTAGGCATGCAGGTGCAGCAGGCAGTGAAGAAAGCGAATGGTATGTTAGCATTCATAGCAAAAGGATTTGAGTATAGGAGCAGGGAGGTTCTACTGCAGTTGTACAGGGTTTTGGTGAGACCACACCTGGAGTATTGCGTACAGTTTTGGTCTCCAAATCTGAGGAAAGACATTCTTGCCATAGAGGGGGTACATAGAAGGTTCACCAGACTGATTCCTGGGATGTCAGGACTTTCATATGAGGAGAGAGTGGATAGACTCGGCTTGTACTCGCTAGAATTTAGAAGCTTGAGGGGGAAGCTTATGGAAACTTACAAAATTCTTAAAGGGTTGGACAGGCTAGATGCAGGAAGATTGTTCCCGATGTTGGGGAGGTCCAGAACAAGGGGTCACAGTTTAAGGATAAGGGGGAATTCTTTTAGGACCGAGATGAGAATAACATTTTTCACACAGAGTGGTGAATCTGTGGAATTCTCTGCCACAGAAGGTATTTGAGGCCAGTTCATTGGCTATATTTAAGAGGGAGTTAGATGTGGCCCTTGTGGCTGAAGGGATCAGGGGGTATGGAGAGAAGGCAGGTACAGGATACTGAGTTGAAATGATCAGCCATGATCATATTGAATGGCGGTGCGGGCTCGAAGGGCCGAATGGCTTACTCCCGCACCTATTTTCTATGTATCTATGGATGTTGTCTGCATTGATTTTAGTATGGCATTAGATAATGTTCCCGCTGTAGGCTGGTCCAGAAGATTTAGATGCACAGGATTCATGCTGACTTAGACAATAAAGCACCTCAGAAACCAAAGTGGGCATCTTGGACCATCATGGGCAAGGTCCTGAGTGAGCATTTGTTTGCACTGTGCAGAAAATCATGAAGGCTGGGGTACTCGGGATAGTTAATGGCGATGTCTTGAGGGCAGTCCTATTACAGTTGTGATGGTGCTGGAGTCCCAGGGTGCATGAAGGCAGATAAATCTCATGGGCCTGGCCAGATGTATCCAAGGATGCCGTGGGAGGCTAGGGGAGAAATTACAGAATTATGAGAATTAATAGGCTGAGATATATGAATTATCATTAGACTGGTGAAGTACCAAATGACGAGAGAGTGGTTAATGTTGTGCCTCTATGTAAGAAGGGCTGCAAGGAAATGCCTGTGAACAATATCACAGTGAGCTGGACATCTATGGTAGGGAAGTTCCTTGAGAAGATTCTGAAGGATAAAATATATATCCATTTGGATAGACAGGGGGTGACTAGGATAGTAAGCATGGTTTTGTATGTGGGAGATCACTGCTAACAAATTTTATTTGAGTCTTTCTTAGGTGTTGTCTATATGAAATTCAGCAAGGCCTTTAATAAGATAGGCTTCACTAGAAGGTTAGATCGCCTGAAATCTAAAGAACTCGCTAACTCGCAACAGAACTGGATTCTTGGAAAGAGGCAGAAGGTTGTGGTGGAAGGGTACTTTTCAGACAGGAGGCCTGTGATTAATGGTCTGCTAATGGTGTGCTTGGGGATTGGTGTGGGACCCATTGCTGTTTGTGGTTTATATTAACAATTTGGATAAGAATGTACAAGGCAATGTGCAAGGTAAGTTTGCAGATGACACAAAAGTAGGTGGAATCTGAGACAGTAAAGATGATTTCCAAAAATTACAGCTGGATTGTGATCAGCTGAGTAAATAGGTTGAGGAGTAGCTAAAGGAGTTTAATGCAGATAACTGTGAGTTGTTGCGTTTTGAGAGGTCAAACTAGAACAAGACTTTACAGTGAATGGTTGGGCCAGGAAAGTGTTGTGGATCAGAGGGATCGAGGAGAACAGGTACTGAGTTTCCTGGCATCATGGGTCGATAGAGCGACAAAGAGTGCTTTTGGTACATTGGCCTTCATCATTTCTGAATATTGAGAATAGAAGTTGGACATTATATTATAGTTGTACAGCATGTTGTCAACGCCACATTTGGAGTACTCTGTTCAGTTTTGATTACCCTGGTATAGGAAGGATGTCATTAAGCTAGAAAGAGGGCAGAAAGGATTTAAGAGGATGTTGCCAGGATTGGAGGGCCTGAAATATAGGGAGAGGTTGGATATGAAAGTAGTGCATGAGGCTGAAGGGGGGGGGGGGGTGTCCCCCCCATATTTTGAGAGGTGGGGGACAAACCCCCCCCCCCCCCTCATGTTTTGTAATCCATTTAAAACAAATCGGTGAACATTTTTTTAATTAAAAATCTCCGCTTTCTGTGAGACAGTGGGGGTGGGACTGATGATCGAGTGCACTGATTGGACGAGAGAGGCATCGGTCAGCCGGGGGGGGGGGCATGACATGATGATTCAGCGTGATGATTGGAGGAGGGAGGTGTCAGTCAGAGACGGAAGTAGGGGGTGGGACTGAGGGTAGAGCGTGGTGATTGGAGGAGGGAGACGACCTAGTGGAGCAAAGATTATAGAGCGGAGCGAATCGGCCGATTCGCGGGGCCTTTCATCGCCCGGCGCAGCTAAAAATCAGCCGCGGGATCTTCCATCGCCACGTGGTCAAATTGCTGCGTCGAGGCGATCGAGGCTCCCGATGTTGAAGCCCCCGCCGGGCGATGGAAGATCCCGCGGCCGGATTTAAGCCGCGCCGGGCAATGAATGGCCCCACGAACCGGCCGATTGAAGCCCCACGATTCGGGACAGACGAAGCTGCTGGAATTCAGAGTCGGTAACCAACCAGGTCAGCTCCGGATGTTATCATCCACAGGGCCCACGGCCGAAGCCGTGTGTGTGTGTGTGTGCGCCAAGAAATTGTGTCTCCCCTCCCCCCCCCCCCCCCCCCCCCCCCCCATCCCCTGTTTTGATAGCGATTTCCGCCCCTGCTTGGAATGTACCTGGACAGTAAACTGGACTGGTCCAGGAACGCTGAGGCCCTGTACAAGAGGGAACAGAGCGGGCTGTACTTTTTGAGAAGGCTCCGCACCTTCAACATCTGCAGCAAGATGCTGCAGATGTTCTACCAACCTGTGGTAGTCAGTACAGTACAGTACAGCGAAGATATAATCTTTGACAATACAGCTCACCCACTCCATGACACACTAGTCAACTTGTGGAGTACCTTCAGCAACAGACTGGTTCCACTAGGTTGCAGTACAAAACGCCACAGGAGATCCTCCTTCCCTGTGGCCATCAAACTGTATAACTCCTCCCCCCTTCTGTCGTGGGGTAGACTGACTCCCCTCCCTACCCCTCCCCAAATCTTTGCACATCCCCAAAGTTATGTCCTCTACCGAGAAAGTTTTGTATTTGTGGATATGCGGCTTGTTTCCATCTTATTTTAACTGAGTGAATCTGCATGTAGATTTTCCCAATAGTATGTTAAAAAGATATGGAGAAATTGCACAGAAATCATCGATTCATTTTCTTCAGGGCTTTTTATAGCCTTCTGATGTGATATTAGACAAGTCTCTGCAGGAATTCAAAGGTTTTATTTGGTATATCAAAGAAAATAAATTGTTGAATACACAGCTTAATCTATCAAATATATTATTTTCACATAGAATACACCTATTTATGAACCAGGTGGAAGGTTCGGTGAAACCGCTTCCTTCATGCTGAAGTTAACCAATATTCAACATTTATTGAATATTTTACCCCCTTCAAATCGTAAGGGGGTTTTCCATTTTGTGATGTCACCGATGTCCAGAAAGATTGGACTTTATTCCCTTTTAACATTCAATTCAAGATTCAATCTTCAATGGGATGGGAGTGATTTCTGAAATATTATGAATCCAAAACTTACCAAAGAGCTGTGAATCTTAAGTTAAGTTTGAATTGAAAATTTGGAATACTGTCAGATTTGTAAACTTTGTAAAACCACATCTGATGAGTCATTTGAATTACAGATTAGGAATTCTGAATGCCACCTGGTGCCTTTTGTGATAACATAGGCAACAATTTCTGCTGTGGAACTGAAGCTTTCAAATTGCCAAACTTGCTGTCCAGAAAATCTACTGTATGACATGAATGAGATATGATCACCATTGAAATTCATACATCTTTAAAACAGGCAAAGTTGTAGAAAATGATGGCCAATACATTCTTATAGCTTTTTTACTTCTAAAATATTAATTTCTGAGTGGAACATTTTAAAGTCATCATGCAATTTACTTTTTGTTGTCTGCATTAAGTAGGCAATTAACGATGATCAAAAGTGTTCAGATTGATATAAAATTCTGTATGCCTAATTTTGCTACCTCGGTGTAATTGTGCATATTAGTTTATTGCAGATGACTGTTTTTGTAGATTAATCAGGAGAATACTATTGTTTCTCTCAGATTAATTGCGAGAAGAGCAGCTTTCTGTCATGTTCAAGAAATGTTTGGTTTTGTGAATGTCGCTATTTACATTTGTAGCTATTGCATCATACACAGAATTGTGTACAAAGAATGCCGTGCAGTCTTCCGGAATTTGTGAGGAAATCCACAAGATCAAATGTATAATATTAAATGAGATATCAGCCTCTTTGATGTTCCCAACTCTAGACATTTTAATATTGCAAAATCTGATGCTGGTTTGTGTATCCAGTGATATTCAGAATATTTATGCTCTAAATTGAGCATGATTAACACATAATGTAGATGAAAATATTTATTAATACTAGATAAAATGTTTGTCAAAAATAATTGGAGCTACATTGCAGTAATCCCATGTTCACAAATGAAACCAGTGCAATGTTGTTTTCAATAAACAAGTTTCTTTCAAGTTCTCTTTATTTATTAATGAAGATTCCCAACTTTTTGTCATGCTGTTGCAAAAAGGCATGCAAGCTGACAGTCAAGTATTTTCTTTTTAGCCTTGGATATGATTACTATGTTTGTAATAAATAATGTCTGGATTTTGGGCATTGAAGAAAAAACGTGTTTAAATCTGACTATCCCACTGTAATAGCCCTGTCCTACGGTATGAGTTTATTCCAAGAGCTCTCCCAAGTTAAAAAAAAATCAAACTTATGGTAAGCACGGAGAATGAATGTAGCGGGTACATCGGAGCTCGGGGACGTGTCTTAGCGCTAACAGCAGGTACTCGGGAAGACTCGCTAACAGTAGGTAAGCACGGGAAGACTCGTCAAGATTTTTCAACATGATGAAAAATGTCCACGAGAGCCCCGAGTACCGACGAGTGGCCATTACCGTAAATCTCCGATTTCGAATCAGGGCAAACTCGGGAGAACTCTTGGAATTAACTCGTACCGTGGGACAGGGGTTTAAAGCTTTGATTTGATAAACCCGCATTTATTGCAAATTCCTCTAATTCCAGAACTACCTTTTTTAATTGCTATGGGATTGTAACCCAGAAAATCTGGAAAAGAATATTGCAGAAAATAGATAGCCACTGAGAAATGGAACAAGAAATCAGTTTAGTGGGAAGGTCTGGTCAGTTATGAGGAAGACTGTCATTGAATTAAAAAAAAAATGTTGTGATGGTTAGGGAGGTAAAGAGAAATGTTTTATTTGAAAAGTCAATTGTATGGAATTGATTAATCATCGGTTGTCATTTAGATCCTCTATTTGTGAGTAGGCTGCAATCGCTGCTCAGTAAAGAGTGTTTAATTGTCATATGTACCAAAGACAGAACAATGACATTTTTATTTACAACAACATAATGGGTCTGTAAACACTACTCATAGAACACGCAATCGTCAAAAGAAAGTTCAATAATTTACAAAAAGCCTGAAATCCCTCGTGCAACCGTGCAGTTCAGTTGGTGTTTGTAGTGTTCAAGAACCTGATGGTTATTGGGAAGAAGCTCTTCCTCAACCTATGTGTAGATAAGTCCGTACTTATTGGACCTGGCAATGATACCCTATGGTTAAAATGTCTTCTTGTGCTGCTAAAGTTCACACACAAATGGCCAATTGGAGGGCTATTGCCCCAACAAGTTTATTACCTTAACCTTTTTCTATGGATGGGTTTTACATCTTGCCTAAGAAATGAATGGTCACAGTGAAAAATATAAAGGACCGTGGGTGTACTTTGGCTGGCGTTTGATACCCAAGGCTCAACTGATTGCAATTTTCAGGGTACCTGTTGCCAGTTAGATGCAGCGTATAATAAGCCTATTACTTTTCCTAATGACTATAATCTCTAATAATAATAATAATAATAATAATAATAATTATATAAACAATTCAAAGATTCACTATGTAGTTCAAACAAGACATTAACTTTTTGGTTACTTAATTTGTCTACTTGCACAATCTTTAGTTCTTACTCAGGGTCTTCTGCAAATGTTGGTCTCTGCAATAACTGCTGCAATTCTCCTGGGAGGCATATTTTTATTCATTTCTCTGCATACAACCCAGGCATTGCTGTGATTCATAAATTTATGTTGATACTATTTCATAATCACTTTATCCACCTGGTCTGCAATCACCAAGGTATTTTTTCTTGCTTGTACAATTTACACTGGTACAAGTTTGCAAGTTATAGGAGTAGAATTAGGCCATTCGGTTCATTGAGTCTACTCCGCCATTCAATCATGGCCGATCTCTGTCTCCTAATCCCATTCTCCTGCCTTCTCCCCATAACCCTTGACATCTATTCTAATCACGAATTTGTCTATCTCTGCCTTCAAAAATATCCACTGACTTGGCCTCTGCAGCCTTCTGTGATAATGAGTTCAGGGGGGAGGGACGGGGGCTGGGGGAGCAGTGGGCGGAGGGGAGGGGGGGGGAGAGAGAGAAAGAGAGATAGGGGGGGGGAGAGAGAGAGGTGGGGGGGGTGGAACCGTGGTTAAAATCGCACATGAGAAAACGCATGGTCTTTGCAATGAAATGTTATCTTTGAGAATTAGTACAGTGTTTTAAAGAACAATAAATTCAATGTTAATGTATTAACATTTTCGAAGTTAAACCAAAACAATGAAGTTCAATTGGACTCTTATCTTTAAAGATTTGGAAGTCAGCACTTTGTTTACAAAGTGAGAAAGACTGTTGGTGAAGGATTTGAAGAATGTTTTCAAAATGCTACTCGGGAAAACCGAGCCGAGGCGCGAGCGTTCGTCGACCGAAGCTCTCGTGAGTTGTCGGAAAATCCGAGCTGAGGCGCGAGCGTTCGACGACCGAAGCTCTCGGGAGTTCGACTGGGCAACTTTTGAACAGAGAGGGGTGGGGTGGGAGGTGACAACAGTCGCAGCGTGAGCAGACGGCAGATCCATTGTCACGTTATCAGCGCAAGAAACCCCAAAAAAACAGGTATTTTGAGTCGAAAGTTGGATCGGATTTGTGAACATTTTTATTATTAACTCAAGAAATAAAGCACGAAATTTGCGTCGTTTCTCCGAGTAGAGTAGAGAAATGTCCAAAAAGGCTGACAGGTTCTCGGCTAAAAAGCTGCTTTGAGTGTGATCCTCCACACACACTAACCAGGTGTCACATTGTAGTTGTGACTCTACTTAACACAGTCCGACTTCATGTCAACCAGGCCTCTTTGGTTTTCAGTTGCACTATTTAACTCTTTCTCTCTTGGATTGCATTCACCAAAAACTGGTGGAGATCACTTATATATGTAACTTTATGCTCAGTGCCAGTTATGAAGACCTAAATGTAATTTTCAGATTAAATGCTTTGCATGCTCTACCATTTTCAAGCAGGAGATCAGGTAGTTGTCCTGTGGTCAGCGAGTTACCCACTGCAGGTTGCTGGAGGGCAGTGAATTTGGAGAGTTTTTATAGTTTTAAGTGAAGCATGAATGCACTTTTCCCAATGCAAACTCTTTGTGAGTGCAGAGGGGATTTTGCAGTTCAACTGACCCATTTAGCTGTTATATTTGGAGACACAAGAAATGGCAGGTGCTGGAATCTTGAGTGAAACACAAAATACTGGATGATCTTAGCAGGGCAGGCAGTATCTGGGGATGGAATGGATAGATGGTGTTTCAGATCAGGTCCCTTCAGACCAATTGGAGAAGTGGGGAGAAAGCTGTAAAATAGAGGTGGGACAAAGCTTGGCAAGTGATAGTGAATGGAGGGGGTGGTGGGAAACTACCCAAGTGGAATATGAGGTGTTGTTTCTTCAGTTTGCATGTGATCTCACTCTGTCAATGGAGGAGGCCAGGGACAAAAAGGTTGGTTTGGGAATGGAAAGAAGAGTTAAAATCCTGAAGTTCCAGTAGGTCTAGGCAGACAGAGCGCAAGTATTCGATGAAATGGTCGCTTAGTCTATGCTGATATAACGGAAACCACCTCAACAGCACAAAATGCAATAGTTGAGGTTTGAACCTCTGTCTCACCTGGAAGGGCTGTTGTGTCCCCTGGATGGAAGTTGGAGCACGTAGTAGCCAAAAGAAAGTTCAAATAACTTAAAACAAATAAAAGCCTGTGGGGACAGGTGTAATATTTCATTGAAACTTACACACATCCCTTTTACCTCCAGATTCTCCTTTTTGTGAACTGTCCACTGATTTTCTGTAGTGCAATTAATCAGATGGAGAAAGCCTGAATAAGTATTGCCACTTATTGTGGGTTGTTGGGAACAGAATTGTTAAAGCTGATCCAAAATCTTATTGGGAACAAAAACTTTTCAAATGATCTAAAATATATTTGAAATTATCTTTTCCTTTTGTTTAGTCTCAATTTGCCCCCTTTCAGAGCCCATTTATCCCATCTCTTCCTTCCCATCAAGGGCCTTCTTTCCCCTTTACTTTGTTTCCAAAATGTACAGGCCTCGGTGATAGGATATGAAATAAATGTGTGACAAAGTAAAATATTGTCCTGGGTCTAAATATCCTGCAGAGTTTTAATTGGAAATGTGGTTTGTAATTCCTTCAGGATTTGAATAGAAATGTTTAAAATTTCAAAATAGAATTTTTCCTTTGTTCAATCTCGCTTGATTTTTCTTTGTGTTTTGTTCCTTTTCTGTTCATTATGATGACTTTAAATGCACCCACTTAAATATGCCACTGCCTCTGCTGTTATACTCTTAATTTTTCAGTGGTTCAGCCTAATAAAGGAGATGAACTGTTGGTTGGCTCCTAGTGTTCCTTGCTGTGATTATCTCTGCACTGGCTTTCAGCAATGTGGATTGTAAAATATTAAAATCCAAAAGTGGTGCAACCTGTCTCAGTACTGGTAGGAGGCACTGGGTATCTATGGCAACATCTACCCATTTTTATTTTTCCTCTTGTAGTTTTATCCATAGTCTTGAAACTAACACACTAGTTCCGAAAACCCGAGCAAGGGCATAAATTAGGAAGGAAAGAGATCATAAATAGAACCTTTTTTTTGTGATAATTAGTATGGAGATCTCAACCATGATACACGCACAAGGAGCCTCTTGAGCCTGAGTGAGACTACTGGAAAGAGTTAATGATTTTATTCTGAAATAATCACTTGCAAGATTATGTAAATTCATCTTGCAATTAATTACATTTTGATTTCATTTCGATTTGTCAGCATTTTTGAGGAATAAATTCAGCATTGTGACAAAAAAATCAGTGACTTCCATACATTAAAGTCAAAGAAAAATAATTATACTCGAAGCAGCTTGTCAGAAACGTAGAGCCATGTGTGCAGTGAAGCATGCTGGCAGATGGTTATGTGATGAGATGGATAAAGCTGATTAATAAAAACCAAATCAATATAAACCTTTCAGAAAAATGTCATTGTAATCTTTTTTATCCTATATATCTTTAGATATTGACAACTCCATTGCATTATCAACGCGTATTTTTCATTAAAATCACTTTTAGAATTGATGCAATAGTGTAGCTTTTCTCATTTATGGCTATAGCTATTGGGAATGAACTTTTTATGGTTGCTTTTTCAAGATGAACCATTCTGCTTTTATTTTATAATGTGCCAATTAATGTATTAGAATTATTTTCTAGATCAAAATACATGAATATGTATTTTTTAACAGAAACTTTTGAAGTTAACATGAACTTCCATCATGGTATCATACATGTTTTATCAAAATGTAGAAATGGAGCAAAGGGTAATCTTTGTCTGTTTTCCTCTGAAGACCATTTTCCTGCAAACACTGCTGTTCTGCTTCGATTGGTGTATTTTGTTTATCTATCACGTTCTTGTATTTTCCATTAACTTCTCCTATATGTCATGTGGTGAAGAAAAGATTAGTGAAGACAAATGTAGGCCCCTTACAATCAGAGATGGGTGAATTTATAACGGGAAACAAAGAAATAGCAGAACGTTAAACGAGTACTTTGGTTCTGTCTTCACGAAGGAAGACACAAACAATCTCCCAGAAATACTAGGGGACCGAGGATCTAGCAGGAGGGAGGAACTGAAGGGAATCCACGGTAGTCAGGAAACGGTGTTAGGTAAACTGTTGGGACTGAAGGCAGATAAATCCCCAGGACCTAATGGTCTGCAACCCAGAGTACTCAAGGAGGTGACTCTAGACATCGTGGGTGCATTGATGACCATTTTCCAATGTTCTCCTGACTCTGGATCAGTTCCTGTGGACTGGAGGGTAGCCAATGAGAAAGGAGGGAGAGAGAAAACAGGGAATTATAGACCAGTCAGCCTTATATCAGTAGTGGGAAAAATGTTTGAGTCAATTGTTAAAGATGTTATAGCAGTGCATTTGAAAAGCAGTGACAGGATCGGTCAAAGTCAGCATGGATTTATAAAGGGGAAATCATGCCTGACTAAACATCTGGAATTTTGTGAGGATGTAACAAGTAGAATGGATAAAGGAGAGCCGGTGGATGTGGTGTATCTGGAATTTCAAAAAGCCTTTGACAAGGTCCCACACAAGAGATTAGTGTGCAAAATGAGAGCACATGGTATTGGGGCAGGGTATTGACATGGATAGAGAACTGGTTGGCAGACAGGAAGCAAAGAGTAGGAATTAACGGGTCCTTTTCAGAATGGCAGGCAGTGACTAGTGAGGCACCGCAAGGCTCGGTGCTGGGACCCCAGTTATTTACAATATATATAACGATTCAGACGAGGGAATTAAATGTGACATCTCCAAGTTGGGTGGCAGTGTGAGCTGCGATGACAATGCTATGAGGCTACAGGTTGGGTGAGTGGGCAGATGCATGGCAGATGCAGTATAATGCGGATAAATGTGAGGTTATCCACTTTGGTGGCAAGAACAGGAACGCAGATAATTATCTGAATGGTAGGAAAGAACTGCAGATGCTGGTGTAAATCGAAGCTAGACACAAAATACTGGAGTAACTAAGCGGGATAGGCAGCATCTCAGGTGAGAAGGAATGGGTGACGTTTTTGGCTGAGACCCTTCTTCAGACTGATGGCAGGGGAGCAGGTGGGATAGAAATAGAATGCAGTCATAGACAGTAAGACTGGTGGGAGAACTGGGGAGGGGATGGAGAGAGTGGGAAAGGAAGAGCTATCTGAAGTTATAGAAGTCAATGTTCATACCGCTGCACTGCAAGCTACCCAAGCAAACTATGAGGTGTTGTTCCCCCACTTTGCACTGGGCCTCACTCTGACATTGGAGGAGGCCCAGGTCAGATTGGGAGGGGGAGTTAAAGTGCTGAGCAACAGGGAGATCAGGTAGGTTAAGATGGACTGAGCGGAGATGTTCAGCGAAACGATCGCCGAACCTGCGCTTGGCCTCGCTGACGTAGAGAAGTTGACACCTGGAACAGTGGATGCAGTAGATGAAGTTGGAGGAGGTGCTAGTGAACCTCTGCCTCACCTGAAAAGACTGTCTGGGGCCTTGGATGGAATCGAGGGGGGAGATAAAGGGACAGGTGTTGCATCTCCTTCAGTTATCTGAATGGTATCAGATTTGGAAATGGGGAGGTGCAACGAGACCTGGGTGTGTTTGTACATTAATCACTAAAAGTAAGCGTGAAGTAACAGCAGGCAGTGAAGGAAGCTAATGGCATGTTGGCCTTCATTGTGAGAGGATTTGAGGTTGGGAGTGAGGAGGCCTGATTTCAGTTGTACAGGGCCCTAGTGAGCCCACACCTGGAGTATTGTGTGCAATTTTGGTCTCCTAATTTTAGGAAGAACATCATTGTTATTGAGGGTGGATAAAAATGCTGGAGAAACTCAGCGGGTGAGGCAGCATCCATGGAGCGAAGGAATAGGTGATATTTCGGGTAAGGGTCTCGACCCGAAACATCACCTCTTCTTTCGCTCCAGAGATGCTGCCTCACCCGCTGAGTTTCTCCAGCAATTTGATTTTTCCAGCATCTGCAGTTTCTTCTTAAACATTGCTATTGAGGGAGTGCAGCATTGTTCACCAGGTTAATTCCCCAGATGGTGGGACTGACATATGGTGAAAGAATGGGTCGCCTGGGGTTGTATTCACTGGAATTTAGGATGAGAGGGGATCTTATAGAAACATATAAAATTCTTAATGGATTGGACAGGCTAGATGCAGGAAAAATGGTCCCAATGTTGGGGAGTCCAGAACCAGGGGTCACAGTTTAAGAATAAGCGGTAGGCTATTTAGGACTGAGATGAGGAAAATCTTCTTCATCCAGAGAGTTGTGAATCTGTGGAATTCTCTGCCAATGTGGAGGCTAATTCATTGAATGTTTTCAAGAGAGATTAGCTCTAGTTCATAGGGCTAAAGGAATCAAGGGATATGGGGAAAAGCATGAATGGGGTACTGATTTTAGATGATCATATTGAATGGCGGTGCTGGCTCGAAGGGCCGAATGACCTACTCCTACACCTAATTTTCCATGTTTCTATGTTTGTATGATAGATGTTAGCAAATCAAGTTGGATATCAACATGGAGATTATTTGATATTTCAAATTGTTTTAGATTTTTAAACAACATGGCGAAAATTTTGTGTGCTTGAAAATTTGTATAGCGTGCTAAAGCATAGCTATGTCCACATTAACTTCCATTCTTTACTGACTCTTCTTCAAGTTTCATTTACTTCCTCTCCAGTCTTGAGGAGGGGAATTACTTAAGCAATTGCTTATCTAGGTGAAAAACACACTGAAGCTACGGCCAAGAAATCGCACCAACATTTCTACCACCGTGTCCATCTACACTTCATGCTGCCTCAGAAAGGCAGTCAGCATAATCAAGGATATTTTTCATCGCTTGTCATTCCCTCATCTCCCCTTTTCTGTCGGGAGAAGATACAAAAGCTTGAAAGCATGTACAGTGCCCTCCATAATGTTTGGGCCAAAGACACATCATTTATTTATTTACCTTTGTACTCCACAATTTGAGATTTGTAATAGAAAATAATCACATGTGGTTAAAGTGCACATTGTCAGATTTTAATAAAGGCTATTTTTTAGGTATGTTACAAAATGTACCTTCAGCGGCGCTGCAGTTCTGTCACTGGCCGTGTGCACGACTTTGGCGCCTTTGAGAGGGGGACGGGTTTCAAATGCGATTTTTCTTCAGACTATTCAAATCCATTTTGAACAGGCTTTTTAGTTGCTGAAGAAAAATCGCTTAGAATGCTGTTTTATTAAGTTTATTAAAATGAGCGCTGGAAAAATTAAAAGCAGGAGTAAAATTAAAATCATCTTCTAAAGCCGTCAACGTCGACAACGGGACGGATTTCCATAGGGGACAAGGCAAGGTACACCGTTTATTTTTTCATATAAACGTGCTTCTTAGGATGCCTTTTATCAAAATTTCATGTTGCGATAAGGTGACTTAGAAAAGATATGAACCGGCAGTGTTTTTCCTGCCGATATGGGGTTTAAATTCACCGCAACCGCAACGTTCTAAACGATTGCGTTCCACAAAATCCCACTCGCAAGATGATTTAAATGGCCATTAATTTATGGGAATTAAACACTAAATTCCTTCCTTGGCCTATAAATTCATGACAATGAGATTTAAAAATTATGTTATATTGTGAATTTTTGTGTGGATATTATTTGGACACTTAGGCTTTTTAAAAATGTTAACCTTTTCTTAAGTAATGGATAGATGTTTAGATCTAGTAATTGAATTTTGTAATTAGGTACAGTTAGGTAACTAACTAATTATATGCATTAATTTCAGGTCATCCAAGTAAGATTGTTTCATATTTGTTTCAGAATGCTTCAATCTATAATAACTGAAAATTTCATTCTGTTCTCTTAATTTTTAAGAAAGTTATGGGCTTTTGTCCTTGATCACAACTTTTGTGTTAAGTCAATGGAAAGGCAATAGGGAACAAGATGCTAATTTCTGAGTATGAAAGTGGCCATAACTTTTTTCATACTGAAGATATGAAAGTGAATTAGGAGTCGAATTAAACTTCTTTTTATGCTTTATCTGATGGGATAAATTGCTGACTTAATTTTTAAAATCTCAAAATTTTGTAACGTTGCTACATTTTTATACATTTTGGTTTCACCATGGAGAAATTACAGCAGTATTTATACACAGTCCCCCCCCATTTCAGGGCACCATAATGTTTGGGACACAGCAATGTACTGTAAATTAAAGTAGTTATGTTTAGTATTTTGTTGCATATTCTTTGCATGCAATGACTGCTTGAAGTCTGTGATTCATAGCCATCACCAGTTGCTGGGTGTCTTCTCTGGTGATGCTCTGACAGGCCTGGATTTCAGCCGGGGGTTACACAAAAAGCTGGAGAAACTCAGCAGGTGCAGCAGCATCTAAGGAGCGAAGGAGATAGGCGGCGTTTCGGGTCGAGACCCTTCTTTAGACTGGTCAGGGATCAGGGAAACGAGAGATATACAGTGATGTGGAGAGATAAAGAACAATGATTGGAAGATATGCAAAAAAGTATTGATGATAAAGGAAACAGACTATTGTAAGCTGTTTGTAGTGTGAAAATGAGAAGCTAGTGGACTTGGGTGGGGTGGGGGGGGGGGAGATGGAGAAGGAATGTCAGGACCCGAGGGCTGAGGGAGAAGTGGGGAGGGGGAGGAGGCAGTCTGGGTTAACAGAATTGAGAAAATTCAATGTTTAAGCCCAGAGGATGCAGACTCCCCAAGCGGAATATGAGGTGCTGTTCCTCCAGCTTGCGGTGTTGCTCACTCTGGCCGTGGAGGAGGCCCAGGACCGAGAGGTCGGATACGGAATGGGAGGGGAAGTTGAAGTGTTGAGCCACCGGGAGGTCGGGTTGGTTATTGCGGACCGAGCGGAGGTGTTTGGCGAAACGATCGCCCAGCCTCCGCTTGGTCTCACCGATGTAGATCAGCTGGCATCTGGAGCAACGGATGCAGTAGATGAGGTTGGAGGAGGTGCAGGTGAACCTCTGTCGGACTTGGAATGACTGCTTGGGTCCCTGAAAGGAGTGGATGGGGGAGGTGAAGGGACAAGTGTAGCATCTCTTGCGGTTGCAAGGGAAAGTGCCCGGGGAAGGGGTGGAGTGGGAGGGAAAGGAAGAATTGACAAGGGAGTTGCGGAGGGAGCGGTCTTTGCGGAAGGCAGACGGGGGGAGATGGGAAGATGTGGAGAGTGGAGGGGTCATGCTGGAGGTGGCGAAACTGGCGGAGGACTATCTGTTGTATGCGCTGGCTGGTGGGGTGAAAGGTGAGGACCAGGGGGACTCGGCCCTTGTTGTGAGTGGGGGAATGGGGAGAGAGGGCAGTGTTGCGGGGTATAGAGGAGACCCTGGTGCGAACCTCATCTATAGTGGGGGAGGGGAAACCTCGTTCTCTGAAGAACAAGGACATTTGTGATGACCTGGTGTGGAACACATCATCCTGGGAGCAGATGCGGCGTAGACGGAGGAATTGGGAATAGGGGATGGTATTTTAGCTGTCTTTAGTTTATGCTAAATAAGGGGCTAGTTTCCTTCAGTTTTCCCTTTAGCATATAAAAGGCATGCTCAATTGGGTTCAGATCGGGTGATTAACTTGGCCACTCAAGAAATTACAATTTTTTAGCTTTGAAAAACTTCTTTGTTGCTTCAGCAGCATGTTTAGGATCATTATCTTGCTGTAGAATGAACCGCCGGGCAATGAGTTTTGAGGCATTTGTTTGAACTTGAGCAGATAGGATGTGTCTATTCACCAGAATTCATCATGCTACTACCATCAGCAGTTGTATCATCAATGAGGATAAGTGAGCCAGTACCTTCAGCAGTCATACATGCCCAGCCTATAACACCCCCACCACCATGTTTGACAGATGAGATGGTATGCTTTGGATCTTGGGCAGTTCCTTCTCACCTCCATACTTTGCTCTTGTCATCACTCTGATATCAGTTAATCTTCGTCTCACCTGTCCACAAGACCTTTCTCCAGAACTGTGGTTGCTCTTTTAAGTACTTCTTGGCAAACTTTATCCTGGCCATCCTATTTTTGCGGCTAACCAGTGGTTTGTTTCTTGTAATGTAGCCTCTGTATTTCTGTTCACAAAGTCTTCTGCGGGCAGCGATCATTGACAAATCCACACCTGACTCCTGAAGAGTGTTTCCAATCTGTCGGACAGGTGTTTGTTGATTTTTCCTTATTTTCGAGATAATTCTTCTGTCATCAGCTGTGGGGGTCTTCCTTGGCATGCTAGTCCCTTTGCGATTAGTAAGTGCTCTTTTTCTCACCAGTACTCACCAGTGCTCTTTTTCTTCTTAATTATGTTCCAAACAGTTACTTTTGGTAAGCCTAAGGTTTGACTGATGTCTTTAACAGTTGTATCTTGTTTCTTAGTCTCAAAATGGCTTATTTGACATTCTTTGGCACAACTTTGGTCCTCATGTTGATAAACAGCAATAAAAGTTTCCAAAGGTAATAGGGAGACTGGAGGAAAGACAAGATGCTGAGAGCTCTCTTATACCTGCATTAAGGAGGTAATCAAACACACCTGAGCAATTACAAATGCCTATGAAGCCATGCGTCACAAACATTATGATGCTTGAAATGGGGGGACTATGTATAAACTCAGCTGAAATTTCTACATGGTGAAACCAATATGTATAAAAATGTCCTTTAATAAAATCTGACAATGTGCACTTTAACCACATGTGATTTTTTTTCTATTACAAATCTCAAATTGTGGAGTACAGAGGCAAATAAATAAATGATGGGTCGTTGTCCCAAACATTATGGAGGGCACTGTACCACCAGATTTAGGAACAGCTTATTTCCTGACTACAAAATGGTCCTCCCACAAGTCAGGGTGTAGTCCCAATTTTTCAATTTACCTTATTATGGACCTTGGCCTTGTAAATGTAACACTAAACCCATACCACTACATTCTGCGTTCTGGTATTTTTCTCTTTACTCTACCCAATCCACTTCTGAATGACCCGATTGTAGTCATAGTAAGATTTAGCTTATTAGCGCACAAACAATTCTGTTCACTGTATCTCAATATATATATATGGCAATAATAAACCAATACCAATCTTTTTAACTCCCGCTGATTTCATTTTCCTTCAACATCTCCCCCTCACCCATTCATTTGGCAACTACCACAAACACATTCCATTCTTTGGCTTCGCAAGTTACAACTCTTCAATCCTTTTGTCTCAACTTTTTTTTACATCTCTTGCCTTTATCCAATCATCGGCTTATTAAAAACCTCCCTTGCCTGTTGTTAATTTATGAACTGCCACATTTTGTCCTGCTTCTCCTCTCTCCAGCGGTCTTATTCCCTCACCCAATCTACAATCAGTCTGTGGAAGGGTCCTGATTTGAAACATCACTCATCCATGTTCACCAGGGATGCTGCCTGATCTGTGGAGGCATTATAGCTCTTCGTGTCATTTTCTGAAAAATAACATCTGCAGTTCCATGTTTCGACATCACAAAAGCAAAATAGTGAGGGAAAATATTGCTATGTGCCAGAATCTGATGTCCTGTGCCATCACTGGAGACATGATAAGTGCCAACATGCACATCTGATACACCTGGATTATATATCACCCCAATCTCATTCTCCTTCACTGCTACATTTCCATGGAGTCATGATCACAATGGAGTTAATAATGGGCAATGAACTAAATGTAGTTTATGTGAAAAGAATGAGAGCATGTAATTTAATAGTGAATGAGATGGGAACTTGGAAGGCAAACGGGAGTAAAGGGGGTTGACTGGAGAACAAAAGGAATAATTCAATCTGTGTGGAGTGAGATTTCACAGGCTCTTCATGTTGAGTGACATGTCAGAATCCAGCAAGTCATAAATCATAATTATCGGGCTTCTTTAGATAACAATCGCCAAACCAAAATGGCTGTCACAAAATTAATTTAAATTAATCACTATGAATGTAAGAGGAGCTTGACATGCAATTAAATCCAATAGGTAGATGAACCACGTGGACCAATCTTTCTATTAGGCATTAGAAGTGCAATTTGTCCATTAAGTGTGCGCATAATTTTGGATTCCTTGTGGCTCCCAACACTATTATATATATTTTTTTAAACTTTGCAGTTATTTATTCCAATTCTCCTAATTTTTTTAAAGATTAATTCATTTAGATATGAACACTTTCAATCTTGCTCACCAAGTATAATTAAAAATAATAGTCATTGTTTTAACATTGAGCCACCTGTCAAAAAAAGCTCTATAGAGAAATTGATTTGGTACAGTCCAGTTTTCATTTTAAGTTTGCCCCACCACAATCTAAGATTTCTACAAAATCAATACACTCGTTTTTATGTAATATATTGAAGTGATCATTCATACTTTCTGTGGCCATAACATTGAAGGCAACTTGAATGCTTCTAGTATACAAAGATATATTGGAAACATTTTGGTATCTGAGTGAGCGAAAAATTCTTGTCATCATTTAGGAATTATGAAACTGAATTCAGGATTGTTCTTTCAGCTGGGGTACACAAAAGGCTGGAGAAACTCAGCGGGTGCAGCAGCATCTAAGGAGCGAAGGAGATAGGTGACGTTTCGGGTCGAGACCCTTCTTCAGACTGGTTAGGGATCAGGGAAATGAGATATATAGACAGTGATGTGGAGAGATAAAGAACAATGAATGAAAGATATGCAAAAAAAGTATAGATAAAGGAAACAGGCTATTGTAAGGTGTTTGAGCGTGAAAATGAGAAGCTAGTGCGACTTGGGTGGGGGAGAGATAGAGAGAGAAGGAATGCCAGGGCCCGAGGGCTGAGGGAGAGGTGGGAAGGGGAGGAGGCAGTCTGGGTTAACAGAATTGAGAAAATTCAATGTTTAAGCCCAGAGGATGCAGACTCCCCAAGCGGAATATGAGGTGCTGTTCCTCCAACTTGCGGTGTTGCTCACTCTGGCCATGGAGGAGGCCCAGGACCGAGAGGTCGGATACGGAATGGGAGGGGCAGTTGAAGTGCTGATCCACTGGGAGGTCGGGTTGGTTATTGCGGACCGAGCGGAGGTGTTTGGCGAAACGATCGCCAAGCCTCCGCTTGGTCTCACCTGATATAGATCAGCTGGCATCTGGAGCAATGGATGCAGTAGATGAGGTTGGAGGAGGTGCAGGTGAACCTCTGTCGGACCTGGAAGGACTGCTTGGGTCCCTGAAAGGAGTGGAGGGGGGAGGTGAAGGGACAAGTGTAGCATCTCTTGCGGTTGCAAGGGAAAGTGCCCGGGGAAGGGGTGGAACGGGAGGGAAGGGAAGAATTGACAAGGGAGCTGTGGAGGGAGCGGTCTTTGCGGAAGGCAGACGGGGGGAGATGGGAAGATATGGCGAGTGGAGGGATCACGCTGGAGGTGGCGAAACTGGCGGAGGATTATGTGTTATATGTGCTGGCTGGTGGGGTGAAAGGTGAGGACCAGAGGGACTCTGCCCTTGTTGTGAGTGTGGGAATGGGAAGAGAGGGCAGTGTTGCGGGGTATGGAGGAGACCCTGGTGCGAGTCTCATCTATAGTGGGGGAGGGGAATCCCTGTTCTCTGAAGAATGAGTACATTTGTGATGACCTGGTGTGGAACACCTCATCCTGGGAGCAGATGCGGCATAGACGGAGGAATTGGGAATAGGGGATGGAGTCCTTACAGGAAGCAGGGTGGGAGGAAGAGTAGTCCAGGTAGCTGTGGGGGTCAGTTGGTTTGTAGTGGATGTCGGTCAGGAGTGTATCACCTGCAATAGAGATGGTGAAGTCAAGGAATGGTAGGGAAGTGTCAGAAATGGTCCAAGTGTATTTGAGTGCCGGATGGAAGTTGGTGGTGAAATGGATGAAGTCAGTCAGTTGTGTGTGGGTGCAGGAGGTGACACCAAAGCAGTCGTCGATGTAACGGAGGTAGAGGTCGGGGATGGGGCCCTGGTACGCCGAGAACAAAGATTGTTCGACGTGCCCGACAAAGAGGCAAGCGTAGCTGGGGCCCATGCGTGTTCCCATAGCTATGCCTTGTGTTTGGAGGAAATGGGAGGAGTCAAAAGAGAAGTTATTGAGGGTAAGGACCAACTCCGCTAAGCGGAGGAGGGTGTCAGTGGATGGGTATGGGTTGCTCCTCTGGTCGAGGAAGAACCGGAGGGCTTTGAGACCATCCTGGTGGGGGATGGAGGTGTAGAGTGACTGGACGTCCATGGTGAAGATGAGAGGATGGGGGCCTGGAGAATGGAATGCGTGGAGCGACAGAGAGTGTCTGAGGTGTCTTGAACATAGGTGGGGAGGGATTTAACAAAGGGGGATAGGATGGAGTCAAGGTATGTGGAAATGTGTTCGGTGGGGCACGAACAGGCAGAGACAATGGGTCTGCCGGGGCAGTCGGGTTTGTGGATTTTGGGGAGAAGGTAAAATCGGGCCGTGCGGGGCTGGGAAACGATGAGGTTGGAGGCCTGGGGGGGTAGGGAGATGGTGGCCTGGTGCTCGTCAGTGGGGTCATGGTCCAGGGGTAAGTAGGAGGAGGTGTCTCTCGTTTCCCTGATCCCTAACCAGTCTGAAGAAGGGTCTCGACCCGAAACGTCGCCTATCTCCTTCGCTCCTTAGATGCTGCTGCACCCGCTGAGTTTCTCCAGTCTTTTGTGTACCCTCGATTCTCCAGCATCTGCAGTTCCTTCTTTAACACTTGTTCTTTCAGCTATTGTGATCCTGATTGCTTTGTTGTGCTTTGCCACCAGAGTGCAGTGTTCCTTTAGTTATCCAGCTTTGTGTGTTGAAACGGAAGTATGGGTGGCAACATAAATAATCACCAGAAAACAGTAATTAATGGCAATATCAAAACTGTTTTATTGCACGGGGACCCATCATCTTTGTAAGATGTCAGGATTGACATTTATTGGCATATAAAAAGAAATTATTTAAACCTGTAGAGTTGGTCAGGAAGAATGAAACATTTCAAGGATAGTTGGCAATTGTAATTGATCCTGGCAGATCCTCCTGAACTGTGCTGTATTTTAGGTCTGAGAATGAAATCTCACACACATGCTTAAAATGTTTGCCATTTAAAAACCAGCAAAGAAATTTCCTTTTGTGATTTCATCAAGCTGTGAGTTTTGAAGATAAATTACCAGACGTTAATTGCTTATTATTGTGATTGAACGGTAACAGGACATTTTGTTTAAGCTTGAATCTACATTCATTGAAATGTTGCAGAATTTCCATGGATATGTTCATAAGATCATGTGATAGGAGTGGAATTAGGCCATTTGGCCCATCAAGTCTACTCCGCCATCCAATCATGGCTGATCTATCTCTCCCTCCTAACTCCATTCTCCTGCCTTCTCCCCATAACATCTGATACATGTACTAAAAGTAAGATTAAACAATAACTTACCAGTTTGAAGTTTGATCCTTATTTTATCAGGAGTTACGATGAGGGATTACGTGAAGACCCTGCCAGCACGCATGCGCGACATTCTTCAAAGCAGCGGTGTGAAATCACAGATAACAGAAGTTGACTGAATGTATAGTAAGATAAGAGAACTAAAATACCAGTTGATCTTTATATAGAGGGTTGGGAGCGGAGGGCACTTAATCCCTCATTGTAACTCCTCATAAAATAAGGATCAAACTTCAAACTGGTAAGTTCTCATTTAATCTTGCTATTTTACTTCGGAGTCACGTGAGTGACTACGTGAAGATTTCAAAGCTCTGTGATTTCATGCCGTGGAGACGAGTCCATGCATCACACACTGCATCAGCGAAGAGCTAATTTTAATAATGCATTCAGACATGACATAGGTATGGACCTGTTGATGCTATTAATGGACACATAGTGATAATAGTAACCACCTACACCTGGGAGGAACTATAACACAGACCTAAAAAGAGTCGGCAAATACCCCTGGTCTGGCAAAGGGTTTTTCTAAAAAGATTGGAATCGTTCTTTAGACCATTCTGCAGCCGTTAGGATGTGGTCCCGTGAAACGTCCATCCCCTGCTGCATATATATTTGCAGCCTGGGTGGAATGAGACTTGTATGTCAGTGTTCACTCCTGTATCCCAGAACCCATATTAAACACCGGGCGATGGTCTGTAGTGAAATTCTCTTGTGAGGCTTCATGTGACTAACAGTCATTGCTAGTTCAGAGTCCCTAAGGCTCTAGTGACCTTAACATACTGGTGGAGATGTGTGGTACACATACAACCGAAGGTCCATGGGATTTGCCAGCAATTCTAGTTTGAGACCTATTGTCCCTGGCGAATTTTGCTGATTTGGTGATAACATAAATGTAATTTCCCTGCAGAATAATCATCTTTTCCAGTCACCGCTATGCAAAACTGGACCCGTTGTGCTGACTCAGCGCCATGAGCATAACCACTTGGTTTAGTGAGCCAAGGGCACGGATGTTCCAATGTTAACATCCCAATCTCTGCGTACCAGGCGTAGGGGGTGTCAAGTTGAAGATACCCTTCATAATCTCGATATCAGAAGGTGACCCGACAGAGTGGATTCTGCTCCTCGCAGCCAATATGCTGAGAAGGCACGTGCGGCACAGTAATGGCACTCTTGTAATGATTGTCAACCCAATATGGAACTGAACTTAAGACGTCAGTCATCCGTGTCAACTTATGCGTTAACAAAATACTTCCCATCCCTATGAGGGAAGCACTGTTCGTTTGGGGCTATCCCTGCGATTGCCGTGAGCACGTCCATAGTTTGGTTTGACAATTCTTAGCCGCAGGAAGCGGTCTTCCCAGTCTGCAAGTCAATGAATTGATTTATGTATGCAGAGGATGGTTTCCTGGTCACGGCTAACCAGCAATTTTGTGCCTGGAAATACCAAATAAGGTTCTATCATCATTCCCAACATCAGCGGGAATCATGGCTGCATTGGCCAGTCAGGCACTCCGAAAATGCCTGAAGTGGGAATTGCTGAATTTGCAAGACCAGTCTGGTAAGGTAAAATGGAGGGACACAATGAATATACTTCCTCAGTGTAGCGAGAATGCATCCATCGCCACTGATACGCTACCTATTTTGCAACTGGCGATTGAACCTGGATGCAACATTTTGATCTTTAGTTGTTCATCGAGCCTTGATGTCCTTGAATACTTGCGATTCCATGTCCATTCTGTGTTGTCATTGCGTTTACCTGCTGATACGCCAATGCCAATGAAGTTAGGTAAACTATTACCGGATACTTTGACTTTATTGCACCCATGTGATTTACATATAATAGCACCAGAGTGTAACAAGTTAGACCTGAGCATGCAGATTATGCATATTTGCACAAGCCTTTAATCCACAGAATGCACCTAATGTGAATAGGTAGTTGATAGCATATAACTGAGTAATTGGTAACTCATGCAAACACCATCCGCCTCCGTAACTAAAGATGGTATATAGTAATTATCCATCTTTAAGCATAGCATCAGTTAGTAATTAACTGACAAGTACTGATGAAGGTTAGTGGGGCAGTGCTGAATACTGTTTGTCCACCATGGTGACTTTAATAGTTTCAGCTGGGAATAGCTTAGGTCTGGTAGTAATGACCTACATGGTACCTGTGAGCGTGCTCCTTTGCACGCCGTATAGCTCTGATGGTGCAAAAAGCGCAAATAGCACAGCTGAAACCAATATATTGCCAATCCCAGACAATTTAATAGAGTTAAAGGTAATCCTAATACTCAATAATTTCAGTTGGTATCAACTTAAATTTAACTGGATGGATGAGAATCCAATTTCTGCAGAATGGTTTGTACCGCTGATTTGGCAAAATACAGTGTTTTAGAACATCATCCAGATAGCCCATAATACAAATATCTTTGGTGAGCCCAGTGGAAACTGTTCCCCTGTTGTTAGACAGTAATGAAGTTTTCTATTCTGAAAAGTCTATACTGCATATGCGAGTTGAAACCAGTATCTTTCATTGTGACAATGAGCGGCCCGCAACTGCGGCCTGTCTTGAAAGGCAACTCTGTCTTGCATAAACAAGTGTAAATTTACCAACTTGTAAATGGTCCACATACCTCATATTTCGGAAAGAACCAGACCCACCTACCTTCATGGTTATTGGTGGTCTTGTGGTAAGCCCAAAGGCCCCTGGCGCAGGTTCTAATTCCATCCCAGATTTGGAGAGTAGGATTGCTGGGGTGTGTGGACCGAATTCCATGAGGACCGGTTTGGGCCTTGGCCTGAAAAGCCTGTGCCCATCAGCTTCAGTGAAACGCTTGCTGCCGAATGAGGCGTGGGGTGTGTTGCCGTGGTACCTTGATAAGCCAGACAGCTTTAATTCTTCATCCGGGTCTTACCTGTTTGTGCAGGTTCCTGAAGAGAGGATTCGGCAGCTAGACATTGCTGGCCTCACTTGAACCTACAGATTTGGAATTTAGGGCTGGTCCAAAGGCGTTCTTCTGGAAGCAGTTCATTTTGAAGTGTGCATTGTACCCCCATATAGCGCTGTTCACTGCTGGTCCTTTCAGGAACAATTTTGCAGGTGTATGGTATTCCACCGCCGGCACCTGTTCTAGTAATCATGTGGCATGAAGTGGCTGCTCCTTCACGAGGGAACTCTGGCCTTCAGGTTTCTTCGTTAGCGAAGGTCTTGATGCCACGCCAGAATTTTCTGGAACCTCGCGCTTGTATTCCAGTATGTTCCCTGGACATACTTCCGAGACTTCCGCTTCATGCGGGATACGTAGGTGGTGGACCTTCCGGCCCGGACTCTGCTAAGTCTCCGAGGTTATCCGTTGGCGGGAAAATTCCTCCGCAGGCGGTGAATCTTAGAGCCCGGACCTTCCGAGTCTACGGGCTCATCCGCCGGTGGTATATACGCAGCCCGGACACTGCAGGTTTCTGGGGTTTACCGTAGGCGGTATATCTCTACTGATATGCCATACATGGATCATATCAGGAGGGAGCATTAGTGGGATGAGCGCGCTCTGACGCTATCCATGCTCCACATGGGTAAACGGCCGAGGACGTACCCACGTTGGAGGGGACCCTCCTGGCCTGCCCAGGCCTTTCAGACACCATTGAACCTCTCTGGGCCGCTGGAGTCTGAAAAATGCCGCTGGCTATCCGCACTTCTGCGGTCCGCAGCCGTGTCTTCACGCGGTCCCTGTGGCCGGGTTTCCCCGAGCCGGGTTCACCCCACGGTTTGGCTTCTCCCCACGATCCCCACGGCCGGGTTTCCCCGAGCCGGGTTTGTCCCATAGAGAATCTTCCCACGGTCCCCGCAGCCGGGTTTCGCCGAGCCGGGTTCACCCCGCGGTTTGGCTTCTCCCCATGATCCCGAGCCGGGTTTGTCCCGTAGAGAATCTTCCCGCGGTCCCCGCAGCCGGGTTTCCCCGAGCCGGGTTCACCCCGCGGCTTGATTCCTCTTGTTGTCCCGGGTTCCCCACGGATTCCAGTCTGCGGTTTATCACAGCTGGGATTCCCTCGCGGTCCCTGGAGACGGGATTCCCCGCGAAGTTTGTGGTGGGGCTCCCCCCCCAGCCGGGCATCCCTGCGATTCTCGCAGCCGGGATTTCCCTGGGGTGTAGGGGAACGCAATATCTCCAGCAGGAACTCTGTGAGAGCTTCCTGCAAGGAGAAAAAGCAGACCTGGTGTTAAGTTGAAAACTTACCTTCAGGTTTCAAACTTACCACTGGTGGAGCAGCGCTTCCACAGCCTGTCGATGCGCAATGCGGTAGACGATATGTTGCGAATGCGTGCTGGCGGGGTCTTCATGTAGTCACTCACGTGACTCCGAAGTAAAATCAATAATCTATCTATCTCTGCCTTAAATGTATCCACTGACTTTGCTTCCACTAAGTAAACTTCCACTTCCACTAAACTAAACAAGTAGTTGGAATGGTAAAGAAGACCTATGTTATGCTTATCTTCATTGGTAAGGCATGAATATGAGAGTCAACTTCATGATGCAGCTTTTAAGGACTTTGGCCAAGGTGCATTTGGAGTATTGCGTGCAGTTCTCGTTGCACAATTACAGGGAGGAAAGGAAGCAGGAGAGGTTCACATAAATGATGCCTGGATTAGAGGATATTAGCTACAAGGAGAACTTGGACATACTTGGATTGTTTTCTCTGGAATGCCAGAGGTTGAGGGGAGATATAATGGAAGTATATAAAATTCTGAAGGGCATAGATAAAGTAGACAATCAGACCGTTTTTCCCAATTTGATTATATTGAATACTGGAGGGCAAAGCTTTAATGTGAGAGCGGGGGAAAGTTTTTCACAGAGAGGGTGGTGGGTGCCTGGAATGTGCTTCAAAGTGTGGTCGGAGAGCCATATATGATAGTGGCATTTAAGAAGCTTTTGGATAGGCATGTGGATATGCAAGGAATGGAGGGATGTGGATTATGTACAGGGATATTGGAATTCTTCTTGGCATCATGTTCATTACAGATATTGTGGGCCGAAGGGCTTATTCTTGAGCTGCACAAATCTATGTACCAAAGAGCAGATCCTGAACAGCAATATCATGTTTTTAAAATGATTTACGAATGTTCAACATTTTTGGGCAACTGATAGATAGATAGATAGTTAGTTAGTTAGTTAGTTAGTTTCCTCCAGGTGCTTCAGTTTTCTCTCACATCCCAAAGATGTGTGGGTTTGTAAGTTGTGGCCTCTTTAACATTGCCCCGAGTGTGTTGTGAGTGAATGAGAATGTGGGATAACATGGAACGAGCATAAGCAGGTCATCGATGGTCCACGTGGAGTCAGTGGGCTGAATGGCCTTGCATACTGTATCTCTAAACAAATAAACTTACTTTCAAGTAATTTACTTTGCTGATAAACTGTATAATTTATCCAATTCCCTTTATGCTCCTGTACCCACACAATATTTGCTGTGAGAAGGTACTATATAGGATTAATGTTGCAAACATTAACACTGAATACTTTTCAAGTTCAGTCTTTCCAGTCCAGGAAATTATCCCTGGTGTGATGCATGAGGCAAACTCTCAAGTGGCTGTCTTGCTTGATTGAATATGGTGAACTTTGAGATTGCAAGTTACTCTTCTAGTGAAAAAATAGGGTAGACTTGACTCTGAACCCAGCAAACAAATAGTACATTTCTCATCAGATTGTGTATAATGTATATTGTTGCTTGAGTAGAACATGAATACCATTTTTAAATTGTTGACGTCAAGATAGAGTTGAGAGTATTTTATTGTCATATGTCCTGAAATGGAACAATGATATTATTACTTGCAGCAGCACAATAAATATGTAAACATAGTACTCTAAACTTAATCATAAATTCCAAAAAATAAGTTCAGTATATTAAAAAAAAATTATAGTGCAAAAACAAATCAATGGCCCAAGTCTGTGTAGTTTGGAGCTTAGTAGGAAATTGTAGAGTTTAATAGCCTGATGGTTGTACTGAAGAAACTGCTCGTGAACCTGGATGTTACAGTTTTCAAGCTCCTGTACCTTCTTCCTGATGGCAGGAGTGAAATGACCTGTACATATATGTTAAATTTTAGAATATTTAAAGTGAGTAATTTTTGTACAAAATATTAAAAAGCACCTCTTTGACTATTTCATTAGATTAATGGATTTGGCTAACCCATATGACAATTAATCACTCTTGACTCTTCACTTGTCTCCTATCCAATGTATTTCCTGGGGTTTTGATATTTCATTTAGTTCATTGGTCATTTGGTATTTCATTTTGTTCATTGGTGAGATGTGGCTAATGAATTTAAAATTATTTAATTAAGGTTATGGCAGATGTTCAATGGAATTATTAGAAAAAGCCTCTTGGGACTTTCCCACCCTACTTTTTTTTTTCCAAATTGTAATATGATTGCATTTGAACAAGTTATTGGTGTTCCCATTGAATTGTGACATTTTTTCTTTCCAGAATGATATTTATATGTATGGGGGAAAAGTTGACATGGATAATGGAAACATCACAAATGAACTATGGATCTTCAACATTCCCACTTTGTCATGGACAAGAAAAACCCCAACAGTTCTTGCACATGGGCAACAGTATGATTTGGAAGGACATTCAGCACATATCATTGAAATGGATAGTGGAGATGTCATCATGATCATTATATTTGGATATTCTGCACTTTATGGTTATATAAATAGTGTTCAAGAATACAATATAAGTAAGTCTTTTGTGTGTAATTTGAATTCCTGAAATTAAATAGTGTCTTCTCATGCTTACTGAAATGAAGAATAGAAATTAAAAGCTGCCTAACGGGTCCCATGGCAGACATAATTGAAGATATTTATAAAAATACAAGTTAAATTTGTTGAGCTGTGCAACTTGAGCTCCTCATTGAAAGAAATATTTTAAAACATATTTAGAATTTTCTAGTTTTAACTTAACTGCTTGCAAAAGGCTTTCAAGAATGTGTGAATTCCCCAAGTTTAGTTTAATTTGAGATGTAGTGTGGAAACAGTCTCTTCGGCCCACTGAGTCCGCACTGACCAGCGATCCCCGCATATTAACACTACCCCTACACTTGCTAGGGACCATATTTTACATTTATACCAAGCCAATTATCCCACAAACCTGTAAGTCTTTGGAGTGTGGAAGAAAACCGAAGATCTCGGAGAAAACCCATGCAGGTTAAGGGGAGAACGGACAAACTCGGTACAAACCGGACCAGTAGTCAGGATTGAACCCTGGTCTCTGGCGCTGCAAGGCAGTAGCTCTAGGCCACTGTGCCGCTCAAATGCATGCTTTCTGCAATCCATCTATTTATTTATGGCTCACCCATCAAATGCAATGTAATTCCAAACAACATTAGTATTTAAAATATAAAATTCAGTTATTAAATGTAAAATTATGGATACAATTACATTTATTGCTGTTAGCAGCATACCATTGTACATAACTATTGTTGTTAGTATAACTATAGAATGCTGTCAGCTGTGTGATTCTGACAAAAATAAGTTGTTTACAAAACTAACATTTTTCGACCAGCATTCAAATCTTTCGAAAACACAATTTAACATTTACATTTGCAAATCAAGTTGCAATAATTATGAAAGTGAAATAGTTTATTGGAGGTAATTTGAATCATTTTTACCAAGTTATATTGCATATTCTGTGTAAATAAGAAACATTGTTTTATTGCTTTATATCTGGTGTAAACTATGTGGTGTACCTGCTGTATCTAGCTGTGGAGATGACTTTAAATTTCTTCAGTTGATCAATACACTTTCTATATCGGGCATGAAACGCTTAAATCCACACAGAACGTTTGTAAGGAATTCAAAGTAGTTGCACTTCAGTTTAGTTTTTGATTACAATCACTCTTCTTCTTCTTCTTCTTCTTCTTCTTCTTCTTCTTCTTCTTCTTCTTCTTCTTCTTCTTCTTCTTCTTCTTCTTCTTCTTCTTCTTCTTCTTCTTCTTCTTCGTCTTCTTCTTCTTTTTCTTCTTCTTCTTCTTCTTCTTCTTCTTCTTCTTCTTGTGAATGAAACAGAAGCCAAAGGACTAGTCAGATCTCAAGGCAGGTGTTGTCTCTGCGTGAATGTCTGCCAGGCCCTGGGCTCCCTTTGGTGGGTGGTAGAGCGGGCACCCAGAGATGACATGGTTGGCTGTCTGTTGTTCTGAAGACAATCATTTAATTGATTTCTTGAAAATTAAGACGCTAACTTAAACAGCAAAATACTATAAAACATATTTGCAATTAGTTGATAAGCAAATGTTTAGAAAATGTCTACCTTCGATTTTTCCGGCTTCTGCAGTTCTTTCTTAAACCCAAATGTTTTGGAAGCCAATATCTGAAGCAGGGAGAAAGGAATGGTATCACCTTGCTAAACTGATGCTTGTTTGAACTCCGTTGTCCATTGATGCAGCCAGTTGTTTGGATTGGACAATGTCATCATTGTTATTATACACAGTATCTGATCAAGGAAGATTTGGCCTAACTTTGAACAATTTGCTTAATCTTTTATATCTTTTTTTCAAAATGACAACATCTAAAGTTTTCTTTTGCAGAGAGAATTCTGCAGAAAATGTTGTGTTGAAATAATCTTCTAAAACTAGTTTTGCTTCTTGTCCAGAGACCAACGCGTGGTTTGTGACTGAAACGAAGGGTGCAATAGTTCAGGGTGGATATGGACACAGCAGTGTTTACAGTGCAGCGACAAAATCAATTTATGTACATGGAGGATACAAAGCATTCAGAAGCAATGAATATGGCTTGGTGGATGACCTCTACAAGTACACTGTAAATAGCCGTACCTGGTAAGTGGAACGGTTCTGCTCTGTTCATTTCGTTTTGATTACAGAAGCTTTCTGTGTAATTGATTTGAAATAGAATTAAATTGTGTAGAAGATCTAAATGGAACTGGAACAGCAATTCCAGTTTGTTCTTTGCACCTTGTTGTGCTGGAAGAAAATAATGAAAATAGTTCACTGCTTGAAATTTAAATATTCAAGGCCCAGAGAAAAATATTGCATTTGGTTCAATTTGTTGGCCAAAATTCATAAAATGCCTGCCTGATCCTCCCGGCTCAAATATATTAAAATACTTAGTCTTTCTCCTTTTAAATGAGTAATATAGGTAGAGCAGATTAATTCAGAGACTGGATTAGTGCATGGAACTATGATGTTGTGGCCATTATGGACAATAGGTTGACTAAGGGGCAGGACTGCCAAATCCACATTCCAGGGTTTGATGTTTCCGACGTGATAGCGAGGGATATAAAATAAGGGGAGGATTTAAAAAAACTTTTAACTAGAGAGAATTTCACACCTGCACTCATTGAACATGTACTAGAGGGCTCATCTACTGAAACGGTACAGTGTAAGCAGAGCACAGAAATAGGAGAAGTGCCATCAATGGGTAGGGTGGTAGCTTGCCCTCATTGATTGAAGCATTGAGTATAAGAGCTAGGAAGTCATATCACAGTTGTATAAAAATTTGGTTAGGTTGCATCTGAAGTATTGTGTGCAATTCTGGTCGCTCCATTACATAAAGGATGTAGAGGATTTGGAGAGGATTAGGGTATTAATTCTGAGAGTTGGAAAAACTTAAATTAAAACTTAAATTATTTTGTCTGGAACGTGGAGGTTGAGGGGTGACCTGATGGAAATATATACATTTATGAGAGGCATAGATAGGGCAGGTAGTCAGAAACTTTTTTCCAGAATGCAAATGTCAAACACTGGAGGCCATTGCTATAAGGTGAGAGGTGTAAAGTTGATAGGAGATGAGTTTTTTTACACAGAGGGTGGTGGGTGCCTGCAAAGAGCTGGTGGGGTGGGGGTGGGGGGGGGGGGGGGGGGGGAGGGGAGGGTTAAACAGATAGGGTTAGTTTAATTTGGAATGATGTTCGGCATGGGCATTGTGGGCTGAAGGCTCTGTTCCTGTATTGTACTGTTTTGTATTCTAAATACATCCATAAAAATGAGAGACAATGCGCCTGATAGGAGTTTGATTTAAGTTGTGTCAATAGGTTAATTGACAATAGACAATAGGTGCAGGAGTAGGCCATTCGGCCCTTCGAGCCAGCACCGCCATTCAATGTGATCATGGCTGATCATCCACAAACAGTACCCCGTTCCTGCCCTCTCCCCATATCCCCTGACTCCGCTATCTTTAAGAGCCCTGTCAAGCTCTCTCTTGAAAATATCCAGAGAACTGGCCTCCACCGCCCTCTGAGGCAGAGAATTCCACACAAAAAGTGTTTCCTCATCTCTGTTCTAAATGCCTTAACCCTTATTCTTAAACTGTGGCCCCTGGTTCTGGACTCCCCCAACATCGGGAACATTGGCTACTGTAAATTACCCTGAGTATCGTTCAGTGACCGGAGAGGTGGAGGAGGGGGATCTGGGGTTGGAGTTGATGGGTATGAGAGAATAGGTTATGGGATCATTGGATTGATGTGAATGCTGTGGGAGTTGGCATAGACTTGGAGAGTTTCACCCCGGACACTCCCTCTTCTCACTTCTCCCATCAGGGATGAGATACAGAATTTTGAAAGGGCACATCTTCAAATTCGAGACCGTTTCTTCCCAGCTGTAATCAGGCAGCTGAACCATCCTATCACCAGCTAGAGAGTGGTCCTGAGCTAACACCTACCTCATTGGAGACACTCAGACTATCTTTAATTGGACTTTTCTAGACTTTATCTTGCACTATTAATGTCCTAACCCTGTTTGTATGTGTGCACTGTGGGTGGCTTGATTGTAATCATGTACAGTTTTTCCATTGACTGGATAGTACGCAACAAAAAAAGCTTTTCACTGTACCTTGGTACACGTGATACTAAACTAAACTAGATTTTACCCATTATGTTACAGGAAAATGTGGGTTGAAGGCAAATATGAGGAATTAAGATTCTTTGCGGAAAGTCTAGATTTCCTGTGCAAAATGAATCGAATAAAACCGAAAGGGGTTCTAAGGAAGGCCAAAATGGAGAGCCTAAAATATCTTATTGGCTGCCACAGATGGAGTACCATGCACAGTTCTAGTAGTTGTGTTACAGGAAGGATGTCATAATATCAGGATGATGCAGAGGATACACAAGGATATTGCCAGGGCTGGAGAGTCCTTCCCATAAGGAGAGGTGGTCTGGGCTAGGATTCAATTTGGAAGCGAGGCTGAGGGGAGATATAGTAGAGATGTGTAAAATTATAAAAGGCTAAGACAATGAGTAGGAAGTTTCACAATTTTTGGTGGAGATGTCAGAAAAATATATATATATGCAGATTTAAGACCAGTGTATGTTGATAAAAGAATTAGAGGAGAAATACTACCCGTGAAGATAGTGAAGGCCAGAATCGTCATACTTTAATCAATGGCTGGAAGAGCGAGCGCTTGAACTATTGTAATCTATGAACTGAGAACTGACAAGTGAGTGATGTTGGCCTAAATAGTCCTTACCTTTGCCCTACATTGATGTAAAGTGCAAAGTAGCCTCATTCTCTCATTCCTTTGATAATTTAATATTCTCCAAGATTTTTCTTGCTTTTGAAAATGCTTTTACATTTGCGCAGCATGTAATCGGGCCGCTAAGGAGGCAAAGTGCAGCACAAGGTTTTTGAAGTATTGCCAGTTTTTTTGTTATTGACCATTATTTTCATATTTTAGTGTAATACTTTCAGCATGTCATCACTTCAGTTCCATTGATGTGTGCATGTGAGATGACTATTTTGTCACTGTTTAACTGATTTATTTTTTGGCACACAATTATAAAATAATTGTAGATACGTCAAATCCTGACAAAACGCATCCTCAGACCTTATGGGAAGCCAAGGTTGAAACTGTTGAGGGCCTTGTTGAGATATTGCATTATTTTTAGCCAAAGGAGAAGTTTCAGAAAACAGGAGTGTAGCTAATGTTGTATTGTTTTTTATGTCTGGCATCAGTGATGTGAAAAACAGTTGCAGGGGATTCTTGGAGACAGTATCGACGTACATTGGGATAGACATAGACTGATTAAGGATAATTAACAATGCGTGGGAAATTGTGTCTCATAAATCTGATAGTTTTTTTGAAGAAGTCATCATTGATGAGGGTAGGGCAGTGGATGTGGTCCACATGGAGTTCAGACAAGGATCTACATAATAGGTTAATCTGTAAGATCTCATGGAGTCCAAAATTAGATGGTCAATTGGATTCAAAATTGGCATGGTGGAAGAAATCCAAGGGTAGTAGTGGAGGTTTTTTTTGTCTTATTGGAGGCCTATGATCAATGGAGTGCTGCAAGGGTTGGTGCTGGGTTCGCTGTTGTTTGTTATTTATATTAATGATTTGGATGACAATGTAGTAACTTTGTTGTTCAAGTTACAGCTGGCACCAAAATTGGTCGTACAGCGGACAGTTAGGAAGGATATCCAACTTCATAACAGGATCAGTTAGGAAGGTGGGCCAAGCAATGGCATATTGAATTTAACTTAAGCAAGTGTTAGGCTTTGCACTTTGGTTCAACAAACCGTGGCAAGACTCACACAGTAAATGATAGACACCTGAAGAGCTGTGTGGAACACAGAGATCTGGGAGTAAAGGTGTATGGTTTCCTAAAAGTAATGAGTCAACTGGGCAATGTGGTGAAGAAGACGTTTGACACGCTTGCCTTCATTGGGAAGGGTATTGAATTGGAATATAATGATGCAGCTATACAAGTTGTTAGTGAGAGCAAGTGGTACATTACTGGTCACTCGGCTCATAGAGTCATATAGCACTGAAACAGGCCCTATGGTCCAACTTGTCTATGTCAACCAAGATCTCAGATAGTCCCATTCACCCGCTTTTGGCCCATATCCCTCTAAACCTTTGCTATTCAGCTATAGCAGTGATGTCCTTAAATTAAAAAGTGTGTAGTATATATTGACTGGGATGTTACCTGGACTTGCAGACTTGAGTTACAGTGAGTTGGATGGGCTAGGACTTTTCTCTTTGGAGTGTGATAGGGGGATGGGTGACCTTGTTAATGTGTGCAAGATCATGAGAAGTATGGATAAAGCGAATGCTTAGTTTATTTCCTAGGATACATGGCATGAGCATAAGGTGAGAGGCGAGAGATTTAAGAGGGACCTCGGGGGCATCCCCTTTAATCAGAGATTGTTCCGTACCTGGAATGAATTGTCAGAGGAAGCTATGGACAATTACAACTTTCAAAAGACATTCTGTCAAAGATGTGGATCGAAAGGGCTGAGAAGAATATTGGCCAAATGTGGGAAAATTGGACTGGCCATAATACCAACTTGGTTGGCATGGTTATGTTTGATCAAAGAGGCTGTTCCATGCTGGACAGCTGTATAACTTTCTTAAAGACTTGCAGAATTTTATTAATGTCAAACTGGAGTGCTGTACTCAATGCATGTTACAGAACTTTGGACTAAAATGTTTTGAAGTAACTGCTTTGAAAGTAATTTGGGCAAGATTTGTTGTTTTGTCATCGTTAAAACCTAGAATATCATGAGCAGTTTGTTTACTGTGCCTGTATTTGAGCAGTCATCAGATATGCAAGAATATTTTACTTAAACTGGAGGTTTAAATGAATGATATTTATTATTCTAACACGGGGAAAATATTTTTAGTAAATATTTTGAATGTTAAAAAAAATCTATGCACTGTAACAATATTTTTGTTTAATTTGAGGACCTCAGAAAAGTTTATTAAAATGAATATGGTCCAAAAATTTTCAAATCCTTCCCAGGCATGATGGTGCTGGCTGGAGTTAAATTCTGCAGTAGTGCTAGTCTATGCATAGCCTCACTGTTGTAGCCTTTTCTAGATTGCTTCTAATGTATGGATCATTCCTGATTGGTCTTTTGTCAGCAGAGCTGTGGTTTATACTTGGCCTAATATCTTTTGGCCTTATGTCACAATAGATGGTGAGTTTATTCGGATAAAATTGGGATATATTGCACTCTCCTTGCTGCATGGTTAAAAGCCTGAGCGGATTCACAGTGATGGGATTTTCAAGGCTATTAAGTGGTGTTGTGAATTGAGTGGATCTCCAATCGGTATGCCAAATAGGTGGCCTGTGGTGTGAAATTGAGGATTTCATGTCGGGAAAATCCCTACCATTTCAAAATGGTGCAAATGTGTCCAGCAAATTAAAGGGAAAAAAAGCAGAAAATACTCAGCGGGAAAATAAATCATTGATGTTTAAGAAACTTTCATCGTATTTGGAGAAGTATGTTTCGAAGTGCACAGCAGGGAGCGAATGTAGGAAAACTGCTTTGGTTGGAGGATTTCCGATACAGGGAGAGGTTAGATAGACTTGGATGGTTTTCTCTAGAATGTCAAAGGTAGAGGGAGATTTGACAGAAGTGTACACAATTATGAGAGGCATACATAAGGTAGATGGTCAGAACCTTTTTTCCCCGGGTGGAAATGTCCAACACTAGAGGGCATAGCCAAAAAGTGAGGGCGAGGCATGTTTTTTTTTTGCACAGTGGTGGTGGCCTGGAATGCACTGCTAGGGGTGGTGGTACAGTAGATGCAAAGGCACTTGGGTGGGTTGGTGGGGGATTCCCAGAAGGATAAATCGGCGATTGACAGATTCTTAATTAGTATGGGCGTTAAAGGTTACCGGGAGAAGGCAGGAGAATGGGGTTGAGAGGGAAAGATAGATCAGCCATGATTGAATGGCAAAGTAGACTTGATGGGCTGAATGGCCTAATTTTGCAACTATAACCTATGGACTTAAGTGAGGGATGTGTATTATGTGCAGGCAGATGAGATCAGTTTAACTTGGCATCATGTTCAGCACAAACAATGAGGAACAAAGAGTCCATTCCTGTGCTGTATGTACTGTTCTGTTCTCGTGGGCAGACAAGAATTGTCGAACTAGCAATCACTTTAAAACCCGTCAGTTGGAGACTGGGAAAAAGAAACAAGTTGAAAGGAAGATGCACCCATGTGATGGGGAGGAGAGGGCTGTAATTGTTACATTCAATATTAAATCTTGATGGTTGAAGCTTGCTTGAGTGACATATCAGATACAGAATTTACAAATCATTACCTAAAAATTTGAGATACCGAATAAAATTTGCTCTTATGGAATTTATGTGGGGAGAAATAATAAACACAATTGAGTTTCTTGATACATGCGCAGATGACATGGCTTTGTGTTATGGAAAATCATGATATGGACTGTTTCCTCGGATTGCAATCCCTCTGTACAGTCATACATATAGCACTTCGGAAGCAGGCCCCTCAGCCAAACTTGTCCATCCTGACCAAGATGCCCCTTCTGCACTAGTCGCATTTAGCACGTCTCTCTAAATCTTTCCTATCCATGTACCTATCCAAATGTCTTTTAAATGTGGTGTGGGTCCTTGATGATGCTAGCCGCCTTGTTGAGTCAGTGCCTCCTATAGATGGTGGGGATGGACCAGGCAGTGTTCACCACTTTTTAGTAATCTTCAATCCTGGATGTTAATCAGAAAACCCCAGGATTAGTACCTCAGCTAATCAAAAGCAACTACAATGCATTTTTTTTTTGATGGGTGGAAGTCCTTGACATCTTTATTTCTCGTTAAGATTAAAAAATTGTCAGACTTGGTACTGGAATTAAGACTTGCAATGTAAGTGAAAGACAAATCATTCAGATGGGAATGATTAGACTGATTTTTTTTGTTTGTTATGTCTTTCAAGGTCTGTTTGTAGTTGGAGGTCTTAGAGTCATAGAGTTATACAGTACGGATACAGGCCCTTCAGCCCAACTCGTCCATGCCGATCAAGATGCTCCAACTAAGCTAGTCCTACTTGCCTGTGTTTGGCTCATTTGCTCTAAAGCTTTCCTATCTAATGTACCTGTCCAAATGTCTTTTAAATGCTGTTATTTTTCCTACATCAACTACTTCCTCAGGCATCTCTCTACCTGCTATGTTACTTTCAAGGAACTATGTACTTGTTCTCTTGGATCTCTCTGCCCTGCAACAGTCCCCAGGGTCTAATCCTTCTTCAGAAAGCCTTAATTTCCAAGGCTTCCGAAAACCATTACCTTGTCAGTTGAAACGAGACTTTAACAAGGCAGTGCAGTTGGATCATGGAGCTAAGGGGAGGAATTCCAAGAGAAATTTCTCAACATATTGCTTCCCCCCTCTGTGTCTAATGGGCCAAATTATCTTTTTTCATGCTGTTATAATGGGTAGCAAAACTGACAGTTTAGTTTGTACAAGGATTTGTTTTTAACACCCCATTAACACTTGTGCAGTGATGACCATCTCAAGAATAATAAAACATTTATTTGCACAAAAATTATGTGCTTTTCAAAACAAAATAATATATATAAAAACACTCAATATATCAAGCACAAGGTTTGGGAATTTTTCAAGTGTCACCGCCACCCGGTAACTATGCAGCTGGAGTTTGGCAGTCACAATAAGTTGCAGTTGCATCAGCATGGCTTATTTGGTCACCCGATGCTTATCTTCAAATTTATCCTGAGTAAATTCCATCTGCTATAGCTCTTCCCAATTTACAAGGTTTATGTAACGTTTATATCACTATCTACAGTGCCACTCATTTTTGTATTTCTTCAAAATTACATAATACCACCTATATTAACACCCAAGTCATTAATATATGTAACAAATCCCTCTTGTACACTTCTTGGTCATGGTCTGCCCATCACAAAAGCAACCCTCCACCGTCTCTTAGAACCAAACTAATTTTAGATTTTAATTTTAATTCTACATTGGTGAGACCAAGCGTAGGCTTGGCGATCGTTTCGCCGAACACATCCGCTCGATCCGCAATAACCTACCTGATCTCCCTGTGCTTCAACTCCCCGTCCCATTCTGAATCCGACCTTTCTGTGCTGCGCCTCCTCCATGACAAAGTGAGCACCACCGGAAATTGGAGGAGCAGCACCTCATATTTTGCTTGGGCAGTTTATACCCCAGCGGCATGAATATTGACCTCCAATTTCCGGTAGCCCTTATTGTCTCCTCCCCTTCTCAGCTCTCCCTCAGCCCTCTTGCTCCTCCTCTACCTTTCTTCTTCCTGCCCCCCCCACCCTACATCAGTCTGAAGAAGGGTTTTGGCCCGAAACTTTGTCTATTTCCTTCGCTCCATAGATGCTGCCGCACCCGCTGAGTTTCACCAGCACTTTTGTCTACCTTCGATTTTCCAGCATCTGCAGTTCCTTCTTAAAAATGTTAGATTAAATTTGCCAATTTACCTTGGATCCATTTTTGCATGTGAGACCTGGCAAATGCCTTGCTGATGTCCATGTAGATTACATCGACGACAATTTCTCCATCGGTATTCTTAATTGCATCTTTTAATACCTGATCTCCCACCAACATCCTGTTTAATATTTAATGAATTTTATCATTCTCATAACATCGTTCCTGCACTTGTAACCCAGAGAAGGGCGATCCAGCTGATGCTGTAACTGCTTGAGAATTTAAGTTACTGTTTTAAAATAAAACAATTATGAAAGTTACTCTTGCATGTACTGAAAAAAACAAAATGGTTCACTGATAGATTGTGAAAAGAAAGTCTGTTTTTCTGGTACTTTTGGGCATACCCATCACCAGTCTTATTTCAGCCCTCTGAAGTAGCAGAGCAAGTCGCTCAAGTGATCTCGATGAAACGTACAGATTTCTGACAAAATTTGATATAGTAGAAGCCGGGATAACGATTTTTCTGGTAAGGTGTATAGAATCGGGGTCACATGAAGAAACGTCCTCACACAGACAGTAGTGACTATTTAGGATTCTGTGCCCAAAAGGGCTGTAAGGTCTCTGTCACTGAGTATGCTCAAATTAGCTCACTAAATTGTGATGAATTAAAGGGTATGGATTAGTGCAAGAACATGGCGCTGAAGTAAAAGGTTGAGGATGAAAGCATCGAATGGCAGAGTTGTCACCACTGAATGGCTTACTCCTGCTATTTTTTGTTCTTTATCATAATACACAAAAAAAGGTACATCAGCATTATCATAGTGCGGCAAATTCTAACCTTGCCTGTGAAGCCAATGGCTCCACATGAAAAACTTGAAATAGTGAAAATTTACCATTGAAGCCCATGAATTTGAAAATAATGTCTCGTGATGATTTGGTTTGTTGCAAGCATGATGATTTGTACTTTTGCTTTGAAAAACAACTTAGGACAATTCTGAAGGAAAGTGGATTTGCCCGTTACCTGCATTCAGCTGTCATCATCAGTGGAGTGATGCTTGTTTTTGGAGGGAACACTCACAACGACACCTCTCTGAGTAATGGAGCAAAATGTTTCTCTGCTGATTTTTTAGCATACGACATTGGTATGTACAATGAAAACTATCCTTTGGAATAGGAAATGTGATGCACTTTGTTCAACCACTGCTTTACATTTCTAAATGGATTTCCTTGTGATGCAACATGCCCTCTACTCCAGTGTGACCATTGGCAATATGTCACAGAAATCCTTTTACACCTACATTTGTGTGCGCTCTCTCTCTCTCTCTCTCTCTCTCTCTCTCTCTCCCTCTCCCTCTCCCTCTCTCTCTCCCTCTCCCTCTCCCCCTCCCCCTCCCCCTCCTCCTCCTCCTCCCCCTCCCCCTCTCCCTCCCTCTCCCTCCCCCTCTCCCTCTCCCTCTCCCTCTCCCTATCTCCCCCCCTCTCTCCCCCCTCTCTCCCCCCCTCTCTCCCCCCCTCTCTCCCCCCTCTCTCCCCCCCTCTCTCCCCCCCTCTCTCCCCCCCTCTCTCCCCCCCTCTCTCCCCCCCCTCTCCCCCCCCTCTCTCTCCCCCTCTCTCTCCCCCTCTCTCTCCCCCTCTCTCTCCCCCTCTCTCTCCCCCTCTCTCCCCCCCTCTCTCCCCCCCTCGCTCCCCCCCTCTCTCCCCCCCTCTCTCCCCCCTCTCTCCCCCCCCTCTCTCCCCCCCTCTCTCCCCCCCTCTCTCCCCCCCTCTCTCCTCCCCCTCTCTCCTCCCCCTCTCTCTCCCCCTCTCTCCCCCCCTCTCTCCTCCCCCTCTCTCTCCCCCTCTCTCCCCCCCTCTCTCCCCCCCTCTCTCCCCCCCTCTCTCCTCCCCCTCTCTCCTCCCCCTCTCTCTCCCCCTCTCTCCCCCCCTCTCTCCTCCCCCTCTCTCTCCCCCTCTCTCTCCCCCTCTCTCCCCCCCCTCTCTCCTCCCCCTCTCTCTCCCCCTCTCTCTCCCCCTCTCTCTCCCATGCCATTGATGTGTCTCAACCCCCGTTGGTTATTTTCGTTCTTTTTATTTTTCTTCTTGTTCTTTCCTTCCTCCACTACCTGCCCAACATATCTGATCTGTGCTTATAAGAGTGTACGCTTTTGCATTTAATCTTTTGTGGTTGACTGATGTTATTGCTAATGTGCATTTAAATTTGTTTAGCCTTTCTTTTGAGTTTTATGCAGTTACTTGCACAAGCTGTCAATTTTCTGTTGATGCCACTCGTATTTCGGGTGGGGCTAAGTAATTTTCCTACAACTGCCGAATTTGTCTACCCTTTGAGTAAATGATCTCTTTTTTGAAACCTTTGGTGATCAGTAACTTTGTATCTGGCACTTGTCTCTGCAAATCTGTTTGTTATGCTGCTTCATAGAATGGTGTCTGTGGTAGAAAAGTATCTATATTTTTACACATTAATTCCCTGCGCTGAACACTATCCCATAAATGTTCCACATAATCGGGTAACCATGATCTTTACCACCACTACAGAATGACAGCTGAAAGCCACCTTGTTCTCGACCAAAGTGTAAATTCATTGGAACCATTTTTCAAAGACCTAAAGGGGCTGTCCCACTGTACGAGCTAATTCAAGTTTCCCCTGATTCAAACTCGTAGAATTACAGTAAGAGCCGTTCCTAGGTACTAGGGGCTCTCGTGGACATTTTTTAACATGTTGAAAAATCTTCACGAGTCTTCACGAGCTTACCCCCGTTTCCCGAGTGCCTGCCGTTAGCGTTAAGAGCCGCTAAGAGACGTCTCGAGCTCCGACGTACCCGCTCCGTACATTCTACGTGCTTACTGATTGTTTTTTGGTTACTGGTTTGATTTAAACTCGGGAGAGCTCTTGAATTATCTCGTACAGTGGGACAGGCCCTTTAGTAGTCAAGCAGTCAAAAGTAGCACTGATATGTAACTCCACCACCTCCCATCCTCCCCCAATTTATACTTATTTAAAGACTATTACAATTTATATACTGGAGTGGTATTATTAATTCTGTGGGCAAGAAATTGTTGGAAAATACATTCAACCCACATTGTTGTTTCTGACAGTGTTTTATGTTCTGAGAAGAGGAAAGAGACACAATGAATGAGAATGGAATATGAAAAAGTAAAAATGTCCTCTCTTTAATATTAAGAGGGAAATATATCTTGGACATTATATATTTTTTAATAACTTAATCTATTGTCAAAATATTGCACAATTTCACTGTTATTCAATGTGCTTAGGTACATATGGAGTTAGTATGCAAAGCATTTTTCTGAATCTGTTCAAGCATTTTATTTGGATTTATGAAGCTTTGCAATGTGGAAAATGTATTCAATTGTAGAATGAATTTTGATGTTAAATTGTCTTAGTTCATAGAAAATTTGCAGAATTGTAAAGTTAAAACCAGCTGCATCGCTTGTTTTCAATTTTATTTAATAATTTTTTATACTGCATGGTGTTTTTCTTTGGGGAACTTGATATTTCATTCGTAACACAGTGGGTTTTTTTTTATAGTTGTTGCCCATCGGTTCCAGAGGACTGGAATCAATTTATTCATTCATTTTAAATTCACAGAAAATAAGGAGAAATTAGTTCCTTGCCACTAATATCAAACTGTGTAAGATTTACAGATCTTGAAAGATTGACTTTCTGATCGTTGAAGTAAAAATGTTGCAAAATAATATTTACTTTGCTCGCTAATATAAATATAACAATTGGCCAAGTGTAATTTTGTCGATCAAAGTTTATTTTCAGCAAACACATACAATCCAACATGAAATGTATTTGAAAATAGCCCTGAGAAACTGTGACCCTGATGTAGAATAATATTGTTGATGTGATGGTTAGTCACCAAATATAAAAGTACTACCCTCATCAGCAAGTTTTCTGCCAATGTCAGAATTGGACCCAGGCAAAAGAACGTTGCAATATTAAATGTAGGTTGTACTAGGTCAGTGTCAGGTAAAAGTTAAGATGTTATGTCATGATTGCATATCACAATGAGATTGTCCAGAGAGTGTAAAATGCCAAGAGGAAAAATATTCTGATGACCAGTAGGAACATGCTGCTTTCACAGGAATGGATTTGAGCCAAAGACTACTCTCAGCAATTTTAGGGTTGGTGCTTGTAGAAAGATTTGTTGCAATGTTCTATCAGAGTTATGATTTTGATCTTATCGTGCAATATCACTTTACTTTTTAGTGAAAGTGAAGCTATTATCAATGCATATGCCATGTTTCGTGTAAGGAGAAATGTTGAATGTAAAAATCTCTATACTTCATTTGAATTTATTTTTCTCTATGATTACCTGAAGTGTTAGAGTGACACTATTGTGGAGCATCATCCCATGAGAAATAAAATATTCATTTCTATAATATTGCAATCACTATTTCTTCACCATGTTTTATCCATCTATCTTCGATAATCACTTTGAGAACTGATCAATTCTCAATTTATTTAAATAAAACTTGATGTGCTCTTGTTTTCAGCAAATAACTGAATAAATAGTTCCAGACAGTTTATTTCTGCATCCCGGTTGACAAGACAGGGAGAACGGAAGGCTTTGTTGCCATCTCATTAAGCTTGTATAGCAATGAGCTTCAGAATAAATCATACAGTTGACTCGTGATGCTCTTAATGTCATGACTAGATGTCATGGTTTTAGAACCAACTAAGCCATGTGAACGATGCAAAGTTTATTCTCTGGGGTTTCTAAACTTGACGTGGTTGTGGATGAGACTAAAGAATAATTCTACTCCAACACTGAGTAAACCTTGCCCCAAATTCCAACAGCGAACAGACTGAACTTCGATGGTAATATCAACATGAGTTGCAAAGGAGATAAACCTTTCTTCTTCTTGCGTATGGCGTGCACAGCCTAAAGTTGTCGGACAACTTGTTCTATTTGATCTTATTTGATTGTACACACCGGGTTGATTGCATTTGTCGAAACAGGGCAGACCATCTGGCTGGGAAGGAGTACAGAAAGCTCCTGATCAAATCCTCCTCTTGTCAAAATACTGAAGACATGATCAAATCAATTTTACTTCGGAGTCACGTGAGTGACTTCGTGAAGACTCCACCAGCACGCATGCGCAACATATCGTCGCTCATATTTGCAGTCGACAGCTGGGGGGGAAGTGCGCTTCTTTGCCGGCAGCTCAAAAAGGCCCTCAGGTAAGTTTTCACTAACCTTGAGCTGGTTAGTTTTTCTGTACTTGATTATACTTACAGGAAAACGATGGATAGAAGAACAAAAAAGAAGGCTGCGCTGAAGTATGCCTCTCAGGACCGCGAGACTTCAGAGAGAAGTCAGTGGCCAACATCTCCGGAGCTGTCCGCAGAACCGGCAGCACCTGTAACACGGGCCGGGAAAAAAGCGCGGAAGTCGGGGAGCCCCGCTCAGTCGGCAGGACCCGACTCTCCACCACAGCAGTCCAGGGAGCTGCATGCTGGCGTGAGGACCGTGCGGGAACAGGGTAGACAAGACCCCGACTCCCTACCGCTTCAGTCTGAACATAAACAGACCAGCGGTAAAAAGGTGCATAAGACAGGCTCTGCCTCAACGGCACACCCCAACACTCCATCGTTACAGTTCGCAAGAAGGCAGACTGGTGGGAAAACCGCACCAAAGACGCCTAGCCCCGTTGGAGCGGACCAGTGGGATAACAACACAAAAGTCGTGTAGCCCCGTAGGAGTGGCTGGCACCAACTCCTCACCGCCGCAGTCGCAATAGACAGGCGGAAGATCCACCAGGAAGTTGTGTAGCCCCGCAGGAGCAGCTGGCACCAACTCTCCACCGCTTCAGTCCGGAAGACAGCGGACAAGCGGCAAATCCGCGCGGGAGTCGTGTAGCCCGCCAGGAACGGCTGTCACCGACTACCTACCTCAGTCCCATAGAAATCACCTCGACGAGGTGCGGACTGTCGGTAGAGGCCCCATAGGTTCATCAGAATCTGGGGAAGATGACTTGCCGTTCGCAGATAGCGGCGGCGGTCGCATAGCTCGTATGGAGCGCATGGTCGAGCAGCTGCTCGAAAGGGATCTACTCCAACAGGAGCGTGCGTCCCAAGGTTCACGGAGATCCACGGCAGGCCCCTTGATAGGGCTGTCCAACATCTCTCCCTCCTCAATATGGAGTGCAAGAAGCTAGGGACTAGCTGACTTCGAAGAGGGGTTGGTGGAAGATCCACAGTTGCAAGAGATGCCAGAAGAGGAACTTCTGGGGATGGTATCGAAGTTCGCCCAACCATCCCAGAAAGCTTCAGCCGAGGCTAGTGGCTAGCATAAATTACCAGCTACAAGAACAGGTAATTTCGGAGACAACCAGTAAATATATGGCTCCGGAAAATTGCGTTTCGCTGAATGTCCCTACCGTAAATATGCCCATATGGGGTAACATCAGCCCTGGAATTAGGGCTCCGGAATTAAAAATCCAAAGGATCCTGAAATTACTGATCTCAGGCATCACGGCGTTTGCCAGGTCAATAGACAGTACGGACATGACGGAAGAGCAGCAGGATGCATTAGCTCTGCTATGCAATACCCAGTACAAAATCAACTGTTTTCTAAAATATTTTGCGGGTTTGTGTAAGGCCAACGTTACTCCGCCATCAAGACAATTGTTTGGTGATGACCTGCCTAAACAGGTAAAAGATCTGGATGAGGAAGCCAAAGTGGTTGGATTGATAATACCGTCTTCCTCCAGCAAACCACTGGCGTACCAAAGCCAGCATCCATATGCAACAGCGAACAGGCCTCGGGTTCAACCCGACAGAGGGACAGGAAATAACCATAAGGTCGCGCCTTATCAACAGCGGCCTTTTTTAGGCCAAGGCCCACAGCGACCAGCCTGGAAGATGCGCCAACCCCACATCCCAGCAACACAGCAACCCAAGAAAGGCCAGAAGAGCAAGCCCCACCGGTAACCATGGAGGTAAGGGGGTCTGGTTCCCTTGGGAGTGCTGCATGCAAAACCTCAGTAGTAGGAGGGAGATTGCGTCTGTTTGGGGATGCATGGAGTTCTATAACTTCTGACACTTTAATATTACAAAGTATTCAAGGTTACGAAATTGAATTCATAAACGGACAACTTCCCCCAGCTCAGCATGTACCTAGCCAGAAATTTGTACTTTCTCACAAAGAGAAAGTGGAAGGACAAACAAAACTATTAAGATTAGACACCAAGGGGGTTATAGAAAAAATGATACATGAACCTCTTGAGTTTGTATCTAACATCTTTACTAAAACGAAAAAAGATAGTGGATACCATATCATAATTGATTTAACCCAATTGAATACTTTTGTACAATATACCCATTTCAAGATGGAAACATTTGAAACGGCTAAGCAACTGATTTCCAGAGGGTGCTTCATGGCCTGCATCGATCTAAAAGATGCATACTATTCAGTACCTATGCGTAAACATCACCGTAAATACTTAAAATGTGTCTGGATGCAGCTATGGCAGTATAATGCATTACCTAATGGACTTACAACAGCCCCCAGGTTATTTACCAAAACACTAAAACCAGTATTGGTGTCTCTACGAAGACAAAACCACATAGTCATGGCATATCTTGATGACATTCTAATTGTGGGAAAAACTTTGGAATTAGCTAAATCAGCTGTCACAGCTACCAAGTCACTGTTCGAAAAACTGGGGTTCGTCATCCATCCAGCCAAATCGAAGTTTAACCCTTCTGTGATTATGGACTACCTGGGATTCATGGTTAACACCAATCATATGATTATCACTTTCCCAGAGAACAAAGTAACAGACATTATAGAGGCATGTAATAGCCTTGCTTGCGCCAGGAAACTGACTATTAGACATGCTGCCATGGTGATTGGAAAACTTGTAGCTACATTTCCAGCAGCACAATTTGGACATTACATTATCAAAATTTGCAAAGAGCAAAGATCTCAGCACTAAAAACAAATGCTGGACATTTTGACAGACCTATGCAGCTACCAAACAAGGCAAAAGATGAGCTATGATGGTGGATTAACAACATTCGTAATTGTTTCAATCCGATCATAGTTACAAACCCGTCAGTCGTGTTACAAACCGAAGCAAGCGCCCAGGGCTGGGGAGCTACCGACACCACTTCCATAGATCTAAGATGGCGGCGCCCTGTGCGGCTGCGGCTGCATTGGCTCCCGACAGGAACAGAAATTTAAAGGTAAAAACCCACAAACTTACGTGCTCAGTTCAGAATCTGACGGTTGCTTTTCGGTGTGATTGTCAGTCCGGGTTGAAACTGCATGCGTCCAGCAGTTCCCCGGCCGTTGATCGGGTTACTCTGGAGACTCTACGGAGTATCGGACTGCTGCGTCGGCTGGAGCCAGCGGCCTACGAAGCCGCGGAGTCTCCTACCAGCACTGGCCGCACTCGGAGGAGGAGGAGACGGTGCAACAGGAAGCAGAAGCGCGGCACTCGCGGGGGGCTAACGGCAAAACTGAAGGCTAACCCCTGCAGGACACCGCTTCCGTCTATTCTGCTCGCCAACGTCCGCTCCCTGGAGAATAAGCTGGACTACCTGAGGCTGGACCTGGTAACCAAACGGGAGGTGAGGGATTGCTGCGCCCTAACAGAGACGTGGTTAAACTCCTCTGTTCCCGACGGCGCCATTAGCGTGGAGGGGTTAACAGCATTCAGGTTGGACAGAAGCTACGCTCTCAGTGGGAAATCCCGGGGTGGTGGTGTGTGCATTTACACTAATAACAGCTGGTGTAAAAATGCCACAGTGGTGTCAAATTATTGCTCCCCAGACATTGAGTTTTTGACAATAAAATGCAGACCCTTCTATATGCCCAGGGAATTCACCATTATAACCATCACAGCTGTGTACATCCCACCCAGTGCAAACACTAAGGAGGCCCTGAATGCTCTTTATTGTTCCATTAGTGACCTACAATCTACACATCCAGATGGTGTCTTCATTGTTGCTGGGGATTTTAACCAGGCCAACATGAAGACTGTTCTCCCACATTACTACCAGCATGTAGACTTTGCAACCAGGGGAATCAATACACTGGACCTAGCCTACACTAACATCAAGAAGGCATTCAAGGCAGTCCCCCGCCCCCACCTTGGCTCCTCAGACCATATCTCTGTGATGCTAATTCCTGCATACAGGCCCCTGCTGACCCGAGAAAAACCTACGGTTAAGCAGGTTAGGGTCTGGCCAGAGGGAGCTATGACAACACTACAGGACTGTTTTGAATGCACGGACTGGGACATGTTCAAGAAGGCTGCAACTGTCAGCTAACACATCAACCTGGAGGAGTATGCTGCGTCCGTGTCTGCTTACATGGAAAAGTGCATTGGGGATGTCTGTGTCACCAAGACCATCACTGTACGGGCCAACCAGAAACCCTGGATGACCACAGAGGTACGTGGAATGCTGAGAGCACGTAATGCCGCGTTTAAATCCGGCGACGTGGTGGCACTCAGATCCGCAAGAGCCAACCTGAACCGAGTCATCAGGCTGGCCAAGCGTGCCCATGGTCAGAAAATCCAGAGCTTCTTCCATGACCCCAAGAACACCAGGCGCATGTGGCAGGGAATCAAATCAATCACAGACTATAAGACTGCTTCACCACCCTGTGATGACAACATTGAGTTCCTCAATGAACTCAACAACTATTTTGGTCGGTTCGAGGCATTAAATAACACACCTGCAAGCAAAGGTATTCCTCATTGTGAGGAAAAGGCACTCAGTCTTGACATAGTGGATGTTCGGAGGACCCTAAAAGGAGTGAACGCACGAAAGGCGGCAGGCCCTGATAACATACCAGGGCGGGTGCTCAGGGAATGTGCTGATCAGCTGGCACATGTCCTTACGGACATATTTAACACCTGGCTGAACCAGGCTGTCGTCCCATTATGTTTCAAGACTGCCACCATCATACCAGTGCCAAAAAAATCCAACATACAATGTCTCAATGACTACCGCCCTGTAACACTCACCCCCATAATGATGAAGTGCTTCGAGAGGATGGTCAGGGACCACATTACCTCCGGACTCCCCTCCACACTCGACCCATACCAGTTTGCTTTCAGGCCAAACCGCTCCACAGAGGACGCTATATCCTCCGTGCTCCATCTGAGCCTGGAACATTTAGAGGAGAAAAACACCTATGTGCGAATGCTGTTTGTGGCTTTCAGTTCAGCATTCAACACCATTATCCCACAGCACCTGATAAGCAAACTGGTTCCATTGGGCCTCAGCACCCCCATGTGTAACTGGCTACTGGACTTCCTCACTGACAGACCCCAGTCTGTGAGGGTTGGAAATAACACCTCCAACACCATCTCTCTGAGCACCGGCTCCCCTCAGGGCTGTGTCCTGAGTCCACTGCTGTTCACCCTGATGACTCACGACTGTTGTGCCAGGTTTAGTACAAAGCACATCATGAAGTACGCAGATGACACAACAGTGGTGGGCCTCATCAGGGACGACAATGAGCTGGCTTACAGGGAGGAGGTGAAACAACTGGCGGACTGGTGCAATACGAACAACCTGATCCTGAATGTCGAGGAAACAAAGGAGGTTATCGTCGACTTCAGGAAAACCCGGCACAGTCCCACACCACTTCACATCAACGACAGCGATGTGGAGGTGGTCAGTAGCACAAAGTTCCTGGGGGTGCAGATCACTAACAGTCTGACCTGGTCGAATAACATCTCATCAACTGTTAAGAGAGCGCAGCAGCGGTTGTACTTTCTGCGCTGGATGAGAAGAGCTCATCTCCCCCATCCCATCCTCACTACTTTCTACAGGGGCACCATAGAGAGTATTCTGACCAGCTGTATCTCTGTCTGGTTTGGGGACTGTAGAGCCTCCGACTGGAAGTCTGTGCAGAGAGTGGTGAGGACAGCGGAGAAAATCATCGGGACCTCTCTCCCCTCAATCGGGGATATTGCAACCAAACGCTGCGTGTCTAAGGCCAGCAGTATTATAAAAGACCCCACACATCTCCATCACGGACTGTTCACTCTGCTGCCCTCGGGAAAAAGATATCGCAGCATAAGGAGCAGAACATCAAGGTTCTGCAACAGCTTCTTCCCACGAGCCATCAGACTCCTGAATGCCATGTAATGGGCTGCCACCATTGTCTATTTATCCTTTTCATCCATGCCTATCCTTCGGTTAATTTATTGTGTTGCACAGGGAGCCAAATGCAACGTAATTTCGTTTGGAACTGCATATATCAATGTATTTCTAAATGACAATAAAGTTTGTTTGACTTTGACTTTGACTTTGAGTTGTGGTGGCAGATGGGATTTTCACAAATCTACTTTACTCCAATCACAAAGGATAAACTATTTGGAAATGCTGGGAGCATTTCACGACTGCGGGGTTACTGCACGAATATGCATCATACGCATGTCCGTCTACAGATAGAGAATACCACAGTGGTGGCATATTTAAACCATATGGGTGGTATCAAGTCGATATCTTCCGATGAATTGGCAAACATAATTTGGCATGGTGTATTGAAAGAAATATTTGGATATCAGTTACATACCTTCCGGGTAAACACAATACAGTGGTGGGCACCAGGTCACGAGTATTCAATGATACCACCGAGTGGATGTTGAACACCCAGATATTTGTTAATATTATAGCCAAGTATGGAACACCAGATATCGACCTCTTTGCATCCAGGTTGATCCATCAGATACCAACATATTTATCTTGGGAACCAAATCCTGGAGCAGTAGCGATGGACGCGTTCTCGCTAGATTTGGGGAAATTGTTCTTCTATGTATTTCACCCTTTCTGCCTCATCAGACGGGTATTGCAGAAAATCCAGCTAGACTCTGCATCTGGTATTCTGATAATACCCGACTGGCCCACACAACCATGGTACCCGGTGGTCCTTGACATGGTGAAGGCACCATGGGTGCAGGTTCCTAAATGCCCGAATCTAGTGACCCATCGCATAACAGGGGAAAGTCATCCATGCCATGGTCTTCTGAACCTGTTGGCTTGCAGGTTCTGAAGAGGCCATTACTGGGATTCGGGCTGTCAACAAGGACCATGGATATCATCACGGCATCGTGCAGAGAGTCCACGAGGAAGCAGTACCTCACCCACATAAGGAAATGGGAGGCCTTCTGTACTCGGACCAAGACCACCTACAACTCTGCAACGATCACTGATGTGCTGGAATTCCTCGCAGGCCTTCACTATGATGAGGGCCTTAGCTACAATGCCATCAACAGTGCCAGAAGTGCATTGTCATCCTACCTCAATATCGGAGTAGGATCCCACCAGCTGGTATCGAAATTCATGAGGGGTATTTTTTAATTCTAACCCTCCCCGACCACGCTATAATATGACCTGGGACATTGGGGTTGTGTTGTCCCTACTCAGGAGGTGGTCACCAGTTTCAGATCTACCACTGGATAAACTCACCTTCAAAGTGGTGATGTTAATGGCACAGCTCAACGGGTCCAGACCCTCCACAAACTAAAACTGGACAGGATGGTCTCGACCCCCACCAAAGTAACCTTCTTTCTTGATGAGTTACTCAAATATCATAGACCTGGGACAACAGGTCTGAAATTGGAATTCCGAGCATATCCCATTAATGTACAACTCTGCATAACACCTATCTCCGACATTCCATTAATGTTACCCAAAACATCAGGAGAATGGAAACAGGGCTGCATCCACATCAGCGGCGAGGACCATGGAGGTACCCATGGATCATGTCCTCGTAACATCGGGCTGGACTAGTGAAGGAATATTTCAACGTTTCTATAACAAACCTGTGGCCGCTCCCGCAACGTTTGCGAATTCAGTTTTAAGTGCTGTTCTCTAAACGTTCCCTGAATTCAGGGGGTTTTTGTTTGTATTAATAAATACATTATTATTTTTCAGCTTTGTTCAAGTCTGAAATACGTTAACATACTTCCTCCATCAGTGATTACGGCAGTGTGTGAGCATGGATGTGGTCCAGGGCATGCAATCACGGAGCTTTGAAATCTTCACAAAGTCAATTACGTGACTCCAAAGTAAAATTGTAAGATTAAACGAGAACTTACCAGTTTAAAGTTTAATCCTTATTTTCTGAGGATTTACGATGAGGGATTTTGTGCCCTCCACTCCCAATCCTCTATCATAAGGTCAACTGGTATATTAGTGTCTCTTAATCTTACTATCTCTAGCCAGTGCTGCTATCTGTGATTTCACACCGCTGCTTTGAAGAATGTCATGCATGCGTTCTGGCGGGGTCTTCACAAAATCCCTCATCGTAACTCCTCATAAAATAAGGATCAAACTTCAAACTGGTAAGTTCTCTTTTAATCTTACTAGTTTAGTTTACAACTACCAATTTGCTTGCTGCAACATCGCAGGCAAAATTGTACATCAATTATACAACTTGTGCAGTATAGTAAAAGAGACAAAAGTGTGCAAGAGGTGGTCCATTGCGTTGCATTTTCTAGGTACAACCGGGCTGTGTGGGTTGGTTCAGCAACCTGACAGTTCTAGGAAAGCAACTGTTGCTGAACTGGGTGGTGTATTACTTCAGGCTTCTGTATCTCCTGTCCGATGATCATAGCAAGAAGGAGGCATGGCTCAGTTGGTCGTGTTCCTTGTTTTAATAGATGCTGCCTTCTTGAGGCGGCGCCTCATGTAAATGCTTTTGATGGTGGGGAGGGCTGTGCCAATGTTAGATTGATCTGAGTCCACCATTCTTTGCAGCCTCTTGCACTCGTATGTGTTGGAATTTTCCATCCAGGCCACGATGCAACCTGTCAGGATATTTTCCACAATGCACCTGTTGCAATTTGTTAGAGTATTTGGAGACATGCCAAATCTCTTAAAGCGTCTAAGAAAGTAGAGGCGTTGGCACGCTTTCCTTGTTGTTACATCTATATACTGGGCCCAGGCAAGGCATCTGAGATATTAATGCCCAGGAAGTTGATGCTGGTAAGTTCACCTTGTGATGTAGTGTATCCAGTTTCATCAGACACATGCAAGGCTTCATGTCAATGCTTTCAAGATAGGCACTGGCACCCATTAGACTATATTACTATCCAAGCTAGGGGCTGTAAATATAGCAGCGTTATGTGCTATGATCATTGTGTTTACTGTAAGATTGCACATTTCATATCTACTACATCAACCAACCTTCAAATTGTAATGGCAGCATAAACACTGTTCAGAATAATCTGTATGAAAGACTTAAAGCATGAAGCAAAACCTCGATTCAGCCGGTTCCTCGGAGCTAACTAATGGCTTACAACCAAATGAATCAACAGTCTCTGTATTGCTTGGTTTTCCTGAACCCCGATATAATTAGCATCTGGCTTGAGAAATATAACCAGAAGATACAGGAGATAATCAATAGTTAAATAAAAAGTATTTATAATTGGAAGCAATATTGTAATTCAAGGAGTCAGAGGATGGGATCATGAACAGATGTGGAGGCAATGTATTGCTAAAGTCCCATGAAAAGAACAGGTGGTGGGTAGAAGCAATGCAGTAGGTTCTTCAGGTATCATCAGGACCTTGATACGTGCATTCTCCTATGTGTCAAAGACCAGTTTCAACCAATTAACTCAAGGACATGTTTTATTATGAGTCAAAGAAGGGGAGCTTATCTCAGCAGCGAGGCAATTAACACTTAGTTGAAGAAACACTTTAGAAATGTCCCTAATCATGACTGTGATTAATATGCCCTTAGTTCAATTGCACTCCATGCTATTGCCACAATATTGCCACCTCAGCCAGCAAAAGTTTGAAAAGTCTGAAGGATATAATGGCCATTCTGGAACAGAATCCCTGCTGAAGTATTTAATAATATGGGGGGAGGTATTTAGACTTTAGAGGTACAGTGTGGAATTAGAACCTCCAGCCCACCGAGACCGTGCCGACTAGTGATCACCCTGTACTCCAGCAATATCCTACACAGTAGGGACATTTTTTTTTACAATTTGCAGAATACAATTAACGTACAAACTTGTATAAAGTCATGATCTCTCATGTTGAGAAGAAGAGTGCAAACATGGGACCTGTGACACTGAAAGGAGCCACAGGGTTAGCTGTTAGGAGAATTATCTTTGGCTTCCTCTACCCACTGGCTGAAGAGCTCTTCCAAAGTACCTATGCAGATTCTGTTCACCAAGAGGCACATTGACATGATCTTCACCTTGCAATAAATTCATAAGACTAAATGGAGTAGTGTTGACCACTGAACTTGGACTTGACCTCTTAGAAGCCTATGTCTCTGTCAATTAAGAGATTATGGTGCTGTCTGCACGGTGTTTATACGCTCTCCCTGTGACCATGTGGGTTTTCTCTGGGCGCTCCGATTTCCTCCCACACTCCAAAGACATCCAAGTTTGTCGGTTCATTGGCTTTGGTAAATTTGTTAATTTGACCCTTGTGTGTAGGATAGTGTTACTGTATGTGGATAGCTGAAGGACCTGTTCCCACGCTGTACCTTTAATGTTGAAAGAGCGGAAATCTCTGCTGTTCCTTCATTAAACATAATAAGCAATCGGCTTCAGCATAAAACAATAGACAATAGACCGTAGGTGCATTCATTGTGATCATGGCTGATCATCCACAATCAGTACCCCGTTCCTGCCTCCTCCCCATATCCCTTGATTCCGCTATCTTTAAGAGCTCTATCTAACTCTCTCTTGAAGCATCCAGAGAATTGTCCTCCACTGCCTTCTGAGCCAGAGAATTCCACAGATTCACAACCCTCTGGGTGAAAACCCATATGGTCACAGGGAGAATATATAAACTCCATACAGAGCACAAGTAATCAGATGGTAAACTGTGAAACACTTGGTGTCTGGACGGAAATCACTGTTTTGGAAATAGCTGCGTAGACAGAACAAGTGCATAGTGCATAGCGCATTTTCACAGTGCATAGCCTCGACATTTCATAAGTCTTTGATGTGAATATCATCCTTGCTAGCAGGTATTTGAAGTTGACGTCAGAATTCTTCATTGCTTGCAACATTTGAATTTCTTGGCATTTGTCATTTCATTACCATCCAGACGGAAGTTTCTTGGAGAAATACTTTGCTGCCCACTCTAGTTTTTCTTCCTCACGTAAATGTCATGCAGAATGATGATTGTTGCTGAAAACACTGTACTCCACAAACTGGCAGATACTTCAGCTGAATAATGAATAATGATCAACGGACTGGATGACATGTAAAGAGTTAGCATTATTTTATCAGGGTTTCGTAAACAATTTTGATTATTGTCTGGAACTATTACCAGCCTATTGGTCTTGGAGATTTGTCAGAACTGGAATTGCAGGTTAACCCCTTGCATAAACTACATTTGTAATGCTAGATATGTTGTTAGATTAATTTTGTTGCAATTTCCAATTAAAAATGCAATGAGACCTCCAATAAGGATTGACATTTTTCAAGGCCTTGGTGATCATGAAAGCATGGAAGGAGATTATTTGGATCCAAGTAGAGTAATTCTGTCAATCCAATTTTCCTGCTATATACCCATGGCCTTGCCAATCATTGTTTCTCCAATTTCCCATATAAATTCATTTTAAAGGCACCAATTTTTTTTCTCATTACCTTTGCAGGCAGTGAATTCTATATCGTGCATACTCACATTACTAAAATCTAGCCTGCACATGAAGTTGATCCAAGTCTATGGAAGTCTCTTACCACACAGCTAATTGGTTCTCATGCTGCTTAGCTTTACATTTGCAAACTGTACTTTGTACATCTTGCCCAAGTCATTAATATACATCCAAGGGTGCATGGTTTGAAGAGGGGAGTGGGAGGAGAAACATTTTCTCTGTGGAGAAAAGTCTCCATCAAGCCTCCATAATTTGATGTGGCTTCCTCCTGCATCTGCAGGAGCGTGTCAGTCTGACCTTACCTCCCCATTGACTTGAGCTTGGGCTAATTGGGCTTGAGCTTGGCTCCCTTGAGCATGAGCGTGCCCTCCCAGGCCCGTTCTTCACCCACCTAAGCCTGAGTCATGCTGATCCTCCTCTTGCCTAAAGAAGGTGCCAAGCTACCTCTCCCAAACCTCCATCTCCTTGGTCAAGTTCCACATCCATCCCACTATCTGCATTCTGACATTAGTGAACCTGGCATTTGAGGAGAAGATAACCAGTAAAGAACATCCGGCTTGGCCTGTTTATTCTATTCCATGTCAGGGCCTCCATTGACCTAACATGGTTGCTGTGGAGGCCTTCAGGTAAGACTGAAGTATTGGGACATGTGACAACACCCCACCCATCCAGCATCCTTCTGGTCAATGCACAGTCTCTGCAGAGTAAGGTAGAAGACCTAAGAGCATGGCTGCTGTATGAGAGGAACGCGAGGGACTGCTGTGTGCTCTTTGACAGATACATGGTTTATCACCCCGCACCCCAAACTTTCTGGACACGTGCTCCAGACAAAGCGTTTATCCAACCACCATCAGGACCGACAGACAATGTCAGGTGAAGGAAACGGTGGCAGTGCCTGCTGCTTCATGATAAATTCATTGTGGCATCTGGATGTGGCGGATCTTGACTGCTTTGAATCGGTGGACTGGGCCATGTTCAATAATTCATAGGAGAACCAGGAGATTTGAAATCTGTGGAAGGCTAGCTCTGCGGAGTTCAGGACTATCAGATCCAGTCCGCACGAAATCCAGTTATGTCCCTTTGAAGACAAATGCAAGCACAAAGAGACAATTCTGGACCATGCTCGAGTCACAGAGGTACACCCAATAGCTGTGGTGGGGCTTGAGCAATATTACTTTCTACAAAGTGAGACCAGGTTCCATAAGTGGCCGCGACGCATCACTTCAACATGAACTCAATGCCTTCTATGCTTTGAGAGGGAGAATGATGACAAATCACCATGAGCCCTCAAAACTACCGATGATCCTGTGATCGCGATCTCTGGATCCAACATCAGAGAATCCAAGTGTGAATCCACGCCAAGTGTCCAAACCGGTTGCATATGTGACCAAGTGCTAAAGATCTATGTGGACTGACTGGCTGGAGTATTCAAATACATCTTCAACCTCTCACTTGGTGGTCTGAGGCTCCCACTTGCTTTAAAAAATACATTAATAGGAAAGAGAACCCCTGTTTGAGTGGTGCAACAACAGCAATGTCTTTGTCAATGGTCAGAAAAACCAGACAGACTAATTATTGAGTTCAGAAAAGGAAAGTTGGGATATCTGGTGCCAATTTTCATTGGTGGCCTGGCAGCAGAGATAATTAGCAGATTCATATTCCTGGGCGTTAAGATCTGCTGGGCTCAGCTCATAAATGCTAGTATGAAGAATGCCTCTTGTTCCTTAAAATTTAAAGACTTTAACAAACAATCGTCAAATACTTTAACAAACACCCACAGATGCACTGTAGACAGTATCCTAACTGGTGTGTCATGGCGTGTGCAGACGGGACGTCGAATGACGAGAAGCCGAAGCCAAGAAGTGGGAGCCAAGGATACCGAATGGACACGACGCCGAAAGGATACAAACCCGAACGGACACGATGCACAAAGGATGCAAAACCGAACGGACACCATGCCGCAAAGACAAGACGCAGAACGGACAAGACGTCGAAAAGCCGCCGAACGACATGGCGTCTCTGGGGACGGGATTTGTCCTAGACCTTGTCAGGGATTGCACCAGATCCCCGCGTTCATTGCATCACTGGCCGGCGGGGGGGGGGGCGGGAGACGGGAGAGTGGGGGGGCTCGAACTTGCGTTTGTAAAATGGTGGCAGTGACTCCAAGCTGCTGCGATTGCCACAGAGGCAGTGATGTGATGGACGCCGCGGGGGTCTGGATCAATCGCTGACTGACAGGTGTCGGACCAATCCTGGCCCAGGAAACGTATACGGTACACCAATTTAACTGTTTCAAAATGTAACAAGGTACAGCAATTCTTGCAGCAAATACAGATTTTTTTAAAGTGTTTCATACCTATTTATCATTTTGGCTTCATGTGCGTTCGGCGTCAGATTGTTTTTTGTCTTAAAATCTGACGTGGAACGAACATGATGTCGAAACGCCTCTGTGGCAATTACAGCAGCTTGGAGTCACTGCCATCATTTTACAAACGCAAGCTCAAGCTCCCCCCCATCTTCCCGTCTCCCCCCCCCCAGCCAGCGATGTGATGGATGCGGGGGTCTGGACCAATCGCTGACCTTCGTCGATGACAAAACCGGGTGTGAGACCAATCCTGTCCCCGGAGATGTCACGTCCGTCGGCAGCTTTTCGACGTCATGTCCGTTCTGCATCTTGTCTTTGCGGCGTGGTGTCCATTCAGGTTCGTATCCTTTCGGTTTGATGTGCTTTCAGCTTCGTGTACTTTTGGCGTTATGTACTTTCGGTATCTTAGCTTTTCGGCATGATGTACTTTCGGTACCTTGGCATCGTCTTCTCACCCTTCGACGTCCCGTTTGGGTACCGTGTCACGGTCTGGTAAGCAATTCTACTTGCTACCATCGAGCTGGAGATACAGAAGCTTAAAGCCCCACATCACCAGGTTCAGGTTCTTACAACCATCAGTTTCTTGAATTGATCTGCACAACCCTAATCCTACCTAAGCAATGGATAATCCTACCTCGGCAATGGAACACTACGGGCTACCTCGTGCACTACCATGGACATGTTTTCTAATTGTGTTTTTGCACTAATGTCTTGTTTTTTGCATGTTCTTTTACTTTTTGCTGTCTTGGATAATTTATGAATCATTGTATTTATGTTGTGTGAGTCTATTGCCCACTATGCTGTGGCAAACAAGGCTTTCATTGCTCGTGTACCTCACTGCATTTGTGTCGGAAGGAACTGCAGATGCTGCTTGACACCAAAGATAGACACAAAATTCTAGAGTAACTAAATGGGTCAGGCAGCATCTCTGGAGAAAAGGAATAGGTGACGTTTTGGGGCAAGACACTTTGTCAGACTCAATCTGAAGAAGGGTTTCGACCTGAACGTCACCTATTACTTTCTCCAGATATGTTGCCTGCCTGCTAAGTAAATCCAGCATTGTATCTATCCTCGTCGTAGTTGTGCAGGTGATGATAAATAGGGAAAAAACTCTAAGCACGTTGTTTTATCCAAAGGGTATGTGGTGAGAAACCACTTAGCTGATTAGTCTTTATTACTACTGCACACTTTGGCAAAAGCTTTATTAATTGTAATACCCAATCCCATTAGCCACAGAGCATTTATTTAATTTTGACAGTGCATGCATTATGTAACATGCATCTAATTGTCTTGTAATTACATTCCAAAATCCTCCAAATGGTAGGGTTTCTGAAGAAAATTCAGTTGCAGATCTGAAATATTTTATTTTTTTCCAACCCATTTATAGTGATATGTATTAAGATGTGATAATTTGTAAATTGTGTTTAATATTGAATTGCCCTTGATGCTGACCCTGTTTCCACAATTTATACCTTAACAGATTCAGTAATCAACTAATGTTCTGAATTGTAAATTTTGGATTTTGACTCACCTTTTTCTTATGCAAGAGGAAATAATAGCTTAAAATTAGATTTCTGTGCTGCGACTTCCATTATTGAAGCTCGTTAAATTTAATTTTCATGTTGGTTCCATACAGCACAGTCCGTTGCACTGCATTTCATCGGCCATGTAAAATTCTTATGTAAAGGAATTGGACCTTTTTCCTGTGTATTTATCTGCATTTTAAAACTATAAATTCCACTATTTGTCTCAGGAAAATTATATCTGAGAGTATTGACTTTTTTACTCATTGCATGAAAGGACAAGATTTATTTCCTTTCCCTGATTTGCTTTTAAGAATGTGGTGGTGAGCTGTTTCCTTGAACTGCTTCAGGCCTTGTGACAAAGATATTTATTACAATGCAAGAACAAGAGTGGGTTGTTTTACCACTGAGCTTCTACTATCATTTTTGTTTGGCCGTGGCTGAGGTGTTGCATCTCTCTATATTCAAAGATTTGCCTCGTATCCCTTAATTACTTGGGTAGCAGAAATCCATCACTGTTGGAATTAACGTTTGAACCTGTAGCAATGGCGTTTGTGTAAGAATGTTGCAAAGTTTGATCACTCTTTAATTGAAAGGGTGGTTTCTAATTTCATTCTCGAGCGGTCTCGGTCTGAACCCGGTCCAAGATTTCCACACCAATAAAGATGCTTTTTCTCCACCAAATGGGTGTGTTTTAATCATTGCCATAATGGTTAAATAGTACTTTATTATCACATGTACCTTAGTGCAATGATTTTTTTTTTTTTGCATACAAGTGATAGTCAGCACCTTTTCTCAGGATGGTAAAATCAAATATCAGAGGGCATGGCATTAAGGTGAGAGGGATTAAGGCCAGGGGTGGTGGTTGAGACAGTTAAGATAATGTTATTTCAGACTTTTGTATAGGTACATTGATTGGCAGGGAATGGAGCTATATGGATTATGTGTAGGCAGATAAGAGTGGCATCATGTTCGGCACAGACATTGTGGGCCATAAGACCTGTTCTTGTGCTGTACTGTTCTATGTAATTCAATAAAATCATAAGCACAATCATACCCAAGTACAACAGTCTAAGAATAATACATTACAATGAGGTACGACACAGGATTTGCCATAATTTGGGCGCCATCACGTATCCTTCACGTTGCTGTAGGCCATTGTCCGATCCACAGTTGATCTACATCGTTGAGAACAAGCGTAGGCTTGGCGATCGTTTCGCTGAACACCTCCGCTCGGTCCGCATTAACCAACCTGATCTCCCTGTGGCTCAGCACTTCAACTCCCCCTCCCATTCCGAATTAGCCCTTTCTGTCCTGGGCCTCCTCCATGGCCAGAGTGAGGACCACCGCAAATTGGAGGTGGTCAAATTGGAGCACCTCATATTCTGCTTGGGCAGTTTACACCCTAGCGGCATGAACATTGACTTCTCCAATTTCCGGTAGCCCTTGCTGTCTCCTCCCCTTCTCAGCTCTCCCTCAGCCCTCTGCCTCCTCCTCTTCCTTTCTCCTTTCTTCTCCCCCCCCACCCTACATCAGTCTGAAGAAGGGTTTCGGCCCGAAACGTTGCCTATTTCCTTCGTTTCATAGATGCTGCCTTACCCGCTGAGTTTCTCCAGCACTATTATCTACCTTCGATTTTCCAGCATCTACAGTTCCTTCTTAAAAAACTGTCACTTGCACAATGAGTCAAGCATCTGTATTCTGTCTTAACTTCATTGAAACATGAAGGACGACACGGTAGTGCAGCGGTAGAGTTGCTGCCTAAAGGGGCTGTCCCACTTGGACGACCTAATTGGTGAGTTTAGGAGAGTTTGAAAAAATGTCATGTTGAAGATCTCCTTCGCCTATGTAGACCTCCTTTGACCTCCTTCGACTATGTTGAAGACTAGCTTCGACTAGCTACGACTAACTTTGGGAAAATTGGACACCGAATAGTGGAGAGTGAAGATGACCTTCTTCGACCTCCCTTCGACCTCCCTTCGACTATGATGAAGACTGCCTTCGACTACCCTCGATTACCTACGACTAACATGCCGACCTTCTACGATCTACTATGACTAAACCTACGAGTAAAAAAAGTATATATTTTATCCATGGCGACCTTTTTTTACTCGCGGGCATTTTTCAACATGTTGAAAAATACGCCGCGACCTAGCTCTCGAACATGAAGGAGAGTTACAAAGACCTCCTACGACCACATGTTGACCATGCTGCGAGTATGAGTCGAGGGCCAACTCGCAAGAACTCGCTGATTAGGTCGCCCAAGTGGGACAGCCCCTTTAAGGGCCTGTCCCACTTACGCAATTTTTTCAGCGACTTGCCGGCACCCGTCATAGTCGCAGTAGGTCGCCAAAACTTTTCAACATTATGCTGTAGTTATCAATTTATCAATTCTTGGGTACAGCACTCAATTGGTTATATTTATGGTAATGTCTACCAAGTTGCATCTGCTTGTAAAGAAAAGACTGCCTGCTTCGAACAATGACTTGTCTTATGCAAAATACATTAGAAGCTAATCATTTTTTGGAAGCAGATTTATTGTGAAACCTACTATGAAATAAATGTGAGGCTTCCATAAGCCCACACTACTTTATTGTCAACCTAAAGAAATGATCATCTTCATTTATGAAGATATTCAGATTTATTTTCCTCTGTTACGACATGATAATTTATGCATTGATAAGTCTTTCTTCTCTTAGCCAGTGATTTTTTGTTTCACCTGCTCTTCTACTTGGAATGTTTTAAGAGGTTCAGTACTTTCTATTTTATTTTTTTGTTAGTAAGCAAACAGAAGTAAATGTTGCCAAATTATTTTTCTAATTGCAAAGTAATTTGCCATTCACTTTTATGTTTTCCAGTAGCTATAAATATTATCTGTGCTCTTTTTATCTAGCTTGTGATGAATGGAATGTTCTTCCAAAACCCAATTTGCATCGTGATCTCAATAGGTTTGGGCATTCGGCAGTTGTCAGCAATGGGTAAGTATATCACTCTTTTGATATACAATTTCCTCTGGCAATCATCAACATTTTTTTTTAAACCTGATTGAAATTGTTAGCAAGTCAAATGATAGGAAACATCACTAGACTATTAATTTGGGAAGAGAAATCTTCAAACTTTCACTTCATTAAAAAGTGCCTTTTTTTTGTACAAATGATGTTTCTATACCTGTATGGTTTGCTGTTTTATTTGTTTTATGGATGGAAAAGTGTTGGGGCAATTGGCAGTAATTTCAGTGTTGAAACAAGCAGCATTTAAATTTATTATTCATTGTTGGATATAGTGTAGACTTTTTTCAATATTAAAAAAGTATAACCGGTGGAATAAAAGATATTTGAACATCCCATCACTCTGAGGGAGATTGCCATATTGCTTCATGACTTTGTGTGAGGTTAAATTATTAACATTTGTTACTTTGGGAAAGATAGTAACTTATTATTTTTCCTTCCAGATCGATGTATGTGTTTGGAGGATTCTCCAGTATGCTTTTGAATGATGTCCTTGTATATAAGCCTCCAAACTGTGAGGCTTTCAGTGAAGATCTTTGCATAAATACTGGCCCGGGTATCAGATGTTTGTGGCAAAAGCATCACTGTGCTTCATGGGAACAAGGACACAGTAATGGTAGTTTCCTTGAAGTGAAATGCTCGCACAAAGCCTGTAAGTACTGATACCGCATCCAATAGCTAAAATACAATTTTTCATTGTTCTGATATTCTGACTAATATTTATGGTCAAAGAAATTTGAGGAACATCTGTTGGCCATTTATACAGGAGCTCCCCATGTACAGAATGACCTGACGAGGAAATCCAACTCCCATACATTTTTATAGTATTTTTTAAGCTGGGAATAATAATAGTAAAATGTTTCAAGGTATTTGTTAATGACTGAACACCGTATGTGTTCCATTAGTTTAATTAAGGGTAGTGTGAGAGTAATTATTCAACGAAATGGGAGGGATATAGTATGGATCAGTGGAGTGATGTGACATGGATTACTGTGGAAAACAGATGTGTCCTACCCAGCAGAAAATTACAGGAACAGAACCCCAACATCACCAAAGGACTGCCTGTACATAATTTGCATTTTGTGTTTTTTTTTTTGCGATTTCGTGAGCTGTTTAGCATTAATTGAGCGTGCCAAAGAATGTGTGTTAATACAAGAAAGCAGATGTGGGAGACTAAGTGAAGATTTTATATTTATAATCTTTGGTGGTAGCACAGTCATGGCCAAACTATGAAAAAATGTCTTTTTTTTTGGAGAGGGTGATATTCTTGGGTGTAAATCTACAAATGTTATCAGAGTCCTTTAGGCCTTGAATGAACTATTCCCTAAACCCAAGTACAGTACCTCCAATTATCATTTCATGAAAACTATTCATAATTTTATTCGAAGAGCAAAATTTTGTTCTGAAAATTGATTACTAGTCTGGAGAGGGGTCTTGACCCGAAACGTCACCTATTCCTTTGCTCCATAGATGTTGTCTCACCAGCTGAGTTTCTCCAGCAATTTTGTCTACCTACTAGTCTGACTGAAATGATTTATGATTTCCATTCTCTCTTTGTCCAATGTTTGTTTTATTTTTTTTCATTATCCTCCAAATTTCGCAGCGCTGGAGCAAAATGTAATAGTGTCACAACCAGTGCTTACTAATGCAACCACCTTGGCATATTTTTTTGATCTGTCTGGCTAGGTGATGCATTTAGAGCTTTGGAGCTATCGTACACAGGCCCTTTGACCCAACTTGTCATAGAGTATGGAAACAAGCCCATTGACCCACCTTGCCCATGCCGACAAGGTGTCCCATCTACACTCATCCTATCTGTTATTTACCTAGTAGCATTTAGGGAACCTGAGGAGATAATCAACAAAAATAGTTCTTAACCATTTGCAGGTTCATATGATTTCTTATTGTTTATTTGGGTACTAGTCAGGTTTTTGTGTGACACAAATGTGTTGATGAAAATTGCTTGTTATTTGCTATACTTTTTTGAACATCTTGTCAGAATTCATAATAGAGTAAATATGACACAAACATAGGTAGAAACACTCAACTCCAATCTGAATAATAGTAGTCTTAATTTGTATGTTATTGTAGATGTGTGGCTTGCATTGGGAAAAAATAGTAAGTCCAAGTAAGAGGCCAATTGACCTAAACCAATTGTGGGTACGAATGGTTTTCTTTTCTCTGTAGATGCAACCATTTTTAGTATTCTGCACGCTCTTGCTGTAAACATTTTTTTTGGAAACTTAAGTTGTGTTTATAAATAATTGCAATCTGAATATCATTGTTCTGAACCAGTGATACAAATTCATGGAGGAGCTTAGTTATCGCTGCTAGATTTTGATTCATTATGTACAATTAATATTAAATTACGGAAGTATTTAAACAAATAAAGCCTCAACATAAACAGACATAAATTCAAGAATTCCATTGTCTGAAAAAAGATTGTTTTTTCCTTAGAACATTTTTGGATGTAAAGATATGTCAGAAAGATGGACAAGGCCACAAGGGTTCTTTTGTGCATTATTTTATGGTTTAAATAGAACTATAGCTTGTGGTTTGGTTGCTGTCCATCACAAGTTGTACATGGCATCCTGCAGGAGAGTGGTCTATTGGTTTGAGGAAACCTGCATGAATGTTTAAAATTTGATTTGCTATCACTTCAAGAAACAAAGGGTGGATGTACTGAATCATGTTAATACAAAGACCGTTTTAGAGAAAATACAAATCGGAATTTAATTTAACACTCACAAATAAATGTTGCTGATTGCTGTTTCCATCTGCGGTGATATTTATTGAAATATGAATGCAAGCAAGTTGAAGTTACACAAGTTGAAGTCAAAATGTATATTGTGTCACCAATGCCACCATCAAATGAAATGCCCATAATTTTGGTTAACATTTTATTGCTCAAGCTGCTTGAAAGTGTCAGGAAATATTATTTTTGAAATTTATTTTGCTCCTACAGTACTTAACATGTCATAAGCAATAGTCAGTATTTGAGAGTCATATCAGAAGCTAAATCTGAGTTTTCTGCTGGATGCTTCCTTGGGTCAATTCAAACCAAACCAAGCTAATAATGTCAGTAGTCTTAAAAGTCAATAATTTTAAGAACTAGTTATAATCCAGTGCTAAATCAAAAACAAACTGTTTTTACAAGCCTTGTGCAAAAATGGATCCTACTTGAGAAGATAATCTCTGAGGATGTAACAAACAGTGTGACAAACAAATAACCTTTTGATGTCGTGTACATGGATTTCTAGGAAGCTTTCAAAATTATGTTACTGAAAAGATTATTGCACAAAATGAGAATGCATGGATTGGCAATTGACTAAAGGGAAACACAATTGGAACAAAAGGATAATTCTTAGGTCAGTTACTAGTGGACGTGGGGAACTGTAAGATGGCGCCTACCTGTGGCATAATTTTGCCAGCTGCACGACAGATAATCTTCAAATATAGTATTTTTGAGCTCACCTGTATAAAAGAATCTGCAGAAACCAGAGATGTAAGTAACGAGCTGCTAAAGCATTTTAATGCATTAGTGCTACTGTGATCTCCCGGAGGTGCCGACTGTAAGGGAATTCCTGATCGCAGGGGAATCCCCGACCTCATGGAGACTGCAGGTACTGTACCTGTAAACACCAAGGAAGCCTTCATAGAGTACGGAAACGTGGTCGTCAGGCAGGACTGAAGTGCAGGGGACTTCGGCCCCCTCTCCCTACCTTCCTACTAGCCAACATACAGTCACTAGAAAACAAAGTGGAGGACTTAAGGCTGCTTTACCAAAGGGAGCTGAGGGAATGCTCTGTGTTCTATTTCACAGAGATATGATTCAACCCCAGCTCCCCAGACTCAGCGGTCTAGCCTGAAGGGTTCTCCATCGACCGTATGGACCGTACGCAGCATCTGGGAAAGGGAGAGGAGGGGGCGTCCACCTCATGGTCAACTCTTCGTGGTGCTCAGACATGGCAGTCCTGTCTAACTCCTTCTCTCAGCACCTGGAACACCTGGCGGTGAAGTGCCGCCCCTTCTACCTACCGAGGGAATTCACCTCATCATCCTGACCGCGGTCTACATCCCACCCCAGGCATACGTCCATCTAGTACTGGAGGAAATGCACGCTGTGGTCAACAAGCACCAGACAGCCTACCCTGAGGTGTTTACCACTGCTACACGACCATCAAAGATGCCTATCTCTCTATCGCTCGCCCTCATTTCGGTAAATCCAAGCATTCAGTGGTGCTGCTTCTTCCTGCCTACAGGCAGCAACTAAAGAAAGCACCCCCAGAGGTGAGGACTGTGCAGAGCTGGTCGGGGGGGGGGGGTCAGAGGAACAACTCCAGGATTGCTTGGAGTCTGTAGACTGGGCAATGTTCAGGGACTCGGCGACAGACCTGAATGAATATGCCACAGTGGTTACAGACTTCATAAGGAAATGTGTGGAGGACTGTGTTCCAACAAAAACCTTCCGAGTGTTTCCTAACCAGAAGCCTTGGATGAACCATGAGATCCGCATTCTTCTGAATACCAGATCCTGAGCATTCATGTCGGGCATTTGAGAGGTCTATAAATAGTCCAGATACGACCTTGGTAAGGCCTTCAAGAAGGCCAAAAGGTACTTCTGCTCTAAGCTATAGGATGAGACGGATGTTCGGCAACTGTGGCAGGGCTTGAATGCCATCACCTCCTACAAGGCGATATCAGGAGGCAGCTCAAACGACAGTAAAACATCACCCCTGACGAGCTCAATGTGTTTTACGCACGCTTTGATAGGGAGAACACTGATGTGCCTTCCCAAGCCCCCATTTGCCCTGACGGTATTACAGTCACAGTCACAGAGGCCGATGTCAGAAGATCCTTCAGTGGGGTGAACCCTCGGAAAGTGCCTGGACCTGATGGCATACCTGGTCGTGTTCTAAAAACCAGTGCAGACCAACTGGCGGGAGTTTTTACGGACATTTTCAACCTCTCACTTCTGAGGTCTGAGGTTCCCACCTGCTTTAAGAGGGCATCAATAATACCGGTGCCCAAGAAGAGTAAGGTGACGTGCCTCAATGACTATCGACCAGTGGCACTAACGCCTGTGGTGGTGAAGTACTTTGAGAAGTTGATTATGATGTTCATTAATTCCTACCTCGACAAGAACTTCGACCCACTACAGTTCACATATCCCCACAACAGGTCAATGGAGGTTGCAAATTCACTGGCTCTCCACCCACATTGGACCACTTGGACAATAAAAACACTGATATCAGGCTGTTGTTTATAGACTGCTGCTCGGCGTTTAATACCATCATCCTTTCCAAGCTGGTTACCAAGCCTCTGTGCATCCCTCTGCAATTGAATCCACTACTTCCTCATCCACAGACCACAGTCTGTTCGTATTGGAGGAACCACTTCATCCTCAGTAACAATTAGTACGGGAGCACCTCAAGGCTCCGTGCTCAGCCCCCTGCTTTACTCACTCTGTACCCTTGACTGTTTAACCGGACATAATGCAAAGTCCATCATCAAGTTCGCCGACAACACTACTGTGGTTGGACGAATCACAGATGGGGACGAGTCAGAGTATAGAAGTGAGATCGACTGACTAACCAAATGGTGCCAGCACAACAACCTGGCTCTCAACATCAGTAAGTCCAAAGAACTGATTGTAGACTTTGGTAGGGGATGGATGAGGACCCATAATCCTGCTTATGTCAATGGGATGATGGTGGAGAGGGTCAATAACTTCAAATTCCTGGGTGTGCATATTTCCGAAGATCTTCCCTGGACCCAGCCCACGGATGCAATGATAAAGAAGGCACATCAGTGACTACTTCCTGCAAAGATTATGGAGATTCGGCATGTCGAAGAGGATTCTCCTAAATTTCTACAGGTGCACAGTAGAGAGCATTCTGACTGGTTGCATCGTGGCCTGGTTCGGCAACTTGAACGTCCAGGAGTGAAAAAGACTACAAAAAGTTGTGACCACTGCCCAGTCCATCACCGGCTTTGACCTCCCCATCGTCGAAGGGATCTATCGTAGTCACTGCCTCAAAAAGGCAGCCAAAATCATCAAGGACCCACACCATCCTGGCCACACACTTATCTCACCATTTCCATCAAGAAGAAGGTACAGGAGCCTGAAAACGGTAACGTCCAGGTTCAGGAACAGCTTCTTCCTTACAAACACTACAATGAATAAGCTCTGAGCTCTGAACTGCAAAAGACTATATTATTATTGCATTATGTTTGTTATTTATTGAACTTTTTTTTAATCTTTGCCCGTTATGTACTATGTTCACATATTCACATATTCTGTTGTGCTGCAGCAAATGAGAATTTCATTGTCCAATCCGGGACATATTGCAATAAAGCACTCTTGACTCTTGAGGTGTCAAAAGGATCAGTGTTGGAGTATCAACAAGCTATAAATATTTATGGTGTTGTGAGTTTGAGCAGGACACATGAAATAAAAAGGAAATGCATGGATTAGGTGAATTGGCAAAATGTTTGCATTTGGAGTTTAGGTGGGGAATTGTCCGATTATCTACGAGGGAAGGAAATATATAAAAAATATATTTACATAGAGTGAAACTGCAAAATATGTTGATTTCCAAAAAAATACAAAGTTCTGGAGTAACTCAGTGGGCCAGGCAGCATCTCTGGAGAACCATGGATAAGTGACATTTTATTTTGTTAAATTTGAAGAAGGATATCTTTGCATTGAACATGGTGCTCAGAAGGTTCACTGAGTTGAATTCTGTTGTGAAAGTGTTGATGTATTAAGAGAGGTTGAACAGCTTGGGTCAATACGCATTGGAGTTTAGGAGAATGAGATGTGATGTGATTGTATTGAAACACAAAGTTCTGTGAGAGATTTTCCAGGATGAATGCTGACATAATTCATCACACAATAATGGACAATAAATACTGATGTTGTCTGTAATGTCCATATCTGTAAATGTCATACAACAAGTTCGATTTAATTTTTTTTTTATCATTGGTGTCACTATGAGAATTAACTATGTAATTGGGGAGAAGCCCAAAAGGTCATGAGTAAATAATATGTTTTGAGGTTCTATTAATTTGGAATCTACCTGTCATTAAATGTAACCCGATATTTCTGGCTCAGTGATGAATAAAAACGACAATATTTGTAACAGAGGCTATCGTGCTCTATTTTACATTTTGTTACCACGATATATGACGCAATATTGTGCAGAAACATTGAAATTAAGGGCCTACCCATGTCTCCAAAAATGCACTTGAATCTTTCTAACATAAAGCTTTTAAATAATCCTGGAATACTGTGTACAGTTTTGGTCTCCTTACTGATAGGTTTAAAAGGAGCTGATAGCTTTGAAAGCAATGCAATGGAGATTCACCAGGCTAATTCCCAATCTGAGAGTCTTATCAAGAGAGGCTCAATAGTTTGCGTCTGTATTCCTTGGAGTTGAAAATAATGAGGGATGATCATATTCAAATATACTAGATCCGAAGGGGATTGGGGAACACACATTTCAGCTAAAACACAGTTGCTTTATAATGTAATAAAGGCACTGTCTGAATGTCACCTTCCAGGTAGATATTAAATTGGGTTTATCATTTCTTTCAGGTGACTGTAAATATTCCAAGTCATCAACTCAACAAATGATAGGGGGAGTTTTTTGATTAACCCATATCACTAAAGTGCATCAGAGAGTCATGTGAGATCTTAAGGATTGCAAATTGATTGCTCTGTTTTGAATTTGCAACAATGACAAGGCTGACAAAATGAAATATTCCATGGAAAAGTTTATTTCAGATGTTGCCATTTGGCATCTACTGTGTGAGTTACAGGGCTGTTGTGTAGCTTTTATTCTCCCCCCCCCCCCCCCCCCCCTCCGGCTTCTGAATAGAAAAGCCACAGGGGAATGGCATGGAACACTGCAAGAGCATGAATTTGTGTAATTATGTGAAAGAAAAGAAATAACTCATTAGGAATTAAAATTCTAGGCATTGAACCAGTCCATTCTGTTTTTTAATATAAATGGAGCTAGTTATTTATTAATCTGTAAGATAATCAGAGCACTGTATTTCGAGTATATAGAAACAATATACATATCTTAAAGTAATTGTCACTGAGCAGTACTGGAATTAAACTTACACATGCAAACAGTGTCTGTTGAGGTGTTTCTTGTATATTGAGTTCTCTTGTCATACACTCTCAGCACTCTCACAGGAACATAACTTCCCATTTATACTTTAAATCAAAACCATGCCGCCTTTGGCTGTGTACTGCTATGCAGGGAACCTAGCTCGTACCCTTGCCTTCTGTTGGTGCTCAACACCCCCCCCTGCACACATCACATTGCAACTGCACTATGGTCGGTTGAAGTAAAAGTTAAATCACCTATCCCACCTGGTTCCATCTGCTCACCAAACCTTCCACCGTATCCGGTTCTACCTGTCATATACCAGCTTCCTCTGTCTTTTATATATTGGATATTTTCCTTCCTGATGTACGGTCCTGGCCCGAAACACCGACCATCCATTTACCCATCGCAGATGGTGTTTGACCTGCTGAGTTTTTCCAACAGTTTTCTTTTTTGATCATGGGACAACTAATTGCTGGATTTGCAGCAAGTTCCTGATACCCAGCTTTCTGGCATAGCCTGTGCTGTTAGTGACTGATCTCCCAAAATGTAATTACAAATCTTTGCACTGATTGCATAAATGTCCTCATTGTCAGGACTGTATGCTGAGCCCTCAATGAGGTACCAGTGTAATTTTATTTTCTGTTCTAATTTCTGTCACGTGAAGTCTGTTATTCATGTTCATGATCCCTCTCAGATTAGGATCAGGATCACAATGCTGAAATAATGTCATTAAATAAATGGAAGTCATTGAAAATCCTACTCATGGCGTAGTTATCGGTCCTTACTTTGTATAAAATGTCCATTGCAACAGAAAATATAAGTGGTCAAAAGCATTCCATTTACATTGAGGAGAGTATCAATGTCTGGTGTAATATCTTTTTGTTTTATCGTCCCTTCCTAAAATTATAAATGTTCCTTGTTTATATTGCAGTGGCTACAGATGAAAGATGTTTCAAATATACAGACTGTGCCAGCTGTACTGCAAATACAAATGGTTGTCAGTGGTGTGAGGACAAGAAGTGCATTTCTGCTGGCAGCAATTGCACTGTGGTAGGTTGAAGTAAAAGTTAAATCACCTATCAATAAATATTGTGTTCACATGATGAGTTTTTGAAGCAGCTTTATTGATTTTTTTAAAAGAATTGTCTATCATTAGTTAATTAACATCAATTCCAGTGAATGCAAAGCAGTTATAACTTCATATGATTGTGATTGTTCTTGTATAACCTGAGTATCCTTGAGTAAAATGTGTAACATACCCTCTGACAGGTAATCTCATCTTGCAGCCATGTTATCAGGCCTTTGTCCAGGAGCATGGCACGAGTCAGGAATTTAGCAGTGCTGCTTAAAATCTAACCGATTGCTCTGGGATGTGGTGTCTTGTATGATTTAGGATTCTTTGTTTCCTGTGATTTCAAACAATCACTAGATGTGTTTTTTGAACTTTAAATCAATTTACTATTAGCACATAGTCAACCAGATGCATGTGTGGTTGCATCTTGGAAACCTGACGTGCTCAACAGCTTGGTACAGGTGTTAACTAACATTTGGGATTCCTTCCCAATGATGAATGAATTGTTATGTTTTTAGAAACCCATAAAAATACATATATATTGTGCGCATAATTTGTTTACATTAATTACTTCATTTAGCAGAGCTTGTCAAATATATTTTACTATTAATGAAAATTAATTGTTTTACTTGGAGTTTGTTATTCATTTCAAAATGAAAGGTAGTCATTTTCCAGATGCTCAACGTGAGTAGAGGAAATTGGGGACAAGAGTTGGAGAGAGTGTTGATCATCAGTGCTTTCATACTGGACTTGGCTTTAGGTTCAGTGCAATGGAAGGTCGTTCTACTTACTATTGATATTGGCTCAAAATAGGAGATTTGTGAGATGTCATTTTATTGGCCATGTTAAGCGCAGTTGTTGGAAGTGGTAATTTTGGCCTTTCTAATGACAATCAATAGGGCATAGCATTAAAGCAAGAGGGGGGAAGTTTAATGGAAATGTGCAGGCCAAATCCTTTACACAGTCATGGGGGCCTGAAATGCACTGCTAAGAGAGGTGGTGGAGGCAGATACGATAGAGTCCTTTAAGAGGCTTTTGGATCCATACATTAATGTACAGGGAATGGAGGGATATGGATCTTGTGCAAAGTGAATGAGATCATTTTAATTTGGCAACATGTTGGGCATGAACATTGTGGGCCGAAGTGCCCGTGCCTGTGCTGTACTGTTCTAATACAACAGGCAGGGTTGAGTGGGGAGGGAGGTGGGATGAGTTCGATTGACAATCTGAGATGGTGTTGTGAGAATGTGGAAGTCCTCCACTTAATTAGACAACCTTACTATTGTCATTTCAACTGTACTCCTCAAGTTGAACTCCTCACCAGAATGGCAGCATCCTGCCGTTTTTCTAACACTGGACGTTCTCCGTGGCACATTGGTGTGGCTGATAGAGCTGCTGCCTCACAATGTCAGAGACCCAGGTTCAATCCTGACCTCGGGTGTTGCCTGTGTGGCCTCTGTAAATTGCTCTTAGTGTGTATGGAGTGAATGAGAAAGTAGGATGACATAGAACTTGTGTACAGCAATTCGTTCTTCCCCCGCACAATTAAAGCATGGAATAATCTTCACCCTACCATAGTTACCCAACCAGATGCAACCAAATTGAAGGTAGCTCTTTCTTCCCAAAAACCCTTTCTGGCTTAAGTCATCCCTCCACTACCTCCAGTTTAAATTCCATTTGGAATATTTTGGAGGACCAAGAACCAAGAACCAAGAACTAGTGTGAACGGGTAATCGATGATTGATGCGGATATGGTTTATGTTCACTAAATGTTATGCTTTCTAATGTTCTAGTTTTCTTTTTATGTTTTCAATAGATTTTAAATGTCAAAAATATACTGACAGATGTTTAAAGTCATTTTAACAGTTGGACTTGTGGCTATCAAAGCACAGTGGCACAGCTGTGGAGCTGCTGTCTCAAAGTACCAGAGACCTGGGTTTATTGCTGACCTTGGGTGCTTTCTGTGTGGAGTTTGCACGTTCGACCTGTGACTGCATGGGTTTCCCCTGGGTTCTTGCCCATCCACCTGTTGCAGATGCAAATGTCAACATCGGAGTGAATGCAGCTTGCATGATGTGGAAACAACTACAGATTGAAATTCTAATCAAGCTTCTTTAAGACTTGATTGGTGCCAGAATACAGACAATATAGACCAGAGAAACTGCTCCCAATCATTCTCCCCTGAGCAGGTGACATTTTGTTTTTAAGCATAAACACCCTCTGGTTCTCATCAGGTTTAGAGAGCTGTCGATACCCTGAGATTTCCTTAAATCGAATAAAATCGAGTTGCATTGGTAGAGAAATTAGTTGCACATTAGTAATAGTCTTAATGTTAGATCTTGGTAAGATCTTAGTTTGAATAAATTAATTTGTATACATCTGCGCTACAAAACAGTACTATAGAACCTATATTTTTCAACCTATATTATCTTTATATTAAGGACTGTGCCTCCAGCTGATAGCAGTTTTCAATTCCATTTACAACTCTTCAGATAAGCAGCAACACAAGGCAACATTCAGATAGGGGCTGTGAATGGCAAGTAACATTCATGTCACACTAATCCAGAGGATTAATGGAAGAGTTTTAACACTTTTTTACAACATGATTACCATTCTTCATTTAAGGTGCCTGGGTTTACCGTTGCATCACTGATCAGAAAATTAGATCAGCTATGCAGAAAGAGCAGTTCGAGCTCATCTGTGAGCAAACCCTCTCCCCCTTCCCCACACACACACACACACACACACACACACACACACACACACACACACACACACACACACACACACACACACACACACACACACATGTCATTATATTATTATGAATTCATTTTTTAAAATGAATAAACATTTTATTGGCCATGTATGTATACAAGGAATTTGCATTGGTGATTTGCTCGCAAAAAAGGAAAAAAACATGATATTCAACAGACAATTAAAAGTAAAATATTATATTTAAATGTGTGAAAATAGAATACCAGAGTAAAAAGAGGTTACAGATTTTTGGTTATTGAGTAGAGCTACTGCTCGTGAAAAAAAGCTGTTTTTACGTCTGGCTGTTTCACCTTTGATAGTTCGGAGTTGCCTCTGAGAGGGACGTATTTCAAAGAGTTCTTGGCCAGGGTGTGAGGGGTCAGAGATAATCTTACCTGCTCATTTCCTGGCCCTTGAAGTGTACAGTTTGTCAATGGGGGGAAGGTTGCAGCTTGCAGTTAACATGAAGCTTTTCTCGGCTGATCGAACGATTCGCTGCAGTCTCCGGATGTCGTGCTTGGTGGCTGAGCCAAACCAGACCATGATGAAGAAGGTGAGGACAGACTCTATGATGATAGTATAAAAATTGTGAGGTTGTGTTTCCTCAGCTGCCGCAGGAGGTACAACTTCTGTTGGGCCTTTTGACTGTGGAGTCGATGGTGGCCTCCCATTTAAGATCCCTGGTAATGATGGTTCCGAGGAACTTAGTTGTGACTGTAGTGTTGATGATGAGTGGAGTGGGGGGGGGGGGGCACGCATGCTGCTTCCTGTCCGTCAGGAAGTTGGTGATCCACTGACAGTGGGGTTCAGGCACTGTCAGCTAGGAGAGTTTGGAGTGTAATAGCTCTGACACAATGGTGTTGAATGCAGAGTTAAAATCCACAAACAAAATCCTCACATAGATCGCCTGGTGGCCTATGGTGGAAGGCTCTCCACTATTCTGGATGATCATGACCGCGACAACAGCTAGGAAGCTTGCTGCAATCCATGATCAAGCAGTTGGCTTGATTGGCATCCCATCTTCTCATCCAGACATCCATTTGCTTTTATGAAACACATTGCCAAGATTTTCTTTGAAATCCTTTCTGTGAACTCTCTACCTCAGAGTGGTTTCAAGGTCATTTTTTGTCACATGTACCAATTAAGGTAAAGTGAGATTTGAATTACCATACAGCCATACTAAGTGAAAAGCAACAAGACACACAACCACAGAAAAGTTAACATAACATCCATCACAATGGATTCCCCATTCCTCACTGTGATGGAAGGCAATAAAGTTCAATCTTCTTCCTCTTGTTCTCCCGCAGTAGGGGCAGTCAGACCATCCAGAGCCGGTGCGATCAAAGCCCCTGCAGCCGGTGATCAAAGCCCCCGTCGGGGTGATCGTAACTCCCGTGTCGGGGCAGTTGGAACTCTCCGCGGCATGGAGTTCCCGAATCGGCCTCTTGTTGCCAGAGACCGCGGGCTTCACGATTTTAAAGTCCTCAAGCCACTCGGTAGGAGCTTCAATCCATGGCAAAGGGATCGCAAGTTCCACCAAGTTAAATTCCCGCAGACTCCCACGGCTTGGTGCGCCTGGTCGAATTCCAGGAAAGGCCGCCAACTCCATGGTGTTAGACCGCAGTGGGGGCAGAGATACGATATGGAAAAAAATCATATCTCCGTTGAGGTAAGAGATTGAAAAAAGTTTCCCCCAACCCCCTTCCCCCCACACAAAACAAACCAAGGAACACTAGAACATACTTTTTAACACATACTAAAAATAACCAAAATAAGAAAAGACAGACTGACTGTTGGCGAGGCAGCCACTGCAGGTGGCGCCACCCAGAATGGAATTCCTTTGCAAAGTTTCTTCCATGTTACGATAACTTTGTCTTGGAAGTTTGTTGTCATGGAATTATATTGTCATGCCCTTGTTATTACTGGGTCTAAATCCGGGATCTTTGTCCACTTATCATCTTGGTACTTATCATCATTGGAATGACTGTTGCACTTCAAGAACAAGTTCATTAATGTCCAAGGACAATTAGTGTGGGGAAGAAATTCTTGCCTTGATAGTGATGTCCATATCTTACAAATGATTACAAATATTTTGACGATTATAATAATGCCAAGATTAATAAGGCAAACTGAGTTTATCTGGAGCTAAATTGAATTATATTGAAAATACATTTATTTATCTTTATCGTTCAAGCAATTGCTTCATTTAACTTTTATTCTCGATACAGCTTCTCCCTATTTTCTTATCGTTCTCTTTAATGGGGGAACAATATTTGATGATAAAGATAGACACCAAGTGCCCACTGTGTTACTCCAGCACTTTGTGTCTATTCTTCGTACAAACCAGTATCTGCTGTTCCTTGTTTCTATCTGATATTTCATGATAGTTTGTGCCGGTGTTATATTATTCTGTCATTGGCAGGTTCAGACTCTTACGCAGTATTCCATTCCTTTACCTCCAACAACCTCCATCTTTCTCTTGCATGTATTGAGTGGCACAGTGGTGCAGTTGGTAGAACTGCTGCTGCACAGTGTCGGAGACCTGGGTTTGATCTTGACCTCGGTGCTGTCTGTGTGAAAATTGCACGTTCACCCTATGACCGTGTGAGTTTTCTCTCATATCTTAAAGATGAGCAGGTTTGTAGGTTAATTGGCCTCCGTAAATTGACTCTAGTGTGCGGGCAGAGATAACATAGAACTAGTGTGAACAATGGTGGGTGTGGATCTGATGGCATGACAGGCCCTTTTCCAAGCTGTTTATTTCACTCAATTTGATCAAAACTGGAAATCAATGTACATTTCCATCATGGTATTTAAGACACTGATTTTTATGTTTATATCTGGCTGCATTCCAATTGCAGCACTTAAAATTAAGGACTTTAAGATTCCTAACTACTCATTTTATTTTATTTTTCTTACCCGTTGATGTTTGGAGCTGCTGAAAGCAAAGTGCATCAAGAAATGCCAGTCAAATGTATTTCCTAGTAAGCGGTGTTTTGTATTAATAAGTAATTAATATATGTAAGTGGTACATAATCTTTTATGGTGGTTGAGTTGAGATTTGAAATAACAGCTTCAATCATTTCTTTCCATAGTCTGTTAGAAATTATACCAAATGCCGTGTACGAAATGAACATGTTTGTAGCAAATTTACAAACTGCAAGACCTGTTCTTCAAAGCTGAATTGTCAGTGGGATCTGCAGAACCACGAATGTCGAGCTCTGCCAGGTAATAATCAGAGCAAACTGAAGCATAAACAAAAATTACTTAATAGGACTGTCTTCTGCCTAGGATTTTATGATGCACAGCGGTTTTGTTACATGCAGCTGAACTGGCTCTAATAATTATTTTGATATATGTTTAATATAATCATTACAATTCCATAAATAAGACGAGATTTTATTGTCCTTGCCATTTGCTTCTGTTAGGAAAAATCACCGTGCAGTACTATTAAATGAGAGAACAGAGGAGCAGTTAACATGAAACTGTTCATATGACTTGAGGCTGGTGTTGGATCTTATTGAGAATTTAAACTTTATTTCCTAACTCTTCTTGTATTCCTTGGTCTTTTTTTGATAATATATTTCCCCTTTCATTGCTGCTGTCTCCTCCTAACTCTCCCTTTTCTTCCTTCACTCACTTCCTTTTATTTATTTATTTGGATCCTAGTCATAGAGTGATACAGTGTGGAAACAGACCCTTTGGTCCAACTTGCCCACACCAACCAACATGTCCCAGCTACACTCGTCCCACCTGCCTGTGTTTTCCATATTTCTCCAAATCTGTCCTATCCATGTACCTGTCTAACTGTATCTTAAACGTTGCAACCTGCCTCAACTACCTCCTCCGGCAGCTTGTTCCATACACCCACCACCCTTTGTCTGAAAAAGTTACTCCTCAGATTCCTTTTAAATCTTTTCCCCATCACATTAAATCTATGTTGTCTGGTCCTCGATTCACCTATATTGGGCAAAAGACTCTGAGTGTCCACCCGATCTATTCCTCCGATGATTTTATACACCTCTATAAGATCACCCCTCATCCTGCTGCACTCCAAGGAATTGAGTTCCAGCCTACTCAACCTCTCCCTATAGCTCAGACACTCTTGTCCTGGCAACATCCTTATAAATCTTCACTGTACCCATTCCAGCTTCTTGACAACATCTTTCTTTTAGCACGGTGCCCAGAACTGAACACAATACTCTAAATGTAGCCTCACCAACAACTTTTACAATTGCAATGTGACCTCCCAAATTCGATACTCAATACTCTGACTGATAAAGGCCAAAAGCTTTTTTGACCACCCGATCTACCTGCGAATCCAACTTCAAGGAACCATGCACCTGCAGTCCTAGATCCCACTGCCATACCATTCACTGCGTAGGTCCTGCCCATGTTAGACTTCCCAAAATGCACCACCTCACATTTCTCTGTATTAATCATTCCATCTTCCATTAATCATCCATCAATCATTCCTCAACCCACCTGGTCAATTGATTAAGATCCTGCTATTGTCAATTAAATTGTCAATTTCTCACAGCCATCTTTACTATCTGCAAAACCCCCCACTATTGTATCATCTGCAAACTTGCTAATCTTGCCGTGTATGTTCTCATCCAAATCATTGATATAGATGACTCCTATTTATTTCCCGTTTCCTCTAATTCTTTTAGTGGTCTTTGCTGTTTAGCTGTTGATGTTATTGAATCCCTGCTCTGCCAATTTATGACGCTTAATTTCATAATTTGGTATGTTCAGGACTCACCATCGCTTTAAATCAAAGTCGATTCCATTACCATCTCCCAGCCATCTCCGTCCATGCCTTCCTCTTCCTGATTTGCTCTCACTGCCTCCATCAATACTGCATTTTTGGTAAGATTATAAAACATCAAGAATGTTAATTCGGCCATTTGGCCCATTGAGTCTGCTCCATGATTCAATCATGGCTGATCTATTAATCCTTCTCAACCTCATTCTACTGCCTTCTCCCCACAACTTTTGACACACTTACTAATCAAGAACCTATGAATTTTCACTTTAAATTATCCAGTGATGGTCTCTACTGCTGTTTGTGGTTGTATCCTTTCTCTGATGTCCTTGGGAAATCACCTGGCCCAATGCTAATGGCTGGAAAATAAAGTTAGGATTCACATGTTGCCTAGGTCTAGGATAATTGTGAATGGTGGTTGGTATGAGAGATTGCTTGGCAATGCAGGTGATTTGGGAGTTGTAAATTCTAAGTTTCTTCCTGTAGTATTTTGAGATGTGAAAATTGGTTTGTTTCTCACATTCCAGCTCATCTCTGTGGAGAAGGCTGGAGTCATGTTGGGGACGTCTGTCTGCGGATTAATGCAAGCCGAGAAAACTATGATAATGCCAAACTTTATTGTTACAATCTTAATGGAAATCTTGCATCACTTACCACGTCGAAGGAAGTTGAATTTGTTCTAGAGGAGCTACACAAATACACTGTTCAGGTGATTAAAGCTGACCATTTGTTTTTCCAACGTGTGTGATTTCTTTTTATGTACAGGGAATCTATACTACGATGCATTGAGAAGCTGAATTATTGATTTGCTGTTGTTCCATGTAATAATAAAAGTGCAATGTAAATTGTGGACCTGTCTTCAATAGGCCAATTTGGATAATTTTAGGACATACAGTGTCCTCCATAATGTTTGGGAGAAAAGATCCATCATTTATTTGCCTCTGTATTCCACAATTTGAGATTTGTAATAGAAAAAAATCACATGTGGTTAAAGTGCATATTGTCAGATTTTAATAAAGGCCATTTTTATACATTTTGGTTCACCATGTAGAAATTACAGCAGTGTTTATACGTAATCCTCCCCATTTCAGGGCACCATAATGTTTGGGACACAGCAATGTCATGTAAATGAAAGTAGTCATATTTAGTATTTTGTAGCATGTCCTTTGCATGTAATAACTGCTTGAAGTCAGTGATTCATGGACATCACCAGTTGCTGGGTGTCTTCTCTGATGATGCTCTGCCAGACCTGTATTGTGGCCATCTTTAGCTTATGTTTGTTTTGGGGGCTAGTCCCCTTTAGTTTTCTCTTCAGCATATAAAAGGCATGCTCAATTGGGTTCAGATTGGGTGATTGACTTGGCCACTCAAGAATTAACCATTTTTTAGCTTTGAAAAACATATTTGTTGATTTAGCAGTATATTTGGGATCATTGTCTTGCTGTAGAATGAGCAGCCGGCCAATGAGTTTTGAGACATTTGTTTGAATTTGAGCAGATAGGATGTGTCTATACACTTCAGAATTCATTGTGCTACTACCATCAGCAGTTGTATTATCAATGAGGATAAGTGAGCCAGTACCTTCAGCAGCCATACATGCCCAGACCATAACACCCCCACCACCGTGTTTCACGGATGAGGGGGTATGTTTTGGATCTTGGGCAGTTCCCTTTCTCCTCCATACTTTGCTCTTGGCATCACTCTGATATAAATTAATCTTCGTCTCATCTGGTCCTTTTTCCAAAGGTCCTTTTTCCAAAACTGTGGTTGCTCTTTTAAGTACTTCATGGCAAACTATAGCCTGGCCATTCTATTTTTGCCGCTAACCAGTGGTTTGCATCTTGCAATGTAGCCTCTGTATTTCTGTTCATGAAGTCTTCTGCGGACAGTGGTCATTGACAAATCCACACCTGAAGATTGTTTTTGATCTGTCAAACAGGTGTTTGGGGTTTTTCTTTATTATGGAGAGAATTCTTCTGTCATCAGCTGTGGAGGTCTTCCTTGGCCTGCCAGTCCCTTTGCAATTAGTAAGCTCACCAGTGCTCTCTTTCTTCTTAATGATGCGCCAAACAGTTGATTTTGGTAAGCATAAGGTTTGGCTGATGTGTCTAACGGTTTTATTCTTGTTTCTCCGTCTCATAATGGCTTCTTTGACTTTCATTGGCACAACTTTGGTCGTCATGTTGATAAACAGCAATAAAAGTTTCCAACGGTGATGGAAGACTGGAGGAAAGACTAGGTGCTGAGAGCTCTCTTATACCTGCATTAAGGAGGCAATTAAACACACCTGAGCAATTACAAACACCCATGAAGCCATGTGTCCCAAACATTATGGTGCCCTGAAATGGGGGGACGATGTATAAACAGAGCTGTAATTTCTATATGGTAAAACCAAATTGTATAAAAATGGCCTTTATTAAAATCTGACAATGTGCAGTTTAACCACATGTGATTTTTTTTTTCTATTACAAATCTCAAATTGTGGAGTACAGAGGCAAATAAATAAATGATGGGTCTTTATCCCAACATTGTGGAGGGCACTGTAGTTTGTACAAATGTTCTGCATAGTGTAGGAATGGTTTGTACGCTTAGTGAAATAATAATTAAGCCCACCATCTATAACTTTGTATGATTGATTTATTCCCAGCCCAATTACTTTTGGCAGGGACATAAATAGTGAGTTCTCCACAATTGTTAGAGCTAGTCAGTAATTCATTTTATATATTGTCCCAACTTAAAATGGTTTAGGCTACTCATTCATTTTAATGTGAGCAGAATATTGGCTTTGTAGCTTGATACACGTTCTCACATACTGGAAGTAGCTCTGTGTAGAATGCATAGCTTAATATATGAAAATGTAGAATTTATTTTATTAAAGTAATGATATATTTATGGTTTCAAACATGTGGCTGGAAAAAATAAGTTGAGCAATATTATATCGATAATCCATGATAATAATAGTAACGAGAACCAATGCTCACTCTGCATCTGCAAATCGACATATTCAGGTGTGCTTTTTGTGTTATTGATTGTTTGTGAATCCAAACCTGCACCTAAGTGTTAAAGACAGTAAATTTTAATAATTCAGTAATTTTTGATTTGAATATGCAAAGCTGATTTTTCACTCGTAAAATTTATGACAAAGGCAGGAATTGGACGTGAAACAGTCCAGTGGGCATAATATCTCATTGTTTCTAGGGCAATCGGGACAATGACAGCTCGTCACATTTGGCGTTTCGCATTTCGAGGTAGTTTGCATGAGGAAATGACTGAGTATTAATCCTTTTTGAATTAATAATAACCTCCAGCATAACAAGTGAACAGATCTTCTCTCTACAGAAAATACATTTCCTTGTATTTCTGTTTAATCAACTGTGTTGCTGCTTTTATGTACATTTTAATTTCAAACCTAGTGGTCAATGATACTATTAACATTATTGCTCAGGCTTGTGAGAGAACTTTGTAGAGGTGATGCAATTAATTCCTGCATGGCATTGCACCAAGTGGTATGTCAAAGAACTTACGCTGGGTTAACAAAGTCACAGCTCAGTGTATAAAGAAGCCAGTAGAATTTTGTTTACTGCTTTTGCATTGTGAAAAATCTGTTCAGCTTCCTTGTTCTTTAAAGTCAGGTCAAGTATATGGCCTTTATTTGTCGGCCAAGTTGTTTCAGAAAACAGAGTTGTTGGATCTCATTGTACGATGCCCACAACCAAGAACACAGATTATCTTGCTTTTTTGCCCATCTGTTATATGAAAACTCCATGCTTTCAAATGTCTTTTAAGTAAGGCTGTCTTTTGCATGTGCTCCTTTATGGTTTTGGTAAGTGAACAGAATATGGTCAATCTCTGAAACATATTGCAGCAGCTTCAAACTTGGTTGACCTAAGGAACAGCAAACTCTTTTTAATAAGATTTAGAACATATATAAAGGAGAAGGGATTTACTAGGATTAAAATTTTAAGACTTTATTTTCAGTTCAGCCTTTAGGTTTGAAGCCGAGTTGTCATGGTTTTTTTTAATATCGAGCACTGCAATTTTTTGTGTGAAGCATGAGTTTATTCTTTGGAGAGCTATGCGATTGTAATTGGAATTTTGGCATGCACTATAATGGCTGTCATTTAGTTTGGAGACACAGCATGAAAACAGGCCCTTCAGCCCACCGAGCCCATGCTGACCATCGATCACCCATTCATATCAGTTCTATGTTATTGCAATTTCTCGTCCACATCTTACACATTGGTGCAATTTACCTACAATCCCACACATTTTTGGCATATGGAAGGAAACTGGAGAACCCGAAGACACGTCACAGGGAGAATGTGCAAACTCCACACTGGCAGCATCTGAGGTCAGGATAAATGGCTCAATGATCAATGGTTCAATGATACTTTGTTGTCACGTGTACCATGCACAGCAAAATTCTTTTTTGCATATAGTTCAGTGACAATCTTATTCTACATTAAGCACAATCATCCCAGGTATATGGGATGTACGATAGTAGACCAAACTCAGTCTGTACACAAAAGATGCTAAGTTTTAGGTGCCATCCTGTATCCTTCAAGTCAGAAATATTAAAAAAAATTAAATGTTGAATCTTAGCTTGGCCACGATGGCCGATTGTCCTGACAGTGGCATTGGGTCAGAGTTGCAGATGGTGGCCTTGCCAAACAATGTGGTCGATGCCTTCTACCGCTGCTTTACCACTCCGTGCCACTGCAGACCGTGTCCATTCCGCACCCTTGGCCACTTGGAGCAGGGCCTGATCTACTGGAGTCCCAGGCTGCTGGGAGAGAAAGGGGCTCCAATGGCCCACTCTGTGGACTCGACCACTGCGACGTCTCGTAGACATCAGCCCGTGAACCCGTGAACTTCACCTCCGGCCATCGCTCAGCCTCTGTGTCCCTGCGCATCCCCCGGACCTGACCCAGAACGCCTCAAAGTGTCTCCGATGGTGCGGGAGTTAAGCCCCCAGCCCGCTCGCCAGCATCAATGTTTTCTTCTGCCCGTCCTGAAAGGACCAAACCCGGGTCTCTGATGCTGTGAGTCTGCGCCACTGTGCCATGCTATTTCTGAAATTTGATTACATAATTCGGTAACTGTTCCGATCCCCTCCATATTTCATGGAATGACTTTAACCAAAACTTTCAGGGATATTAATGGAATAGTGCAGTATGGTCTTTTACACCCACTGTGCATGTTTTGCCTCTTGGAATAATGAATTCAGTTTAATCCACTCTCCAGTGTATCCCAAATATGAACAAAACAGTCCACCTAATGTGGCATTATTGCCTTTTGAAAGTATCTATAATACTTGATTCCAGCATATCTTTGGGATATTTATTCCAGATCTTTTGAAAGTATGTTCATTTCATTTTGAGCTATGCCAATTGCTTGTATATGTGCGTGTGCGGACGCGGCGCCGACAGACAAGAATCCAAAGCCAAAGAACCGAATAGAAATGAGGCCTAAACGCGAATGAACCGAAAGAGTCCGAAGACGAAACGCCTACTAACCGAAAGGATGGGACGCCTAAATGCAAGCTAACTGAAAGCGCGGGATGCCTAAACGCCTACAAACCGAAAGGATGGGACGCCTAAATGCAAGCTAACTGAAAGCACGGGATGCCTAAACGCCTACGAACCGAAAGGCTGCGTCGCTTAAAAGCAAATTGACCGAATGGTCGCTCAGTTGATACGCCACCTACCCGAAAGGCGGCGGCGCCTACAGGCCAAAGGACCGACAGCCGCTCAACAGAAAAGTCCAATAACGTTGCCGGTGGGCGGGACTTGTCAGCGATTGGTCCATCACATCACCGTGAAGGCTTTCGGGTAGGTGGCGTATCGACTGAGCGGCCATTCGGTAAGTTTGCTTTTAGGCGACGCAGCATTTTTGTTCGTAGGCATTTAGGCGTCCCGCCCTTTCGGTTAGTTTGCATTTAGGCGTCCCATCCTTTCGGTTAGTAGGCGTTTCGTCTTCGGACTCTTTCGGTTAATTCGCGTTTCGGCCTCGTTTCTATTCGGTTCTTTGGCTTCGGATTCTTTGCTTCGGCCTCTCTTGTCTGTTGGCACCGCGTCCGGGTACCGTATATGTGATCTCCATTGCTCACCTGTTCATGGTAACAGTTTCTCCCTACTTGATCAACAGGCTGATCAACATTTTGTATGCCCCGACCTTACCTCCCCATGTCAACCTAGATGTAATCCTTTTTTTAAATTTATTTTTTAATATTTTTATTTATTATAGGTACAGTAAGTTACATCAGTGTACATCCCATATATATTATTACAATCATTGTACCCCTTAATTTTTTAAGGCTTTTAGAAAAAAAAGGAATAGAAACAGAGAATGTAGAGAAAGTGAAAAAGTGTTGTGCCAAAGAAAAAGAAAAAAAAAGAGCCCTTGGTCGAAGAGTTAGAGAAAGGAGATTAAGAGATAGACCCTGGAACAAAAAAAGAGAGAGAGAGAAGAAAAAAGGAAAAGCCAGTTACTTTATTATAAACATCACGTAAAAGGAATCTACTAACTTGACAATTTTTCATCCCCCTTTACCAAGACCCGACGCCGGTACCTTTTTGAGGTACTCTTGCACCTTATCCTTGTAGTAAATCTATAAATGCAGATCACGTCTTATAGAAACAATCTGATTTTCCTGCCAGGCGGAGTCTCATATCTTCCAGATGTAGTGTTTCAAACATAGTTGAAATCCACATATTTACTGTTGGTATGGGAGCATTTTTCCAGAATTTTAAGATGAGCTTTTTTCCTGTTATTAAGCCGTATTCAAATAGATTCTTTAATTAAACACATTTAATTCAGGGCTACCTTCCGTTGTTCCAAAGATAATCCAATCTGCCTTTGGAGTCAGTTTTATTTTAAATAATTTTGTGAAGATTTCAAAAATGTCAGTCCAAAATTTTTTAATTTTTCTACAAAAGACAAATGAGTGCGCTATAGTAGCTTCTTGTCACAGACATTTATCACAGATAGGTGAGACGTTGGGAAAAAGTTTACTTATTTTAGTTTTTGAATAGTATAATCTGTGTAAGACTTTAAATTGTATTAAAGTGCGTCTTACGTTAATTGAACATTTATGCACATTTAATAAGTGTTCTTTCCACCTTTCTTTGGAAATTTTTATACTTAATTATTTTTCCCAGTCTCTTCTAATGCATTCAGTTGTTGGTATTTCTGCATTTAGAATAATATTATATATATATGATATTAGGTTTTCTGATTCAGCCCTTGGATTCATTGCTTCATCCAGTAAATCTGATGGCATATTGTGATATTCTTGGCATATTTTTTCAGATAGTCACATATATGAAAATATTTAAAATACTGATTGTTTCCCAAATTATACTTTAGTTGTAATTGTTTAAATGATAATAATTGTCTGTTTCATACAAATCTCACAAGGTTTTGATTCCTGCTCTTTCCAATTGTATAAATGCTTTATCTATAATTGAGGGTTTAAATGAAGGGTTTTTAAATATGGGAGATAGGAGAGATAAATTTCTTAATTTTAAGTTGTATTTTATTTGTTTCCAAATTCTAATTGTACTATGTATAATTGGATTTTTGTTATCATTTGTATTATTCAACTTCATTGGTGAAAGAAGGATCGCTCCAATATTACAAGGGGAGCAGTCCTCTTTCTCCATAGTAATCCAATCCAGTTGCTGGGGAGAATTATCCAGCAATTGAATTATATTTATAATATTTACAGACCAATAGTAATACATGAAATTAGGGAGTGCTAATCCCCCTACTGCTTTGGGTTTATTCAAATGTGATCTTTGTATTCTGTGGGATTTATAATCCCATATAAAATTTGTAATATCTGAATCCAGTTTTTTGAAAAACTTTTCGGGTAGGTATATTAGAATTGATTGGAACAGGTATAGAATTTGTGGTAGAAAAATCATTTTTATAGCATTTATTCGGCCTATTAAGGACATCGGAAGCGTTTTCCAAAAATGGAATTAAATTATATAAATTATTTCTTAAATTAAGGGTTATAATTTGCATTAAACATGCCTTGATATCTTCTAGTGATTTCAATACCCAAATATTTAAATTTTTCCATAGCTATTTTAAAAGGAAACTGTAAGAGATGTGTGGAATATTTCGGTTTTATTAACATTATTTCACTTTTATTCCAATTTATTCTGTATCCTGAAAATGATCCGAAATCCTCGATTAATTTAAATATATTTGGTATAGTGATATGAGGTTTTGTGATGTACAATAGTACATCATCAGAGTATAATGATATTTTATTGTTTGAATATTTTATATTATAGCCATGGATGTAATCCTGATAGTCAATGTCGATCCTTCACACGGACGGTGGTTGGCGTTTATACACAACAGTCCGCCTAATCTCCAATCAGAAATGCATAATATATTTTGCTTGCTCTTGCAGACTTGTATCCCAATGTTGTTTTCAATGGATATTTCCATGTTGTCTTCCCTGCCACTGTCAAAAATGTGTCAAAATGGTCTTGCCCACCTACATCCCAAATAATTAAAGCTTTTTCACGTATTCCACGCAAAATGCATCACCTCATACCTTTTTTAGTCTTGTTTAGAGAAACAGTGCGGACACAGGCCTTTCGACCCACCGGGTCCACACCGTCCAGCGATCCCGAACACTATCTAACACTCACTAGGGACAATTTACATACCCCAAGCCAAACCTGAACATCTTTGGAGTGTGGGAGGAAACCAAAGTTCTCCGAGAAAACCCAAGCGGTCACAGGGAGAATGTACAAATTCCATACAGACAGTACCCGTAGTCTGGATCGAACCCGGGTCTCCTGTGCTGTAAGCGCTGTGAGGCAGCAACTCTACCGCTGCTTAACCGTGCCGCCCAGCATACTTAGAAATTGTTTCTGCCCTATTTCCATTTGATTAGTGTCACGTCTATGGTCAATATGTTCCTATGTTAGCAAGTGCTGTCTTACGTATACTTTCAAGAATCTTGCACACCATTCCCAAGCTCTGTTCAATTGTATAATTGAAAAAGCCATTTTGCTAATAAAGACCCCACTGTGTATGCCTCTCCAGTTAGAAAGACATTCATTCGCACTATCTTTTACCTACCTTACCAAATGCATTCCCAGGTTACTACGTTGTATCTTATTTACTGGTGACTTATTTTATGTTGTACGTACAAAATGGCTTTCAAAGGCCCTTAACTGCAACGTAATCAAATAACCTTCATTAAAATGCTCAATTGGATAAAGTCAAAGGTGAATTGCCTTTTAGAAATCCATGTTGCCAGTACTTCATTAACCCATGCTTCTTGATATTTTACTAAAATCTAATAATGTCTTCACCGCTAGCATTGGTTGGTTGCTTAATTCAGATTTATTGAGAATTGTGGAATCAAGACAATACAGAAAGAGTTCCTTTGGCCCATCAAGTCCTTCCGTTGCTTTGAGAGTAATGCAGCATATCGCCCTGTAAACTAATTTCCTTTATCTCCCAATTTCCTTTTGAAACACCAGCTTATTTTTTGACCAGTTCCTTAAAATGAACTTGTCTTTGAATATTGAATATTGAAATACTCTTTTACCAAAAACTATAAGTAGGCAATACCCATGGAACATGATGAAGAGATTTTTGGCTGAACGAAAGCTGGTTCTTAGACTTGCCATGCATCGTCATGTATTTATGATATGTCCCGACTTTGCCCCAAACCGCTGGAACCATGCGAGTCCATCTAGGTAGCTAAAGATGGAGACGTATGTTGGATCTCATAAATTTTCACAAGACAGTCTGTGCATGATTTGGCATGTCTTTCTCTAACTCAACTCTAGCCCCTTTTCTATTCACAATCAGTAATACTGCAAGCCTTGAAAGAAAGGGAATTGTTATTTTAACTGGAATATAACAGAAGAGTTGAGGTGACATTTCAGGGGTATCTAGCTTTTGTAGGATTTAGTAGTGAAAATGTTGACAGTAAAAAACAAAATATTTTTTTTTAATTTTGAATGCAAGCCTTGACTGGATTTGTGAATTTGTCAGCAGTGGCAATTTTATACTTTCAAGCTGTAGCTAAAGGGTATTATATTGTTCATTTTACCTAGCAGAAAGATGAAACTTTAATCTTATTAGCCTGGGTTAGGTTCTGAGGTAACTTATATGTTTCTTCTACTGTGTCACATTGTTTCTGCTCCTGTAAAAATGAACTGATTTCATCATTTAAACATATTCTGTAACATTTAAGCTCAAGATAACTGAATAATTGTATGTTATGTAATTGGATAATGTTTTTGTGTGTTTTTAAAAGTAACCCAAACCTGGCAAAACATGGAGAACTAGCAAGGCAGTATTGAAGCAGGATGATGTATATATTGTAGCGAGATAACATAGTTATTACACATTTTAAAAATATTTTAGTGTTAATGATCCAAGGATGGTTACAGTGGGTTCTCTTGAAATGAAGGTTTGTCAGGTATAATGGTGCACCATGGGAACAGTCTGCTTTCCACTCTAAGTTGGAGCTACATTAATTTTTATTATCATGGAATAAGAAATAAACTAATATATGAATGCATTCTAAATTCAAGTTATAAAATCAATGCAACTAAGCATATGCAGACCAGTATTGATATCTAATGGGAGAAAATTGCACATTTAACCAATGGACTGATTGGTTCTTCTCTTTTTCCTTGGTTATGACAGAAAATATCACCTTGGGTTGGATTGCGCAAGATTAACATCTCTTACTGGGGCTGGGAAGATATGTCACCTTTTACAAACACCACCTTACAATGGCTACCAGGTGAACCCAATGACTCTGGATTCTGCGCATACCTGGTAAAAGCAGAAGTTGCTGGTTTAAAGGCCTACGCGTGCACGGAGATGACGGATGGCTTAGTCTGTGAAAAGCCAGTTGGTAAGTTTTTATTTACCTGGATGTGTCAGTGAAACTACTTTCATATTAACCCAAATGCAAGTAGTATAAAAAAAACCACACACAAACACTTCCCTTCAGATGGCAGGATCACAGGAGATAGAATTTCTGCAGAAAATGCAGGAAACACTCAGCATGAATGGCATCATCTGTGGAAAATGAAAGAATTCACATTTCAGATTAAAAAAAACCATGATCAGAACTGGGAGAGTGTTTTGTTTTAAACAGTGAGTTTTAAGTTGAAGAAAAGGTGGGGGGGGGAAATTAGGTGGATAAAGGAAATATCTCTTGTATAATGTGGCTAAGGTTCCCCAATTGATCCCAAGGTTTACAGAGCTGACCTTTAAATGTGTTGGTGAGGGTAGAGAGAGAGAAAGCAAGAAACAGGACTCATTTTTCCATGAAATGCAGGACAGCTGATGCTGACACCTGAAACCAAAAGGAGAATGCTGGAGGGGCAATGTCTTTGAAGGGAGGAAAACGGAGTAAATGTTACTGATGAATAACCTAATGGCAGACCTGTTCAATCTGCTGTAAAGAAGAAAAATGGGCTTTTGAAATTCTTGAATTTGGTCCCAAAGGTGCCTAGCTGGAAGATGAGAAGCTGATCCCTAAGTTTCTGTTGTGCTTCATTGCAACAATGAAGGAGGGCACATGGGGAGTTCAGAATACGGTGGAGAAAAAAATGACAGGCAACTCAAAGTACCTTAAATCTAATTTGTTCTCTCACGTTCCTAGCTTTTATGAAGGGTTTTTGATCTGAGACATTAACTCTGTTCCACTTCCTACAGATCTGTCTCATTTTCAACATTTTCTTGTTTTCATTGTCTACATTTGTATTAACCATCAAGGTTTCTGCAGCTGGTGGGATTGAAAACTCGTGTCTAAAGAACCATTTGTACCTGTGCTTTAATAACAGACAAAGGACATTTTCTTCAATTGTTCACTCTTCTATATGTGTTGCTTTTGTGATGAATGGTGACTGAGTGGTTCACAAAATCAATTTTATGAATTTGCTATCATTTTGCAAACACCATGTTTTCTTTTTCTCTATTAGTATTATCATGCACAAATAACGATTAGGCCAGTTTGATCTACTTTTATGTAATACCATATAGATTCCATTGACACTAGAGCATAATCACTAGGGTAGAAATTGATTGCAGAGAGAGGAAAAATTAAATTCATGACATTCTTGGTTTGCTGTTTTTAAAGATTGGGAATAACAGTAAAGATTTATCTTGTGGGAAAAAGAAGTCGGCCAGCTTTGGTTTGTTTTCTTCACCTCCAGCACCCTGCCTGTTGGAGTAGAACTGACATACAGGACTAGTCAGAAATTGTTCAATCTGCTTCACCTCCTCGTCAGAAGTGAGTCCTCTCCAACATCTAATCGAATTGGAATACATAAATAGAGTTTGGCCTCCAAATGTTCACAAAGTCATACAGGCTTGTACACTGAAGGCCACAAGAATAGGCCATGCATTTCTGCAAAATAAGAGTGCTCAACCAACCTGTATGACCCTGGAAGACAAGGACCACTTCCCCTAGCTTAGAAACCGGCTCTCAGAATAGACAGACATTGAAACTCCCTGCAACCATTGCTCTAGCATAGCTTTTTAGTTGGGTGAAGAAGTCGGTTTCAATGATCAAGACTTAAAACTTGCTTCGGAGCCCATGGTCTGAAAGGCAGCATACATCACTATTTATTTCTGAGACTTGGACTATGAATCCCAAGTGTACTAGAGAGGGGGGAATGTGTGAATTAACATGTGTCCTCTCCCAATTGATATCCTCAGCATTGAACCCTAAATTAACCAAAGGTGTCGGAAGGAACTGCAGATGCTGCTTAGAACTGAACGGTTAATTAACTAGGTTGGCTGTGTTGGGCAAGCCTAACACCTGACACCTGAAACAAACACTTAATTCCAAGTCTGTTCGAGGAAGAGATCAGCTAGTTTGACTCATAGAAACATAGAAAATAGGTGCAGGAGGAGGCCATTCGGCCCTTCGAGCAAGCACTGGCATTCATTGTGATCATGGCTGATCATTCACAATCAGTAACCTGTGCCCACCTTCTCCCCATACCCCTTGATTCTGCTGGCCCCAAGAGCTCTATTTAACTCTCTTTTAAATTAATCTAGTGAATTGGCCTCCACTTCCTTCTGTGGCAGAGAATTCCACAAATTTACAACTCTGGGTGAATATGTTTTTTCTCATTTCAGTTTTAAATGGCCTCCCCTTTATTCTTAGACTGTGGCCCTTGGCTCTGGACTCCCCCAACTTTGGGAACATTTTACCTGCATCAAGCTTGTCCAGTCCTTTTATAATTTTATATGTTTCTATAAGATATCCTTTCATCCTTCTAAATTCCAGTGAATACAAGCCCAGTCTTTGCAATCTTTACTCATATGACAGTCCCGCCATCCTGGGGATTAACCTCATGAACCTACGCTGCACGTCCTCAATAGCAAAGGATGTCCATCCTTAAATTAGGAGACCAAAACTGCACACAATATTCCAGATGTGGTCTCACCAGGGCCATGTGCAACTGCAGAAGGACCTCTTTGCTCCTATATTCAAATCCATTTGTTATGAAGGCCAACATGCCATTAGCTTTCTTCACTGACTGCTGTGCCTGCATGTTTACTTTCAGTGACTGGTGCACAAGGACATCCAGTTCTGATTGCACTTCCCTTTTTCCTAATCTGACACAATTGAGATAATAATCTGCCTCCTTGTTCCTGCGTCCAAAGTGGATAACCTCACATGTATCTACATTATACTGCATCTGCCATGCATCTGCCCACTCACTCAACCTGTCCAAGTCACCCTGCAACCTCCTAGCATCCTCTTCGCAGTTCACACTGCCACCCAGCTTTGTGTCATCTGCAAATAAGGTAGTGTTACTTTTAATTCCATCATCTAAATCATTAATTTATATTGTAAATAGTTGTGGCCCCAGCACCGAACCATGCAGCACTCCATACGCCACTGCCTGCCATTCTGACATGGACCCGTTTATTCCTACTCTTTGTTTCCTGTCTCCAACCAATTCTCTATCCATGTCAATACCCTACCCCCAATACAATGTGCTCTAGTTTTGTCCACTAATCTCCTGTGTGGGACCTTATCAAAGGCTTTCTGAAAGTCCAGATACACTACATCCACTGGCTTTCCTTCACCCATTTTACTTGTCACAACCTCAAAAAATTCAGAAGATTAGTCAAGCGGGATTTCCCCTTCATAAATCCATGCTGACTTGGACCAATCCTTTTACTGCTATCCAAATCGCCGTTATTACTTCTTTAATAATTGACGAGCATCTTCCTCACTACCGATGTCAGGCTAACTGGTCTATAATTCCCCGTTTTCTCTCTCGTTTCTTTCTGGAAAAGTGGGATAACATTAGCTATCCAGACTTGATTCTACATCAAACCTATTCATCATACTTCTCTCTCACATCCACAGAAGCTCCATGTCTTTCAGTTATTTTCCTCCTCCTTTCATGACTGCCATCAATGTCTTAACTTCATAGTTTTGTTCCCTTCTGTTGCCTTCCTTCATCTTCAACTTTCCTCCCCTACAGTTCTCAATTCCTGAAATGTTCTTCCTTGATTCCATGCATCTTTTCAATTCTGTATTCAACTTGCCTTGAGTATCATGAACAGCTTCCTCAAAATAAGTAACATTCTGATTGCAACTGCATCACATTTTTTCTTCTGATTCTCATTTGATAAAATTTACTCTCCTTTAACTTTCATTGTCCTCTTCTGTAGTCTCCCTCCATTACTAAAATCCAGCTTGCAACTGAATGAAGGTCAGAAGGGACATGACCTATGGATGTTCTCTTGAGATGCTGCCTGACCAGTGTCTGCTTTTGTAAACCATCATCTGTTTCAACATCTCTGTCTTTAAAGTTGTTGACTGCAGCACCCGCCTCTGAAACAGTCCTCCAATCCCCACTCTGTTGCACAGCTCAGTGGTGGTGCACTAAATTAAATTTATTAAATCAAACCAGTGTCACCAGCAATGGCTTATCTTCCTTGTCCATAAATGTAAACATTCCATGCATTGTCCTGTTTGATTCTGAGTGGAAAAGCTGCTTGTCTTCCTTAAGTTACTTTTTTCCCACCCTGAATTCACTAACTCTTGCTCAAAACATGTATCAATTTGCAGCCATCACTTTAGTTTCATCACCACAAACTAATTCACTGTTAATATATCTGTGTTTCATTACATGGAAATGTCTTCCGACGTCTTTTGTTTAAACACCGAATTTTGCCCACTCTAATGTTCCCCGGTGGTCTCTAGAATTGTGTTGTTATTTTCACTTATTTTCCGGCAACTGGTGGTCCGGCACCTCCTTTAATCAAGACAAAATTCCAAAAGACCACTTGAAATCCTCCCCGGAAGTCATCCCGAAAATGTGGCGCTTATCCCCGCAATGCTAGTTTGTCTGCACAATGCTAAGTGTCTGTACGGTGCCTCTGCTCTCCTGATTCGACACCACCCTTACGTTCTTCCTTCTTTTCATTGTACTCTAACTGCAGAGTCCCCATAATTTCCAACTGCAACATTTTCAAAAAGTCAGTTGTCGTTGATAACACTGCCTCTTTCAAAAGCCTCTAATTATCTTGCACTAAACGCTATTCACATTATTGCCTTTATCACGTATCTGTACACTGTGGACGGCTCGATTATCATCATGTATTGTCTTTCCGCTGACTGGTAGCACGCAACAATAGGTTTTCACTATACCTCGGTACACATGACAATAAACTAAACTAACTACGATGTGGATCTTCCACACAGATGAAATAATTTTGTTGCTTTCATTCTATCTTGTCCTATTTTGTGATACATGAGATGCTTTATTGCACTCAAAATGCTTTAAGAGTGTAGCAAAATGAAAAAAAAATTAAGTTAACTCGTATTATTTCTCGGCTTTCTACAAAGATTGGATTTTAAACAAAATCCTAACACAATGTGCCAGATAAGTCACAGGCTTTTCAACAATATTTGATCAACTTTTAAATCCATGGCACTAGGGGGCAGTCTTGCACTTGATTGAAAGAAGCATGAACCATTTCTTTGAAATACATGCTTGTTTTTTAATTGCAGTGTTCCATCCCTAATTCTACACTAATTTGCTACTTATACCGACAACTTTGTTAAAAAGAATTTAAAGATAATTAAGAAAAAGAACGTGAAGAATGCTGTGCATATAACATCACTATTAAAATGAAACAATCTGCTACGAAATAGTATTTAAAATGCAAAATGTTGTGTTTGGTCAGATTATCCATTAGTACCTAGTAATTATTTTGCCCATCAGTGCACAATAGGTGTGTTGTCAACAAATATATTGGCGGTGCAATCTGAATATATTATTTCTTTTCTCTGGACTGTAATGTAACAATCAAAATGATATGTTGTTATGGGGTAGAGCGATATATATTTTTTCAGAACAGAAAAGCCAATGATGAGGAAAGGCTATTTTATCCATTCAGGCTCATTAACTTCCTCAAATGGCATCTAGCTGAATTTTGAATTGCCAAGGTTTCAACCTCTTAAAAAAGCAATATGGAATTAAGTACAAGTATGAAACATCAATGTTGGGTATAATGCAGTTACCTTTTTCAAGGAAAAGTGTAAATGACTAATTTTCCAATTGGGGTAACCTAAACAATATATTTCCATGAATAAAAGTATTCTTGGTGAGTGGTGTCACCATACATAGTACATATTGATAAAAAGCATGGCAATCCTACGTATGTAAATTTGACATGCAAAAAAACATTGGGTACATTATGTGTAGGAAAGAACTGCAAATGCTGGTTTAAATCGAAGGCAGACCCAAAATGCTGGCATAACTCAGCGAGACAGGCAGCATCTCCGGAGAGAAGGAATTACGCTTCGGGTTGAGAATCTTCTTCAGACTTTAGTACATTATAATACCCACTACACAAAATGAGGTCTATTTCAATTTAAGGTATTGTGAGGTTGTGAAAGAAGCTTTGCAAATACAAATATATTTTTCCTGACATTTTTGAAGAGAAGGAGAATGCTGTGTCAGAATTGCAGTTGTGATGAGAGTGATAAAACTAGTTTTATTCTCGATTTGGGACAGAAGCTGATGAAAAATTTAGGAAAAAAAATAATTATGGTATACAAAATTGATAGCTTGGCAAAGTTAACAGGAAGGATCTGTTAGCTTCACTAAGAGGTCAAAAACTAGATTATGTAGATTTTTGTTAATTGGCTGAAGGTTCAGTGCTGTAAGATGAAAGATTTATTTTTCACCCAGTGGGGAACTGGAACCCATTCCATGAGAATATGGTGGAGAGAGAAAGCCTTGCCACATTAAAAATGTAGCTGGGATGAGCATGTGGGAAAACTACAACCACAAGCCGACAGACCAAGAACTGGGAGGTGGAAATAACTATATTTGAGTGACATGGATGTGATGAACTCAATAGGCAATATCTGCATGGTAAATTTTAATGATTCAAAGACATGGCATAAATCAATGTATCTGTAAATACATTGTTTAAGAAGGAACTGCAGTTGCTGGAAAATTGAAGGTAGACAAAAGTGCTGGAGAAACTCAGCGGCTGCGGCAGCATCTATGGAGCAAAGGAAATAGGCAATGTTTCGTGCCGAAACCCTTCTTCAGACTGAAACGTTGCCTATCTGTAAATACAGACCTTTTTGTCCTCCCAAAGGAAACATACAGTGGCTTGCAAAAGTTTTCTTACCCCTTGAACTTTTCCACATTTTGTCACGTTACAACTGCAAACGTAAATGTATTTTATTGGGATTTTATGTGATAGACCAACACAAAGTGGCGCGTAATTGTGAAGTTAAAGGAAAATGATACATGGTTTCCAAATTTTATTACAAATAAAAAACTGAAAAGTGTGGCGTGCAAAAGTATTCAGCCCCCTTTACTCTGATACCCCTAAATATAATCCAGTGCAACCAATTGCCTTCAGAAGTCACCTAATTAGTAAATAGAGTCCACATGTGTAATCTAATCTCAGTATAAATACAGCTCTTCTGTGAAGGCCTCAGAGATTTGTTAGAGAACATTAGTGAACAGCATCATGAAGCCCAAGGAACACACCAGACAGGTCAGGGATAAAGTTGTGGAGATGTTTAAAGCAGGGTTAGGTTATAAAAAAATATCCCAAGCTTTGAACATCTCACGGAGCACTGTTCAATCCATCATCCGAAAGTGGAAAGAGTATGGCACAACTGCAAACCTACCAAGACATGGCCATCCACCTAAATTGACAGGCCAGGCAAGGAGAGCATTGGTTAGAGAAGCAGCCAAGAGGCCCATGGTAACTCTGGAGGAGCTGCAGAGATCCACAGCTCAGGTGGGAGAATCTGTCCACAGGACAACTATTAATCGTGCACTCCACAAATCGGGCATTTATGGAAGAGTGGCAAGAAGAAAGCCATGGTTGAAACAAAGCCATAAGAAGTCCCGTTTGCAGTTTGCCACAAGCCATGTGGGGGACACAGCAAACATGTGGAGGAAGGTGCTCTGGTCTGATGAGACCAAACTTGAAGTTTTTGGCCTAATGCAAAACGCTATGTGTGGCGAAAAACTAACACTGCACATCACCCTCAACACACCATCCCCACTGTGAAACATGGTGGTGGCAGCATCATGCTGTGGGGATGCTTTTCTTCAGCAGGGACAGGGAAGCTGGTCATAGTTGATGGGAAGATGGATGGAGCCAAATACAGGGCAATCTTGGAAGAAAACCTGTTAGAGTCTGAAAAAGACTTGAGACTGGGGCGGAGGTTCACCTTCCAGCAGGACAATGACCCTAAACATACAGCCAGAGCCAAACCAATGGAATGGTTTAGATCAAAGCATATTCATGTGTTAGAGTGGCCCAGTCAAAGTCCAGACCCAAATCCAATTGAGAATCTCTGGCAAGACTTGAAAATTGCTGTCCACAGACGCTCTCCATCCAATCTGACTGAGCTTGAGCTATTTTGCAAAGAAGAATAGGCAAAAATTTCAGTTTCTAGATGTGCAAAGCTGATAGAGACATACCCCAAAAGACTTGCAGCTGTAATTGCAGCGAAAGGTGTTCTACAAAGTATTGATTCAGGTGTGCTGAATACTTTTGCACGCCACACTTTTCAGTTTTTTATTTGTAATAAAATTTGGAAACCATGTATCATTTTCCTTCCACTTCACAATTATGCACCACTTTGTGTTGGTCTATCACATAAAATCCCAATAAAATACATTTACGTTTGTGGTTGTAACGTGACAAAATGTGGAAAAGTTCAAGGGGTATGAAAACTTTTGAAAGTCACTGTATATCTTTTGTCATCTATTCTCTAATCAGAAAACATAGGGAAAGTTATTCCAATTTTCCAGAAGCTGATTGCCAAATATTTTCAGAACACGAGAGAGAAGCAGAAATTGGAAGTTTGATAGAATTGGATCCACCAGCACAATGTTAAACCAGCAACATAATCATTGTGTGTTAACACCTTGAAATAATAGACACTTTCCAGTAAAGAACTTGACAGCGTTCAGTGTCCCAGATCAGATTCATTCACACCTTCAAACTGGACACCCTCATTAGCCCTAGGCTAATCTGGTGGTTAGCTCAGAAGCGTGGAATAATTACAAAAACATGCTTGCTCTTGGACTGCATGATAGTTTCAAACATAATGCTGTTTTGTTGTTATACCGGGTGCTGAGTAAAGAATTCTACCCATTTCACAAAAGCCAGGCTATTGCAGAGGAAGACATGCTATCTTTCCATTCGTACCAATAAATTTCTGACAGCCAATTACGCACATCTTCCCCCACCTATGTACCAGCACTTAAAATATTAGCAGCTGTGACATAGCTAGCGTTCCCGGTCAAGAGTCTGGAGAATATTAATTTCTAAATCCACTGGTGCTTTCCTGGCAAATGTAGTCCTGCAACAGCCATCTCGCACAGTGCAAATATTGATGATAATTGATCCCATGCTCATTCTGTTCCTTCCTCTGTGGAAGAGGTTAGCAATGAACTGGCTGTCCAACAAGTAGCAATGACAATTTCCCTGCACTTCTCCAGCACAGAACCGGACTTGCTGTTTTAATAATGCCTGTCACTGTCACCATGCTGGAGACTTGTGGCATTGCTTGGAATCATCAGAGGAGATATACTGCTCTGTCAGACTGGATTACATTTGGACATGGTCATAAGATACAAAATAAAACAAATGTTGAATTTCAATAGAGCAGTGGTGCTCCTTTCTATTTTGTTGTTGTTGTTGTTCTATTGGATAATTCCTCTTGTAGCAGGCGTAGTATTTGTAATTGCAATTGCTCCATGGTGTGCAGAATTGTTTCATTTCCAATAGATGCAACATTTTTACAATTGGTTTAACTATAATGGAAATTCAAACTGACCAACTGTATTACTAAATTATCCGATCAACTGTTGGGTTAACCAATATAATAGAATAACATTTTACTATTAATGGAATCACAGAAGCTGTTCAAACTCCCACTTAAAAATACATTTATGGGCCACTGGAATAGAATTGCCCACTCTTCTTATGCTAATGGTTATGTATAAATTGATTATTGAACAAAATAATAGTGACTTATGGAATGGCGCCAAATGGTGCAAGATGCAATAAATTGTTATTTTCATGATAAATTGCAGTGAATTATTGTTTGTCAAATTCTGAGATGCTTTTTGTTTTCTAGTGAGTCCAAATCAAAGTGCTAGATCATGCAAGACCCCCTGCTCCCTCAGAGAAACATGTTCAAATTGTACAAGCCAGGGTGTGGAATGCATGTGGTGCAGCAGTGCTCGGCGTTGTGTGGATTCCAATACTTACGTCATCTCTTTCCCATATGGACAATGCATGGAGTGGCAGACTACAAATTGTCTTTGTAAGTATTTGATAATTTACATTCCTCTAAATTAACCTCTGTTTGTGATAACTCAGATGGCCTCAATCTTCTTGATGGTGCAGCACTAGAGTTGTTGCCACACACCCAGGTTTGATCCTGACTACGGGTGTCTGTACGGAGTTTGTACATTCTCCCCGTGGCTTGCGTCGGTTTTCTCCGGGATCTCCGGTTTCCATCCACACTCCAAACACGAACTGGTTTGTAGGTTAATTGCCTTGGTATAAATGTAAATTGACCCTAGAGTGTGTAACATAGGGTAAGTATAAGGGGATCGCTGGTCGACGTGGACTCAGTGGGCCGAAGGGCCTGTTTCCGTGCTGTATCTCTAAACTAAACTAAAACTTCTCAATGGAGTCAAAGAGCCCTGGGTTGCTACTCGTATGAGCCCTTCATTAGCTTGTACTGGAAATGCACACATGAAGAATTCTTTTTAGATGGTTGAGGAGTTATGTGAGATGGGCATTCAGAAGTGCTTGAAGTGAGGCGCCAACTTGTAGGTGACATTTCATAATACAGTGCAAGTGATTTAAAATTTCACCAAATAACACAGGATCTATCGGCATCCACTGTTATAATGAAAAGAATTCTGACAGTAACTTCTGAGGTACGTGCGGCTCAATGCAGAAGTTGCTGTCAGTGATTTCTTGCTTCTCCACAGGGTGCATTGTCTTAAGACTTTCTGTACCATAACCTTCAGAAACCAGTGAATGAAAAATAACTTCACTTAATTATGAACCAGTCTCACTGTTTCTAAAACAAAAACCCTTTGAGAATCGTACATTCTGTTGCAAGAAGTTGCAAGCTGATTTAAAATAGATTTCTATCTTTCTTGCTAACAACTTTGTGACTCGTATAAAAAATAAAAAATATATATACTCTTACATTGGTGTTCAGATATTTAACATTTCTGGGGAGTTTTAAAGTATTTTAAAATTTGACTTTATTTCCACTTCTCCCTTTAATCCATGTATAAATTTTCACATCCGAGATGTTCTAAAATGTTGGTTTTGAAATCATACTTTCACTAGCTTGCTGGATGCACTGCCAATGATAGATCTATATATACTCTGTAATAATAGAAACTATTGGCTGGATTGCATAACAAGATCTGAACCAGCTGTGCGTTAGTCTTTCTGCATTATACATAAGCAAACTAAACCAAAATTGAAGCCCTTTTGTGATTTTTCAAGTTTTTTTAAGCCAAGGGTTGAATATGGAACCTGATTCTTTTTTATGAAATAGTAGACTAAGTGGGACCCTTTGGGTCCCTGTCACACGGGAGGCCTGGTCCCCCAACGCAACCCGTTCCTCAATGCAATATTCCACCACTCATCCGTTCCCCTAATGCAACCCGTTCCCACAACGCAAAATTCCACCACTCACGCATAGCCCCCAACAGCGCAGGTGTGGCTCAATACCCCTCATCCTCCAGCACCCCCTCCCCACCTCTTCACCCTCCCTCTTCTTTCCTCTCTCCTCCTCCTCTTCCCCGATCCCTCCATCACCTCTTCCTCCCTCTCCTTTCCCCTACCCTCAGTCCCTCCCTCCCTCCCTCCATAACTCCTCTCCCCTCCCTACCCCCTTCCTCTCCCTCTATCCCCCCTCACTTCTCCCACTCCTCACATCCCCCTATCCCCCCCACTATCCCGCCTCACCTCCCCCATTCCCTCCTCTCCCTCTATTCCACACTCCCTACCTCCCACTCCCCCCCCCCCCCCCCCCTTTCTCCCTCTAGTTGGTGCGACCTCCCCCCGCCCCTGGAGGAGCAGCAGCCATCGGCCTCAGAGCAAGCTCAGCAGCACCCGGATCGTCGGCGCGGCCTCTCCCAGCCCAGCCTATCTCCGCCCCCGAAACCGGCCGCCGCCACCCCAGCCTCAGCGCCAAGGCGGCAGATCCCCGCGGGCCTGGGGCAGCAGAAATTAAAATGGAAGTCATCTTACCCATATCGCTGTTGTGAAAAAAAGATGGCGATCTGAATTCTGGGGTGGCCCCAACTGCGCAGCCGCCGCCGAGACCCATTAGGCGCCCTTTGCGATGCCGGTAAAGAAGTGCACGGGAACTCTCCCCAACTGCACATGTTCGGATGGGGGGGATGATGGTTTTATGTTATTTAAAAAAAAACGTAACAGCTTTTAAAATATACCATTAATCTGAACAAAACTTGTTTCATTTACAGCACAGGGCAATAGTGAGTAAGGTGGACCAACAATTGTAGCTCCATCGTGTACCGTTTTTCCGTAAGTTGAGGTACAATGCAAACCCCCAGATGAGCGTTTTAGTTATCTCTCTAACTAAAGAGGTAACTAAAACGAGAGATAACTAAAATAGATATATAAATATATAGATAGATGAGCAAGAAATAAGATGATCCATAGCCTTTAGGTAACCCAGCAGTTTATATCTGTGTACATTATTTTTATTTACTTACACAGACAACAAAATAATTATTTTAAAATGACTTAATTATATTATTGCAGATCACCTCATTCCATTGTGTGCCATACTGATATGTGAATGGCACATTGAAAGTGGGTTTCTAGCAAAGGATTGTTCAGAAATTTATTTTTTGAATTAATAGTTTATACAAAAATGCTTTTGTGCCTCTTTGCTCTGGGGCAAATAGTTCCAGCGTCCAAAGTTATATCACGTGGCTAATGTTTTTGCATCATCTTTTGGTTATTTATAGGACTATAATATAATTTAGAATTTGCATAATCTATTTGCTGAATGCGCCCACCAGGACACCACAAAATGTTGACAATTCAAATCGGTTATTTCCAAACTTGGCATTTTGCCTCCTGCCAAATCTCCAGGCTCCTTGGTAGGCTACAGCCTCTTGCACTGCTAAGTATATGAAGTGCCTACACTATTTGACATCTTTGCCCCTGCCCCAATATTATTATTTGTCTTTAGACCTACCAAATGTAACCTCTTACAGTCTTGACATTCTTGCAAGTGTTATGGTAGTTCTCATTGCAATCCCTCTTTGATAGTTAGAATATGTTGACTGTCTTTAATGCTCATAATTTTAATCAAAGGAAAGCAGGAATATGTTAAATTTGTGAAGAAATGTATGTTAATGATAAACGGATTTAAATTAAAGCACTATAATAACAACAGTTTCAAATCAGAACTACTTTGGAGAAAGGGGAACATGGATTAAAAGGTAGAATTCCTGAAAATGCTGGATAGTACTTGGATGAAAATGTGAGACACTAGGGGGGAAGGAGAGATTATGAAGAAATCATTCAGATAGCAAAGCATACTCCTTGAATTATCATTTAGTGTAGTTTCGGGTCATATGTTAATTTTAACACAGGATGAAACAAAAGTGAAGATCCTGCACTTGACATACTTCAATAATTTATGCTGATAAAAGCATGACTTTGTACGGCCAAAGAAAATTTGCCGGTTGTGCTCTGCTCTGAGGTCATTCTTGTAATTGCAGTTAGCTATGGCAATCCAATTCAGATTGTTTAAAAAAAAATCTGGCTCGTGTCTGAGAAGATTGTTTATCTTTTCAATTAATTTTATGTTGCATTATCGTTGTAATTTGTTTTAAAGAGTTCAGAGCTTTTATTAACTATAAATGTTCTGTAAATGAATGTATTAGTAACTGGAAAGCACAGAAAATCATCTCAAGCGTCCAAAGTTATGTCACGTGGCTAATGTTTTTGCATCTTCTTTGTGGTTATTTCCAGGAATATAATATAATTTAGAATCATTTTTATCACCGATAGAAAGCCACTTGCTTCCAAATTGTGGCTTTGTTAAAACACTGTTTTATGTCATTGACATCAAAGCAAATAAACCACAATAATAAACTGATTTCATATCTGAGGCATCAGAAGACTTTGTTCATCTGAAAACCTTCTCATTGGAAAGAATTTATGAAAATATTAATATTCAAAGCCCTTTTTCCTTGTGAAAAGGCAATTACTATAATAAGCGATGTAGTGACAGGGAACGTTGTGGCCTTTTCACATTTTGACACATTGATGTGACTGAAAATAGCTTTATATTGTGGATTTCTATTCATCCAGATTTCCTGTTTACCCCTTGAGCTTAAAATGCTCTTCATTATGACCACATGACATGTAACCTTGAACGTCCAAAAAAAACCTTGTCCTACGTTATTTTGTGCAATGACAATTTAGAAATAAATTTGTATCAACTGATTGCGCCACTTGGGTAGCACAGTGGCACAGTGGTAGAACTGCTACCTTACAGCGCCAGAGACCCGAGTTCGATCCTGACTAAGGTTGTTTGTATGGAGTTTGTACGTGCTCCCAGTGACCTGCATTAGTCTTCAATTTCCTCCCACGCTCCAAAGATGTACGGGTTTGTAGGTTAATTGGCTTGGTATAAATGTAAAATTGCCCCTAGTGTGTGTAAGATAGTGTTAATGTGCAGGGATCGCTGGTCGATGTGGACTCGATGGGCCGAAGGGCCTGTTTCTGCGCTGTATCTCGAAACTATACTGCACCAAACCATTTTGGACACTTGTTTTGGGTATCCAAATATATTTATCTTACTGCTTACAGCGTTCTTCCACGGGAATAAGTCCTCACCCCCCACTGATGATCCCTTTTCCTGTCTCCCACGAACCCCCTCCTCGTGGACCCCCCCTCGTGGCCCTCCACCTATAGAACTCTTTATACAGAACTGCCGTCAGGACATCAACCGCCTCGACTTCTCCACTCCCCTGTCTCACTCCAATCTCTCCTCCCCCCCCCCCCCCGAACGCACTGCCATCGACTCACTCCGCAACAACCCAGACTGGGTTATCAAACCCGCCGACAAGGGAGGTGCCGTGGTAGTCTGGCGCGTCGATATCTACAAAGCGGAGGTCACGCGCCAACTCTCGGACACCTCCTACTTACCCCTGGACCATGACCCCACTGACGAGCACCAGGCCACCATCTCGAGCACCATAACCGACTTCATCAACTCCAGCTCCCTACCCCCCCCGAGCCTCCAACCTCATCGTTTCCCAGCCCCGCACGGCCCGATTTTACCTTCTCCCCACAATCCACAAACCCGACTGCCCTGGCAGACCCATTGTCTCTGCCTGTTCGTGCCCCACCGAACACATTTCCACAAACCTTGACTCCATCCTACCCCCCTTTGTTAAATCCCTCCCACCTATGTTCAAGACACCTCAGACACTCTCCGTCGCTCCACGCATTCCATTCTCCAGGCCCCCCTCCTCTCATCTTCACCATGGACGTCCAGTCACTATACACCTCCATCCCCCAGCAGGATGGTCTGAAAGCCCTCCGGTACTTCCTAGACCAGAGGAGCAACCCATACCCATCCACTGACACCCTCCTCCGCCTAGCGGAGTTGGTCCTCACCCTCAATAACTTCTCTTTTGACTCCTCCCATTTCCTCCAAACACAAGGCGTACCTATGGGCACACGCATGGGCCCCAGCTACGCTGGCCTCTTTGTCGGGCACGTCGAACAATCTTTGTTCTCGGCGTACCAGAGCCCCATCCCCGACCTCTACCTCCGTTACATCGACGACTGCTTTGGTGTCACCTCCTGCACCCACACACAACTGACTGACTTCATCCATTTCACCACCAACTTCCATCCGGCACTCAAATACACTTGGACCATTTCCGACATTTCCCTACCATTCCTTGACTCCCACCACTACCTGGACTACTCTTTCTCCCACCCTGCTTCTTGTAAGGACTCCATCCCCTATTCCCAATTCCTCCGTCTACGCTGCATCTGCTCCCAGGATGAGGTGTTCCACACCAGGTCATCACAAATGTCTTCATTCTTCAGAGAACGGGGATTCCCCTCCCCCGCTATAGATGAGGCTCGCACCAGGGTCTCCTCCATACCCCGCAACACTGCCCTGTCTCCCCATTCCCCCACTCACAACAAGGGCAGAGTCCCCCTGGTCCTCACCTTTCACCCCACCAGCCGGCACATACAACAGATAGTCCTCCGCCAGTTTTGCCACCTCCAACGTGACCCCTCCACTCGCCACATCTTCCCATCTCCCCCCCTGTCTGCCTTCCGCAAAGACCACTCCCTCCGCAACTCCCTTGTCAATTCTTCCCTTCCCTCCCGCTCCACCCCTTCCCCGGGCACTTTCCCTTGCAACCGCAAGAGATGCTACACTTGTCCCTTCACCTCCCCCATCCACTCCTTTCAGGGACTCAAGCAGTCCTTCCAAGTCTGACAGAGGTTCACCTGCACCTCCTCCAACCTCATCTACTGCATCCGTTGCTCCAGATGCCAGCTGATCTACATCGGTGAGATCAAGCGGAGGTTGGGCGATCGTTTCGCCGAACACCTCCGCTCGGTCCGCAGTAACCAACCCGAACTCCCGGTGGCTCAGCACTTCAACTCCCCCTCCCATTCCATATCCGACCTCTCGGTCCTGGGCCTCCTCCATGGCCAGAGTGAACCACACCGCAAGTGGGAGGAACAGCATCTCATATTCCGCTTGGGGAGTCTGCATCCTCTGGGCTCAAACATTGAATTTTCTCAATTCTGTTAACCCTGGCTGCCTCCTCCCCTTCCCACCTCTCCCTCAACCCTCGGGCCCTGGCATTCCTTCTCTCTCTATCTCTCCCCCACCCAAGTCGCACTAGCTTCTCACTTTCACGCTACAAACAGCTTACAATGGCCTGTTTCCTTTATGATCAATACTTTTTTGCATATCTTTCATTCATTGTTGTTTATCTCTCCACATCACCGTCTATATCTCTCATTTCCCTGATCCCTGAGCAGTCTGAAGAAGGGTCTCGACCCGAAACGTCGCCTATCTCCTTCGCTCCTTAGATGCTGCTGCACCCGCTGAGTTTCTCCAGCTTTTTGTGTAACCCTCAATTCTCCAGCATCTGCAGTTCCTTCTTTAAAACTTACTACTTATCTTACTACAAGGTTGATGGTTGCTGAATTATAAAATAGATTTGAAAGGGGCAGGTTGATTGAGAAACAGAATTAGGTATTAGGCATGTAGTCATTTTTGGTTCTGGATTGAAATGTTAGAGAATGTAAATATATTTGGAAATTAAGATAATTTGGTCAATTACGAGAAAATGTTGGGCTTCCATTTGAATGCCTGCTAAGTAACCCCCTGATGATTTTGGAAGATGTGGCGTAAAGTACAGATGAAAGTGAAAATTATTATCTGTGGAAGTAAAACCTACTTAACAAGAATTTGTGTGAAATTAATAGTCAGTTTATCATGCAAGACATTGCAAGGGGATGTCTGTACATTGGTGAGACCAAATAAAGACTTGCCGACCATTTTGCTGAACACTTACGCTCAGTCCACTGAGGCCTGCGAGACCTACCGGTTGCCAATCATTTTGACTCCCCTTCCCATAAGTGTCAAAATCTAACTTGTATTACATTGTTTTACAATATATCAATTTTGTATGCAGATAGAAACTGCTGGGCTCCTGATATTATGAACTAAAAAAAATTTGGAACTCTGGAGTGAATGGTGTCTAATACACAATTTGTGAATTTATGTTTGAATTGGAAATTTTTGTTGCATGTTGAGATTGCAATAAATTCTGTTTTTGAAATTGCCTGTGCAACCACAAGAGCTTAACTAAGCATACAAATCCTTAACTACTGGCTGAGTTACTCCAGCACTCTATTTCTTTTCATGTAAACGTGCATCTTCAGTTTGTTACATCTGACAAATAAACACCTCCTCTCTCTCCCAATTGTAGCTGAAAGGAGAATATTTAACTTGTAGCTTTGCTAAGTAATGCCCCAGTCAAGCAAATTATAATTTTAATGACAAAGCAAATATATTAGCTACCTTGTAATGACACTGGTTCTCATAAACTAGCCTCCAGCAATGTGCTGTCATTGCAGTAAGATTTTGCCAAGTAAGAAGATTGCATCATCTTTAAGGATTTTTAAAAGTTCAAAGCACCAAAAAATCCAAGTATTTAATGATTAGTAATAACTCAGAATGTTTCATATAATAAAGTGGTAAAAATTACAATGGAAGTGCCTTGAACAGATGAGCATTGCTGAAACGAAAACAGTAAAAAACTGGGAAAACCTGGTGGATTATGGAGCCTATATGGTTAGAAAAGCAGAGTTAGTGTTTCAGGTCAAAGATCTTCAACAGTTGCTGTCTGATCTGATAAAATTTTCCAGCAATTTCCAGCATTTAAATTGTATTATATTTCAAATAAGCTGCACTGGCAAAGCAAACCAAGCAATTGTGAATAGTTCACTTGTTGTAGCATAAATATATTGTTTGAATTAAGGCAGTGAATTACAATCCAAATTTCCATCAAGTAGATATTGCGAATTTCTCCAAGTAGGATAGCGTAATGTTGTCTAGTAATGCATCTATATTACTGGAATTCTTCCACGGTTCACTAGAGTATTGTGCTGTTTTCACTGGTTACTTTACATTACATGTTTTCCTCACAAATGAATCACTGACCACTCTGTTCTCTAAATATGACCACTTTTGGTTTTATTGTTTTGAGTGATTTGTCACCATGCTTTTCATCAAAAAATGAATGCTAATGGTCTGGTGATCTCGATCCGAAACATCACCTATTCCTTCTCTCCATAGATGCTGTCTCACCCGCTGAGTTTCTCCAGCATTTTTGTCCACCGGTGATTTATTAAAGGTGGCATTCTAAAGTATTACTGTTTCGATATGTACACGGCTGAGAATAAATTGGGAGGAAGTACAACTGGTTTCCCAAACTTGAGAATAAATCAAATTGGAAATTAATTTAATTGCTTGTATATCAGGATGTCGTAAACATGTTCTAGCTGCACTGTGAATCCTGAGATCTATTGCAGAATGATCAAGGAAAGGAATATTCTGAGACCATGGATGTTGTTAATACAGAACCAATATTGCATCATGTTCAAAAATGTACAAAATACATACTGGAAAGGAAAATGTTATTTTGCAAGCCTGCTGACTTGATGTCGATGGAGGATTCATTTGAACTTGAAATTTGAGTGAAAATTATGACATGCTGTGTCTGTGAATTATTGATTTGAAATTCAGAGTATTCCAATTTTCTCTTTTTTGCTTGTGCAGCTCAAAATTGTTCTGGACTTCGTACATGTGAACAGTGCTTAGAGCACCCAGGTTGTGGCTGGTGCAATGATCCCACTAACACAGGAAGGGGGCAATGTCTCGAAGGCTCTTCAAGAGGACCAATGAAATCTGCAGGGAAGAATACCCAGGAGATGACACTCGATACAACTCTTTGCCCAAAAGACAAAAGCAATGAATGGGCTTTTATTCAGTGCCCAGGTAGGCATATTGCAAAGCACTTTTTTACTATGTTGCTTTAAATTATACCCAAGTATAATTAGGACTACAGTGGAGATACAAGGAACTGCAGAACTGCTGAAACACAAAGTGGTGGAGTAACTCTTTTGAGTAAAACACATCGTCTGAAAAATTGTCCCAAAGCAAAATGTCACCTGTCCATGTCCTCCAGAGATACTGCCTGACCTGCTGAATTACTCCAACAATTTGTGTTTTAATTAAAGCTTCAGTATTGGAGCAGTGAATTAATTAAAAATTTAATTTGTGTATTTTAATAATTAGTTTAGCTTGTGGCAATGTTAGACGAGCAAATCTTATTCATTGGTTTAGTGTTTTGATGTAAGTGCCTTTTGTTAATACATGGGCCATGCTTGGATTCATCGATACGTGAATTAAAAATGTGTCTGTTCTAAAATGAGGTTCATACAATTTCTTACGTAACCAATGCACAATAGAGCCCAAATTAATGAGAATACTACCTGTAATTCTTTAATGGACCATTATGATGTAGACATGTTAGTACCTTAATTTAATTGAAGTAAAGTGATTCTTTGAATTAGATGATTTGGGACATACGCCATTACATTTGTTTTAACATTGCAATGTTTTCCATATTTTGTCAAGTGTCAAAATTGGTGCCAGATGCAGATTTGAGGATTATTTCTATAGACTTTAGCATATGCACCCTTGTTTATTTGTGACATTCTTTATGGCATAGAGAAACTGCAAATGTCAAGTTTGCACTGAGAATGGGTGTTCAGTGATTTAAAAAATAAGTTGACCATGGCTTGTATTAATTTCAGTATTCTAGAGATGAAAAACATAATTCATTTTGAAATAATTGCCCTTTACAAGAATATTCTTTAATCAAGTTAAAGTTGTGACCACCTAGTTTGTGGCTGCTGTTTTAAAACTGATGGACAATGTTGATTTGTCACTTAGTATTTTTCTGTGCTAATGAGCTTTAAAGTTGTCAGCATAATCTCAAAATATGGGCCATGAGGACAAGAAAATATTTAAATCAAAATCTTTGTTTCAGTGGACATCTTCAGTTTTTACCAGACGGTGGCCATTTACTTAAGAGATGATAATCACCAATTAAGGGAATGAACTGAATATTAGTTTTAGGCACAATATGTTGGAGGATCTCAGTGGGTCAGGCAGCATCTGTGCAGGGAATAGACAGCTGATGTTTTGTGTCGGGACCCTTCATTATAGATAGGGTGGGGGGAGGGGGTGCAGATAGTTGGAAAAGAGAGGTGGGGGCAGGAAAAAGCCTGGTAAATAACAGTTGGGTAGAGGTGAGGGTTTACTAAGTGGGTGGGTGGAGTAATTGCTAAAAGCTAGAAGAGAAAAGGAATTTTAAAAAAAAAAAGCCAAATAAGGAGAGGAGTGAAATGTAAAGCCAGAGAGAGAGATATAGGAGGAAGGGGACGGGGGATGTGTGGAGAAGGAGGATACAAGGGAAATTGGGATCTTGGGGATGGAGATGGGTGTATGCAGAAAAGGAAAGGAGCAAGGTGAAGGGGGAGGGGAAGGGGGAGTGGGAGAGTAAGATAAATGGATGTGCACGATGGATGTACATCCTATGGATGTACAGGAAAGAGAGAAGGGTTAGAGGGTATTTCTTGAAATTGGATCATTCTGTATGCATACCGTTGGGTTGTAAGGTATCCAAACATAATATGAGGTGCTGTTTCTCTCATTTGCATGAGGCTGCCTTCAAAGCAATGGAGTCCTTCTGGCAAGGACAGAGAGGCAGGTATGGGAAAGAAAGTTAAAATTGTTAACAATGAGATCCAGCTGTCCTTGACGGACGGAACACAGTGTTTGGCAAAATGGTCACTAAGTTTATGCTTGGTCTCACCAATGTAAAGGAGGCCACATCAGTAGCACTGATTGCAGTTGATGAGGTTTGAAGAGATGCATTTGAACCTCTGACTCGCCTGGAAGGACTGCTGAGGACACTGGATGGTGGTGATGGAGGAGGTAGAGAGTTAGGTGTTGCATCTTCTGCAGTTGCTTGTGAAAGTACCTGGGGAGCGGGCATGTTGAGTGGGAAAGGATGAGCGCTCTGTAACTACACATTGATATCCATTGAGGGAATGCTTGTTGAGACCAGGATATCTGCTGAAAGGTGGTTTGTAGTAATCCCTGAAATCAAAAGTGAGCAATGGGCATGATGATTCAACTAATATTGTGACTAATCCCGATTCAGTACACTAGGTTAAAACAAAACAATGCAGATGCAGGAACTGATGGTATTTCAGTTCTCAATTTCCTACAAGAGGAATGAAAATTGTTTATCGGGAGTGATTTTATGTCGAAATTTTGATTGGTATTCTTACTACATTTTTATCTGGCTCAGTTTATGACATTTTTTTATCTTTGTTCCACAAAGAATTGTATAATGTAACAGTGGAATATATCTCTGACAAACATTGAAGAAAATCCAGCAGCATGCCTCGAAATAGGTTCAATGGTCTTGTTCGCACGAATAAGTAATGTCAATTTCATAATAAAATATATTACATAGTGCATCACTCAAATGGCATGTTCAGAAAATTAAGACCCATAAAATTATTGTTAAGGATAAAATGGTGCTTGAAGAGACATACTGTTTAGCTGAGGTTACATCTGATGCTGTGCCCAAGAAATTTGTTGTAATGTCTGTACTGAATATACCCCCGATATTAGCACACAGGGATCAATATCAATGTTGGCTAATGCTATCACACTGGCAAGCTGTGAGGGAGATAGTAAAAGATAGCAGGAGAAAAACTTCAAGGGATTTCATTGATAGGTGGCAAATGCAGTTCACTGTAGATAAATGTTGGCTGCCACATTTGGGTGATTTAAAAGAAGTGAAAATAGAAATTGCTTCCAAACAGTTGAAAGCTCAGAGGAACAGAGAGAAATAATAAGTGGAATGTTTAAAGGAAGACTGCATTTGGGCAATATTATAGGGGGACATGCAAGATTGTCAGTGCATGGGGAAAGATTGTTTGGAAAATAAGGAGAATATAAATCTGTTAACAATCTGAATAGACACACTTGCATCAATTTTATTAATTTATCAATTTTATTAAATCAATTGATCAATTTTAACTATGCCATTGTAGAGATTGGAACCTTGCGTAAAATATGTTAAATGGTATAAGGATGCAATTGTGATTGTGAGATAATTGGGAAACTCTTTCATCATAGCAGAGAAAAATCAAATAGAACTTCAACATTATAGAGGAGGCAATTTAATGGAATATGATTTCCATTGTCTGTTTATCTACATTAATATTCAAAGAAAGTTAGAAGATTTAGGAGACCTATTTGTGTAAAATGTTATTGTTGAAAGGAGTGTACATTTTGAAATGGCATCAAGCACAATATTTTGATGCATTTGCAAACAAATGAAACATGCAAATATTTAATGAACTGAAGACACTGGGAGATTGGCAGAAAAATACAAGAAAATTGTTTTTATGTCAATTTGTAGTGCAGACATGAATTCCTAATTATGCCCTTTGTATTGAAATCACTTCAATATTTAAGCAATAAAGTTTTTTGCTTGGATGTAAAAAACATTTCAAACCTCCAAATAATTATGGAACTGTTGCAGCGGAACATCGGAAAGAACAATTCACTTTGCACATTGACGTGTGTATTTAAGTCTAGTGCCTTCTGTGTTCCTTGTAAGAATATCATCTTGGCCCAAGAGTGCAATTATATGATCTGTTTCATCCGTAAACTGTTCATCCATTTAAATCTCAAAAGGTTTTGCAGTCCTTCACTCGTACTGCCTTCCCCTCTATCGAAGGGATCTACAAGAGTCACTACCTCAAAAAGACTGGACAGGCCGTAACCCTAGGGCAACCGTATATTTCATAATAGCTGGTTATGGAATAGTGTTGGCAGAGATTTGAGATCAACAAGCATTGATAATCAAAGCAAGATGACTTTTAATTAGTTTAAAATTAAAAAGGTACTGGCATTTCTAACATATCCATTTGATTAGACGTTGACTTTTATTTCCATTTATCTAATGGGGCTACTTATATTTCACTAAATCACTATGAAGAAGTTGGAAGATGGAATGAGTCTGACGAGTAAGATAGATGAACTGAGAACATTGATTAGCACACGGGGATATGATATTATTGTAATTGAATATGGTTCAATAAGGAAGGGCAAGCTGACAAAAATGTGTGTATTCAGTGGTAAATTTCATGAATCAAGGACCATTTACCTCTTATGGCCATTCCCTCGTCTCCTTTGGGGCAAAATGCATGTGACAGCTTCTTCCCCACTATCATCGGACTACTGAACAGACCAAGGGTGTGGTCCCGATCTCCCAATCCAACCTGTTTTGGGCCCTTGTATTTTTTTCTTTCTTTACAGCTGCAACTGTAATTTAGTAACACTTTATTCTGCACTTTGGTTAATTTTCCCTTCACACTGTGCTGTAGTTGTGTATGACTTGATTGTACAAAGACAAAAGGTGATATCTGTGCGATTCTGATAGCCCCCCCCCCCCCATTCAATTGGATTGTCACTAGTTTTAAAGGGAATATTGTTACTATCGCGCCTATTGATTATTTGAGTTTTTTTTTGTCGTGGGAATAAAGCCTTGTTACAGATAGAAATTTAGCAAAACAGAATACCCTGTGGTATCTTGAAAAAGATTTTTTCAACACATCAGTTTATGTGTACATTGTGATGAAAGTTGTATTTTAATTTGCTAGATATGACACTACTGCATAATACTTTAATAAAATAATTATTAAATTATTTGCTAGATATGACACTACTGCATAATACTTTAATAAAATAATGCTGAATTATATGTTTGCAAATTAAAAACAATGGGTTGCATGGCTATATATTGTTGAATATATAAATAATTTCCTTGTGAACTTTTGTTGGGACTTTCCTAATAATAACCTACATTATGTTGCCAGCTATTTAGAATTTAACTGCATCTTCTTTGGTGTATTGTGATTAAAATATACCATAGCTTTAATAGAGAGATGCATGATGGCTTTGGCATAAAGCCATCATGCAGCTTTAATAGCTGGAATTAATTGTTTTTAACCAAAGTTGTCCATCATCTTTTGTATTGTTATGGCAATAGCAAAGGAGGCGCAAGTTAGTTTTATGTGAAAGTTTAATAGCCTGTTAATGGCATCTGGAAGAACTAAGTAGATTCCTCAGTGTAATGTACTCTCAGTGCAGGAGCTTCCATGCGGTTCATTACGTTCATCATAAAGTTCATAAGTGATCGTAGCAGAACTAGATCATCAGCCAAACAAGTCTACCCCGCCATTCAATCGTGTCTGATCTAACTCTCCCCCTCAACCCCATTCTCCTAACTTTCATTCTTGTAATCCTCCCCTGGACCCTCTCCAACGCCAGCATATCCTTCCTCAGATATGGGGCCCAAAATTGCTCACAATACTCCAAATGTGGCCTGACCAGCGCCTTATGAAGCCTCAGCATTACAACCCAGTTTTTGTATTCTAGTCCTCTCGAAATAAATGCTAACATTGTATTTGCCTTCCTTACTACTGATTTGACTTGCAAATTAACTTTTTGGGATCCTGCACCAGCACTCCCAAACCCTTATGCACCTCTAATTTCTGGATTTTCTCCCCATTTAGAAATTAGTCTATGTCTACCACCAAAATGCATGACTCCACACTTTGCGATGCTGCATTACATCTGCCACTTCTCTGCCCACTCTCCCAACCTGTCCAAGTCCTTCTGCAGAGTCCCTGCTTTCTCTACACTACCTGCTCATGCACCTATCTTCGTCTCATCTGCAAACCTAGCCACAAAACCTTCATTCACCTCATCCAAATCATTGATAAACAACATGAAGAGCAGTGGCCCAGCACCGACACCTGCGGAAATCCGCTTGTCACTGACAGCCAACCAGAAAATGCCCCCTTTATTGCCACCCTTTGTCTTCTGCCATCCAGCCAACCTGCTATCCATGCTGGTGTCTTCCCTTTGATACCATGGGCTCTCATCTTCTTTAACAGTCTCACATTCGGCACCTTACCTAAGGCTTTCTGAAAATCTAAGTAAACAACATCCACTGCCTCTCCTTTGACTATCCTGCAATTTACTTCCAGTCTTGCCGCATGTGCAGTCCGCCAATTCGATGATAGCCCGTTGATTTTGAAGAGTTTATCTGTTGATTTTATGCTGTAGCCCACTGTGAATTTTGATCATTTTGCTGTTGATATATTACATTTTATTGCACAAGTTTATGATTCATTATGTGTTAGGGGAAACTCTAAATTGTCACCATCCTTGTTTCAGATTTGTAGCCACTATATCCTAAATTTAACACCCAAAAACTTAATTAATGAATTATCCATTTTGAGTCGGGATCCTTTTTCAGAATCCTGACACTTCTTCAGGGTCCCGACCTGAAAGGTCACCTGTCTTTGTGCTCCAGGGATGCTGCCTGACCCGCTGACTTATTCCAGTACTTTGTGCCTTTTTTGTTGTAAACTAGCATCTGCAGTTCCTTGTTTTTACATAATGATCTCTTATATGTCTGGATATTAGAATTGTGTTTCTTGCAAAGCAAAATATTAATAAACTGGAATTGTTCAGCGTAAACAGTCCCATTTAATGTTCTCTATTTTCTTTTGTAGCATGTCAGTGCAATGGCCATAGTACTTGCATCAATGGCAGCATCTGTGAACAATGCAAGAACCTCACTGTTGGAAGACGTTGTGAAGCCTGCATGCAAGGATACTACGGTGACCCAACCAATGGTGGCAGATGCCAGCGTAAGTACGAATGCAAACATGGTGCAATACCTAATATAAATTGACTTTGTCGTAAGTTAATGACAGGCACAGTCTTTTGTGTCTTTTTCAATATTGCTAGAACATGGTGGTTCATAAATTGTTTGCTGGAACCAGTCTGCATTATCTGTCTCACACGCCAGATTACTACCACGAGACATGCATCAATCGTAGAAATTTGGCAATTGATTACAAGAGGGACTGGCCCCTGTTGGGAGAAAAGCTATATGAAAGATGCAGTTTTCTCATGGGTGCAAGGATTATATTGAAAGGTGCTTGATGAGTTTTTACTGAAATTGATTAACATTTGTGTTATATTTAAATACAAAAATATTTTTGATGTTCGCGTTTTTGATGATTCTTTCCATTTGGCTTCCTTGCTTGTAGCCCAGATGTCTTATATGATTTTTCACGTACACTTGCAACTCATATTGGGCTGGTGGAAATTGAATTTTGGGTATCAAATGTATGTGCAAGTTGCTGGGCTAAACAGAATGTACAATGCAGCATCGATCTGCTGGAAATGTTTGTTCTGATGTTTGTGCAAGCTTAGGTACCATACGGCTCAGCTACATATGCAGGGTTCACAAATTTTAATTTTCCCAATCTTTAATTTTACTCAGATGTTTGTAAGGTTGCCAAGGTTGGCTTTGAAATTCGTAGCTTGAACATGAAAAATCAACCTGCTTTCTCTCATCTCACAAAAGCTAACATAAAAAATTGAGATGGGGAAGTTGCAGCTGTCAAACAAAAATGAACAAATTCTGCAAAGCCAACAAATAAATTCTTCAAAAGCTATTTCTTAATTTTAGAAAAATGCAACTGAGGCCCGAAAATATTTTGCTTTCAGTGACTTGGCTGAATTTTGGACCATATTTATCTCATTTCATGGTCTTATAATTTAGTGCTGAGTTTTGTATTTCCTGCTCAGATGTCCTGCACCTGAATCCTCAAAACTGACCCAAGGAATATGCAGAGCATCAATGTTTTCTGTTTGCTCTGTGCATCATTAAGAGTCCACTTTTTTGATGGTCGAGTTTTTCCTGGAATTGCCACACTCGCTTTTCCATGCCCATCTTTCACAGCTCTATGTACCGAAACCTTATTTGACTGGCACAAAGCTTTTGACCTCTCGAGGCACAGCGTGGTCATGGGCTGGGCCACCACTACGTTACTGAGGAACCCTGAATGGTTGAAAAGTTGCCATTGCTGTTAAATATGTGAGATAGTCAATATATGGCTAAGAGCTAATAACATTGAAATACATACGTAAAGAGAAAACGAGTTTTCTTAAATAGAAAATAGTTAATTTAAAACGCAAATAATTGAAAACGTTGAATCATTTATTTTGATCAAAAAGGCATCTCCCTTTCCCTTTCCCTTTTCCTCATCCACAGCTCCACACAAAGTGCATCCAGACTCAACCAACTCAGTACATCCCAGAGAGGCATTCATATGTGAAGAAGGTGGAAACGCTCTTAGGGACCTTTCTGGGCTGCCTTATATATTTGCTTTCGTAAACCTTTCTCCCAGTTCCTGCTTCAGGCTATCTAGAAGGATGAGTACGTTCAGCTGGGGAAGGACAAATTATTATGGCAGTGGCTCATTCATTTACAGCATGTTATGTGCTGAGAATAAAGCAAATGTTTGAAACCATCATGGGTACAGCCATTCGCAGGCTCTCAGCAATATTAAAAACAAGTGGTTTACCACGTGGCCTCATCTATCTTGGTGAGACCAAATCCAAGCCGGTTCACCGGTTTGCCAAGCATCTGTGTTCTGTCTGTTGTAGCCATCAGAATCTTCCGGTTGCCAGCCATTTACAGTCTCCTTCCTATTCCCACACTGTCTGTCAGGATAAGGCCAAACACAGGCTTGGAGGAACAGTACCTCATATTTCACCTGCAACACAATGGCATGAAAATTGTATTCTCCAATGCAACTTGCTATAAAAACATGGAGGGGACAGGGGACACAAATTTTTGGTGGCCGCGCGCGCATGCGCGCACTCACCCACATCATGTCCCGTCCCCATTGCCTGCTGACCGAATTCTCTCTCGTCCAATTGGCGCCCTCGATCAGCAGTCCCACCTCCATTGTCTCGCAGAAAGCGGAGACTTTAAAATCTGGATCACAAAAACTTGGGGAGGATGTCCCCCACCTCTCAAAACATGGCGGGGACGTGTCCCCTTTGCCCCCCCCCCCGGGTTTTCCGCCCCTGCTCCAATGTAAGATAACATGCAGCTCCTCTGTTTCTCACTCCATCCTCCTAACTACCCAGGTCCTCTCTTATATCCACTCCCCCCCCCCCCCGGCTATCAATTTATTTATTTTCTTCCAATGGATCCATTTTCTGTCGCAACTGCTCACCCCTTCCCTAACCCTGTTGTTCTTTTCTACCACCACTCCTCAATTAGTTCCAATCTTTACCCTTCTTTTCAATCAGATACCAGAATCTGCAGCCTTTTGTTCTCCACTTATTGCCTCCCAGCCACCATTGGCACCTCCACCCTTCCCTCCCCCAGTTGATTGTTATCTGCCATTCAACCTCTCCTCACCTGTATTCAACTATCGCTTGCTAGCTCTTGCCTCTTGCACCACCCTACCCCACTGTCCTTCCTCCCTTCTCTTGCCGTCCAGGTTAATGGTGCCATCTTGAAATGTCAACTGTCCATTCCCTCCACAGATGGTTCCTCATCCATTGTGTTCCTCCAGATGATTTTTTTAAATGTCTCAATTTTACGACTGGGAATACAAGCATTTAGAAAACTTTTGTTAGTGTATAACTGGAGGGAATGAGTTTGAGATGCATTTTTGGTATACTTGCATCTTGATCTGATCAGTGGTGAGGGTTATGACTTGATAGCATTAATTTGTTGGAAAGTCCGTTTCTCATTTTGGAGATAATCTTGTGTGGCACGAATGTTACTTGTTGTTGATCAGCCTGTGTCTAGATGTTTCAGTCTAGTTTCATGTCGTCATGGTCCGTTTCACTCTATATCACTTTTTGAAGAATTGCAAATGGTATTGAGGCTTGTGCCCCCATCGATGAATATCCCCTCTTATGACCTTCGGATGGAAGGTTGGTCATTGGTGAAGCAGTTAAGGGTGGCTGGGTCTGTGTGACTAGTATAAGGAACTCCTGCAGTGCTGTCTGACCACTGAGATGATTGAGCAGCAACAGCCACAAATCTCTTCCGTCGTGCGAAGCACAACCATTTTGTCTTAATGTTAGTTTTTTTAAGATCTTGTTGATGTCACACTTGACCTTGGTCAGGGCTCAAAGTGACTGAAACTCCTTACCAGTATGATAGCACTGCAAAGGTCACCATCCATTTCCCCACCAGTCGCATACCAGCCCATGTTGATCTTGGTCAACAGCATGATCAATGAAGTCTTCTGTCTATTTGCAGATGAGCAGACTGGTAGTTAGTTGGATTGGATTTGTCTTGCTTAATTTCAGTGTGATTTATTGTGATTAATTTCAAGGAGTTCTACTAGCTGAGACTCACACATTCTGGCGAGGTGGTCAGAGAAAAGTTGAAAGCATTGCTGCTGTTCTTTTCTGGCATTTGTGATAAATGATTTTTATTATCGTCTTGGTAAAGTAGCAGCATTTTAAGTCGAGTCTACAGCTGTTTTAATCACTGATGCAGGATGCTTCAATGATGAATTATGACTCGTTTATTTTGACAGATGCACTGTATTTGCACATCACGTTATCGACAGGGTGCAAAGTAACGCTTGGTTTTCTCTTCATTTATTGTCAACGTCCAGATTGAGCATTTTGCTGCAGTAAAAACATTGCTGATACTGAATGTGGCAAAATATTAGGTCATGGAGTTTGCTCCATGCCTTTGTGTTTAAAAGCAGCAATGTGGGTTGCTGTAATGCAGTAAAACTGTAATACAGTATGTTTGGGACTTTGTTGCCAGACTAGATTTTCTGAACTAAATGTTATTTTTATAAATATCGCTGCACACTATCGTTTATAAAAAAAAGTTTTATTGTATTGGTTGTGGAAAAGGCTATGAAACTGAAATGCAAGGCGGGCAGAAAAAGCGCTGTTGACTTTCGTCGTGTAACATTGTATCAAAATTTATATTGTTGGATTAATTGTGGCAGACCCTATTGATGCGATGGAAGTTCTTGCAGTTGTGACAGTGTATAGGTCTTCAACAGGTTGCTAACAAAGATCTAAGGTTCTTTGGTTGCAACAGGGTTCCTGTTCCTGAAGACAATTTAGAACCTGAACGGGGCAAATCGGAAATGATGGTTGCCTCGCACAATATTTCAATAAATAAACAAATTGCCCGACCATCGGCAATTAACACAACCATTCACACGTTGCAGCGAACTGAGTTCTCACGGGGTAGAAGATGCCTGCAGCTCCACAACAGCTGCAAACTCCATCCAATGGTCTCTCAGACACTCAATGGTATGAAAGGGCTGTACTCAAGTCAGGCATTTGTAACCTCTGGAGGACCTGGAATACACCAAGTATCACTGTTCCAGGCAGCTCTTTACACCACTGTAGAAGAGGCAACTTTCCTGCTGCAAGGAATGTTGCCAATGATTAAAGGAAGTGATATGGTGCTTTCTGGTTTGGTTTCTTATTACTGTCAGGTGTACCAAGACACAGTGAAAGTTTTGATTTGCATGCTGTCCAGGCCAGTTACAACATACATGAGCACACTCAGTAGTGCAAGAGAGAAAATAAACAGAATGCAGAATATAATGTTACATCTACAGAGAAAGAGCAGTTAAAAATAAGTGCAACGGCCACAATGAGATACTTTGGGAGATGAGGAAATCATCCGTATTTTTTAACGAATGGTTCAAGAATCTGATGATAGTGGGAAAGAAAGTGTTCTTGAATCTGGTGGTGAAGGGGGTGTGCCACTGCAGTGACCTAATCTGCGAGTTTAGAAGAGTTTGCCCTCGACTCAAACTCACAGCATGGTCGACACGAGGTCCTATGAGGTCACTGGAACTCTCCTTCATGCTCGAGGGAAGTTCCGGCCTCAGTTTGGTCGAGGAACATTTTTCAGCACTGACGGTCGATCCAGCTTGAGGTTTTTCTGGCAAGTGCCCTCAAGCTTGAAGGTCAAAGACAGTCGCTGAAAGTTTGCGTCAGTGGAACAGGCCCTAAAGAGCTTTTTCCCCACAGCAGAGGGAAAGAGAAAGGCCAGAGTGAGAGTGATCCTATTCTGCTGCTGGTTGGTTGCTATCCCAAGGCCGCTAGACTCAATGGGGTGGGATATGTGAGAGAGAATAGTTTACTTGACAAACTAGGCTCTGTTCACAACTCGTGGTTTATCCATCCATGTTTTCCATTTGGAAAACATTTGGTTTGACTCAGTCTGAAGATGGGTCTCGTCCCAAAACATCACCCATTCCTTCTCTCCAGAGATGCTGCCTGTCTTGCTGAGTTACACCAGCTTTTTGTGTTTATCCTTGCTTTGACTTATTTGTTACATAGACCTGCACACTCTTATTGGAATAAATCTATATTGGCAGTAGCATATTGATTTAGGTTGGCCACTGAATCTTTGAATAGGACCAGTCCACCACCTAAAATAAGTTATGCATGAGCTAATGTATTTCCTCACACAAATATTAGTATCTGGAATGGATCTTCATGTTTCAGTTTATGCTTATAAGCAGAGAGAAGGAGCTCAGCTTGATGATGAAAATCCCCTTCAAAGTATAGAAGTTTTACGTTCTGCTAGGGTACCCAGAAACACGGAGAAATTTGTTCCCTGTACATGAACCCAATTTTAAAATCCATAGTACTTTCAGAAATGTCTGAACAGTTACTTTGCCTTAAAAATCTGCCGACTTATTTCTCAATACACAAACTCCTGTTCATTAAAACATAGAATGCAACACCTTGATTATGTTTGTGCCAATGATTCACACAATTGAACAGAGCAAAAGACCTATATTTTCAAGTCAAATCACATATCTATGTTTTCCCCCAAGAGAGTCTATAAAAGGAAGATGTTCTGGAAATAGAAAGTTGTGTCCTTACTGTCACTGCTACAGAAAATTGATATGCAGACTTACATTCAAAAGTGTGCACTCTTTGACACTACTTAGGAAGTTTTATTTTATGATTAAATGCCTATTCCTAAAAATCAATACAATTCTAATACATCCTTGGAATATTGCCATCAATATTAAACGTTTTATTAGCTGAATGGGTGGAATGATTTTTTGGCACATACTTAAATCATACACTTTACAACCACAACTGGTGATTGGGGACTAATGTGTTCGTTTTTCAGCAACAAAAGATTAAAGACAGCTTCATATAATGAGACACTAATTAGCACCTATACATTATCTTTCTTCACTGAAAATGCTGCTTCATCTCTTGTGCTAAATGGATGAATGTAATGACAATGTTTGTCATTTTATGCAAATTACTTTCCTGTTATGACGGACATTTAATTGATGTTGCAATAAATGAAGCGTTGAATTTTAGGGTTGCCTTTGATTCTTGAAAGTATTGGCGGAGTGGGTGGGGGTAGAATAGAAACACAAAAAAATTGTTGCATGAGTAGGCCATTCTGCCCTTCCAGCCAGCACCACTATTCAATATGATCATGGCTGATCATCCAAAATCAGTACCCAGTTCCTGCTTTTTCCCCCCATATCCCTTGATTCTGTCAACCATAAGAGCTAAATCTAACTCTCTCTTGAAAACATCCAGTGAGTTGGTCTCCGCTCCCTTCTGTGGCAGAGAATTCCACAGATTCACAACTCTCTGGGTGAAAATGTTTTTCCTCATCTCAGTTCCAAATGGCCTACCCCTTATTCTTAAACTGTGAGCCCTGGTTCTGGACTCCCCCAACATCAGGAACATGTTTCCTGCCTCTAACGTGTTCAATCCTTTAATAATCTTATATGTTTCAATAAGATCCCCTCTCATCCTTCTAAATTCCAGAGTATACAAGCCCAGTCGCTCCATTCTATCAACATTTGACAGTCCCGCCATCCCGAGAATTAACCTCATGAACCTACGCTGCACTCCCTCAATAGCAAGAATGGGGAGTGAGGACGACCGTGGGGATCAACTTGTGAATGGGCAGAGTGGTCAAGGCTTATGACTCGAGAACATGCAAGTCTGTTGGAAGGTTGTCTCAAACAAAAAGCTTTGCCGAACTGGAGTGTACTGGGCAAATTGAGCTCAACATTCTGTTGATAAATTGCCTTTCGTGACTGAAAGTTATTCATTTTCAGCAATATTTAAATCAACAAACTAACTCATATCCATGGGTTTCTCAGCTTTCCTGAAACTTGCCAGTGAAAGCATAATGTGTTCAGTGATATTTGTGGGAGCTAATTGAAACCCGGGGAGCACCGAGGAGCAGTGGTAGAGTTGCTGCCTTAAAGTGCCAGAGACCCGGGTTCGATCCTGACTACGGGTACTGTTTCTTCGGAGTTTGTACTTTCTCTCTGTGACCATGTGGTTATCTCTGGGTGCAATGCTTTCCTCCCACGCTCCAAAGACGTACAGGTTTGTTGGTTAATTGGCTTGTGTAAATTGTCCATAGTGTACAGGATAGTGTTTGTGTCGGGGGTGATTGCTGGTCGGCGTGGATTCAGTGGACCAAAGGGCCTGTTTCCATGCTGTTTCTCTACATTCTGAAGTAAAGTTTAAAGTCTAATTGTGAGTGAAACTCTCTGCTGGGATGACCTGAGTTTCTGCCACAGGGAGAAACATCAAATTACAAAAGGGTGAGGTTGAGTAAATTGAAAATGCAGAGGTGGTCATTGATAGAGTTGGGCATCTATGCTAGCAAGGTAACTGGTTTGGGAAATTATATGGAGGAATCTTTGTGTGAACATTCCAATCCTTGAACTTCTTGATTTTGTATACTGACTTTTCCCTGCATTTCCACTGAGGATTACTGGTCTTCACTAATGGCAGTAATTCAATCAGCCAATTTTGTTCTTTTAAATTTGGGATATGGGTGACTGAAGGGCATTGTCCCTGACGAAGGCATGAGCCCCAAAACAGTCGGACTACCAACATGGTTGAAGGTAACCACATTTGTATCCTATGTATGAACGTACAGAACTATAATACATAAAGAAAATTAGTTATTGATCGTTGTCGATTGTTACAATTGAGAGTTGTGACTGTTTTGTAAAATGGACGACTACCATTTGGTCATTTCTACTCTGTTTGAAATGAGGTGAAAAAGGAGACAAATCCTTTAAACACATATCTTGATACAGTTCATTTTTAATTTTACTTGAGTAAATGAAAGTAAATTTAATTGCCATTGAGTCGAATGTGATGACAAATGTAGAATAAGTTATGTTGTAACATGGGCACAATGTAAATCGTGTTTTTATGTATTGATTTTTCAAACTGCAGCTTAAGAATTGGGCTTTATGTGAAATCATGGTGTAGAGAAATGGATAATTGATTAAATCATATGTAGTATTATCGAAGCAGCTAGTTCATATCCGAATCAAGGTATAAATGGTTAAAATGTGAGTTTAAGTTATACGTAGTTCAAAACATTTGTTGCTGCTTTAATAAAACCTGGGAAATGCAAACGAGAAAAGACCCAAACATAAATTAAGAGACACTAAAATTATAATTGAGTGTAAATGAAAAAACAAATCGTAGTGGACATTAGGGAAAACAGCAACAGTTCATCAGGTACATTCAGAGCAGGCAAAGCAATAAAGAGTAAATGGGATCCTTAATGAAGAGTGAACAGAAATGCTGATGTATGAGGTCTTCTTTAATTTGTTCTTGTCAATACAAACCAGGGAAAATATCAGCAGCATTCCCAGTTCTACAACCAAATCATAAGGAGATGCATTTGAGTTCATAAATTGTTTGTTAGGAATGAAATGTTTATTAAGATGGTGAAATGAAAATTCATAAACATTCTGCTAGGATAGAATGCTTCGTAGTGTACTAAAATAAATTAAGTTGGGAGCTGGGGGGTTGGTGTACTCTAAATCCATAGTTATTTGGATTCTGGGGTGGTAACAAAAAGATTGACAATATTTCCTATTCCATTCTTCAAAAAGAACAAATAAATGGCCCTAGGTGTGATAATTTGGTTAGTTCTACATCTATCATGGCTAAATTCTTGGATATTATACAGGAAGCATTTCTAAGGCAGCTGGGGGAGAAACAAAGTAATTCAATTATAAAGAAAGGATTGTGTCTATAATCCTTAATGCAATTACAGATGATCCAGTTACATTTGTTTTTCAAACTCACCAGGCTGATATATACCTTGAGTTTTATAGTGCAGTGACTCACAAATGCATTGAGTTGATTTCATAGTCATAATATAAATTCCTTCTACCTTCAAGAGTAAAGAATTGTTTAATTTGCATACGCATCAGGAATGGAAGAATGAATTTCCTATTTGCAGCATCTTAACAGGCACATTAACGCAACATAATAAAGAAATATACAATAATGCAATAAATGATCAGTTATGCCAGATAACCAGACATTTCAATAATATTGTAAGCTGAAGTACAAACTTATTGAAAGATCATAGTAGTTTGGTGCTGAGTTTGGGTTGTGCAGGTTGATTCCAGAGCAGGGAAGAAGCTGGTCTTGAACCTGGAGAAAACATTTCTCAAGCTCAACCTAATGATCAGGATGTTAGCTGCCTTCTTGAGGCAGCGTTTTTTGTAGATCCCTTCAATGGTCAATGTCCTTGATGGACCGGGCAGAGTCCACAACTTTCTGCAGCTTCCTTCGTTCCTGGGCATTTGAGTTATTGAATCAGGTCCTAAGGTAACCAGTCAGTCTGCTTTTCACCCTGTGCCTGGTGAATGTTTGACAGAGTGGGTTCAGAGACATGCTATGTGTTAATTTTTAGGAAGTCATCAATCTTATTTACAATGTGATGAGAATTCTGGAGCTAGAATCTTGGATGATGTCAAGTCATGCAGGTGATGTCAAATTATGTGAAAATCAAAAGATTTGTTTAATATTGTAAATTCAATAAGTTTATGAAAAGGAAAAATGTACTGAGGGGGCTAAGGTTTCAGCAAAAGAGCAGAACAAATTAGATAATTCTAAGCAGGCACAATGAACTAAATCCCACTGCTGTATCATTCTCTCATTCTGCAAGATGAAGTGAAGCATCAGTGAAATAACTCTACATTTGCTGGTGTCAGATACTAGTATACATACATGGTTAGAATAGATATGAATTTCATCTTTCCAAAGTTTTGTTCTAAAGAAATTGAAACGTGAATTTAAGGATATTTTTTTTAATTTTGTGAGGAAAGCTAGCTTGATATACTTTTATCACTAGAAGTGAAAATACTAACTTTCATTGTTGGGAATGAAAGTACCATCAAGAGTAACGTTGAAATGCTAACAGCATCTACATCAACCATGAAAATATTTAACGATTATTGTCTCATGTGAATGATTATCCTGTAACGGCAATAATTCATGCATTTATCTAGCACCTTTTAAACATGATACCTTTTAATACAGTTCCAAGATAATTCAGAGGTGTTATTATTAAATAATACTCGGCAAGAAAATAATATGCCGAATTGAGTAGACTTGCTGGCAGGTTTGCAAGGAACTGTCATCACATCAGCCTGCTGCTGTGTCTCAGCTGATTTATCATTGGAGCTTTATATGCACATTTGACCAATGCAGACATTTGTGATCAGCTGGAGTTCAGATGTTGATACATTTGAACTGCTGTTGCGCCACAAGATTAGCCGGGACGCCCAGCTACAGAGCATTAATGTGCAGTGTGCATGGGTGTCTAGTGCACTAATGGCAAATCCATTTATTCAAATCTCCTCACTGATCCAGCAGGGAAAAGACACGGTATTTGTTATTTAACCTAATTAATATAAACCACGATAGATTTTACTTTAATGGTGTTTTACTTGAAGAATGCATGAGAGGTCAGAATTGGAAGAAATCAGATGTCTGAAAGTTGCAGAGCTGGAGAGAGAGGAATAAACATCAAGGAACAAGGAGAGAGCAAAGAACCATTTGATCAAATTAGAACATGCAAACGATCCAAAACTGAGCTGTCGCTCCTTCACCCTCTTCACGACAAAGACCACCATCTCCTTATTCAAACACAAAGGATCCTAAGGGGACTTGACAGGGAAGATATTGAGAAGCTTTGACCAATGTGAGAGCCACAAACTAAGAAACATAGTTACGAGATAAGGGACTGGTCACTTAAAAGTGAGATGGGACGAAAATGTTCTGAGGGTAGTGAATCTTTGCAAACTTCCTGTCTGGGGTGGTAAAAGCCAGTTCATTAGATAATTATTTAAAAGATTTAAATATGTTGTGCTGCTGAAGCTTTTGGCAAGAAACATTAACCCACATTAATATTTTTGCAATGACCAATGTTTTTAGAGACAAAAGAAGTGTAAATGTATACCAATGGTGAAGTATTAATTAGCTTGAGGTGCAGAACCAATGAACATTTTGGATTGAGTATTTTACCCTGAACTTAAAACAAAATCTCACAAGGAGCAAAATAGCGAGGCAAGCAAGAACGCAAGCAAATTGTGAAATTCAATTACATGTACTTATTCTGCAGAATATTGAGTCCAAGTGTGCTGCACTAGATGCCCAGGATAGGTCAGCCACCATCAGACATCTTTCCAGATGAAAGTACTTGATCCATTAGAGACTAAGGAAAGTAACAGCCCATGGTGATGCTTGATGAATTATTTGCTGAGGTTGGGAGTTGACTCAGCTTCTGTTTATGCCCTGTGATCACTGCAAATGTCCAACTCCACTCTTTGGTATTCCTTTTTTCTTGGCTGTCTGTGTACAGTGGTCATTTATCTTTAGCGGTGAATAGGTTTGTCATCAATCTCCTGAATGGCTGCTTTTTGCTCGGTGAATTGGCTGGGGGCAGATTGCCTGGAATTATTCGGGCAGCAATAGCATGAAATAAATGTGTAGATTGATGCAAAGAATTAAGACTTTTTTAATTGAAATAGTTTCAATTGGTTCATCATAATCAAAACTGCTTGGGGTTCAATGAGGCAGAAAATATACAATAAATATACAATAATTGACAGAAATGGAATTATGTGGGGAAACGGCAGGACTTTGAAGTGCATGTCCACAGATCCTGAATAGTAGTCGGACAGGCAAATAAAGTGCTCAAAAGGTATATGGGATGCTTTACTTTATGAGCTGGGATATAGAATATAAGAGTAGAGAGGTTGTGCTGGAATTATATATAATATGAGTTAGGCCAAGCTGAAGTGTTATATATAGTATTTGACAGGTTGCTGAGAAGATTTACAAACATGTCACCAGAACTGGATAACTATTGTGATAGGGAAAGACTGGATAAGACTCCAGGTGTTTTGAAGCACTATTAATATTGATACGGGCGTCATCTAGCATCAGTATCATTGGATGTTGTTTTTGAGTGTTTCAGAACAAGGGTTACTCGTATACATTATTTTTTAATTGCTCCAAGTGTTTCAAATGTTTTCCACAGTCCCTTTATTCATAGTGTCACTCACATATTTACAGGGAAGAAGGTGCAATTCATTAAATAGCAGGAGGAGGAGAAATGGAGATGAGATCTCATGGCCAGCTTTATGATTATGGTTATATCAAATGAGCTGTCAGAGGTTGTAGTTGATGCAGTTCAGTGATGGAAAGGGGTTTTAGGAACTAGGGGTATGCTAAGGTCCGTGAGGCTGAGGTTGGGAAGGAAGGGGTAGGGGTTGGGAAGGGGTAGACGCTATAAGCCCCGAGATGCCAAGTTCTGTCAATGCCCTCGGAGACAACGGCTGATTGGATGGGAGGAGACCGATTTGTTGATTGGACGGGAATTTTAAGGGAAGCTGGTCGGTGATTGGACGCAACCCCCTTAGAGACAGCGGTTGATTGGCCGCCAAATATTCGGGCACAAAAAATTGACAAATAGTAAAATAAAAAAATCGGAATTCTGATTTAAATCTGATTAAAAAAAGTACATAGGGTGGGTATCAATTAATTCTAGACAACAGATTAAAAAAAAAAATCTAACCCCATGAAATCAGTCAGGGTGTATTATGATGTGTTCTACAGTATGAAGTGTACAGCAAAACTTGCACTTCCAGCGTGGTCTATCGTGTTGTTTCTTCAGTGGACCACGGATTTATTTTAAGAGCAGAACATAATGTGCTGGAGAACTCACTAGGTCAGGCTGAATCTATGGAGGGATCTATTCCTCACCTATTCCTCCTCTCCAGAGATGCTGCCTGACCCGCTGAGTTACTCCAGCATTTTGTGTCTGTCTATGGAGGGAATGGCTAGGCGATGTTTTGGGTTGGGTCCCTTCTTCAGGCATTTTTTAAGGGGTTGGGAAAGATTGAAAATTTCATGTATTTAAATGTGTTGTTACGAATATAACTAGTAGTGTGGGAGAAAATTCCACAAGCTATAATTGCCACATAAATACCTAAAAGTAGAAATGTAGAAAGTTACAGCGTGTAAAAAAAATAGATATTACGAGCTTGGTAGTCTCCTTGTACCAATCAAATGCCAAATTCAAAATTCTATATTTTGAAAATGGGCAAAGCAAAAAGTAGCATGTTCTCTAGAAAGGCTTATCCGAAAATAATTGATTGGAAGGGAATGATTTTCAGTCAGGAAGTCTGTATCATTCAGTCAGTGAGCTCGCAGTCCGGAGCCCTTCTCCATTACCCCTCTACATAAAAACAAAGTGTCAATGCATCTTCAAGGTCTACTAATCCACCCGTTGCTTCAGTTGCAGGTACAGCTGAAGGGATTTGGCGCTCAGGCGACGCTATGAATTTATATGAATTTAAAAAATCCGATATGTTTAAATCGTTGACAAGCTACAACCACAATGCGATAAATAACACTAAATATAACTGAAGCAAACTAAGGCAAACAGAAAAATTAACCTTGAAGGTGAGAGAGAAAGCAACACACAAATTATTTTAAAAAAAATCATATAACATCCCTAAATGACGGGTACAAATGCCTAAATAATTACTAAATAACATGGGTGGACAAAAATGCTGGAGAAACTCAGCGGGTGAGATGCTGCATCAACCGCTGAGTTTCTCCAGCACTTTTGTCTACCTTCGATTGTTCCAGCATTTGCAGTTCTTTCTTAAATTAACGTGGGTGAATGACTGTACCAACACACAAGGAAGAAGCCCGTGCTCGCGGTCCGGAGCCCTTAATGACAGTAAGTTTGAAGGAATTCTCCGATGAATTTTATTCAAAGGAACACGGCGTCATTAATACATGGTCAAAACACAATTACATTTACTGAGGAATGTGGATCGATGTATTGACGATGACACATTGTATAACTACGTGTTAACTACTGGCTGTTAACAAGTGCTAATAGTGGTAGTTAACAAATCGTTTTTGTCTCTTGGCCGGTGCAGCGGTGACTCGTTGTAACGATTATCCATGGTCGTTTAAAAAAAAAAATCCCTATTTAATAACTCTGTCTCCCTTCTTGTACAGAAATTGGACATAAACTGGGAACTGAAAAGTAGGGGAATGCTGTCCCCCTGCGTACCCCCCCATTTCCATCACTGATGCAGTTACCACCTCAAAAAACGCAGACAGATCTATGAGACAGGTTTCCATTGAAGAAAACCATGCTGACTCCCTCTAATCAGTCTCTGTCTTTCAATTAAACATTAAGTCGGTTCCTTTGAATTTTTTTCAATACTTTGGCTACTCCTGATTTAAGGTTCACTGACCTGTGGTTCTCTGGCTTATACCAACTGTGCTTCCATTAATCTACTCCTCCTTATTCTTATCTCCCAATTTCTTCAGACCATAAGGCACTTAACATTCCTGTAATGGGTCTCCTTATCTAAATGTTCTTGGACTGACTGTTATAACTAGAGAGGCCAGCACTGTTCCTGCCTTGTTTTTGAACAAGTATGCCAGCAGGTTTTGCCAGATTAGAACACAGAGCATAGAATAATATAGCCCAGGAACAGGCCCTTCAGCCCACAATGCCTGTGCCGAACATGATGCCAAGAGCAAGCCCTAATCCGCCTCCCCCCACCCCCCATCAGTCTGAAGAAGGGTTTCAGCCTGAAACGTTGCCTATCACCTTCGCTCCATAGATGCTGCTGCACCCGCTGAGTTTCTCCAGCATTTTGTGTACCCTCCATTTTCCACGCCCTAACTGTCTGCACCTAATCCATATCCCTTCATTGCTTGCATATCCGTGTGCTTATTCAGAAGTCTCTTAATTGCCACTATCGTGTCTGCCCCCACCACTATCCCCAGCTGTGAGTTCCAAGTCTCTGTTTTAACAGTGCAAAGTATTATCTTCAGCCGAAGCGTACACAAATGGTAAGGTTATATAGTTGTTACTCAAATATTTTAGTGATTACATGCTCAGGTTCAAAGCTGATGCTTTATGGGCCTGTCCCCCTTCGGTGACTTTTTAGGCGACTGCAGGAGACCATGTTCGCGGGTGGTTGCCGGGGAGTCGCCTTCATGGTCGTGAGGAGTTCCCGCATTCTGGGAACTAGCCGCAGCCTCATTATGGCCGCCGTGAATTTTTCACCATGTTGAAAAATTAGCGGCGACTAGCATGAAGCCGCCAGGGAGAGTAGCGAGAATTCTCATGCCGTGGGTGGGTCGACAAGAGGTCCTAGTGGGTTGCCAGGAGGTCGAAGGTTCTCCTATGTTGTAGCTGGTGCTGACCAGTGAATTTCATTGGTCAATTGGGAAAAAAAATTAAGCAGTACTTTTCAGAACAAAGGATAACCGACATGTTAAATGTCTGCCGAGCTTCACAGCCCTGTATCTCTGGCTTCTTAAAAGTTATCTCCACTCCTTCTCCCTCCTTCTCCCCCTCTCTCCCCCTCCCACTCCCCCCTCTTTTAAAGGACTTACCATACACTGTGCTAGCCGTCTTAATTACAGCGCCAATCTTCCTGTTCATTGCGGTGTGTGTCTGTATCACCTTGGCTTTGCACCGTGTGAATTACACTCAGACAGCGCTCCCTTGCTTGCCCTGTTCCCTGCCTGCATAACGGACTGGTGAAGGAAGCGATGTGTGTGTGCGTGTGCATGTGCGTGCGTGTGTTCCAGTCTGACAGTCGCCGTTCCAGTTGCCGGTGTTTTAGGCGACTGCCGGCAACTTGGCAGTCGCCTGAAAAATTGCCTAAGTGGGACAGGCCCAAAAGGCTGATGTTTCTAAAACCTCCGTACCAACTTATCTGGTGCTGTCATCAATGCAAATCTTATATTTGTTCATATTATGAGGAGAAACTCATTAAAGCAATTCTTCAGTCTTATTAAGTTATCTGCATGTCACAGGAGAAGATTATTTTTAAAACACACACACACAACCATCGCACTGCAAATTTGATAATTTCACACAGTGTTTTGAAAATCATTCCCTACATTTAGATTCCTTTATCCTTGTTCACTAAATCCCAATGAGTTTGTCTTCTGCAATTAGTAATGGTAATGAAACATTTATTAAGAAATACAGCCATATAAATGATGGTGGTCAGCAACAATATTATTAATAGGATTTTAATGGGCAAGGTATCATTTGCTGAGCTGAATATTTCTTCACGGGGAAAATTAACTGACTGAGGCAAGACTTGTTCTGGAATATTGACTAATTAAAGTTAGCCATCATGTGGAATTGAAGACAGATTTCATTATACTCCAATTGAATTTGTTATTAATTCACTAACACTGCAGTATTGTTCATTTGTTGGTGTGAGCATTTCCCTTTTATTGCTTCAGTTGCATTAAGATTGTATGCTTTGAGATTTCAAAAAATTCATCTTTATTGCTCTTTGGATTTAATCAACACTGCCATTTTTTCAACAGTTCCGATAATATATAAATATACCTTTGTTTAAACAAAAAAAGCAATTTTGCACATTCTTTCCTTCAAGTACCATATATAATTACATAAGAACATGCAAGATTGGAAAGAGTTCTCTTGGCTGATTCTTGTATTCAAAGAACCAAACACAATGTAATCATTTACCTTAAGCTGCAATCACTATTGAAAGCCTTTGCTGTCATGTGTGAAATAGTTAAATCTCATCTCCAAATTGAATTGCTCTGATCTGGGCTTCATATCATATTCACCAACGGCAGTTTTCAAGCCCGATAAATAGTGGTACAATTTATTTCTTTATTTGTTAAAAAAAAGACAATAACCATTCATGTTATCTTGATTCAGATTTTTTTCCAGTTTAAGAAAATAAAGTGATATTTTAGATATCAGAGAATTCTGATCGATCATTGTTGTCTGCACCTTTTCCAAAATTGTCTTAGTACTTAGAGATGCAGTGTGGAAATAGGCCCTTCAGATTATCAAGTCGATGCCAACCATCAATCATCTGTTCGCACAAGTTCTCTGTTATTCCACTTTTGCATCTACTCGCTATAAACCCGGGGCAATTTACAGCAGCCAATTATCCAACAAACCTGCATGTCTTTGGAATGTGGGAGGAAACCAGAGCACCTGGAGGAAACCCATGTGGTCGCATGGAGAAATTAAAAAAAGAATGTGCAAAATTGCATTAAAAAAGGATATTGCCATACTGTTTGTACTGCAGTGCATACCTATGCTTCGAATGGGGACAAATATATATGTCACGTTCTGTGAAGTGTGTACGATTGAGTGAGATTTTGATCCACAATCCAATTTTCTTTATTGCCACTTGATTTTGCCAATAACTATGCACCAATACTTCAGATCCTCTCCTCTTTCTGTCTAATATAAGCTTTTAGTGTAGTTCCAATATTTATTGGCACTTGTTGACTGAATTCTATTTTCCATTTTCCAGCTCCATTTAACAGTCAATCCCCTGCTGCCATCTATTCCAAAAATATTGTGACCTTACTGAATAAAATTTCTTCCATTCAGTCAATTTTGGTTTCAGCTGATGCATTTTAATTGTCTACTTCTGAAAACTTTTTGCCTTTCAAAGTTTCTTTCCTCATTGTGCGCCTTCCACACACGTATGCTGTGCACTTGCGTGTAGCCTGGATTTTTTTAGATCTTAGCCAGGCACTGGTATATTTGCCTCCAATCATTTCTAGCTCTGCCATCCCTAACTTTCTCCCTCATAATTTTCTATTGCTCCAAAAGAGCTTGTCATTTTATGTGACCTTTACTAATGCATGCAGATGTTTCTCTGGACTGCCTGCAGTGCAATGTCATCATTACCTTGGCCATTTCCGCAGTTGCAGCTTTTTTAATGGCCTTAATTCACTTCTTCACATAACCTCCCAGCTCCATCTATCTTCAGAGAAAACAACAACTCCATTGTTGGAAATCTGTATTTAGGAAAAGGACAGTGGAGGATAAGAGTGATCTAAGAAGAACATTCTAAGCAACTGTCAACATTTCTTTAGACAGATAAAAAGAAAATCATTTGCACAATTTAATCTGGATTCCTTATACAGTGCCCTCCATAATGTTTGGGACAAAGACCCATCATTTATTTATTTGCCTCTGTACTCCACAATTTGAGATTTATAATAGAAATATAAATCCCATCCATATAAACGGGACTGAGGTGGAGCGGGTCTCCAACTACAAATTCCTCGGGGTACACATCTCGGAGGATCTGTCCTGGTCCCTCAACACCTCAAAGCTGATCAAAAAGGCACAGCAGCGCCTTTACTTTCTGAGGAGGCTCAAAAAAGCCCACCTGTCCCCCCCAGATCCTGACCAACTTTTACCGCTGTACCATCGAAAGCATCCTGACCACCTGCCTTATGGTATGGTACAGCAGTTGGACCGTGGCAGACAGGAAGGCACTACAACGGGTGGTGAAAACCGCCCAGTACATCATCGGTGCCCCGCTCCCTGCCATGGATGCCCTCCACCGAAAACGGGTGTCTGAAGCGGGCCGGGAAGATCATCAAGGACCCCTCCCACCCTAACCACGGACTGTTTGCCCTCCTACCATCAGGGAGGCGGTACAGGAGCCTCAGGTCCCGCACTAGTAGGATGAAGAACAGCTTCTACAACAACACCATCACACTGCTGAACTCGGAGTCCTGCCGATAGATTTCTCCAGTCTCTCCGTCCACATTGTCTGCACCCTGTATTTATTTTTCCATATTGCTATCACTGCACTCTGTATTTATTTTCTATATTGCTATCACTACGAACGACGCTAAACTGCATTTCGTTGTACCTATACTTGTATTTGTGCAATGACATTAAAGTTGAATTGAATTGAATTGAATAACATGTGGTTAAAGTGCACATTGTCAGATTTTATTAAAGGGTATTTTTATACATTTTGGTTTCACCATGTAGAAATTACAGCAGTGTTTATACATAGTCCCTCCATTTCAAGGCATCATAATGTTTGGGACACATGGCTTCACAGGCGTTTGTAATTGCTCAGGTGTATTTAATTGCCTCCTCAATGCAGGTATAAAAGAGCTCTCAGCACCTAATCTCCCCATCACCTTTGGAAACTTTGATTGCTGTTTCTCAACATGAGGACCAAAGTTGTGCCAATGAAAGTCAAAGAAGTCATTATGAGACTGAGAAACAAAAATAAAATTGTTAGAGACATCAGCCATACCTTAGGCTTAACAAAATCAACTGTTTGGAACATCATTAAGAAGAAAGCGAGCACTGGTGAGCTTACTAATCACAAAGGGACTGAGAGGCCAAGGTAGTCCTCCACAGCTGTTCACAGAAGAATTCTCTCTATAATAAAGAAAAACTCCCAAGCACATGTCTGACAGATCAGAAACACTCTTCAGGAGTCAGATGTGGATTTATCAATGACCACTGTCCGCAGAAGACTTCATGAACAGAAATACAGAGGCTACACTGCAAGTTGCAAACCACTGGTTAGCCGCAAAAATAGGATGGCCAGGTTACAATTTGCCAAGAAGTACTTAAAAGAACAACCACTGTTCTGGAAAATGGTCTTGTGGGCAGATGAGATGAAGATTAACTTATATCAGAGTGATGGCAAGAGCAAAGTATGGAGGAGAGAAGGAACTGCCCAAGATCCAAAGCATACCACCTCATCTGTGAAACACGGTGGTGGGAGTGTTATGGCCTAGACATGTATGGCTGCTGAAGGTACTGGCTCACTTATCTTCATTGATGATACAGCGGCTGATGGTAGTAGCATAATGAATTCTGAAGTGTATAGACATATCCTATCTGCTCAAGTTCAAACAATTGCCTCAAAACCCATTGGCCAGCGTTTATTCTACAGCAAGATAATGATCTCAAACATACTGCTAAAGCAACAAAGGAGTTTTTCAAAGTTAAAAATGGTCAATTCTTGAGTGGCCAAGTCAATCATCCGATCTGAACCCAATTGAACATGCCTTTTATATGCTAAAGATTAAACTTAAGGGGACTAGCTCCCAAAACATGCATAAGCTAAAGATGGCTGCAATGCAGGTCTGGCAGAGCATCACCATAGAAGACACCCAGCAACTAGTGATGTCCATGAATCGCAGACTTCAAGCAGTCATTGCATGTAAAGGATATGCAACAAAATACTAAACATGACTAGTTTTATTTACATTACATTGTTGTGTCCCAAACATTATGGTGCTCTGAAATGGGGGGCGGGGGGGGGGGGGGGGGGGACAATGAATAAATACTGCTGTAATGTCTACATGGTGAAACCAAAATGTACAAAAATGGTCTTTATTAAAATCTGACAATGTGCACTTTAACCACATGTGATTTTTTTTCTATTCCAAATTTCAAATTGTGGAGTACACAGGCAAATAAATAAATGATGGGTCTTTGTCCCAAACATTATGGAGGTACAGAGAGTATGGAAACAATTGGGAAATCAAAGAAAATATTTTGCCTTCACAAAAATATCCTGGAAATAGTGGAAACTTCAGGCCCAGAATGAATGAGGAGCTGAGGGTATTAGCACCTGTACATTAACTAAAAACCTAAAAAAATATATATAGGTAAAAGCTGCTAAATAACCAGGACCTGATAATGTATATCCCTCAAGGTTCTGAAAGAAATGGTTTTGCCGATGGTAGGTATGTTTGAGAATGATTTGTGAAATTCCATTGAACAGTTTCCAAGAAATTTGATGTCAGCAAATGTAATCCCACAATTTAAGAATGGAGAGAACAAGGAAACAAATAACTGTAGACCTGTTACCTGATATCAGTAGTAGCAAAAATGCTAGAATTTATTCTTATGGAAGTGATAACATGACATTTAAAAATCAATTGGGCAGAGGCAACAGTGATTTGTGAAGGAAAATCAGTTTGGACAAATCTGCTAGCTTTTGAAATTGTACTTCATAGCATAGAGAAGAGGAAAACCAATGGTTACGGCTTCGACTTTGGGAACACTTGCAATACAGTGACACACAAGTAGTCATTACAAAAAAATGAGCAGCTTGTTTTGGGGGGATTAAAAATTAATGAATGGACAACTATCAGCTGGATAAACAGTTCATTTTTGAGCTGAGAGGGGGTGAAAAGTGGAGTGCAGTGGGAACTGTGACAGGTCTCCAAATCTTCACAATCTATGTCAATGATTTGGATGTGGTTTAATGTGTCCTGGTTTGCTGAACATTGTGGGAAAATGCAGAGGAGCTTTTTGGTTAAGCAGTTTATATCCACGGACAATGTCATGGCTGATGGAATCTAGTTTTGGTAAAAATTAGGACGTTGACTTTGGTTGAAAAATAATGTATGCTTTTCACTTGTTTCTTTTTTTTTCATATTTACTGGGTTATCCGCTGCTCCTTTTCTTAACAAAATTTGCCCTGGCACAATCTTCAAAAATGTCACTTATTTTTTGTTAAAGAAAGAACTGCAGATACTGAAAAAATCGACAGTAGACAAAAGTGCTGGAGAAACTCAGCGGGTGAAGGAATAGGTGACGTTTCGGGTCTGAAAAACGATCTCGTCCCGAAACGTCACCTATTCCTTCGCTCCATAGATGCTGCCTCACCCGCTGAGTTTCTCCAGCACTTTTGTCTACCTTAATTTTTGTTAAATCATTTTTTTCACCATTCTACTATATTCCCCATTCTCCATGGTTTCCTTAGTTCTGTGTACATTTTTTCTTTCTGCTATTGATATTGTTTGCAGTATCTTCTGGCATGCAGAGGTTGTTGTAGAAATGCCAGTTATTCACATTGGTGTTCGTTATTGGACTTCAATTGCTGCTAATATCCTATAATAAAGGCTTCTGTTGATTTGCTTTTTGTCTGGGGCAGTGTCACAGGATCACTTAGCTTATGCCAGACCATCTGTGACTACTGTAATATTGACCTTTGTCTCATTGGTCCTTGTTAATTAATTGCATGTAGCTTCACATTCAGTTTCCTTCAACTCCATTTACTGTTCATTGATCCATAGATTTTCCTTCAAGATTTACGAGGATGTTGGCAGGACTAGAGGGTGAGAGCTATAGGGAGAGGTTGAGTAGGCTGGGTCTCTATTCCATGGAGCGCATGAGTACGAGGGGTGATCTTATAGTGGTGTACAAAATCATGAGAGGAAGTGATTGGGTAGATGCACAGAGTCTCTTGCCCAGAGTAGGGGAATTGAGGATCAGAGGACAAAGGTTCAAGGTGAAGGGGAAATATATTGAATAGGAATCTGAGGGGTACCTTTTTCACACAGAAGGTGGTGGGTGTATGGAACAAGCTGCCAGAAGAGGTCGTTGAGGCTGGGACTATCCCATTGTTTAAGAAACAGAGAGATAGGTACATGGATAGGACAAGTTTGAGGGAAGAGCAGGCCAGTGGGACTAGTGTAGCTGGGACATTGTTGTGCGCAGGTTGGGTCGAAGGGCCTGTTTCCACACTGGATCACTCTATGACTCTATTGCAGTGTAAAGGCAGTCCTAATTGAATTCCTCAAGAAAATATCTTAAATTTTGCCATGAAATCCGATTTGTAAACTTATCTGTATGGTGGCCTCCAATAGGTTTTCTCAAGTGTTAGAATTTGCCCACCCCATTTTTGATCCCTGTGGTAGTCTGTTTTCAACCTATCTTACTAAGACGTGATCCAAATTCATTCTTATGTGTATAATGGATAATAAGAATCTAAAATTGGCAGTATATGGACTTAATACTATGTAGCACTGTGAACAGTGGGGAACACAGGGCTGATCAACTGATGGGATATGGTCATTAGCATTTAGTTGATATTTATAAAGGTAGGTTAAAAACATGGGAGTATTCGGTAACTTCTGAAAATTAATGTGGATGATGGGTTTCAGAAACAGATGGACCAAAGAAGGTTGGTATAAGTGACAAGTGATGTTTATCATGATTTTGGAAAAGCTGTTAATTTATGCACAAACACAAAATATTGCCCATATGTTTTGTCACAAAAGCTGTTAATTTGCAGAAATGGTCTACGCTTGCCTTCACTTGTGTGTGTAGTTATAATTGAAAGGGAGCTCGATAAATTTAGCTAAATACCTGTTGTTTCTTGTTAATGTTTCAAATATTTAAAATGCATATTCAGTGGATGGTGGGCAAATTATTTGGCTGGAATCAATATTATGAACACCTGTTACAATGCTCCCTTTGTAGATTATTATAAACAGTGTTGGTTTCCAATTTAGTAAATTAATCACATCACCATTTTGACAGCTGGTAGAGCTGCTGCCTCACAATCCCAGAGACCCAGGTTCTATCCTGACCTCAGGTGCCATCAGTGTGAAGTTTGCATGTTCACTCTGTGATCACATGGATTTCCTCCCACATCCCAAAGATGAAGAGACTTGTAGGTTAATTGTAAATGGACTGAGTCTGTAGGGAGTGCAAGAGGATGGGATTACACAGAACTAACATGAACAGGTGATCGATCAGTGGTTGGCATGGACTTGGTGGACCATTGGGCCTGTTTCCATCCTGTATCTGCAAAATAAAAGAAACTGACTGGGTTTGCATAACCTGCATTTGTATTTTTTAATTATTAAACTTTTTCCCTTTGCTTTATTGCAAAATGACCCTTGTTTGCATGTATACTTAGTTTGTTATGCCAAACGAACCTTTGTGCTACACCAAGAACTAACATTTATTTTTATCTTATGATTCCTGATTGAGATTAATTTTCAGTTTATTGTTTGGCTTTGATTTCCCCAAAGCAAAGACTTTGAAAGAAGTTCCATGAAAGAAGCATAAACATTTTAGGAATCGTGCTTTTAGTTTCTCTAAGTTCAAGTTCAAGTAAGTTCAAGTTCATGTGAGTTCAATGTCATGTGTCCTTGATAGGACAATGAAATTCTTGCTTTGCATCAGCACACAGAACATAGAAGGCATTTACTACAAAACAGATCAGAGTGTCCATATACCATATATAAATATATACACACATGAATAAATAAACTAATAAAGTGCAAATAACAGATAATGGGTTATTACTTATCAGAGTTTTGTCCGAGCCAGGTTTAATAGCCTGATGTCTGTGGGGAAGTAGCTATTCCTGAACCTGGTCGTTGCAGTCTTCAGGCTCCTGTACCTTGTACCTGAAGGTAGCAGAGAGATGAGTGTGTGGCCAGGATGGTGTGGGTCTTTGATGATACTGCCAGCCTTGTTGAGGCAGCGACTGCAGTAAATCCCCTCGATGGAAGGAAGGTCAGAGCCGATGATGGACTGGGCAGTGCTTACTTCTTTTTGTTGTCTTTTCTTCTAAGAACCATGAATTTACCTGATCAAGAAATCTGCAATAACTCTTCTATTTATTCTCCGCAATAAAGGGCAAGCATTCTGAAATCCACGTGAAACTTGATCTGTAATGTGAATTAAAGCCATCAATATTTTTTCAGATAAAATGTATGTGTGTTTGATGTAGAAAATTTTCCAGCTGCTTTTCAGAGACAAATTGAATGTGAACAGATGTGGAGTTATAGTGGGAAAGATGAAACAAGATGTGCAATATCATAGTAGAAAAAGTTTAATGAGATTATTAAAAGTGGGAGCAAAAGTTGCCATGGGGTTTAACTCTTGTCTTGAACAGCTTTAATTGCTTTGTCTCCATGGTAATTTAGTTAGGTTCCAACTCATATAGTTTATGTCATTCCATAAGTTTTCAGAGGTGTGTTGTGGACCATGATCAAATGTAGTTGTGATGTCAGATATTGAAATTCAAGTTGCTCAGTTAACAGAAAAGGAAGTATGTCAGAGAATATGTACTCAAATGTAATCTTTAATGGTCCTCCTACAAATTTGCAGAGGTTCTAACCCAATGCTGACAGTGTGAATAGTTCCGTTGTTGGTTTAAAGCTCTTGAGCAAAGTCTGCTTGAGTAGTCTCAGTACCATTCCTAGTGGAGTTTAGTTTAATTTAGAGATACAGCACGGAAATAGGCCCTTTGGACCAGGAATCCCCGCACACTAACACTATCCTTCACACACTAGTGACAATTTACAATTCTACCGAAGCCAATTAACCTACAAATCTGTGTATCTTTGGAGTGTGAGAGGAAACCGGAGCACCCAGAGAAAACCCACGCAGGGAGAACATACAAACTCCATATATCACACTTTGCGGCAATTAAACTGCTTTAATGCCTGAAATAAACGTCCGGACTTAGTTGTCTGGTTAGGAATTCATACACAAAATCCAAATTTAAAATTCAGATTTTTTTAATTAACCCTCCGGTGGGGAACATTTCTTTATCTTTTAAGATTATTGTGCATGCTGTATGCATTCCTATTAGGACCATTATTTATTGTCTATTTCTGATTGCCCCAGAGAGGTTGGCAGTGAGCTGTCTCCTTTAAGTTGTGTAGTGCTTGAATGAAAATTGGAAGAGAAACTCTGATTATGATTTAGGTACGTCTTCAGCTGCATGCAAATAAACTTGTGTGCGTATGGTTTGCATTTATATTAAAAATCAGAGCAAATCAGAGCAAAGGAGAGCTGAATGATTGATAACTTTACTGATTACTTTGCAGCTGTCAAAAAACTGGCAAAACTCTTACTTTTACTTAAGATAATTTCATCACGAAAGTATAGGTCAGGTACAGTTTACATTGTTGTGAACATTGAAGCTTCTGAAGAGATGCTTGATATCATTACTCCATGTTTTCCGTAGCTGTTCTTATAAAATGCTAAAAGGCACACCACCCCGCATATGCTAATTTCCATTAACGCCAGCTTCATGGCAATCACAGAAATGTTTTTCACTTACTACAGCCTTCGGATCACATCTCCAGTGGACTAACATGTCACTAAATCTCGACTCATGTTCTGAGCTAAATACTACTAGTTTGTTTTTGAAGGAATGATTGATTTTGGCTCTCAGCAATAGCTAGTTGCTTGGCTCAGTTTTAATCATACCAATTGCTATCATCCACTGTTTATGTAAATTCTTGAAGCTACGAAGCTTCAAGCGGGGAAGGATGAAGAAGAGATCAGGATGACATTTTTGCCTCATCTGTAGATTCACGGGTTTCTAAATTCCAGACATCTTCAGCTCTAATTTACTTTGTCCATTTAGTTTAATTTAGATATAGAGCAAAGAATCAGGCTCTTCAGCCTTCTGTGTTCACTCTGACCATTGACTCTCCTGTTCACACTAATCCTTGATTGTTGATTACCCCTTCACACTAGTTCCAGGTTATCTTACTTTCCCGTCCATTCCCTACAAATTAGAGGCAATTACTTTTACAGAGGCCCATTAATTACAAACCCACACTTCTTTGAGAGGTGGAAGGAAACTGGAGCACCCAGAGAAAACCCATGGGATCACAGGTAGAACGTGCAAACTCCGCACAGCCAGCACCGGACGTCAGCATTGAACCCCCATCTCTGGCGCTGTGAGGCAGCAACTCTATCAGCTGTGTCTCCGTGCCACCCTTTCTTCTATATACCTCGACTTTGGAAAACCTGGAAGACATTTCTTTCTATTGTCCTCCATTATTGTCTCTTAGCACTGTAACTGTAAAGGTCTTCGAACCTTTACTGTCCAAATTGTACTATTTGTTTAGTTTACTTTGCTAAATACGTGAGACAAATGGGAAATATTGTTTCTCAGAAAGGAAACATAATTAAACTGGCCTTAGAATTGCTCAGGGTTGCAATTTTGGCAGTAATACATGAATCGTACCAGCTGGTACTCGGCAGGCCATCTGTTTGTATCGTCCATTAATCTGAAGTTCAGCATTGAAACAGATTTGAAGTCGGGATCAGGCAACAGTAAATAAACTGAACATTGGCTAACAATGAGGTTATGTTTTCAGCAGGGTGACCCTAAGCAGATTCCTAACAGCAATGAAGAATTAAAGCTACAAAAATTTAAAATGAACATGGAACTACTGTATATATGTGGTAATTGTTCACCATGGTGTATATTTAATTGAGTATATTCAGCAATCATTTGTTGGTAGTTAACAAAAATGCATTTAAATAGTCTTGCCCCATCTGTGAAAGTGTGCAATTCCCACCTTGGATTCCTTCGACATCTCAAAAGGGAATGTTTAGAATCGAGAGACCTAGCAGTACAAGTACATAGTTCAAAGTTCCCTGAATGTGCAGTTACAGGTAGACAAGGTGGTAAAGAAGGTGTATGACATGCTGGCCTTCATCTGTCAGTGCATCAAGCATAGGAGATGGGGTGTTAAATTGCAGTTTTACAAGGCATGTCTGAACAAATATTGTGTTCAGTTTTAGTCGTCCTATCCATTGGGCATAAGAAAGATGCCATTAAATGTAAAAGGGTGAAAGGGCCTGAGCTATAGGGAGAGATTGGGTCGGATATGGTTTTGTTCCTCAGAGCACTAGAGGCTGAAGGGTGACCTTTATAGGAGTGTATAAAATCACAAAGGGCATGCAAGGTGAATATACATAGTCTTATCCCCAGGAAAACCTGAGGACATGGGTTTAAGGTGAGAGGGAAAATATTTCAAAGGGCAGTTTCTTCACATAATAATAATAATAATACATTATTTATAGGGCGCCTTTCAAGACTCTCAAGGACACCTTACAATTAACACAAACATAAAACAAAAACACATATACAGCAACAATACACAATTTGGAGAGAGAGCAGAGGCAGCCAATCGCGCCAGCATTCACTCTCGCCTCCAGAGCCGTCTGCAGCACACCAATAAAGATAAAACACAACAGTAAAGAATTTAACATAAAACATTAAAAACATCCCCCCACAATGGTTCCCACTGTGGGGGAAGGCACAAAGTCCAGTCCCCATCCCCATGTCCACCCAAAGTAGTCGGGCCTATTGAGGCCTCTGCAGTCGCCGCTATGGAGGCCCGATGTTCCGGGCTGTTCTCACCGGGTAATGGTACTCCGGCGTCGGTAGACCCTCTCAGCGGCTTGGGGTGCCAGGAACAGTCGCCTCCTTACCGGAGACTGCGGCTTCCAAGCCAACAGGCCGTGCTGTACGGAGCTCCACACACTGGCGATCTCGGGGAGAGATCGCAGGCCCCACAAGTGTAAAGTTCAGCGCCACCGCCCGCTGCTGTTCGCTCCCCAGACCCGCGGCTCCGCGATGTTTTTCTCGGCGGTAGCAGCATACTGGAGTTCCAGCACGGCGACCCAGGCAATGCATCGCTCCACGATAGCGCTCTAACGCTGCGTCGCCTCCGAAGCCGAGGTTCTGGCCAGGTCCCCTCAGGAAATCGCCGCTCCAGACCCCGCTGGAAGGCCGCGAGGACGGGTCGAAGTTGCTGCTCGAGGAAAGCCTAGGTAGGGACTTGAGAAAGCAGTTTCCCCCTTCCCCACCACCACAACCCACACATAAAAAGATTAGACCCCCAACTAACACTCTTAACATACTAAAAATAAAGAAAAGAAGTGAAAAAAAACCGGACAGCTGCAGGAGGACTGGCAACCGTACAGGACCGCCCCCTCGACATAGCGAATCAGTCAGCATCTATGTAGGAAAGGATCTATGGGGAGAATTCAATGTTTGTGTCATTGGGTTATAGGTTACCCAAGCAGAATATGAGGTACTGTTTCTTCAGGCCGCTGATAAGTGGGTAGAATGGGAAGGTATTTAAAGTGGTTTGCAGCTGGGAGCTCTAATTGGTTCAGGTGGGCAAATCACAAGTGTTCGGTGAAGCGGTCATTGTGTCTATGCTTGACCTCAATGATACAGGAAATCCTTCAGAGGGGTGAACCCTCGAAACGGCCTGGACCTGATGGTATACCTGGTCGTGTTCTAAAAACCTGTGCGGACCAACTGGCTGGAGTTTTTACGGACATTTTCAACCTGTCACTTCTGAGGCCTGAGGTTCCCACCTGCTTTAAAAGGGCATCAATAATACCGGTGCCCAAGAAGAGCAAGGTGACGTGCCTCAATGACTATCGACCAGTGGCACTAATGCCTGTGGTGATGAAGTGCTTTGAGAGGTTGATCATGACGCAAATCAACTCCTACCTCGACAAAAACCTGGACCCACTGCAGTTCGCTTACCGCCACAACAGATCAACGGTGGATGCGATCTAGCTAGCCCTCCACTCCGCTCTGGACCACTTGGACAACAAAGTGAATTTAACACAATCATCCCCTCCAAGCTGCTTACCAAACTCGCAGAACCGGGTCTCTGCGCATCCCTCTGCAATTGGATCCTCGAGAACACAGACAGCAATAGACTAGGTTGGAGGAATGGCACTTAGACCTCCATCTCATCTGGAAGGGCTGTATGTTTGGATCCCTGAAAATTGTAAGGGAGGAGGTGTAGGCACAGCTGTTTCCCTTCCACCTGTCTGTATAAGAAGTAAATAGTTCAGGGTTCCATAATCAATGTTTCTAAACATAAATTATTAAGAATACAAAACTTAAAAATGTATCATGATCAAAGTGTGAATTAAATCACTTGTAAAGGAGACAAACCTTGGTTCAAGCTGAGTTTGTCTCAGTACTGAGTAAAAAAACATAAATAACAGCTGAGATAAACACAAAGTGGTGGAGTAACTCAGTGGAGCAATGAGCATCTCTGGAGAAAAAGGGGGGGGGGGGGGGGGGCGTGTTTTCAGTTTGAAAAAGGGTCCCGACCTGAAATGTCCCCCATCCTTTTTTTCCAGAGATGCTGCCTGACCCGCTGAGTTATTCCAGCACTTTGTTTCTATCTTCTGTAAAAACCCGCATTTGCAGTTTTTTTTATTACTTCTGCAAATCTTCATGGCTAGTCACAAGAAAACAATGGAAAAATGAAGAAATATGATAGTGATTAATATTTGAGTATTGAGAGGGAATGAGGATCCTATGGGCAATGACCTTGAGCATCTTAAAAATAAACACATTCACTTTTTTGAAATGAATTAAACTGTGTTTCTTGCAAATGATGAAAGCAAATCTTTTTTTCTTGGGAATTTTAATATTTGCATTTTTTCCTATTTGAACCCTTTGGGAATACAGAAACAAAATTGTGGATTCTAAGTAAACACTTGCCTCTCTGTGACCTACTTAGAAAGTCGCAGAGAGCCAGATTTTGAAGATGGATGTTTTTGAAATGCCTCAAATAATGCATACACTTCATAATTACCAGTCTGATTTGTGTATGCTTTATCTCTGTGGGTCCTAATAGATGTTTATTCATGCTTGAACTAACCTGGAAACTAATATTTTCCTTTCTTCCTTATGTTTGTCTAATTAAATTATAGCACGTTGCCAAAGTATGTGTTCCTCTGTCATTATTTTGCGTTCATAGGACCAAAGATATTACTATAGGAGAATAAAATTCCGTACTGTATTTTCAAACGAAAAACAATTATAATCACAGTAGCTGTCTTTGTGTTGTAAGGTATGATGTTCATAGATATAAGAAGTCCTTTACGTGCTTGAGGCTATCTCATGAATTTGTACTATTAAAGGGAAAATAAGGATTCTGTAGAGTTTATAGATGGCTTTGAATTTCCATCTTTCATCACCTACAAATTTGCTTTTGTGGGTTTAAAATTGAGTTTAATAATCTAGATTCTAGATAATATACATTTTTAAGTAATGGGTAGGGAGAGGACGGGCTGTGATGGGGAAGGTTGTATATAATTTAGACTGGTAGTACAAAAGCAAATTGCTGCTGGTGCTGGAGATCGCAAACAAAACAACCAAATGCAGGAAATGGTCAAAGAGTTGGAGGGAAAGGGGAATCAAAGAGGGGGGTCAGTGAGAGAAGAGGTTGCTAAACTGTCTTCGGAGAGAGGAGGAGAACTTCTTCAAAGTAGGAATACCTTAAGGAGATTTTGCAGTGGAGTAGACAAAATGTTTAAGAAATAAACAGAAAGAAAGAAGGAATAGGTGATGTTTTTATGCTGAGGAATATTCAGAAGAAGAAGGGCCTCGACCCGAAACGTCACCTATTCCTTCACTCCATGAATACTGCCTCACCCGCTGAGTTTCTCCAGCATTTTTGTCTACCTTCGAATTTTACAGCATCTGCAGTTCTTTCTTAAACAAATGCTGGAAATCGTCAGCATGTTGGTTAGCATCTATGCAGTGGGAAATTGTTTATTAAATTTTTTAAACATTAAAAATTAATAATGAAACATTATCGATTAGATACTGATATTTGCCCTGAGCTGTTACCTTGCCCACTTTTGTTATGCAGATGCTGAATATTGTGAGGATATTGAGTTCTTTTTTAGACAAAAGTATTTAGTGATCTCATGCATCTTCAAGAGTAAACACTTTATTTTTCCTTTTGACTTCTAAAAGTTGCTGCTATTACCTAAAAGTTGCTATTACTTTTCCATGTATTATGCTTTCAATTTTCTGCAGACCCTGCTGCATTTGTTGGGGTTGTAGTCTCTTTGTGTGGATCGTACTATGGTGCTGCAGGGCATCTCAAGGGTTGAACCATGGGTTGCTTCTCCAGACACAATAGTCATTTGCTTAAAATATCCTCTGCCAAGGCCCATTTTTTTTTTCCTTAGGCGTGGCCCTGTATTTCATTTGTAATTGGAGTTGAATGCTAATTCCTTAATGCCTTATTAGTTTCATTCAATAGCGTTGTCACTATGTTTTTGCTTTTTCCAGAGATAAATTCTTGCTGATCATGTTGACATGGTGAATGGTAGAGCAGAAGAGGAGTGATTATGTGAAGGCTGATGTTCATGCAGTGAAGGCATTCTTCTGATTACTGTACATGAATTAATAAGTTTATTGGCCACGTATGTACACATACAAGGAATTTGCCTTGGTGTTCCGCTCGCAAGTAACAACATACAGTAAACAATTAAGAATAAAACATAAAACATTGAAACATTATAGTTTAAACATGTGAATGAAATAAAATACCAGAGCAAAAGGAGGCTACAGACTTTTGGTTATTGAGTAGAGCTTGTGGAAAAAATCTGTCGTCATGTATGGCTGTGCAAGCTTTGACAGTCCGGAGTCACCTTCCCGAGGGAAGTGCTTCAAAGAGTTTGTGGCCACGGTGAGAGGGGTCAGAGATTATCTTACACGTTTGTTTCCTGGCCCTTGCAGTGTACAGTTCGTCAATGGGGAGAAGGTTGCAACCAACAACCTTCTCAGCTGATCGAACGATTCTCTGCAGCCTCCGGACGTCGTGCTTGGTGGCTGAGCCAAACCAGACCATGATGGAAAATGTGAGGAAAGACTCTATGATTGCAATATAGAATTGGACCATCATTGCCTGTGGTAGATTGTGTTTCCTCAGCTGCTGCGGGAAGTATATCCTCTGTTGTGCCTTTTTGACTGTGGAGTCGATGGTAGCCCCCTCATTTAAGGTCCTTGGAGATGATGGTTCCCAGGAACTAGAAAGACTCCACAGATGTGACTGTGGTGTTGTTGATAGTGAATGGGGGAAGATGAGGCGGATCCCTCCTAAAGTCTGCTATCAATTCCACTGTCTTAAGAACATTGAGCTCCAGGTTGTTACAAAGGCACCAGGACGCCAGCTGTGTCACTTCCTGTCTGTAGGCAATTTCTTCCCCATCCTGGATCAGTCCAATCAGGGTTGTGCTGTCTGCAAACTTGATAGAGGAGTCTGTGGAGGTGCAGTCATTGGTGTAGAAAGAGTAAAGGAGAGGAGAGAGTACACAGCTTTGCAGTGCTCCTATGCTGAGGGTCTGCAGGCCTGTGCTTTCCCAGCCTCACATGCTGCTTCTTGTCTGTGAGGAAGTTGGTGCTCCACTGACAGAGGGGTTCAGGCACAGTCAACTGGGAGAGTTTGGAGTGTAGTAGCTCTGGCACAATGGTTTTGAATGCAGAGCTAAAATCCGCAAGCAATATCCTTGCATAGGTTCCTTGGTGGTCTAGGTGTTGGAGAATGAAGTGCAGGACTCGGCTGACTGTGTCATGCACTGATATTTTGGCCTGGTATGCAAACTGCAGGGGGTCCAGCAGAGGGTTTGTGATATTTTTCAGCTGGGCCAGAACACGTCTTTCAAGGGTCTTCATGACTACAGAAGCCAGTGCGACAGGCCTGTAGTCATTAAGACCAGTAATCCTTGTCTTTTTGGGTACAGGGACAATAGTAGAGACTTTGAAGCAGGCAGGGACAATACAGGTTTGCAGGTGCCATTTGTTCGACCCAGAGCTTGAGGGTAGAGGGGGAAACATTGTCCAGTCATGGAGATTTCTGGCTTTTCTGTCTTCTGAACAGCCTCTCCACCTCCTCAATTTCTATTATTTGTGATGGAGAAGTGGCCAGACTGATGTTGGGCAGCAAGGAGGTGGTGGGTATTGGACAAGGGCCCAGCCTTTGTAGACTGGAGTCAGGCTGTAGGTGGGTGTGGTGATTGGAGATGGGTGGGTGGAGAGGGGCCCAGTCTTTGCAGACTGGAGTCAGGCTGTAAGTAGGTGTGAAGTGGTGATTGGGGAGGGGAGGAGGGGTTACCAGGGTTATGTTTCTGTTTATCAAACCTGCAGTAGAACTCGTTCACATCATTGGTCAGCTGACGATTGTCCAAGAGGGGTTCCTCTTGTAGCTGGTGATTTCTTGCAAACTGAAGAAGAGTCATTAGCTGAGAACTTGCTCCTCAACTTCTCGGAGTACCTTTCCTTGGCAGCTCTGATTCCTCTTCTCAGGTTGTACTTGGCCTGCCTGTGGAGGTCTGCATCCCCGCTCCTGTAGGCCTCATCTTTAGACTGGCAGAGCTGTCTGAGTTCTGCTGTAAACTACGGCTTGTCGTTGTTGTACCAGTTCCGGGTCCTAGTGGGAATGCAACTGTCCTCACAGAAGCTGACATATGTCTGTATATTCATCGAGGCTAGTGGTGCTTCCCTGAACACATTCCATTCAATGCAGTCGAAGCAGGACTGTAGGTTTTCAGTGCACTCGCTTGTCCACATTTTCATTGTTCTAACCACAGGCTTAGCAGATTTTAGTTTCTGCCTGTCGGTCGGAATAAGGTGAACTAAACAATGATCAGAGAGACCCAGAGCCACCCGGGGAACGGAGCGATATGCGTTCTTGATTGAAGTGTAGCAGTGATCGAATGTTCTCTCCCCTCTGGTGAGGCAGGTAACCTGACGTCTGTACTTTGGAAGGTCACGGTTGAGGTTAGCTTTGTTCAAGTCCCCCAAAACAATGACCATGGTGTCTGGGAAGTCACTCTCTATCCTCATTACCTGGTCAGCGAGTTGTGTTCGCGCCTCACGTACGCAGGCTTGGGGGGGGGGGGGAGGGGGGATGTAAACTCCAGCGAGAATAAAAGAGGTAAATTCTCTCGGAGAATAAAAGGGTTTGCAGTTCATAAAGAAAGATTCTAGATTGGGAGAACAGAAGTTAGACAATACCGCGATGTCGCTGCACCATTCCTGGTTAGTATAGAAGCATATTCCACCACCTCTTGATTTTCCCGCTGCCACTGCTTCGCAGTCTGCTCTATGTTGTTGAAAGCCAGCCAGTCAACATGTCTCCAATGATTCTTACAAACTTTTACAATGTTTGGGAACAACTCTGTCCAAGACCGCAAGAAGATTACAGAGATATAGTCCATCATGCAGACCAATTCCCACCATTGACTCCATCTACACCACGTTGCCTCAGAAAACCAGCCAACATAATCAAAGACTTGTCCCACATTGGTCCTGCTCCCGTTCAGCAACGGGACAGAAGCTTGAAAGCGTGCACCACTAGTCTCAGGAACAGATTCCCATTCCCCACTCTCCTCTATTATCAGGCTTCTGAATGGTCCATCCAAAAACTAGGGCACTGCCCAATTCACCTCTGCCCCATTGAGGGCATTGGATTTTGTCTGTGGAACTGATGTACATCAATGTGCTACAAAACTGAGAACTATATTCTGCACTCTGTATCTACCCCATTGCTCTATCGTACTTAAGTTTGATTAATTATATTATATATAATATATCTGATATGTTTGGTTAGCATGCAAAACAAAGCTTTTCATTGTACCCCAGTACATGTGACAATACTAAACCTAAACATAATTATGACCAAGCCTGAACTAGTACATTCTTCAGAAACTGGCAAGTCAAATATCTGACTTCATAACATCAGCATTGCTTACAAAATTAAAATAAATTCAGTCTCATCTTTTGAAGAAGGGCAGTTATCACTAACGGAAACCAACTGAAATCAAAAGGAAACGTGGAGAGGAGAGCACAATGCATGAACAAAATTTATGGGGAATCAATATAAAAACACAGAATCAAATTCATAGATTCCTTGGTGAACTGGTTCTCAAAAAGGCCCCTGCAGCAAAATCCCTGGCTTGCACACAGCAGTTTTACAGTAAGGATGTACAAGAGGTTCTTGAAAATGATTTACAATGCATTGCAAGAATGGGGAGAAATAAAAAAAACAATTATCTTTGAAAGGTCTTGTTGTAAATATGTTGAATTTGCATGAGTTGATATTTCATTTTGGTTATTCTTCTAGAGACTGAAATATACAACCTATGGACTTAATTATTTTAATTACACAAATTATTCTGTTTTTTGATGGCAAAGTACAAATAAAAATTGGAATTGAACCAAAAGTATAAATGCAAAAATATAAGTCCTGTGTGCATGCTTGAAATCCTCAAGTTATTTAACAAATATTTTACCTTAGTAGAAAAAAAACAGGTTGTTGAGGCAGGTACTGTGGCAAGGTTTAAGACACATTGAGACAGGTACATGGATAGGATAGGTTTAGAAACATAGAAATACATAGAAAAATAGGTGGGTGAGTAGGCCATTTGGCCCTTCGAGCCAGCACCACCATTCAATGTGATCATGGCTGATCCTCCAAAATCAGTACCCTGTTCCTGCTTTTTCCCCATATCCCTTGATTCCGTTAGCCATTAGAGCTAAATTTAACTCTCTCTTGAAAACATCCAGTGAATTGGCCTCCACTGCCTTCTGTGGCAGATAATTCCACAGATTCACAACTCTCTGGGTGAAAAGGTTTTTCCTCATCTCAGTCCAAAATGGCTCCGATAACAATGAGAAGGCCTACCCGGAGGAGGTGGCTGGCCTGGCACTCCGGTGTTTGAACAACAGCCTCATCTTGAATGTCACTAAAACGAAGGAGCTGATTGTGGACTTTAGAAGGGCACAACAACCGAGGATGTACATGCAACTGGGGATAAATGGGACTACTGTGGATAGGGTGAGCAGCTATAAATATCTGGGAGTCCACATCACAGAGGACCTGACGTGGACAACACACACTGCCGCACTGGTGAGAAAGGCAAGGCAGGCTTTTACTACCTCAGGCAGCTGAGGAAATTCAGAGTCTCTCTGAGGATCCTTCAATCCTTCTACTCTGGTGCTGTAGAAAGCATCTTGTCCGGTAACATCTCGATCTGGTTCGGAAACAGCTCTGCCCAGGACAGGAAGGCTCTGCAGAGAGTAGTGCATTCAGACAAACACAACATGGGAACTACACTCACCTATACACCAGGAGGTGTATACAGCAGGACCTATACACCAGGAGATGCAGATCCAGAGCCAGCAAGATAACGAAGGACCCCTACCACCCCAGTAATGGACTGGTCCAGCTGCTACGGTCACGCTGCGAAAACAGAGAGGATGAGACAGAGTTTCTTCCCACAGGACATCAAGACTGTAAACTCTAATCTCACCAGGGACTAATTTACTGTTGTGTCTTTTAAAAAAATGTAAAAACTGGTTCTGTTTTGTTGAACTGTTCTGTTGTTTTGCACAATCCCGCAGGCATTGCCACTTTCATTTCACTGTACATCTTGTATGTGTATGTGACAAATAAAGTTGAACTGATTTGACTTACCCCTTATTCTTAAACTGTGATCCCTGGTCCTGGACTCCCCCAACATCGGGAACATTTTTCCTGTATCTAGCCTGTCCAATCCCTTAATAATTTTATATGTTTCTATAAGATTCCCTCTCATCCTTCTAAATTCCAGTGAATATAACCCATTCTTTCATCATATGACAGTCCCGTCATCCCGGGAATTAATCGAGTGAACCTATGCTGCACTCCCTCAACAGCAAGAAAGTCCTTCCACAAATTAGGAGACCAAAACTGCACACAATACTCCAGGTGCGGTCTCACCAGGGCCCTGTACAACTGCAGTAGGACCTCCTTGCTTCTATCCTCAAATCCTCTCGCTATGAAGGCCAAAATGCCATTTGTTTTCTCCACTGCATGCTGTACCTGCATGCTTACTCTCAGTGACTGCTGTACAAGGACACCCAGGTCTCGCTGCACTTCCCCTTTTCTTAATCTGACACCATTCTGATAATAATCTGCCTACCTCTTCTTTCCACCAAAGTGGATAACCTCACATTTATCCACATTATACTGCATTGCCATATCTGTCCATTCACCCAATCTATCCAAGTCACCCTGCAGCCTCAGAGCATCCTCCTCGCAGCTCACACTGCCACCCAGCTTTGTGCCATCCGCAAACGTGGAGACGTTACATTTAATTCCCTTGTCTAAATCGTTAATATATATATTGTAAATAACGGGTTCCAGCACCGAGCCTTGCGGCATCCCACTTGTCACTGCCCGCCATTCTGGAAAGGACCCGTTAATTCCTACTCTTTGCTTCCTGTTTGCCAACCAGTTCTCTGTCCATGTCAATACCCTACCCTAAATACCATTAGAGGGATATGGGTCAAATGCAGTCAGGTGGCACTAGTGTAGATGGGATATGTTGGGCGGTGTGGGCAAGTAGGGCCAAAGTGTCTGTTTCCACGGTGTCTCTATGACGCTATAACGCTAACTAAATTCTGCAGGAATCTTTGAAGTCAATTTGCCACCGGTCTATGATATATTTTAAGCCTCTGCCATGTTTAGGTCTCTGCTTAGTGTTTTAACATAAAGAAAATGTATGTATATTTTATCTTGGCTTTGCATGTTTTTTGGTGTAAGTGTCACTCAGAATATTCAGTCTTTGACAATTTTAACAATGGAATGCCAAGGTTTATCGATCTACCAAAGTCTTTTAAGCTCTTTGGTAAGTAGAGCTTGTTCTTCCATGCAAGGTCCAGCTGCCATGCAAGACTCTGCTGTGAACCGTTAAAGTAGCTTGGGAGTAGCAATTGGCAATAAGGTATTAGTGAAAGGTAAATTCATGACTTATCACACAGACCAAGCTGTGCACAGGTAGCTTGTCTGATTGTAAGTTCTGACTTAGTTCAAAGATTGTACTTTAGCACCTTAGGTAGGTTTATGATATCATTTAAAACAACGCTCATCTGATTTATCCTGTAGAACATCGTGGCGGATTGTCTTGTGATTTTTGTACTATGAATAAGTAATCCATTTAATCAAATTTTCACAGGAAATTATTCTTCTAATAGGAGGAAGAATAACCTATTAAAATGGTTTATTGCATACAAAATGTTTGAGAAAATTGTTGATTAAAATCAATGTAATTAAAACCTGTAATACCACTGATACTGATTTCAGCATTGACCAGAAGTTATGAGATTTGTGTGCTGAATTTGCCCGTGCAATGTTGCTCATTTCCAAAGTGTCTTTGTGCCGCTCAGTAAAAATAGTTTTCTTGCACTTTGTAGCAAAATATTTCTAATTTCAGCAAATGTTACCAGAACAGTTTCTAAAGTTTTGCTGAAAAGATTTTATTCCATAAAAAAAATGACCACAGAATCGATAAGCAACTTCTATTTAGTTAGAGAAAGCTTCCAAAACAAGAAGAATAAGTCTGGACAATAAAGTTCACATAAACCAGCTATTCCTGGAGATGTTGTCACATATTCCACACTATAGTAGGTTGTGGACAGAGCAGGGCAAGATATGTTTTGAAACTGCAATGATTGAGTGGTGCACACAAGGAACAACAGATGCTGGATTCTTGAGCAAAACACAAAGTAAATTCGGCAGCATCTATGGAGGGAATGGACGTGCATTGTTTTGGGTCAAGACTCTCCCTCAGACTGAGTGGATCACTGGATGAAATTGTGTCAGCTATGAGCATGGTGTGCCTTATTCCTGGATTGCCAGCAAAGATGTTGAATGAGCCGTCCCTTTTCTGTGAAACTCATAGACAATCCCGAAGCCCTGTGAGCTTCATCAACTTCACCTATCAAATGCTGCTTTGAAATAGCTGTGCAAAGCCATACAATTGTGAGCTATTCCTGATCTCTGCCAATCGCTTCCTGCAGTAAAATAGCAGGATGCGGTTGAACATCAAACTTCTTCTGTGGATTATACGTTTATAAACCGCGTGATACTCTACAAATTAAACACTGTTTTTAATACTTGCAACTGTAGATCTTGGGAATCATTTCCAATTAATCTAATCTAGTCTGGGCTTTCATTATCTAAGTTTCATTCCTGACATTTGCATTGTCTGAACAATTGGGTTAACTCCAAGTATCCTGTTATGTCTGTATTTTCTAGCTTATTGGATGTTTTCTAACAGCGCCTCTCTATTCTCAGCTTGCAAATGTAATGGACATGCAAACGCTTGTCATGCACAAAAAGGAAATTGCTTCTGCACAACAAAAGGAATCAAGGGAGACCAGTGCCAATTGTGAGTACTTGCAATTCCCTTGATTGATATTAATTTCTTTCTGTTGCTGTGCTAAAAATAATAGAGTAATTTTATAAGCATCAGTGATCTAAATCTGATGCAGTCATGAGATATCCAGAAAAATAAATAATAGTACAGGTCAATGCTTTAGTATTGTGTGGTATGACAATTAAATGTTTGTAGATGTAGCAACATAAGGAATGTGTTTTTGAAATGTTAAAATTGAGATAAAATTGGCATGTTCAATGGACAAAAAAAGAGTCACATTCAATGCTGTTGATAAATGTATCTGTTTCTTTGTCGAGTAAGCCAAATGGTGAATATATCTGCCATTTGATGTAGTACATCTTGAATTAAATAAAAAATAGTTTAGTTGCATGCAAAAGGAAAATGGATTTTTATATGAATTTTAAAAAGACAGAAAGTGCTGGAGTAATTCAGAGGGTCGGGCAGCATCTATGGAGAACATGGGTTGGCGACATTTCAGACTGAAGAGGGTCTCAACCTGAAATGTCACTTATCCATTTTCTCCAGAGATGCTGCCTGACCCACAGTATTACTGCAGTACTTTGTGTCTCTTTTTGTGAAACAGCATTTGCAGAACCTTGTGTCTCCATCTTATAAGAATGAAACAAGTTGTGAAATGTAAGCGTTTCAAGCCAATATCTTGTTCAGGCACTAGTTCAAAGATAATGTTTCATTGAATATTTGAACCATAAAGTCATGGAGCATAGAAATGTTCCCTTTGATGAACCACACCCGTTCTCACCCTTTGGCGAACCACACCTATTCTCACCCTTTTTCCTATCCCCACTAATTCCATTTGTTCTATTAGAACTGTTTCCTTCAATGCATTACCTGTCACCAAGAGGACATAGATTTAAGGTGAAAAGGATAGGATTTAATAGGAGTCTGTGGGGTAACTTTTTCACACAAAGGGTGGTGGGTGTGTGGAACGAGCTGCCAGAGGAGGTTGTCGAGGCAGGGATTATCCCAACATTTAAGAAACAGTTAGACAGGTACATGGATAGGACAGGTTTGGAGGGATATGGGCCAAATACAGGCAGGTGGGGCTAGTGGTGCTGGGACATGTTGGCTGGTGTGGGAAGGTTGGGCCAAAGGCCTTGTTTCCACGCTGTATCACGCTATTTGTGTCTGTCTAAATGCTTCTTAAATTTACTAATTATATCTGATTCTACCATCTCTTCTGGCAGCACATTCACAACATCAACCAGTCTCTGCAGAAAAAAACATTCCTGAGATCCACTTTAAATCTCATTTCTTTCACCTTAAAGCAATAGCCCCCCCATGGGAAAATTATTTTGGCTATCTCCCTTATCTATGCCTCTCATAATCAGGTATACTTTTATTTGGCCTCCTTTGTTCCAGTGAAAACAATCCTTCCCTGCACTGTCCTGTGCAATCTCGTCATTCGTATTGTAAGGTCACCAGAAATGCTGACCATCAAAATACAATAATTTTAAACAGGAACAATGAATACTGTATTTTTTTTTTTTTACTATTTTTTTAAAAACAAGATTAACAAAGCTGTTTCCTCATCTCCATTATAAATGGCTTACCCCTTATTTTTAAATTGTGGCCCCTGGTTCTGGACTCCCCCAACATCGGGAACATGTTTCCTGCAGGACCCACAGTATTACTGCAGTACTTTGTGTCTCTTTTTGTGAAACAGCATTCGCAGAACCTTGTGTCTCCATCTTATAAGAATGAAACAATTTGTGAAATGTAAGCGTTTCAAGCCAATATCTTGTTCAGGTACTAGTTCAAAGATAATGTTTCATTGAATATTTCAACCATAAAGTCATGGAGCATAGAACCTGAACCAAACCCAAACCCTTAATAATCTTATATGTTTCAATAAGATTCCCTCTCAGCCTACTCAATTCCAGAGTATACAAGCCCAGCCGCTCCATTCTCTCAGCATATGACAGTCCTGCCATCCCGGGAATTAACCCTGTAAATCTATGCTGCACTCCCTCAAAGGCAAGAATATCCTTTGTCAAATTAGGGGATCAAAACTGCACACAATATTCCAGGTGTGGTCTCACTAGGACCTCTTTGCTCCTATACTCAACTCCTCTTGTTCTGAAGGCCAACATGCCATTCGCTTTCTTCACTGCCTGCTTCTCTGCATTGACAGATGAACAAGGACCCCCAGATCCCATTGTACTTCCCCGTTTCCCAACTTGACACCATTTAGATAATAATCTGCTTCTCTGTTTTTGCTACCAAAGTGCAAAACCTCACATTTATCCACATTAAACTGCATCTGCCATGCATCTGCACTCACCCAGCCTGTCCAAGTCACCCTGCATTCTCATAACATCCTCCTCACAGTTCACACTGCCACTGCCAGCTTTGTGTCATCTGCAAATTTGCTCATATTACTTTGAATCCCTTCATCTAAATCAATGATGTTTTATTGTAAATAGCTGCGATCCCAGCACCGAGCCTAGCAGTACCCCACTAGTCACTGAAAGATACCCGTTAATCCCCACTCTTCTTTTCCTGTCCGCCAACCAATTTTCTATCCATGTCAGCAATTTACTCCCAATACCATGTGCCCTAATTTTGCCCACTATTCTCCTATGTGGGACATTATCAATTGCTTTCTGAAAGTCCAGGTACACTACAATCACTGGCTCTCCCTTGTCCATTTTTCCAGTTACATCCTCAAGAAATTCCAGAAGATTAGACAAGCATTATTTCCCTTTCGTAAATCCATGCTGACTTGGACTGATCCTGTTACTGCTATCCAAATGTGCCATCTGTGGAATTCTCTGCCTCAGGTGGTGGCCAGTGCTCTGGATACTTTCAAGAGAGAGCTAGATAGGGCTCTTAAAGATAGCGGAGTCAGGGGATATGGGTAGAAGGCAGGAACAGGGTACTGATTGGGGATGATCAGCCATGATCTCATTGAATGGCATGCTGGCTCGAAGGGCCGAATGGCTTTCTTAAAAATTGGGATAACATTAGCTACCCACCAATCCACAGGAACTGCTCATGAATTTATAGAACATTTGAAAATTATCATCAATGCATCCATGATATCTAGAGCCACTTCCTTAAGTACCCTGGCATGCAGACCACCAGGCCCTGGGGATTTATCAGCCTTCAGTCCCATCTGTCTACCCAGCACCATTTACAGCATAACGTACCTAAAGATGCTTTTACTATCCTCCTTTATATTCTTGGCTAGCTTACCTTCGTACCTCATCTTTTCTCCCCGTATTGTCTTTTTGGTTATCTTCTGTTGCTCTTTAAACATTACCCGATCCTCTTGCTCCCCGCTCATCTTTGCTACGTTGTACTTCTCTTTTATTTTTATACTGTCCCTGACCTCCTTTGTCAGGCACAGTCACCCCTTACTCCCCTTGGAATCTTTCTTGCTCATTGGAATAAACTGATCCTGCACCTTCTGTATTATTCCCAGAAATACCTGCCATTGTTGTTCTGCTGTCAACCCTGCTAGGGTATCTTTCCAGTCAACTTTGGCCAGCTCCTCCCTCATGGCTCCATAGTCCCCTTTGTTCAACTGTAACACTGACACCTCTGATTTAACCTTCTCTCTCAAATTATAGATTAAAACTTACCATATTATGGTCACTACCTTCTAATGGCTCCTTAACTTCAAGTTCCCTTATCAAATCCGGTTTGTTACACAACACTAAATCCTGAATTGCCTTCTCCCTGGTAGGCTCCAATACGAGCTGCTCTAAGAATACATCACGGATTCATCACTCCACAAACTCCCTTTCTTGCGGTCCAGTACCAACCTGATTTTCCCAGTCTACCTGCATGTTGAAATCTCCCATAACAACCGTAGCATTACTTTTACGACATGCCAATTTTAACTCTTTTTTCAACTTGCACCCTATATCCAGGCTACTGTTTGGGGGCCCGTAGATAAGTCTAATTAGGGTATTTTTTACACTTACAATTCCTTAGTTCTATCCATACTGACAGCACATCTCCTGTTTCAATGTCACCCCTTGCAAGGGACTGAATTCCATTCCTCACCAACAGAGCTCCCCACCCCCTCTGCCCACCTGTATGTCTTTTCGATAGGAGGTATACCCTTGAATATTTATTTCCTAGCCCTGGCCCTCTTGTAGCCATGTCTCTGTAATTCCCACAACATCATACTTGCCAATCTCTAACTGAGCCTCAAGCTCGTCCACTTCATTTCTTATACTTCGTGCATTCATATACAACACTTTGACCTCAGTATTCACCTCCCCTCTCACTCCGCTCACAATTGGCCCTGACCTTACTCTCTTATCCCTTCTTATGATTCAGGAGTCTTTTGTAACTTTTCCTGTACTACATTCCCCTTTAACTCCATCGTTATACTCCCAATTTGTAATTCCGTCCCCCCCACTATTTAGTTTGAACCCACACATGTAACCTTAGCAAACCTGCCAGCCAGAACGTCAGTCCCCCTCCAGTTAAGGTGTAACCCATCCCTTTGTAACAAATACCTTTATTACTCTTGTAATTTGCTCATTTAATGTTAGGTTGTAAAACATTATTATTATTATTATTATTATTCATGCATTAGGGGGCCCATCGAGTACAGGTGGAATCTAATCAATGTCTAATCAATGCTTAATATAGCAACGTTATCACCTTGATTTCCATTCAGTTCCTGTGCTACAACTATCAACATTTTTTGCAATTTTTCTGCTGCCTATTCCTCTGAACTAATTGTTTGATTTTTATCCACAATAATCTCAGATCCTTTAATTTTACTGAGAGGTGCATTGCTTCCAGTTAGCACACATTTCCATTTCTGGTCATTTTATTAGCTTTATCAGCACCTCTCCACGTTGAATTCGATGTGTTTGGTTCTCATAAAAGAGAATCTCCAAATTTATGTGCTGAACAGTACTTGCTTTGTCTTTCATCATTTCTAAACTTAACTACATTGGCTGTAATAGCTTTGCTTACCTTTAAAGGTAATTGACTTTGAGATGCCATTTTCCTACTTCAAAATATTCCATTTGTCAATTACTTTATTTCTAAACCGATTTTATGTGCTATTTACAATTTTATAAATGATCCATTAATTCCATGTTTTTTAACTTGTTAAATGTTTCTTATTGCATTTGCTTTTTTAATAACATTCACCATGCTGCACGAATCATTGTGGAAAAGAATCTTACCCTTTTTCTGAACATCTTCAGGTACACATTCATTCCATGTCCACATTCCCAGGTCGAGTTTCTTTCAAACAATAAATTATTCTCTTAATTAAGTACAACTTCAAAAGATTATTGAGCTCTTTGGATCGTTTTATTTTTAATATCAAGTGTACATAAAATATATATGTGGACACAAAATGCTGGAGTAATTCAGCAGAACAGGCAGCATCTCTGGAGAGAAGGAAGGGGTGACGTTTCGGGTCGAGACCCTTCTTCAGACTGATTTCAGGGGACTGGGCTGGACAGAGATAGAATGTAGTTGGAAACAGTGTGCTGAGAGTCAAGAGTGTTTTATTGTCATATGCCCCAGATAGAACAATGAAATTCTAACTTGCTGCACGACGACAGAATATGTCAAATCAAAGATAGTGTGATATGGCAAAGAAGAAAGAGAAATGAAAAGCTCAGTGTGTATAAATACATATACTCACAATATACCCATATATATCTATACATAACTAAAACTCTGACCTTGTGCTCTTCCGGTTTGTGGGGTTTTTTGTTTGCGCAAAAACGGTATGCGATAGCGCTATGGTTTTTCGCCAGGTTACTCAACATTCTCCTGTGCTGCGAATGCAACAAGTTTCGTTCCGATCAGTGGTATATTGTAAAAGTTATCGATGTTTAAATATCATAACAACCGCGCATGCGCAGATTCCTTTAGTCAGCGGAACGCAGATCGGTCTCTTCTGTCAGTCAATGCCATGGCCGGGATGGCGACGCCCCTTCCTGCCCCACCGGTGGCGGGCTGTCCTGCCTTATTCACAAACTCCTCTCTCCCCTCCCAACAGTAACTTGTCTATCGTCCCCCCAAGGGGTGGGGTCAGTGGTGGTCCAGTGGAGACCCTGATCCCGTCTCTGTCTCCCTTATCACTCACCCCTCTCCCTCGCCAGCCCTCTGCCTGTCCCCCATGGTCCGTTTCCTCAACCGCCGCCGTTGCGGTAACTCACCCTCACGGCCTTCTGGGAGGAGATCTTCTCCACCAGCTCATCAAAACTCATGGTGCTCACCGTGATGATCACCGACTTCAGCCCACTCCCTGCGGCCTGGCCGCGGCAGCGAGCAGGTAGGCGGGTGGGTGGAGCGGGGACGTGCTGAGCGGCAGCGGCGGGCAGGGCTCGGACGGGCCGAGCGGCCACAGCGGGCGGTCGAACAGGGCAGGAGTGGGCAGAGGGAGGGAGGGAGAGTCGGGTTGCAGGGTGGCCGAGCAGTTTGCTGCAGAGTTTGAGTAACACACACACACACACGGATGGAGGGAGTGACGAAGGGTAGGGGAAAGGAGAGGTGAGGGAGGGATTGGGGGAGGGGAGGATGAGAGGGGAAAGATCCTGGGGAGGTGAGGAAGGAGAATGGGAGGATTGAGGGAGGGGGAAAGTGAGGGAGGTGAGGAGAGTGGGGGAGGAGGGGGAATAGAGGGAGGGGAGTGGTGGAGGTAGGGAGTTGTGAATAGAGGGAGAGGAGGACAGTGAGGCAGCAGGAGGGATAGTGGGGGGGATAGGGGAGGTGAGGAGTGGGGTATAGAGGGATAGGAGGGCGGAAGGGAGGGGAGGACAGTTATGGAGGGAGGGGGGAAGTGACTGAGGGTAGGGTAAAGGGGAGGGTGGGGGAGGTGAGGGAGGGATTGGGAGAAGGGGTGGAGGAATGGGGAAAGAAGAGGGAAGGTGAAGAGGAGGGGGAGGGAGTGCTGGGGGATGAGGGGAAATGAGCCACACCTGCGCAGTTGGGGGCTGTGCGTGAGTGGTGGAATATTGCATTGGGGGGAAGGGTTGCATTGGGGGAACGGGTGAGTGGTGGAATAATGTGTTGGGGAATGGGTTGTGTTGGGGAACCAGTCATCCCGTGTATATATTTATATTATACATGCACATACTCAAAAAACAAAGTAGTGCAACAATTATAATAGTCTATTATCGTTCAGAACCAATATGAGGTTGTAGTGTTTAATAGCCTGATGACTGTAGGGAAGAAGCTGTTCCTGAGCCTGGATGTTACAGTTTTCAGGCTCCTGTACCTTCTTCCCAATAGCAGTGGTGAAATGAGTGTGAGGCCAGGATGGTGTGGGTCTCTGATGATGTTGGCTGCCTTTTTGAGGCAGCAACTCTGATAAATCCCTTCGATGGTGGGGAAGTCGGAGCAGGTGATGGACTGGGCAGTGGTCACTACTTTTTGTAATCTTTTCTGCTCCGGGACGTTCAAGTTGCCGAACCAGGCCACGATGCAACCAGTCAATATGCTCTCTACTGTACACCTGTAGAAGTTCAAGAGAATCCTCTTTGACATACTGAATCTCCTTAATCTTCTCAGGAAGTAGAGGAGCTGATATGCTTTCCTTATAATTGCATCAGTGAGCTGGGTCCAGGAAATAGCAATGTTACAAAATTTTGAGATTTAAAAAATCAAGTCTGCAATTTATCCCATCAGATAAAGCATAAAAAGAAGTTTAATTTGACACCTAATTTACTTTCATATCTTCAGTATTAAGAAAGTTATGGCCATTTTCATACTCGGAAATTAGCATCTTGCTCCCCATTGCCTTTCAATTGACTTAACTCAAAAGCTGTGATCTGGAAAAGTTAAAAGCCCATAACTTTTTTAAAAATTAAGAGAACTCAATGAAATTTTCAGTTATTATAGATTGAAGCATTCTGAAACAAATATGAAACAATCTTACTTGGATGACCTGAAATTAAAGCATATAATTAGTTAGTTATCTAATTGTAGCTAATTACAAAATTCAATGAGTAGATCTAAACATCTATCCATTTCTTAAGAAAAGATAAACTTTTTTTAAATTGCCTAAGTGTCCAAATAACATTCACACAATAATCCACACTATAACATAATTTTTAAATCTCATTTTCATGAATTTCTGGGCCAAATGGAAGGAATTTAGTGTTTGATTCCTGTCAATTAATGGCCATTTAAATCAACTAGCGAGTGGGTTTTAGTGGAATGCGGTGGATTGGAACGTTGCGGTTAGCGGTGAAGTCGGGAGGAAAAATATTGTTTGTTCATACATTTTTTGGGACCCCATTTCGCAACATAAAAATATTATTAAAGCCTCCCGAAAAACCAACTTTTAATATAAAAATAAACTATTTACCTTTTTTTCTCCCCTACGCAAAATCCTTCCGGTTGTCGGTGCTCACGGCTTTTGAAGGTGATTTTTAAATTACTCTAGTTAATAAATAATTTAGAGTAATTTAAAAATACCTTCATTCATGAAATGTTGGAGCGATTTTTCTTCCGCAACGAAATCGCCCGACATTCATCGATTTTCCATGTCTGTTGAAAAATGGCACTTTAAGCCCGCCCCCTCTGAAAGGCGCCAAAGTCGCACACATGGGGAGCGGCAGAACTGCAGCGCTGCTCAAGGTAAGTTTTGCAACATACCTACAGGAAAGATCTTCAGAAATATACATGCCCAGGAATTTGAAGTTTTTGACTCTCTCCACCATCGTCCCATTGATATAACCAGGATTGGGACCTCATCCTTCCTCTTCCAAAGTTCACAATCAGTTCTTTGGTTTTACTGATATTGAGAACCAGGTTGTTCTGCTGGCACCATTTGGTCAATCGGGCGACCTCACTTCTATACTCTGACTCATCAGCATCTGTAATTCCTCCCACAATGGGTGTCATCGGCAAATGTGATGATGGAGCTTGCACTATGTCCGGCTACACAGTCATGAGTATAAAGTGAGTAGACCAGGGGACTGAGCACGCAGTCTTGAGGTGCTCCCGTACTGATTGTTAATGAGGGTGAAGTATTTCTGCCAATTCTAACAGACTTAGGTCTGTGGATGAGGAAGTCAAGGATCTAATTGCAGAGGGATGGGCAGAGACCCATTTCCGTGAACTTGGAAAATAGCTTGGAGGGGATGATGGTATTGAATGCCAAGCTGTAAACAACAGCCTTACGAGTGTTTTTATTGTCCAAGTGGTCCAGTGCGGAGTGGAGTGCCACTGAGATTGCATCCTCCGTTGACCTGTTGTGACAGTAGGCAAACTAGTGGGTCGAGGTTCTTGGTATGGTAGGAGTTGGTATGCACCATAACCAACCTTTCAAAGCACTTCATCACCATGGACGTTAGTGCCACTGGTCGATTGTCGTTGAGGCATGTCACCTTACTCTTCTTGGTCACTGGTATTATTGATGTCCTCTTAAAGCAGGTGGGGACCTCAGACCTCAGTAGTACCTCAGACTACATTCTATCTCTGTCCCACCCACCCTCTTGACATCAGTCTGAAAAAGGGTCGCGACCTGAAGTCACCCATTCCTTCTCTCCAGGGATGCGGCCTGTCCCGCTGAGTTACTCCAGCATTTTGTGTTTAAACCAGCATCTGCAATTCTTACCTGCACATAAAATATGTATGTGTAGGTCAGGATCAATTATCTTTGACAGTTACTTTTTGTGGTTTTCCAAATATATAGTTGATATAGTTTCTTGACCTCTGTTGATTATTTGTGCTCTCTGTGCCTTGACCTTATAATGGTTAATGGAATTAGAATAAAAAGTCATCAGACACGAAGATAATCAATGGCAAATTTACTTGAGGCTTTTTTCCAAGACGGCACTATTTTTGTTTGAAGCAATGAATTTTGAAGATGGACATCTGGGATTCTTCACATGCTGATTTTATTGTGTTATATGATTGATATTTCCCTGCTTTCAAAAATCCTGAAACTAATGATGAACACAATTGTGATCTCAGGAATAGCATGCAAAACCCTATGCTCCAACAGTTTTGTCAGCGGGTCATCAATTATGGAGGAAGCATATATTTTCTAATTAAATATTCAGTACCTTCTCTACCATAAGATGACTAACAAACTGACTGAATTTAGCCTGGGAGTGTTAGCAGAAAAATTACATGGAAAGGACCCACAGGTGCCTCCAACACATGATTTGTTTTTATCTACGCGTCTCACAGGTGCAATAGATGCTAAACTTTGAAGGAAGATAAAATATAACCTGCACAATTTTAGGTGAGATTTGAATAATTCTCTCCCCCCCCCCCCCCCCCACACACACACCAACACAACCTGGAAAAGGCAATCCAACTAGCTCCATGAGATCAGCTTTGATGAAAAAACGCCTCTGTGAATTTCCAATACGTTGCATTGAGTCCCTTTATTTTTCCTGTGAGATTTTTCATTCTTGCTTCCCACAAACTACGGTTCCTCTCTCCATGCAAGGTTTGCTGGTGCTTCCATGTGTGCTATGCAACATTTTACTGGATAACCTATAAGTACTGGACATTTTACTGGATAACATCGCGGAGCTGCGGTCTGCGGTCTGTGAACCTTCCAGCTGCGGGCGGGCGGCGCTGAGTTTTAAAAACCGCAGAGCCTGGGATCTCACGCCGAGATCACCAGAGTCGGAGCTCCGACCAGCGTGGCCCGTGGACAACGGGAGCTGCGAACTCCGGGGAGAAGCGGCCGCTCCAGACACTCTGGGCCGCTGAGAGTGTTCACCCGTTCCCAGAACTCCATCATCCGGCGTGTGGGCCTGAAGCATCGGGCTGTCGTAGCAGCAGCTGCAGAGGCCTCAATAGGCCCGACTATGGGTGAACTGGGGATGGGACTGGACTTTGCTGCCTTCCCCCACAGTGGGAACCATTGTGGGGGGATGTTTTTATGTTTTTTGTTAAATACTCTAGTGTTGTGTATTATCTTTATTCATGTGCTGCATTGGCAAGTCAAATTTCACTGCACCAATTGGTGTATGTGATAATAAATGTCCTTTGTCCTTTGTCCTTTGTAAGTAGTAAGAATAAACGAGATACTATAATGAAGTCCATGCTACACTTTGTATTATGTTGTGTAAAATGCTGAATACTTCGAACTGCAGCTGCGCGCACAGTGAAAATGCACACTGTAACCGCATACCAAATTCTTATTTGGGAATAATTGTATATGTTTTAAGCATCTGAGGTTCAAATGGATACATTTGACTTTTTGCCTCATGTTTATGGGCAACCAATTAGAAAATGTTGGAAAGTTTTAAAGGCCTGTTTCACTGCGGCGACCTAATCCGCGAGTTTGCCCTCGACTCATACTTGCAGCATGGTCGACACGAGGTCAACATGTTGAATAATGCCCGCGAGTAAAAAAAAGGAAAATATCAATATTTTATTTTACTCGTAGGTTTAGTCGAAGTAGGTCATAGTAGGTCAGCATGTTATTCGTAGGTCTTCCATATTCAAAGGGAGGTCGAAGGAGGTCGTCTTCATTCTCCACTATTCGGTGTCCAATTTTCCTGAAGCTAGTCAAAGCTAGTCGAAGCTAGCCTTCAACATAGTCGAAGGAAGTCTTCCACATAGTCGAAGGAGGTCTTCAACCTGACACTTTTTCAAACTCTCCTAAAATCTTCTAAACTCACCAATTAGGTCGCCACAGTGGGACACCCCCTTAACCATCTCCCCCTGAAAATGCCTGTCTTCAAAATGCAAAAAAACATTAGCTTATCCTCAAATTAAGGGCCATAGGTTTAAATATTAATTGTGTTGCTTCCACCGCACGCTTTCATCAACAGACGTCAGTACCAACATTAGGTACCCTTTTCCAACTATTGGCATTCTGATGTCCAACATAATTAAGTTCAGTCTTGTTACTTTCATTGTTTATTTGTCTTGCAGAACTTAGAAATCCAAAACCATTTAATTTTTAGGTATCTCTTGTGCATATTTTGAATACAACTGTTTCTGCTTTAATGCTTGTTTCCATAAAGTGAGTTAATTAGAATGCAATTGATGAATTGGGGAGCCCGATTTGTATTATGAATTCAGTATAACATGATTTTGATCGGGAACTGGAAAACCAATTAAAAGTTGCTTTGGAAATTGACAAATAGAGAATAATGACAGTGTGAGTGTGGTAGCGGGGATAAAACTTTCCATGTAATCTCCCGGTAGTAATTAGACATAATTCTCTCTTCGGAGCACAGTCTTTGAAAATGACAAAGAATTGCTTCCATTGTCCCTTGTGCAACGAATTATCGACTAAATAATAGTCTTCAATATTTTTAGGTGACAAAAATTAACATTATTTTTAAAACCTGCATGTTTGAAAATTCTAAGAGAAAATAACTTTGTTATTTGGACTCTGAAACTTTCTGGGCTCTAACCTTCTTTCCTCAATAACCATAATTGAATTTGTAACATAAATTTCTATAAAACAAAGTTTCTTCGGATCGCAATTGTTGCCTTGTAGCGAAACGACCTGTACTAAGGAACTTTGTGAATAAAAATATAATTAAACAATTTAACAACTTTCCAAACATTACAATTATACGTTTTAACTTTGGAAGATACTAAGTGCATGTGAAATTATTGAGTTTGCAGTTTAACAAATGCTACCATAAACTTCTTCAAAGTACCTTGTGTTTTTCTTTGGATGGGTTTAACACATAGACAGATATGTGACTTTCTAAAAGGGCAGTAAAACTTTTCCTCTTTCCATTTGCGAAATTATGTTTAATTTATGTTGATATTCACATTCTGACATTAGAAAGAGAGATGTCTATGATGTAATAGTAAGATTAAACGAGAACTTACCAGTTTGAAGTTTGATCTTTATTTTATGAGGAGTTGCGATGAGGGATTTCGTGAAGAACCTGCCAGGCACGCATGCGCGACATTCTTCAAAGCAGCGGTGTGGAATCACAGAACCAACAACAGAGAAATGACTTGTTATAGTAAGATTGAAGAGACTCTATATACCAGTTGATCTTAAGGTAGAGGGTTGGGAGCGGAGGGCACGAAATCCCTCATCGCAACTCCTCATAAAATAAAGATCAAACTTCAAACTGGTAAGTTCTCGTTTAATCTTACTATTTCATTTCGGAGTCACGTGAATGACTTCGTGAAGACTTCAAAGCTCTGTGATTACACGCCCTGGACCACGTCCATGCTCACACACTGCCGTAATACTGATGGAGGAAGTATGTTAACGTATTTCAGACTTGAACAAGCTGAAAAATAATAACATTATTGTTAATACAACAATAAACCCCTGAACTCGGGGACAAACGTTTAGGGACAGCACTTAACGTGCGTAACGTTGCGGGAAACGGCCACAGGTTAGTTATGAAACCTACTGAAATGTAGTTTCATTGGCCCAGCCCGCTATCGTGAGGACATGCTCCATGAACACCTCCATGGTCCTCGTTCCTGATGTGGATGCAGCCTTGGTAGAATGACATTTCAAAATGTTTAGTGTCTTACCTGCTGCATCGAATACCACCTTAAGCCATCTGGAGATAGTCTGCACCGTCACCCTGTGACGTGGGTTTCCATGGCTGACAACAGATCCGCCTCCATATTCCTGATGGCCATTTCCAGACCTGTAGTCGCAGGTCTGTATAGTTTAAGTAACTCTTTCATAAAGAAGTTACTTTTTTATGGGTCGATCATTCTATCCAGGTTTAATTCCTGTAGAGTCTGGACCCGTTGTGCTGTATTCAGTGCTATTGCCATCACCACTTTTAAAGGTGAGTAAGTCCAGTGGTACCTCCGTCATAAGCGACCATCTCCTGAGTAGGGTCAACACCACCCTAATCTCTCAGATATTATATCGTGGTCGGGAAGGGATGGATAGAACATATCCCTCGTAGTTTGGATACCAGCTGGTGAGATCCCACTCCAATGTTGAGCTAGGATGACAGTGCACTACTGGCACTGTATGCAGCACTGTAACTGAGGGCTCATCATAATGAAGACCTGTGAGGATGCCAGCACATTGGAGATCGTAGCAGATATGTAGGTGGTCTAGGTCCGACTACAAAAAACCTCTCATATCCTGTGTAGGTGAGGTAGTGCTTCCCAGTGGACTTTCTCTGCATGATCTATGTGACGTCCATGGTCCTGTATGTTCCAGACCTGGGTACGTTTTCTGCAACACCTGTCTGATGAGGCAGAATGGGGAAAGCATAGAAATCCATTTCCCCCAATGTAGCAAGAACTCGTCCATCGCCACACTTGGAGACCACATTCTGCAGTTTCTCCTGGGTTTCCTCAGGCACTACAGGTTCCTCCAGAACTGAAGGACATCTGGTCCAGCTGCAGAGACTGTGCTCTAGGATACGCTCCATCATGCGCTTCATCCGAGCCATGCGACCACTGCCGCATCTGCAGACAATAAGTCGACTTCCTCAGGTTCTGGAGAATCTCTGAGGCTTCTGTCATTGCCCCACACCTCGTCGAGGTGATGACAAGGGTGCCAAGACAGGATGTCGCTGCCTGCCGCTCCTGCGTGGCTAAGCGACTCCCGCGCGGACCTGCCGCTGCTCCGCCGTCTTCCGGACGGAGGCGGCCCGCTGGTCTGATAAGACATGATAGCGGTGATGAGTCGGTCCCGGCCGCCGAAGCGTGGTACCCCGACGTCCGCGCGGGCTTGCCGCCTGTCCTCCAAAGGCGACATTCGGTCACATCCTCCACTACAAGGGGGTGCGGTGACCGAGATGAGACTACACCGACCTGCAACCAGGCAGGCTCCCTCGGTGCTGAGTCTGTGTCCTCCTTTGGGACAAAGCGTCGTTCGGTCACGTCCTGCCGCTAAAGGGGGGGTGCGGTGACCGAGATGAGACTACACCGACCTGCAACCAGGCAGGCTCCCTCGGTGCTGAGTCTGTGCCGGCCGCACATGTGGTCCTACAGATCCCGGCCTTCATCCTTCACCGGTCCACGATCTGGTGGCCTGCTCCGGTGGAAGTCGACCCCGGCTCTATGGCGGGTTTACCGACTGCTGTGCGATACTTCCCCTGGTCCTCTCTCTGGTGACCTGCATATTTGGGGAGAGAGAACGTGCCAAGAATATAACACGTTACGCACCTTTGCTCCACTGTCGCTATGGTTAAGTGACAGAGGTAGGGAGTCAGGGTCTTTCCTACCCTGCTCCTGCGCGGTGCTCCTACCACTTACGGCACCATGGTCAGTCATGGTGGAGAATCGGGTCCTGACTGCGCAGGGCTCCCCTGATTTCCGCGTTTTTATCCCGACCCGCAGAGCGGGTGCTGCCGACGTTGCGGGCAGCTCCAGGAATGGTGGGCGTTGACTCACATCTGGAGGCGCCGGTATGTAGGTCCTTGCTGGCCTTCCGGTTTGACCCCGTGGCCTGGAATATGGAGTTTCCTGGCCGTTTGTCTGGTCAAGGTGTGCGACCTCATAAGACCCACTGTCTTGGCATGGTCGTCTGAATCCTTGACCTGCTTCAGAAGGTCTTCCCCGAATAGTTGTCTGGGTGGTGGTGTTGGAGATGCTCTGCGTAGCCCCGCAAATTTGGGATTTAGCCTGAGCTTGATGGTACTTTTTCTTTTTTTTTTTTTTTGAATATATTTTTATTAGAGGCCATACATATAACAAATAATATAGCATTTTTTTTCCAAATATAGTTGATACATCTTTCCAGAATTATATAAATGTTAACAAAATATATATATTGGCCTCACTTTTTTTTATAGAGTGAAAAAAGTATAAAGAAAGAATAGTTAATAATTATAAGAGTATGATTATAGTTGATTAATATAAAGAAGAGAGAGAAGAAAAAAATAAATAAAATAAAAAATAAAATAAAATAAAATAAACAAAAACAAAAAACAAAAAAATAAAAAATAAAAATAAAAATATTTGTGGAAAAGAAAACGGTATACAACTTGTCAATGAGTGGAACAATTTCTAATTATAATATATGGAGACAAGTATATAAATCTGATCTTAAACATTTTTGTTTGATCTTTCCACCGGGTACTCATTGAGTTTCAATGCTGAGCCCAGCTACCCCTTCATATAATCAGTGAATGGAGACCAAATTTGTTCAAAAATCTCAGGTTTATCCATTAGGATAAATCTAATTCTCTCCAATTGTAATGTCTCCAACATTTCCACTGTCCACATTTTAATGGTCCCTTCCAAAATTGTAATATTAATTTTTTTCCAATTATTAAAATGGTACTTTTTCGAAACGCATTTATTTCGTATTGCGTGTTACGTAATGATTCAAGAGCATCCTCCTGTTTGGTGTTCAAGTCCATCCCGCCCACCGACCTCGCAAAAACGGTAATCCCAGATGTGAGCAGTTTAAGGATTTTCTGTAATTTTTACTTCCTGTGCTCTTATGCCCGGGCTTATATTGCTCCAAATAGGCATGTTTACAATAGGTACATTGAGTGAGTTACAATTACTCGGTGCCTTGTACCCATTCATGGCCTCCGCAAGGACCTGATCCTGTAGCTGGTGGTTGGTGAGGAAATCAATGGTAGCGGCCAGTTTAGTTTTGAGAGGTTGTCCCGATGATTCGGGTAACGCAAACTTGGCTGCCACGTCCAAAAGTTCTTCCTGAGGAACCTCAGGTGCCACTGGTTCGTGTACCAAGATATCCTCTTCTCCTGGTTGCCTCATGCTACCCATTGACGATGGGGATATATCCAAAAGTCCCCTGGAACTGGACATTTCCTGCCATTGATTTTGCTGCAGGATCCGTTCCATCATCCTCTCCATCCGTTCAATGCGCCCTTCACCGTGCGTAAATGGGAGGTCAGAGCCCTCATGCCCGAAGGAACTCCTGAGGCTCATATCATCGGCCCGTACCTCATCGAGGTAATCACGGTGCCATGACGAAAAGTCGCTGCCAGCCGCCTCAGCGAAGCTGTACGACTCCCGCGCGGATCTGCTCATTCGCCTCATTGGATGAGCTAGGCCCGACTGCCTCAAAGGGCATATGCGGTGTGAAGTCGGCACCTGACGCCGTGGCGTGGTGACCCGACATCCGCGCGGGCTTGCCACCTGTCCTTCTCCTGGACTCAGGCGGCGTACGGTCCCGTCCTGCCGCTATTGGGGAGTGCGGTGACCGTGGCGAGACTCCACCTGTATGACTCCACCTGGTCCAACTAGGTGGTGAGTCTACACTGGCCCTCCCTGGTCTGCCAGTGGACTCGGGTCTCGGTAAACCACCAGTCCGCAATCTAGCGGTCTCTGGTGAAATTCCTGCCCTAAAAGGGCTTTGGCATTGAGCTCTATCCCTGGCTCTTTCACGAGGGCTCGGGGAGAAGGGCCGTGCAGCAGCACGTGAAACCCGTTTGCTCATATCAGCCAACGATTCTCTTCCTGTTGGCGATAGTAAAAAATGGAGTCAGGGTCTACCTGCTCCGGCGCCGTACCGACTTCCTGCTCTGCGGGTACCCCGCTTGTACACAGCTGTGTCGGTGGGTCGGGTCCTGTAGTCACAGGGCTCCCCGACTTTTGCGCCTTTTTCCCGGCCCGTCTAGCGGGTGCTGTCGTAGTAGAGAGCTTCCGGGAATAATGGCCGACGACTCCTTTCGGAAGTCCTGCAGCCTGTTCTTCTCTTATCCATGTCCCTGTTGGAGAAAACACAATTCAACACAGCAGGGACAACCAGCTCAAGGTTGCCTGTACTTACCTGAGTGGCCCTTATGAAGGGCTGGTGGTGAGCCGCGCTCCACGGGCTAGCCCCCGGGTATGTAAACCGACAGCCCACAGACCTAGCGGGCTGCGGTGCAGATGAGTGCTGTCGTTCTGCCATTGCTGTGCAATGGTGAGTGTTGAGCCCGGACCCCACAGGGTCAACGAGCTGCCCCATTGTAAAAATAAGTTGGGCTTAGAACAACATGATAATGGCTGCAACTCCATACCCTCTTAATTACAGCACTGGGATAATGCAGGCTGTGTAGAGTTGAGTTGGGGCTAACCCCTTACTCTGAGTTAATGCCGACAGCCCGCAGTATCCTGTGGGCTGCGGTGTAAGTCGGGCTGCTGCTCTGCCATTGCTAACCGCGAATGGCGAGCCTGCAAGCCCCTACTTCAATATAAATGCCGACAGCACGCAGTATCCTTGCGGGCTGCGGTGTAAAATTGGGCTGTGCTCTGCCGTTGCTTACTGCACATGGTGAGTCTGCAAGCCCCTACTTCAATATAAATGCTGACAGCCCGCAGTATCCTTGCGGGCTGCGGTGTAAAATTGGGCTGTGCTCTGCCGTTGCTTACTGCACACGGCGAGTCTGCAAGCCCCTACTTCAATATAAATGCCGACAGCCCGCAGTATCCTTGCGGGCTGCGGTGTAAAAACGGGCGGCTGCTCTGCCGTTGCTCACTGCACACGGCGAGCCTGCAAGCCCCACTTACTTATAAATGCCGCCAGCCCGCGACCTGCGGGCTGCGGCGTAGAGTCGGCTGCCTCTGCCGTCCTCCGCCGGCAAGTGTGAACCCGGACCCACCTGGGTCAACGGGCTCTTCCCGACTCCATGAGTTAGAGCCGCCGCTGACTGCCCGCATTCCGCGGTCCGCAGTCAGTGTTGAAGCGGCCTGGAGCACTCTGAAAACAGAGTCTCTGTAAAGAAAAAAACAGACGGCAGGTTAGTTTTTCCACTTACCTGCAGGTCCCAGCAGTAGAGGAGCAGCGCTCCTCCCTGCCCGTCGCTTGCACGCGCGTCGACGATATGTCGCGCATGCGTGCCTGGCGGGTTCTTCACGAAGTCACTCACGTGACTCCGAAATGAAATATTGTATCCACATTACAATGGCTGGAGATAATAGACAAATTACAACAGAAAATTGAGAAATAATTGTACAGACAGCTGATTTAGTTCATATTCCACTTTTCCTCATTTTAAGTCTGAAACAATCTTATAACATAAAGGTGATATAAGAAGAACAAATTAAATTGTTGGAAAGCCTTCAGGAAACATTTGTATGGGTTTTCTTCCTGGTCATTGTGGAAAATTACCTTTTGATTCTACAATTGGGAATAATTATTCAAGAAGGAGCTTTTGAAGTTAACAACACGGAATTGACACTGGAGTGCAGCAGTCAATCATGCTGTAGAATCCTAGAAAAGAACCCTACAAAGTGTGGCCATTTGATCCATATGTTAGTCCAAATAAAAATGGAGCCATTTGTATTCATCTCCCATCCTAGTTCTCTCATCCCAGCCTGAGAGACTACAACTCCTTAAGTGTTCCAAGCACCACTGAAATATGAAGGGAGATTCTACCTCTGCGACTCCTTTTGGCAGCAATTGCAAGACTCCCATTGCTCTTTGCATGATATTTTCTGACTCAATTATTTGATCTGCATGAAACTTGTTGGATTCCCGTCACAGCGAGATGTCTGCCAGGGAATGTTGCTGATTACAGACTGCAGGAGTACATGCTGGGTGACGCACTGAAGCTTGGTGTAGTCAACGCAATCTCTCTATGGGGGAGGACCACTGACTATGGTCCTTCTCCTGCTGCACATTGAGGGGCACAGTCTGGTGGTACCAGCACTCAAACAAGGGAAGGGAAGGGATATCACCCCAGGGGGCCAGTCACATGAGTGACAAGGGTGTTTTGTTTTAAAAAAAGATACAAACACTACTGAGTATGAGACTATTGAATGTGTAGAGAAGGCATGAAGAGTTTTTGCAATTTTTATTTTGTATATCTTATTTGGAATAATGTTTATTTTTGAAAAAATATAAAAGTTCCCTCTAATCTTTCCATAATTATATTTGTATATTGATTTATTATTGACCCCTGCACAGAGACACAGCAATAAAATATTTGCCTAGTGTGTTATCCAGGCAAATCATACCCATTGTCACTCAGCCAGCGCTATGGGAAATCGATCCTTTAGATTCACCTTCTCTATACCCAACATTTTTTTTTACATACTTTAATTAGTTCTGTCATCAGTCTGTAATTCACTAAAACATGCTAGCCAAGTCGGTCAAAGGAAGCAAATCCTAAGATGATGTGTATATATTTTTGCTCATCAATCATTAAATAGAGGGAGAGAGGTAAACGGCAGACGGATCAGTCGGGACAAACAATTATAAACTCATGTCTGCTGAAAATACGCCAAGCGAATTACTGTGCTCGCTTGCTAATGTTGCAGTTCTTTAATAAATTAAATGCTGAATGAAGATAAATTATTAGAAAGGTGCATGACCTGAAATGGATATAGACACAAACAGCTGGAGTAACTCAGCGGAACAGGCAGCATCTCTGGAGAGAAAGAATGGGTGACGTTTCGGGTCGAGACCCTTCTTCAGACACGACCTGAAACGTCACCCATTCCTTCTCTCCAGAGATGCTGCCTGTTCCACTGAGTTACTCCAGCTTTTTGTGTCTATATCCGGTTTAAACCAGCATATGCAGTTTCTTCCTATACATGACCTGAGGTGGGATTGTTCAAATGTTTTCTTTCTGAAAGAGGTCTAATATTCAAGTAATGTTTGCAGTGCTGCAGGAGAGTAAGCCTTTCTACTCCACTTAAGCATTTAAAAAAAATAACATTATGACACTTTTTATTGATGTCAGCCACAGATTAATTTTACTTTGTTAGCAAGGTATCTGACATTACAATAAATAGCCACCAAACTCTAATGCCAGATATCGTTCAGGAGCTTTGCCAATGAAATAAACTCACTCATCAATCAAATAATCTCATTACTCCATCTTTTTAGTGGACAACGAGGGAAATAGCAGCCACCTATCACTAATCTCTATCCTTATAGGTACCTGCCTAATAGTTCTAGCTATGCGGATAATGTTGGCACAGGTGTTATCTTGTATACTGAACTAGACCCTGCCTGAAGGATCGGACTTCCACGTGTCCCAAAGCTCATTAGTGACCTCCACGTTCCTCAGATAACTAAGCCTTCAGTTGGTAATAACTCTTGCCTCTGGATCAGTGAGCTGATTTAATTCACATTTCGCAGAATAGAGCGAGATATAAACTCCTGCTGACACTACATTGGAAAAACTCAGGAAGTGTTGAATTATTTGTGGTGCTATCTTTTGGTTTGAAATTAAGCCAAATCCTCTTGCTGTTTGAGAAGAATTCACAACACTTATGAAAAACAAAACATTGTTGGTATTCCTGGTGTCATGGCCAATATTAATCAAAGTCATGATATTTTTTAAGAATAATGTTTTTGTAAGCTTGTTTTGGGGGAAAATCAGCCTATAATCCCTTATTATGTCTAAAAAGTACCAAATTGGCTGCATAATTCTTCGGCACTATTAGTACAACTCGCTTCTTTTTTCCATTAAAGAGCAACATTATTCTAAAATGTGGTTACTACTTTCACATCTGGTTAAGATAAACTTTTCTTTTCAATAATATTATTGGCTATGATTTTCATTGTGGTTTAGAACAACTTTTAAACATTGAAATTTAGTTGAGATTTTTCTAAATTAAATCTTTTTGTTTTCAGTTCCACTAGAATGTACATGACTTGGTTCCTTATCCCATTATCTTCCTGCACAACAAAACATATTCAGTTCACTGATGTTGAATCTTCTTGCTTTAATAGATCATGACTTGAGTTTCAAACATCCAAGCATCATCAACGATCCTAAACTACCCCTGTAAAATGCGTTGGTGGCCCTGTGTACTGTCCTTTTACCATTTTGTTGAAAATCTTTTACGTACTTTCATAGTGGAACTTTTCTAATACTTTCAATGATAGTTTTCTGTGAGTCTGTAGAAGAGTCACCCAAATTGTCACCCATCTATGTTCTCCGAGATACTGCATGATCCGCTGAGGTACTCCAGCACAACGGATCTTCCTTTCTATGATGGTGTTCTGAGTGCTGGCAAGATAGTCTTAATCCTATCATTGCCAACTTTCCTTGATTTTTGCTGACCCCTATTGTTTAGTGCATCTAATTCCAAATCTTATGTCTCTTCTAAAATCCTTGGATGGCAAAACGTATTTTCATTTCTGACTTCCTAATTCCAACGGTGGTCAACATGATGTATAATTAACCTCTTCCTCGACTGTGCTTGGCCCAGATTTGAAATTTATGTCTCCTCAGCGTCTAAATCTCTAACTTAATCCCTTGGTGCTTTTCTTTCTAAGCACCAAGAGAGGTGCCCTTCTACCATATTTATGCTGCTGATAATTTTCTAAACCTCTAAGGCGTCACCATTCAGCCTCCTTGGCTCACGAGGCTCGGAAATTTTTCATTAATAAGTTGGAAAATTCACTAATGAGTGGCACAGTGGCACAGTTGTAGAGATCCTGCATTACAGTGTCAGAGACCCGGTTTCGATCCTGACTATGGGTGCCGGCCGTACGGAATTTGTATGTTCTCCCCACGATCTTGGTTTTCTCCGAGATCTTTGGTTTCCTCCCACATTTCAAATGCATGCGGGTTTGCAGGTTAATCGGCTTGGTGAAAATTGTAAATTAGTGTGTGTAGGGATCGCTGGTCGGTGCGGACTCGGTGGGCCAAAGGGCCTGTTTCCGCAGTGTATCTCTAAACTAAACTAAACCAGCAATGGCTTTCAATCGGCAAATCGTAATTAAAATTCAAAGGACTTTTATTAATTAAAAAAAAATTGAATGTTTCACATCAGGATTATGGTGCATTCAATGCTCATCCTATTAGAAATGCAAGAGATGGAATTTAAGATCCATTTAATACTTTGAATTTTGTATGTGCTTTGCATCTAATGGTTAAAATTTGATTATATTCTACCCTGTAACTTTTTGAAGATTTCTTTTTTATTTAGGTGTGAATCGGATAACCGTTACCTCGGCAACCCACTCAAAGGAACCTGCTATTGTAAGTATTTTGGTTTGTCTTTCAGACTTTTCTGGGTTGGGTAGAGATCATGTAACAAAGTAAGTACTCATTACTCATTGGTTAACGGAGGAGCAAAGTGTGGTTACAAGTGCCTCTTGCTCAAAATGGAACTCTTTTTTACCATAAAATTATACTCTCCTGATATTTCTTTGTGGCTTTCTTAAAAATGTCAATTTTAATAACATTGTTCAGAACTTTTGGAAATATGTCTCCCTCCTGAGCTTTTCAAAAGCATCAATGATGTGAATAACCCAAGTTTCTTTGAAAGTAGACTGGATCAGATTATTCTTGGGTTTTTCTCATGTCACCCATTATATATGAGAGGAAGAGTATGGATAACATATATGTACATACGTATATATGTTTTTATATGAAATATATATATGTGTGTGTATATCAGGCACGTGCTGTAAGTAATTACTCAGGGTAGGCACTAGGCAGTCACTCAACATTTAAAAACCATAAAAACGGCGCATGCGCAGAAAACCGTAAAATATGCACATGCGCAGATTGGTCCTGTAGGCAGTCAGTTGAGTTTCTAAAAAACTTAATACCGTGCAGATTGGTCTTCTCTCCTGTAGGCATGCGCGGCATCTTGCGCGCAGGCTGTGCAACACCCATACGTGCAGTCCGCGGTGCAAAGGCAGAATTAAAGCTACCTTTATTGTCCGTTGTCAGTGAAGGCTTGAAGCAGCGTCTACGACACGCGAGTTGAACATAGTTACGTGTATTACACGTACTGCGGATGAAAGGCACGGGAGTATTATGCCTACCAGATCGATTATTAAAATAATAACCATTTAATAATAAATACTGAATTTAGTAGATGAATTGGAAATCTTTACTATTTATATTTAATAATTACAGTTTTATAATTTTAGTCAGGTTAGGCACTGCCTACCTTGCCTACCCTGACGGCAAATGCCTGATATATATGTATGTATATGTATATTTGTGTGTATATGTATATAAATGTAGGTATATATGTGTGTATATATGTATTTATACATGTGATTAAATTTAGTTATGCACTAACACATTTAATTTAGTTATGCACTAACACATTTAAATATATACACGCATTTAGTTTTTTAAATTAATTTGTTATGTTCTAATTTATGAATGAACATAATATAATAACACTGGAGGTTTTACTTTTGCTCCATTGAGTGGTGTGATATTAGGTAATTACTGGCTGAAACTGTTATGAACTGTTCCTCATTTGTTACATAAAACTGTATATGCAAGGAATACAGTTTATTGGACATACTCAGCAACGACATGAAAATATTTAGTTTCTGGTGGACTGCTGTGGTAAACATTTTGATATGCCTCTTTTTATTTTTTGAGATGCCTTAATCATGCAGATAATTTATTATTTATAGTTTTGGCAATGCTTGTCAAATTGGAAATAATGATCCTAACCTGAAACATCACCCATCCATTTTCTCCAGAGATGCTGCGTGACCTGCTGAGTTACCCCAGCACTTTGCATCTGTCTTTAATCTAAGACCATGTTGACTTATTGATAAAACTGTCGTGTTACCTCATTGGCAAAGATAAATATTTTTGTAATTAAAAGTCTTGCACTAGTTTTCACTCCCACTATAACAGAATGAGGATCTAGCTCAAAGTAATTCACGTGAAAATTTGACTAAATCAATATTAAGTGAAGTTATGTATTAAAAATCACAGATTAAGTAAGAAACCTGGGAAAGTAGACCTTTGCACATTATGAAGTGCGCAAATGGTATGAGGTTACCGGAGGAAAAAGACTGGGTTTTAATTGAATTTAATTGAAGTGCAATACCATGTTATGTATAGCTCCCGTGTGTGCACATATATCATGCATTGTATTGGCTTTGGTCCCCTTGCAAAGGAACTGAAGATAGAAGATGCTGCTGCACAGGGGGAAAGAAGGGGGTTATGTTGTATGGCTAGCAATAGCATCTGAGAGCAGTGAGTCAAGATATTATCAAGAGATTTCATTTTGGAGAAATATAACATTTAACTTTTATGATTTGAAGATTCAGGGGCGTCGCAGTGTTGGAGTTGCTGCCTTACAGTGCCAGAGACCTGGGTTCAATCCTGACTTGGGGTGCTTTTTGTACGGTGTTTGTACATTCTACCTGTGACCACGTGGGTTTTCACCAGGTGTTCCGAACCGTTTTCCTCACACACTCCAAAGACTTACAGGATTGTAGGTTAATTGGCTTTGGTAAAATTGTAAATTGTCCCCAGTGTGTAGAACACTGCTCGTGCACGTGGATCACTCATTAGCACGGACTTGTTGGGCTGATAGTCTCAAGAATTAACAAACTGAAGGAAGAATTGCTATCACATTGTTGACTGTGCAATTAGTTTAGTTTAAATCCACACCTATTGATTTCTCTTGATTCTCTTCTGAAATGGAAAGAATTTCTCCAATTATATCCCTGAATTTTCCCATAATTCTTTCCTTGTTGTCATCAACTAGCTGACAACACTGTGGTTTGAAGTAGCATTTTTAACAGAACAACCAGGTTGTTTGTTTATGGGTTTCATTTATTGATTTTTATGGCTTTTGTTTTTATTAAACTTGCATTTGTGTAGTGTGGCGGTTCCCAAGGGTCGGGCCATCCTAAGGGTCGAACCCCTCGGCATGGGAATGGATCGGTCTGGAGGCGGCCCTTGACCAGAGGGTTTAAGGGCAAGGGTTTTGGGTGCTTCTCTCTCTCGTGGATTTCCTTCCAACACGAAGGGACCGAATAAAGGTACTTCTCCTACACCTGGCTTCTCGCCTTGATTTCGGTATCGTACACTACATTGGTGACCCCTGACGCTCCATTGTTGTCATGATGGAGAATAAAGCCCGTCCTTCCTCCTCAAATGCCGACCCAGCCCTGTCCCTGGACGCGGTATCGGTGAAATTGCCTACGTTCTGGACCACCCGGCCGCGCATCTGGTTCCAGCAGGCGGAGGCCCAATTCAACCTGCGGGGCATTACAGTTGATGACACCCGTTTCTATTACCTGGTGGGGGCCCTTGACCAGGACACGATTGAAGAGGTCACAGACTTCATCGCAGACCCCCCGGCTACCGAGAAATACCGTGGCCTTAAGGAGCTCCTGCTTGAGACTTATGGGCTCAGCAGGATGGAGCGCGCTGCCAGGCTGCTTCATATGGAGGGCCTAGGCGACCGACGGCCGTCGAGCCTCCTCAAGGAGATGGTCGCACTTTTGGATGGGCACACGCCGTGCCTATTGTTTGAATACACTTACCTGCACCTGCTGCCGGCCTACATCCGTCTGCAGCTCACGGACGTCTCCTTCGCCGACATCAGGGCCCTCGGTAGGCGCGCCGACGCGCTGTGGATGGCGCGCCCCGATGACGTCAACGCGATGCGGACGGCGCGCACTGATGACGTCACTCCGGCAGCTCCCGATTTCCTCCGGTGGGGCGGGGGAGCTGTGGAAGGAGTGACAGCTGCATCCCGGAGGCCTAGAAGATCGCCCCCTGTGGCCATGGCGGGTACTGCACCTGCAAGCCAGCACCAGCAAGCTCCAAGCGCAGCCAGCAAGAAGCGTTGGTGCTATTACCACCAGCGCTGGGGCGCTGCAGCACGGAGATGCTGTCAACCATGCACGTTCCCGGGAAACGCCTGGGCTGGCTGCCAATAGTCCCCACGGCTGCCGGCCAGATCCACCGCCTCTTCGCCTGGGATCGGCGCTCTGGGACCCGCTTCCTCGTCGATACCGGGGCAGAGCTGAGCGTCTTGCCCCCTTCGCTGGCCGACATTCGTTCCGGTAAGCGGGGGCCCATCCTCACCGCGGCGAATGGCAGTCCCATCCGCACCTATGGGATTTGAATGGTCCCGATCATGTTCGGCTCCTGCCACTTCTCGTGGCAGTTCACAATAGCGGACGTCTCCCAGCCGTTGCTCGGTGCGGACTTTCTCCGGGCGCATTCCCTCCTGGTGGACGTCAGACGTCAGCGTTTGGTCAACGCCGCCACAATGGAGCCGATCACGCTGCGATTGGACGAGCCGGTGGGACGCCCCCTGGCGTCAGTGGATTCCCGCTTTGCCCGGGTATTGGCCGCGTTCCCAAACATCCTGACCCCACAGTTTCGGTCCTCAACCCCCAGTCACGGGGTGGTTCATTTCATCCCGACTACTGGCCCACCTCTCCATGCACGAGCACGCCGACTGCCGCCGGATAAACTACGTCTGGCACGGCAGGAATTCCGCACAATGGAGTCCTTGGGGATTGTCCGCCCTTCCAGCAGCCCATGGGCGTCCCCACTCCACATGGTCCCTAAGGCAAACGGGGGCTGGAGACCTTGCGGGGATTATCGGCGGCTGAATGCCGCAACAACCGCAGATCGGTACCCTGTACCCCACATCCAGGACTTCACCGCCCATTTGGCCGGGACTTCTATATTCTCCAAAGTGGATCTGGTACGGGGTTATAACCAGATCCCGGTCCACCCGGAGGATGTGCCCAAGACGGCAATTATCACGCCGTTCGGCCATTATGAATTCGTGCGGATGCCGTTCGGCCTCAAGAACGCTGCTCAGGCATTCCAGCGCTTGATGGACGGGGTGTGTCGTGGACTGGACTTTGTTTTCGTCTACCTCGACGACATCCTGGTGGCCAGCCGCTCGCAGCAGGAGCACTGCGCCCACCTCCGGCAGCTCTGTCAGCGGCTCAGCGAGCATGGCTTGGCTGTCAACCTCGCCAAGTGCCGTTTTGGGGTAACGGAAATTGACTTCCTCGGCCACCGCGTGACTCCGCAAGGCGCGGTTCCCCTGCCGGACAGGGTCGACGCCATCCGTCGGTTTCCCCGTCCACACTCGGTGCGCGGCCTGCAGGAGTTTGTCGGGATGGTGGCGTTCTATCACCGTTTTGTGCCATCCGCAGCCCACATCATGCGGCCACTATATCAACTGCTGGCGGGTGGGCAGCATAAGAACGTCCTGTGGACCAACGAAGCGGTGGCAGCATTCGACGGCGTGAAGGAGGCCCTTGCTCGCGCCGTACTGCTGGTGCACCTGCGGGAAAATGCCCCAACAGCTCTCACGGTGGACGCCTCGGAGTCTGCGGTCGGCGCTGTGCTGGAGCAGCTAACCAACGGACGTTGGCGGCCCCTGGCCTTCTTCAGCCGGCACCTCAACTGCGCGCAGACCAAGTACAGCGCGTTCGACCGCGAGCTCCTGGCTCTGTACCTGGCAGTGCGCCATTTCCGATACTTTCTGGAGGGCCGCCCGTTCACAGCCTACACGGACCACAAGCCCCTCACTTTCGCCCTGGCGAAAGTTTCTGACCCCTGGTCCGCACGACTGCAGCGGCAGTTGGCCTACATAGCGGAATACACAACAGCCATCCGGTACGTCGAGGGAAAGGAGAACCGGGTGGCCGACGCATTGTCCCGCCCCGCCATCGACGCCGTTTTCACGGTGGCACCCGGAATGGACTATTCTGCCCTGGCGGAGGAGCAGCGCACGGGGACGCCGAGATGCCCGCCTACCGCACTGCCATCTCCGGCCTTCACCTCGAGGATGTCCCTCTCGGTCCGGGAGGGGCGACGATCTTGTGCGATGTGTCGTCTGGTCAGCCGCGCTCCATCGTCCCTGCCGCCTGGCGCCGGAGGGTTTTCGACATGATCCACGGGCTGGCTCACCCATCAATCTGGGCGACGACAACACTGGTGGCTGCTCGGTTCATGTGGCACGGTCTGCGCAAGCAGGTTGGCCACTGGGCTCGAAGCTGCATTCCGTGCCAGACGGCAAAGATTCAGCGGCATGTCCGGGCACCCCTCCAGGAGTTCGCTCTACCTCACCGGCGGTTCAACCACCTCCATGTGGACATTGTGGGGCCTCTCCCTCCGTCCCGGGGCATCACCCACCTCCTCACTATGGTGGACCGCTTCACGCGGTGGTCGGAGGCCATACCACTGGCTGACACGTCAACGACTACGTGCGCTCGTGCGTTGTCCGCGCACTGGATTGCTCGCTTTGGGGTGTCGGACCGGACCGGGGGCCACAGTTCACCTCCGAGCTGTGGTCGGCCATGGCTCACTTGCTGGGGGTGCGGCTACACCACACCACGGCTTATCACCCGCAAGCCAACGGACTGGTGGAGAGATTCCACCGGCAGCTCAAGGCAGCGCTGAAGGCACGACTCTCCAGCCCAGACTGGATGGACGAGTTGCCGTGGGTCTTGCTGGGCATCCGAACTGCCCCCAAAGAGGATTTGGCCTCATCATCGGCGGAGCTCGTATACGGGTCGTCACTCACGGTGCCCGGGGAGATCGTGCCGTCGACACCGGGGCAGCAGGGAACGGCCTCATCCACCCTAAAGCGCCTTCGTGAGCGAGTTGGCAGGCTCGCACCCATTCCGACGTCCCGCCATGGGGCTTTTCGCCCGCATGTGCCATCAGTCCTCCGGGACTGCCCCTACGTTTTCCTGCGCCGTGACGCCCACCGGACACCACTCCAGAGACCGTACGAGGGCCCATTCAGAGTGCTGGAACACGGGCAGACGACCTTTGTGTTGGACATGGGGGGCCGGCCGGAGGCCGTGTCAATTGACCGGCTGAAGCCGGCACATCTGGACATTGACCAGCCGGTGCTGGTTGCCCGTCCTCGACCTCGAGGGCGCCCCCCTTCACGGCTCCCTCCGCCTGTCACTCCACCTGTCCTCCCACCGCTCCCTCCACCTGTCCCTACATCTGTCCCCCCGCCAGCCCCTCGGTCGGCTAAATTCTGCACGCGGTCCGGCCGGGTTGTGCGCCCGCCGGTGCGTTTCGTGCCTCAGGTTCTGGGGGGGGGGGGTCCTGTGGCGGTTCCCAAGGGTCGGGCCATCCTAAGGGTCGAACCCCTCGGCATGGGAATGGATCGGTCCGGAGGCGGCCCTTGACCAGAGGGTTTAAGGGCAAGGGTTTTGGGTGCTTCTCTCTCTCGTGGATTTCCTTCCAACACGAAGGGACCGAATAAAGGTACTTCTCCTACACCTGGCTTCTCGCCTTGATTTCGGTATCGCACACCACAGTAGCATCTTTGGTATAGGCTGAAAATCTATGCAACTAGGAGGAGAATCAGGCATCATCACTCTTGCAGCAAAGGACAGAAATTTTAGAAAAAAAGTGACAAAGTTTAGTTGAAGGGACATTTTTTGTGTGGCGAAGAGGGAGAATGAGGTGGAAATGTTTGGTGGCTGAGTTCCAGAATTTGGTGCTCCTGACCGATGTAGTCATGGTCTCCAATATGGAGGTGGTGTCAACTTACCAGGATTGACTGAAATCTCCAAGAGCATTTCTGCTGAATTGAATTGAATACTGTGAAATTCTTTGCTTGCATTCCCAAGGTATGCAAATAGTCTTCCATAAAGGGCGCTTCCAATGTTTCAAATCCCCTCTCTGCGCCAGGTCCCTCTTTGTTCATTCCCCCCTCCCCGCCCTCCCTCACAGTGGGTCCACCATTATCCATTGTTCTTCCCCCTCTCTCCCTGGGAGTAAGTTGGAGAAAACCATGGGAACATTAAATGAAATGTCATGTTTTGTCCATTTTCTATGAATGCTTTTATTATTTATAAATTCACAGAGATTGGCATGGTGGTTGGCATGGACAGAGTTGGCAACATTCTCTGTTGAATAAGTGACTCTAAATGTTGCAGGTGGGAAGTGATAATGAATGCCTGACTGTTTCAGAAGAGTAACAAGACATATTGTCTTTTTATTGGGGTGGAATGGTGTGTTGCAATGAGGGTGAATGAGTCAAGTGGTCAGTAATTAAAGACCAGGGGGAATTATAGACCAGTAAGACTGACATCGGTGGTGTGGAAGATGCTGGAGTCAATTATTAAAGAAGTCGTAACGGAGCAAAATGATTGATCCAAGTCAGCATGGATTTATGTAAGTGAAATCCTGCTTGACTAATCTTCTGGAATTTTTTGAGGATGTGACAAGTAAAATGGATGAACGAGAGCCAGTGGATGTAGTGTATCTGGACTTTCAGAAAGCCTTTGATAATGTCCACACAGGAGATGAGTGGGCAAAATTAAAGCACATGGTATTGGTGGTAGGGTTTTGACATGGATAGAGAATTGGTTGGCAGACAGGAAACAGAGTAGGAATAAACGGGTCCCTGTCAGAATAGCAGGCAGTGGCGAGTGGAGTGCTGCAATGCGTGGTGCAGGGGCTGCAACTATTTACAATATATATTAATGAATTAGATGATGGAGTTAAATGTAACACCAGCAAATTTGAAGATGACACAAAGCTGGGTGCAGTGTGAACTGTGAAAGCTGGGTGCAGTGTGAACTGTGAAGAGGATGCTAGGGAGTTGCAAGCTGACTTGAGTGAGTGGGCAGATGCATGGCAGTTGAGTGAGTGGGCAGATGCATGGCAGTTGTAGTATAATGTAGATAAATATATTGTTATCCATTATGGCGGCAAGATTCAGGAAGCAGATTATTATCTCAATTGTGTCAGATTGGGAAAAAGGGAAGTGCAACGAGACATGGGTGTCCTTGTACACCAGTCACTGAAAGTACTCAAGCAAGGACAACAGGCAGTAAAGAAAGCAGATGGCATATTGGCCTTCATAACGAGAGGATTTTTGAGGCAGTGCAGCATAGGTTCATGAGGTTAATCACCGGCTTGGCGGGACTGTCATATCAGGAAAGATTGGACAGACTGGGCTTGTATTCACTGGATTTAGTAGGATGAGAGGAGATCTTATATCTATATTATGAAAAGTCTGATCTTGACCACTTCCTGTTGTTCTGTATATTGTTTTTAGAAAAAATGCTGCCACTTACGGCTGCAATTTTTGGCCATCTTACTCAGAGTCCCCTTCGGCTGTGCAGGACAAGAGAATTTTTCCCCATTGATTAAAAATAAAAGAGTTATTAGGGTTTAAAAAATGTTGAGATTCTCTCTCCTGAAGGCCACGCCCCTTCCGAAGGGAATATAAAACCCGGACGTGTTGAGTACCTCAGTCAGTCTCTGCAAGATGGGGGAGCGAGAGGGTCACGTCTCTCAATCCGAGCTGTGAATAACACTGAACACATGTCTACTAAACTGTGAGTGGTTTTACTGACCTGTCAGTGCCCTTAATGTGGTTTGGAAATATAGTTTGGAAATGCTAAAGCTGCGTTGCCTTGCCTGATTAAAGTTGCCTTGGCTAATTAAAGTTGCCTCGCCTTCTATATAATTAAAAGTCTAATCTTGACCACTTCCTGTTTGCGCTTTTTATTGATTTTAGAAAAAATGCTACCACGTACGGTTATGATTTTTGGCCATCATACTCAGTCCCCCTCCGCTCATCAGGTGCCGAGGATTTTTCCCATCGATGAAAAATAAAAGAGTTATTAGTGTCCAAAAAATGTTGAGATTCTCTCTCCTATCAATCACACCATGAAGGCCATGCCCCTTCTGGTGGGAGGGTGGGAGGGACTATAAAACCCAGAAGTGTGGGCGTGGCTCAGTCCCTGCAAGATAGATAAGGGAGAGGTCACGACTCGCTGTCTTTAGTGGCCTTGCACCCTGCTTGAAATGGTAAGAAAATGCACTTGAATTTGGTGGCCTTGCACCCTGCTTGAAATGGAATTTCAAGGAATAGCCGTGTGTCAACTGCCAGCCCACCAGCCTTGAGTGAGTGAGCTGCCAGCACAACAGGCTTGAATGACTGAGCTGCCAGCCCAAGAATCCATTTGGCCCACAATGTCCATACTAGCCCTCTGGAAACAAGTTATTTCCCTCCTGTATGATGCTGGGACCCAATGGGTCCCATTTCGTCTAGTAAACATATACAATTATAAAAGGACTGAACAAGCTTGATGCAGGAAAAATATTCCCAATGTTGGGGTAGTCCAAAACCAAGGGCCACAGTCTATGAATAAAGGGGAGACTATTTAAAACTGAGATGAGGAAAAACTTTTTCACCCAGAGAGTTGTGAATTTGTGGAATTCTCTGCCACAGAGGGCAGTAGAGACCAATTCACTGGATGAATTTAAAAGAAAGTTAGATAGAGCTCGAGGGGCTAGCGGAATCCAGGGATAAAGGGAGAAGGCAGGCCGGGTTACTGATTGTGGATGATCAGCGATGACCACAATGAATAGTGGTACTGGCTCGAAGGGCAAAATGGCCTCCTCCTGCACCTATTTTCTACGTTTCCATATTTCTAATGAGGAGGGGTGGGGGCAGTATCAGGTAAAGAATCTCCTTAGAAGTTGTCTAACCAGTGTAGGCATTGTCAATGTTAAACCATAAGGACAATAGGAAGCAAGAACTAGATGAAGACAAAGTACTTAGAGCTGTTGGGTTTGAGAAGATTCCAGAGATTCGGAGGTGGGAATGAAATAATGAGAATTTTTAAACCAATGAATGAATAGGCCAGAAGCTGAGTGAGTACGATTATGATGAGTGTTTAGAACTGGGTTGGAAAATGAGCAGCTGTGATAAATCGCTGGGATAATTTTTTTAATGGAAGGGGAGTCACCAGAGAAGTGGGAAAGTCATTGTTTAGAGGGAACTAACATATGGATGAGCATTTCATGAGCATATAAATTAATGCCAGGTAGTGAGAGACACTATAAAGATCTCTGTGATGTAAAGTATACATTTACATATTTTACATAGTTGGAAGTCTGTCTAGATTTATTTATAATTTATAGTAACTGACAAAATAGATTTTTGATTGATTGAACTGGAATCTCCTTTGGATGCAGTTCTCGTCTCTGAAGGATAGCTATGCTGAATGACAGATTTGAGTAACATTGGGTGCAAGCTGATAACCTATTTGTTTCGGGGTAAATCAGCAGCTGTGTATAACTTTATTCCTATCTAGGTCTGTTTTGCCTAACGCATCAATTAATTAACTGTGGCATATTACTTACATTAAGTTAAAAAGAAGTTGGGAACTACTTTTCACTTAACAGTTGTGCAAAAGTTGTGCCCAAGTTTCATATTCATTTATATTTTATGTGTACTACTGCAATTTTATTCATGGGCCCTATCAACAGATTAATTAATATTTCATATCATGGTCATGGTATTACATAACTTAATATGGGACAGAAATGCTTGTGCTTACAGGAATTTTTGTGCAATATTAACATATTAAAACATATTTTTGTTCCAGAATTGAATATTTTAATGTCGCAGCAATGATAAATAAAATTTAGCAGCAGGTTACAGCTAAATTAAAGTATAACCTGAGTAGCATTTGTCGGACTTCCTCTTTGTTGACTGCACACAACGCAAGCTCAGATGCTTATATGCAGGAATGCTAGGAAAAATGTGTCAGTGACTGTCGCAATTCTGGTCTCAAAGAAAACAGAAATGATGCACCAGCCTACACCACCATCTTAGATGCAGAACCAAATGTTCTTGTGAATCAGCAGAGGAATTTAGTGGTGGACAAGTTCACATATCTTGGCAGCATTTCCTCAAGATCAGTCACCATTCTTGATGGTCAACTGTGGGATAGTAAAAAAACAACTCTGCTTTTGGAAGACTGAGAATTAAAGCAGAGGAACAAGAAGATTCAGCCTGAAGACAATACTGAAAGTGTATTGTGATCTTGCCATGGTCACCTTACTCTATGGTTGTGAGACACATGGACAATGTACAGCAGACATGCCAGACAGCTTAATAACTTCCATATGACCTCTCTCTGCAGACTATGTGTCAGGACAAGATTCCAGGCACATGGTTTCCTCCCAAGCAAACCTCACCAACATTAGCACATTGTTGAAAGAATCACAGATCAGGTGACAAGGAATGTTATTAAAATGTTTGACCAAATATGGGCATTTTTATATGGGCATAAATATGGGCAAAATATGGGCATCAGTGGCGCAGCAGGTAGAGCTGCTTCCTCACACTGCCAGAGACCTAGGTTCAATTGTAACCCCGAGTGCTGTCTGTGTGGATTTTGCACATTCTCCCTGAGTGACCGCATGGGTTTCCTCTCGCATCCCAAAGACGGCAGGCTTGTAGGTTAATTGGCCTCCGTAAGTTGCCCCCTAGTTTGTAGGGAATGGGATAACACAGAACTCGTGCGAACGGGTGATCTTTCGTTGACATGGACTCAGTAGGCTGAGGGACCTGTTTCCACGCTGTATCGTTAAACTAATGTACCTAAAAAATACCATAGCAGATACTTTGTTCAGAACTGGGGGCAAAAGATCACATGGCACAAAGATTCCACGACTTTGGGAGGGGCAGCACAGTGGCAAAGTAGTAGAGTTGCTGCCTAACAGATACCCGGTGTTGATCCTGACCACGGGTGCTGTCTGCGCAGAGTTTGTACATTCTCCCTGTGAGCGGGTATGTTTTCTCAAGGTGCTTCTCCCACATTCCAAAGACTTGCAGATTGATAGGTTAATTGGCTTCTTTAAATTGCCCCTAGTGTGTAAAATGCAAAACTGGGATAAGGGATATGAAAATGATCTCGACCCGACACGTCATCCATTTTTTGTATCCAGAGATGCTGACAGACCCATTGAGTTGCTCCAGCAATTTGTGTCTATCTATGGGAGAAATAGATCATCGTGGGCTTGGTGGGCCGAAGATCCTGTTTACTTACTGTATTTCTAGCCTACTACTAAAGACAGAACATTCCTGAAGAGTTTCAACATTGTTACATACAACTGGGAACAACAAGCATGGGATTGTCCTTTTTTGTATACCCACAAAAGAAGTGCTGCTTGCTGCTTGAAAAGTGAACCTTCAAAGCAGGAACCATTGATGTTACAGAAACCCTATTGCTCTGGCGCCTGTTTGAAAGAAACCTTTGAGCCCAGATTGGTCTAATTAGCCACCTCCTAACACAACGCCATATTCTATAAACTATATGTCATGCTCTTATTTAAGAATGAATGACAAACAAACAGCACAAATAATATAACCTCTTGGATGTATTCTCAGTAAAGCACAATTCCATTCTGTGAAATAGGGTTTTAAATGCTTGATGCAATCAAGATCTTAAGCATTAAACTTTACTGTGTTAGGTATAACAAGTTGAGAAAGATGTCATTTTCCAAAACAACGGCACAGAAATATAGGTGGGAATGATCAGGAGAGATTATTGTGATTCATTACAGGAAATAGATATCTTGTAGCTAACTTTGGTAAATAAACAAAGGAAATAAATAATTGGAAATTAGGCAAATTTAAATCAAATTTGATACAGAAATGATTGGGAAAAGTTGAGGTGAATGGTGTTGAGAGGGAAAGATAGATCAGCCATGATTGAATGGCGGAGTAGACTTGATGGGTCAAATGGCCGCATTTTGCACCGATAACATGATAGAGACAGAGAATTGGGCCAAAGGAAAGCATAATATATTTTGTTAAGGGCAAATTTTCTTGTTACCTTAAGAAAATTGTTTTAACTGTTCCTTTTATTACCCAGAGAGAAACAGACATTGCAGCAGCATAAACTTTTGAAATAAAAGAGGGTTAATGCTATTAAATTCCAGCTCCAACTTCCTGCAGTGCACTTAATATATAAAACACCGACTCAACATTTTTTTTTTTAACTTGCAGGAAGGTTCAGGGTGGACTCAGAGCAACCAAACATTTGTGCTGATTTGCAGTTACAGCATATCTTTGTTTTGAAGCAAATTACCAGATGATATTTGTGCCAATAATTATTGGGAGTTATTTTCCCAATAAACACAGGGCCTTTTTACTTGGTTAATGGTAAAACATTTTTTTAATACTGTGTAGGAAAGGACTGCAGATGCTGGTTTAATTCAAAGGTGGACACAAAATGCCGGAGTAACTCAGCGAGATATGCAACATCTCTGGAGAGAAGGAATGAGTGACGCTTCGGGTTGAGACCCTTCTTGGTCTTGACCCGAAACATCACCCATTCCTTCTCTCCAGAGATGATGCCTGTCCTGCTGAGTTACTCCAGCATTTTTTGTCTACCTTACATTTTTTATTCTATTTTTTACAGTATAAAGTAGCGAATAGTAGTTAATTATCATAACCTCAATAAAAATGGATAGATCAAAAATGAACAAGGTTTCATACGAGATAATTGGTACTTCAGGGGAAACGTGATAAAAGTGATACCGGAGATGACCTACATAAAGCTGAAAACTCGTCGAGCAATTGCATTAACAGTTCAGGTGTAAATGATTAGGAATTAATTCTGACTATTTATAATGCCTTTTGGCTTGCATTCTTGTTTTTCCAGAGGAATCTTTGCCAACCCATTGCCTTATTGAAATCTATTCTTCAGAAGAAAAATTCATGAATTTCAATTATCTCAGCTACTTTGTTAGCTAATGCTGGAGGTATGTGACTGTGGGCCATTGGCAATTTGCTGTTGACATTCCCATGCCATTTCTTTAACCGCTCTTGACTGCAGTTTTCAATGAGTACTTTTTGAAATGTCTACAGAGCATTAAAGGATTGCCATAGCACTTCATATAGATGTCACATTTTTGTCAAAGTATCTACTCGGTTATCTTGCCTCTCTCACCTTAACTCCATGTTCAGTTCGGTATTTAGAATATTTCCCAACACATTTCCCAATGTGCAGGGATCGCTGGTCGGTGTGGACTCAGTGGGCTGAAGGGACTGTTTCCACTTCTGTATCTCTAAACTAAACTTAAAAAAAAATAATTCTGCCCTTGCTAAAAGCAGGTGGCCAAATAATTTTAGACTTCAGAGACCCAGCGCTTAAACAGGCCCACCAAGTCCACGCCGACCACCGATCACTCCGTACACTAGTGCTATCCTACACATTAGGGGCTCAGACTACTGATCTGGAGACACAAGTTACAACACAATACCAGGTAAATTTAAATTAGTTTAGTCATTCAATTCCACAATTATTTATTATCATTATCATGAGTGACTGCAGAAGTACAGGTTTGTTGTAAATAAAATAGCTGCAGGGGGGCAGGGGAAGAAAGCTGCTGACAATATCACATTTGGCCTTTTTCGGAGATCAACTGTAGAGCAATATAGTTAACTCTTTACCGTTCTCAATGAATGAGCCTTCATTATACAAATTCCTGGATTTGCACATGAGTGAAGGGAGAAGCGAGGGACATTGGGGCCTTGGAATCTATGAAGACACCAATATTCTGTGCCATTAACCATTGAAATGTTAGTTTATAATAATATATGGGGACGTTGAAGAGACAAATAGGGTGAATTAATAAAGAGGGAAGTAAAGATGAAATCAAGACAAAATAAAGCAACCCGCGAGAGAAGAAAAGAAAAATCAAACGCCCATGGGGAAATATTTACTGCATGATGCTGTTTTAGTTATTGTCTTTTCTGGGCCTCAAAGCTTGAGATACGTTGCTGGGACATGAATCTCATCATTAAAGTGAACCATGCATCAAGTTACAGACCTCCTATGGTGAGTTTAATGATTGTAGGGGTGTAAAAGCAGCCTATCTTGAAACTCATGAGGAGTTTGACATTGGAATCTGATTCCATCTTGGTTTACTGGCAGACTTAGATTACTGGGCTATTTTCATGATAACAGTGATGTGAGCATTTTATTTGCCATCATTTCACCAGTAAATTCTGTGTCAATAGCATTGAATTGAGATTCTTGATCTAATGGTTTATAACAAACAGAAAATGAATCTCCATGGTCTATTATATGATGGTGTGTTTGATATAGTGGGATAATTTAAAGTTAATTATAAGGTACGGGTAGCTATCTTGTGTCTGAAAAGGGATAACACAGTCCTCTGATGGGCAGTTAGAATTTTACCAGCTTGAAGAAAGGATGGTGATTATGAAGAGGCTCATGAAATTATAGTCATAAACTATATTGTCTCTCAGTACTTAACCCTCAGGCTTATAAAGAGCTGAAACAGTATTGTCAGACAATACCTCCTTTCTCTGGAGATTGGAGTTCCAAACTATTGTCAAGGAATCTTGTCATCTTTTTCTTGATGATGGCATTTAAGCTTTACAAGTGCATTTACTCTCTGCTGCATTTTGGCTGTAAAAGTAAAGTATAGAGAGGTTAAGGATGAGATGTTGTACTTAATATTGATGTCTGTTTTAGAAATGAAAGCTTGAAAAGGTAATGTGTTTAACATCTTTGATTACAACCAATGTAATAATTTCACCTTCATTATTTAACAATAAGTATTAGAATTAATGAACTGAGGAATTGACAAGCGAATCATGTTTAACATATTGGTTTGGTGTGCATCATTGGTTATGTCTGGGGTTTATGATGTTACAGCTTGCATTAAAAGAATGCCTTTCATGGCTTATGGACATTAAGTGCTTAAATATAGTACCATTGTTTGAATGTTGGAAATGAGACACAAACGCATATGATTTGGAGGAATTAGTTGACCAGAGCTTTTGAAGGATCCTTCCCTTTATGAAAATTTTATTGAGGAAACTTCTCTGTCCACCGACAGGTCAGATCTTGCTTTAGTTCAAAGGATGGCTCAGTGGCGCAGCGGTTCATTGGCTGCCTTACAGTGCCAGAGACCCAGGCTCGCTTCTGACTATGGGTGCTGTCTGTATGGAGTTTGTATGTCCTCCCTGTGACCATGTAGGTTTTATCTGGGTACTTTGGTTTTCTCCCACACTCCAAATACGTACAGATTTGTAGGTTAATTGGCTTTGATAAGTTGTAAAATTGTCCCTAGTGTGTAGGATGGTGTTAGTGTACAGGCTGATCACTGGCTGGTGTGGACTAGGTGGGCTGAAGGGATCATTTTCGCACAGTATATCTGAAGTTTACAGTCTAAAGTAAAAGACGTTATCTCCAACAATCCAATGCTCCTGCTATATTACAGTAATAAATGGATCCACATTTCATTCATGCCTGTGGAGTGAGAAGAATTATATCATCTGACATATTTACAACACCTTGTGTCAGAACTATTCTTTCCTCATAATACATATATATTTACATTAACTTTCAGAGGATATTTGAGTCCTTTGAGATAATGGCCAGTATTTATTCAATTATGGCATTCACTCTGTGTAATGGGATGGCTGCCAGATAAAATAAAAAACTGAAAATCTCTTTGGCATTAACTGCCTGAGATGGGGTGCAAGAGTTGGTGAGTGAACTTGTGCATGTTATCTGGGACCCAAATGACATTTCTATGAACCAGTATGCAATGCATTTGCTTTTGAGTGGTGCCAGTCAGATGAATCAGAGATGAAGGAGAATCTGCCCAAGGCTGTTCCTTGAACGATTAACTAAATAGTCTATTTGAAAGAGAGTTTTGTGCAATTAACCTTAATTTATTCTTTGAAGCTTCCATGCACACTCATAATAAGTGAGTTTAGTATTTCATCTGCGCATGCCCAGGTTATAGGTCATTCGGGATAAACATTCTTGCCAGCTGAGCTACTGTGTGTGTACGGGCCTGGGTATTCATTTCAATTAGATTTATAAATATATTTATCCATCAAATATGTCAGCAGTAGGCCGCAGCTTACTGCAGGCTGCACAAATCCACAATTGTATCTATTTAAATTACTGACTCAATACAGCACCAGCCTTGAAAACGCAAGAATGTCTGGAACAAATCAAATCCCTGGCATTAGCCTGAGTCACAGCCATTCAAATTCAACGTTAATTTACACGAATTACAAGTTGTGTGGTCAACCAATTTGAGACAGACCTTACATTCCTATCTAAACAACCTTCCTGGATTGAAGTAAATTAGGAGAATGTGCTGTGTGGGGGGGTAGGTTGGAAAGTTCAGATTGGATTCGAACAGGCTGGTTAAACCTTCGAGGTGTGTTGGCTTAAATAAAGATGCTGTCACTTTAACCTCTGGGATTGGTTCCAGTCTGTCAGGGCACACAGTTAGGAGCGGGGTCCGGGTGACCGGGCGGTGATTATTATGGGAATTTCCAGCCATTTCAATGGCAGCCAAACTAGATGCTTCACTCAGGAGTGGGTCGCAGCTCCCCAGCTGACGGGACCTGTTCTCGCTCTCTTTGAATGAGGCGCTGTCCGCCCCAGCGAGTGGGCAAATGCAGAGCCAATCCGTAATATGAGTGGGAGCATTTTCTCAGTCAGACTTTGTCGACAGTTGGGGTGGGGGATTTGGGAGAGAGAGAGAGAGCTGGCGATGCTGCACAGACGGAACAGTTTAATAACGACCCCATTAAAATCCGCCCTTCAGCCACTCGGCAACCTGGGTTGATCTTATCTGACAGCCCTCTCGCTGGCTCACTGCGTGCCCGATCCTAATGCAGAACCTCCACAAAACCTTTGGGCTTCGCGTAACACCTGCACAAAGAGCCTCTGCTAACAAGGGCTGGCAAACTGCACTGGTCAACATGCGATGGGCGAGATGGCTGGGGGAAACGCACCGCAACCACCGCAAACTTGGAACAGCACAGACCCCCCACTCAATCTATCCAATACTAAAGGGCAGGCATTTCGCAGTTAAATGTCTTATATCAGATTGGCGGCTCCTTCACAGAGTCCGTACTCAGTTTTCCTCGGAGATGAATCTTTGCCTTAACGATACATTCACACCGCCTGTAGGTAAAGCATCAGCCCACATCACACTCATACAGTCGCTGCCTACCTCAGATTAAATATATTTTTACACATAAATTATGAATAAAGATAAGAAAATGTTTCAAACAGAAGTAATATTTTCTTATTCCAGTAGCAAACACGTTAAGGATTAAATGAAAATAATAAATTCTTTAACTTTTTGATTAACTCATAATTGCAGGTTAATGAACTTAACTAACTGGGACTGTGTAAGTAGTATGTGAACAGCAGAACAAGAAAGGAAGCTATTAAGTTGACAGAATTCTAGATTAATTCCTTGGTAGAATAGTTAACAATTTGTACACAGGTTATACAGCACTGCATTCGCTTTTTTTATATCACGAATGACCTTTGACAAATCCCACGATTCCTTTCGTTTATCGAAATACCAAACTCGCTTATTCCCCATCCTTCATCCCTGGCACCTTGAATTTCATGTGTAGTTTCTGAAAAAGACGATCAGAATTCCTTTCTCTTTTTCCTACTGGTGGGCATATTCTGATCAAGCACTCACAGCTGTCAGGTGTTACATAAATCTCTGCAGATCATTGATTAGGTGAGCAGTGTTATTAGTCTCTCTCAGCTGACTGGATCTTTGATTTACATGAACATCCGTTCCATAGTATCAAACATTGTACTGCCATGTGCAAGCAAGCAAGTGTAGAAGCTACAATATCAGTACTAAAGTAAGGAGCAGGTTCATTTATGAATCTGTTACTTCTCTTATAAATGCAGGAAGGTCTATTAGAGGCAGCAGGTCAGATGAATGATGAACTGCTTCTGAATTGTTCATCATTAGCCACTTTGTCATTGTTATTGTACATGATGCATACATTCTCAAAGTACTCAAAAGTGGAATGGGGTTATTCCCTTAACTCAGGGAGGCTCTTGCTGAGTTAAGGCTCTATGAGGCGATGGTCAGGCTGCATTTGGAATATCGGTGAGCAATTTTGGGCACCAGAACTGAGGAAGAATGTGCTGGCTCTGTAGAGGCTCCAGAGGAGGTTTACAAGAAAGATCCCAGGAATGAGTCGGTTAACATATGATGAGCGTTTGTTTGCACTGGGTCTGTACTCGCATGAGCTTAGAAGAATGAATGGGGATCTCATTGAATCATACAGAATAGTGAAAGGCTTGGAGTAAGTGGATGTGGAGAGGATGTTTGCACAAATGGGAGAGTCTAGGACTAGAGGTCATAGCCTGAGAATTAAAGGACGTTCTTTTAGGAAAGAGATAAGGATAAATTGTTTCAGTCAGAAGGTGGTGAATCTGTGAAATTCTTTGCCACAGAAGGTTGTGGAGGCAAAGTCAGTGATATATTTAAGGCAGAGATAGATAGATTTGTGATTAGTACGGATGTCAGAAGTTACGGGGAGAAGGCAGGAAAATGGGATTAGGAGGGAGAGATAGATCAGCCATGATTGAATGGCAGAGTAGACTTGATGGGCCGTATGGCTTCAACTCCTATCTCTTATGATCTTAACTCATCCAAAAGACATGTACATGTTTGCACATTTACTCTTTCTAATTTGTTCCTGAACAATTTGTTGGTGAGGCACATTTGTTCTCCCACTGGTTCAGAATAATCAACAACACTCAGCATTTAATCTTTAGGCTTTGAGAGGTGAACGGATTTTGGCAAAATTGGAAGCTCTCCAATGTAAAGGGGAAAGTGGACCAGGAGTTTAGTTCCTGTTTCATTAATTAACTTAGGATTTGTGTGTGTGGAGTATGGTTAAGAACACTGTCGGCTTTTGCTTTGAAATCCTTATCCACTTTTCTTCTTTGTTAATGTTAAATTACATGGTTTTTATGGTCATTAATAAGTGAAATGCAATTAGCATCAATGCCAACACCTTGTGTCAATTAAAAGTCTAAAAAAAAATTCCTTAAAAAAAAATGAAAGCAGATGCTTTTGTGGATATATGCGCCTTAAAATTATTTTAAGGCTTGAACTGTTATATCTTTTTTGCCAAACGTGGACACAAAATGCTGTAGTAACTCAATGTGTCAGACAGCACCTCTGGAGAAAATGGATAGGTGATGTTTCGGGTTGAGACACACCTTCAGATTTGAATGCCTGAAATTTTAGTAAGGGCATAATGATCTTCTAAAACAACAGACACATGATTTCATTTGGATCCATTAAATGCACATCCAGTGATAACCCAGCAATGTTTTATTGGCTAATTTGACTTTTTTGATTGATTGAAAGACACAGCATGGAAACAGGCCCTTCGGCCTAGTGTCCACACCACCCATTGCTCACTCATTCAAACTTGAACTGTGTTATCCTATTTGCTGTTTTTACTCCATTAAAAATGATATTCCTTTTACTTCGTGGGTGTAGTGTTCTTCAGATTCATAACTGGGCTGAATTCTGTTTTACATGGTTAATCAACTCCTGGATTGTTTGGTTATGCTTAATTCTTTCTTCAGTTTTATTTAACCAAAAATAAATTGATTTACAACTGTATCTTAATGACTTGAAGGCTGATATCAGACTCATCTGAAAAATTGGATGTAACTTTCAGATAGAAACATAGAAACATAGAAAATAGGTGCAGGAGGAGGCCATTCGGCCCTTCGAGCCAGCGCCGCCATTCATTGTGATCATGGCTGATTGTCCCCAATCAATAACCCATGCCTGCCTTCTCCAAATGAACAGTACAGACATTTACCAAATTTCAACATGTCTGGATGTGCTTTCTGATCAGCAAGTATCTTTGGAATAATATTTTGATTTCTCAGATGGTGCAGCATAAATTTGCGAGTTTTCTTCACTTTGCTGATGATTGAGAGAGTAAACCGATGGAGCATTAATTAGCAAGATTGGATTTGAGCTGCTTAATACAGATGGGACATAGTTGGGCGCAGTGGAGCAGCGGGTACAGCTGCTGCCTCACAGTGTCGGAGACATTGATTGTAACCACCTGTTTGATTGTAACTTCCTGTGCTATCTGTGTTCTCCCTGAGTGATCGCGTGGGTTTCCTCTCACATCCCAAAGACGCCAGGCTTGTAGGTTAATTGGCCTCTGTAAATTGTCCCTGAGTTTGTCAGGTATGGGATGACATAGAACTAGTGTGTATAGGTGATCTATCGTTGGCGTGGACTTAGTAGGCTGAAAGCAGCGACTTTGTGGAGAACTGAGGGCAAAAGATCACATGGCACAAATATTCAATGACTTTGGGAGGGGCAGCACATTAGCGCAGCAGTAGAGTTGCTGCCTTACAGGGATAGAGATGGGTTCGATCCTGACTCTGGGTTCTGTCTGGACGATGTTTGTATGTTCCCTCTGTGACCACTTGGGTTTTCTCCGGGTACTCTGGTTTCCTCCCACATGCCAAAGATATGCAGAATTGTAGGTTTAATTGGCTTGTTTAAATTGTTTTGATTTCTGAGTTGGTGCAGCGTAAAATGGCAAGTTTTCTTCACGTTGCTGATGATTGAGAGAGTAAACCGATGGAGCAGTAATTAGCAAGATTGGATTTGAGCTGCTCATTACAGATGGGACATAGTTGGGCAGTTTTTTGTAATATTGGATAAAGGAGTTTTTTCTGCAAACATTATACATTTTGTGTTGTACTTTAACATTCAAAATCAAAGATTGATCTAGGAAAATCAATTGAGAAAAGAAAATGTGTCTGTGACATTTGAGCCTAATCTATAATGTAATTTTATACTTGCTTTATTTTTAAATTGTGCTATCTAATTGATAACTAAAATTACATAGTTTATGTTTTTCTTATCTGATGTTTGTGTACCTCCATGTAGGAAATATCCTTGTGTGCATTTGTTATTTTCTTTATACTGTGTTCAAATCATTTATACCAATGAGAACCGAAAAATGTCAATATTTCTTGAATTTTTTCAGAACAGTCTCCATTTGGCTCTTCATTTCTGAGAGCAATAACACCGTCCCTTGGTTATCCACATCCATTTTATACACAGTGCAACAATGCTGAGGTGTTGGTTTGTACATTCTGTGTAGCTGGAGAATTATTTATTGCATTAATTACCACACATTTTCCTTACATTTTATTAATGTCCAGTGACCTAGCCCTTCATTACCAGTCATCTTTCACTGCCATCGATTTGCAAACAAGAATCTTATCCATTTCATGTTTTGGCAGGGGTAGAAGATGAAAATAAATGATTTTTTTTTAAACTGCTGAAGTGCTGAAAATGCTCAGCAGTTAGATAGAATCAGTATTTCAAGATACAGTGCCCTCCATAATGTATGGGACAAAGAACCGATCAATTATTTGTCTCTGTACTCCCCAATTTGAGATTTGTAGTAGAAAAAAATCACATGTGGTTAAAGTGCACATTGTCTGATTTTAATAAAGGCCATTTTTATACATTTTGGTTTCACCATGTAGAAATTACAGCAGTGTTTATACATAGCCCCTCCATTTCAGAGCACCACAATGTTTGGGGCACATCAATGTCATGTAAATGAAAGTAGTCATGTTTAGTATTTTGTTGCATATCCTTTGCATGCAATGACTGCTTGAAGTCTGCAATTCATGAACATCACCAGTTGCTGGCTGTCTTCTCTGGCGATGCTATGCCAGGCCTATATCACAGACACCTTTAGCTTATGCTTGTTTTGGAGGCTAGTCCCCTTCAGTAGCATATAAAAGGCATGCTCAATTGAGTTCGGATTGGGTGATTGACTTGGCCACTCAATAATTGACCATTATTTAGCTTTGAAAAACTCCTTTGTTGCTTTAGTAGTATGTTGGGGAACATACTACGGTCTTTCCGTAGAATGAACCGCCAGCCAATGAGTTTTGAGGCATTTGTTTGAACTTGAGCAGAAAGGATGTGTCTATACACTTCAGAATTCATTATGCTACTACTATCAGCCGTTGTATCATCAACGAAGATAAGTGAGCCGGTACCTTCAACAGCCATACATGCCCAGGCCACAACACCCCCACCACTGTGTTTCACAGATGTGGTGGTATGCTTTGGATCTTGGGCAGTTCCTTCTCACCTACATACTTAGCTCTTGACATCACTCTGATATGTTAATCTTTGTCTCATCTTTCATTGACACAACTTTGGTCCTCATGTTGATAAACAGCAATAAAAGTTTCCAAAGGTGATGGAAAGACTAGGTGCTGAGAGCTCTCTTATACCTGTATTAAGGAGGCAATTAAACACACCTGAGCAATTACAAACACCTGTGAAGCCATGTGTCCCAAACATTATGGTGCCCTCAAATGGGGGGACTATGTATAAATACAGCTGTAATTTCTATGTGGTGAAACCAAAAAGTATAAAAATACCCTTTAATAAAATCTGTCAATGTGCACTTTAACCTCATGTGATTTTTTTTCTATTACAATTGTGGCGTACAGAGGCAAATAAATACACGATGGGTCTTTGTCCCAAACATTATTCAAAGTACCGTATATGGTTTTCAAGAATTTGATCTTAAAATTGTTTGGAGTCTATCATCAAAATAACGTTAATATACAGTTATTATGCTTTTTTTTTTAAGCCTTTGTGCATGAATAAAAATGTCTGCAGTGAGAATGAACTGAATACAGATTGGTGTAATATATTTTAAAATTGGTTTGTGTGTTGCAGGCCAATGTTTTTATTTTCATGTTAATGAAATATCAAAATTGACAAGATAGAAACACTGATTTAACTACTTTAACTTTCGAATTACATTAGTCATTTTTTCTGGCAGTGACCATATCACATTATTAATCTGTTGATCAGTTGGCTTTAAAGGGCAGATTTAAGCAATACCGATCTTCTTTGTTGTATTTTTCAAGAGAGAGTTGAGTAACTAAATGAAGAATGTTCATAAATGATTGTTGTATTATACTCCTTGTATTTTTTTTTTTCACATCATCGAGGAGGTGCAAATAGAGAGTGGATTTATTTTTGAAGAAGTGACCAATATAATGGAGTTTGTAATGTGACCGAGGGATTCGCATGGAAACTTGTGTAAGGTTGTCCACTTGGGACTTAAGAAGAATAGAAAAGTGTTCTTCTAAATGAAGTAAATTTGGAAGCATTGAGGCTTTGGTTTCTTTGTATGCAGGTCATCAAGAATGGAACTAAAGATTGCAAAAACATTTAATGGAGTAGTTACTTTTGACATAGAGGTGCAGAAAGCAAGGAATTAGAAGTAGAGTTCTAACTTCGTAAGGTCTGGTTCTATTGCAACTATAGTATCATGGGAGTTCTTAAGAGACTATTTTGATTTAGGAGATATTGCAGTTTAATTTGCCAGAATAATTAAATTATCCTAGTTTTAAATTACGAGGAGGAATTCCATAAACTTTTTTATTCCCTGAAATTTAAGGTTAATATATGAATTGATTGAATTTTTAATTTTACCATTGAGGAGGGAGGAGTGGGCAGAAATTAAATGCATTCATATATGATACAATTGGATTAATGTAAAATCATTTACTTTGAATTATTGTTATTTTTAGTATATACTAGACCAAGTGCAGACCCGTTGGGTCTGTTCCCCCAATGTGCGGTTGCAGGGGAGGGAGGGTGGGGTAGCATGTCCCTGAGGGTGGGTGAGGGGGGTAGAGAGGGATGGGGTGAGGAGAGAGGGAGGAGGAGAGGGGGTGGGGGAAGGTGTGAGAGGGTTCAGGGAGGGGTGGGAGGGGAAGGGGAGAGGGGGGGAGAGTGTGGAGGGAGGGGGAGAAGGGTAGGGGAGAGAGAGGGAAGAGTGGAGGGAGGTGGAGAGTGGTAGGGGAGGGGGAAGAGTGAGGAGGGAGGGGGAAAGCGGAGAGAGGGGGAAGAGTGGGGAGGGGGAGGGAGGGGGAAAGGTGGGGAATGGGGGAGAGAGAAGTGGAAGTGGGGAGGGAGGGTGAGAGGTGTAGGGGAGAGTGGTGGAAGTGGGAGAGAGGGATGGGGAAGGGGGAGTGGTGGAAGAGGGAGAGAGGAATAGGGGAAAGGGGTGGGGGAGATAGAGAGGGTGGGGGAGGGAGAGAGGTGGGGTGGGAGAGGGGTGGGGGAAGGGAGAGAGAAGTGGAAGAGCGGGGAGGCAGGGGGAGAGTGGTAGGGGAAGTGGTACAGTGTCCCCCTAGTCACATGTGTGGGGGATATTAGGTGGTACAGTGTCCCCCTAGTCACATGTGTGGGGGAAGTTGTACAGTGTCCCTCTAGTCACATGTGTGGGGGAAGTGGTACAGTGTCCCCCTGGTCACAAGTGTGGCGGATATTAGGTGGTACAGTGTCTCCCTAGTCACATGTGTGGGGGATGAGGTACAGAGTCCTCCTAGTCACATGTGTGTCAAAATCAAAAGAGTTTATTGTCATGTGTCCCTGACAGGACAATGAAAATCTTTCTTTGCATAGCACAACAGAACATAAAAGGCATTGACTACAATTCTATACGTAAATACACCCATGAATTAATAAATTAATAAAGTGTAAATAACAGATGGATATTAATATTCAGAGTTCCGAGCCAGATTTAATAGCCTGATGGCTGTGGGGAAGTAGCTATTCCTAAACCGGGTTGTTGCAGTCTTCAGGCTCCTGTACCTTCTACCCGAAGGTAGCAGGGAGATGAGTGTGTGGCCAGGGTGGTGTGGGTCCTTGATGATGCTGCCAGCCTTTTTGAGGCAGCGACTGTGATAAATTCCCTCGATGGAAGGAAGGTCATAGCCTGGATGGAACATCTCCCGATGGAAGGAAGTTGTGCAGCGTCCCTCTGGTCACATGTGTGGGGGAAGTGGTACAGTGTCCCACTAGTCACGTGTGGGGGAAGCGATACAGTGTCCCCCTAGTCACATGTGTGGGGGAAGTGGTGCAGTGCCCCCCTAGTCACATGTGCAGGGGGGGGCAGCATGTCCCTGAGGGTGGGTGAGGGGGAGGGGAGAGGAGAGGGGAAGGTGAGAGGAGAGGGGTTATGGAGAAGAGGGGAGGAAAGGCAGGTGGAGGGGAGAGAAGAGGGGGAGAAACAGGGGTAGGGGAGAGGTGGAGAGAGAGTGGAGGGGGAGGGAGAGAGGTGTGGAGAGAGAGGGGGTGAGAGAGGAGGGGGAGAGAGAGGGAAAGGAGAGGGGGGAGGGGAAGGAGAGGGGACGAGTGGTGAGTGAGGGGAAGAGGGGTAGCAGGGAGTGGTGCAAGAGCGATGGGAAGGGGGTGGGGGGGAAATGGGGATGAAGAGGGGTGGGAGCGGTAAGGAGAGAGGGAGATGGAGAGGGGGAGGGAGGAGGAGAGGGGGGTGGGGGAAGGTGTGAGAGGGTTCAGGGAGGGGTGGGAGGGGAAGGGGAAAGAGGGGGAAGAGTGTGGAGGGAGGGGGGGAGGGGTAGGGGAGAGAGAGGGAAGAGTGTGCAGGGAGGGGGAGAGTGGTAGGGGAGGGGGAAGAGTGAGGAGGGAGGGGGAAAGCGGAGAGGGGGAAGAGTGGGGGGGAGGGAAGGGAGGGGGGAGAGAGGGGTGGGGGAGGGAGATGGGGAAAGGTGGGAGATGGGGGAGAGAGAAGTGGAAATGGGGAGGGAGGGTGAGAGGTGTTGGGGAGAGTGGTGGAAGTGGGAGAGAGAGGGGGAAGGGGGAGTGGTGGAAGAGGGATAGAGTAGGGGAAAGGGGTGGGGGAGATAGGGAGGGAGGGGAGAGAGAGGGTGGAGGAGGGAGAGAGGTGTGGTGGGAGAGGGGTGGGGGAAGGGAGAGAGAAGTGGAAGAGTGGGGATGGAGAGGGGTAGGGGGAGTGGTGGAAGTTGGAGAGAGGGAGGTGAGGGGGTGGGGGAGTGGTGGAAGAGGGAGAGAGGGGTAGGGAAAAAGTGGTGCATGGGAGAGAGGGGAGGGAGGGGTAGATAAGTGGAAGAGTGAGGGGGGAGAGGGGTAGGGGGAGTGGTGGAAGAGGGACAGAGGGGTAGGGGAAGGGGGTGGGAGGGTGAGGTGGAAGATGGACAGGGGAAGGGGGCGGGGGGAGAGGGAAGGGGCAGGGGGAGAGACGGAAGGGGGTGGGGGAGAGAGGGAAGGGGGTGGGAGGGGGGGGGGTGAGGGGAGTAAAGGGAGGGGAGAGGGGAAGAGGGGAAGGTGAGAGCAGAGGGGTGGTGGAGAAGAGGGGAGGAAAGGGAGAGGGTAGGGGAGGTGGAGAGAGAGTGGAGAGGGAGAGAGAGAAAGGGGAGGGAGAGTTGACTTTCCTGTAGAATTAAATCAAACACAACAAAAGAATTTAAAAGAAAACAGTGAAAAATGTGGGTAAATTTAGCGGAACAAATAACAGAGAATTAAATCTGTTAAAAATGCTGTAAATTGAAATAGAGAATTTTTAAAAACGGATTTTTAATGGGGTTTTTTTAAGCATTTAAAAAAAATTACTTGTCTAATGTAAAGTATAGATACGCAATGAAAACCAGAAAACGAAATAAAATTATCACTTGTCTAAAGATAACATTTGATAAACACGGCAAAGAAAAAAGCAATCTCTTCAAAGTGGAGTAATGGAGTCCTTTGAATAAAGAGAGAATATTAAAAAAACGGGAAAATGTGTGTTAATTTGGCAGAGCAAATAACGGAGAACTTAATAAAAAGAATTATTCAAATATAAATAAATATTGAAAACATCGTCTACGTTTACCTTTTGAAAAAAGTGTAAATCGATAATAAGATTTTCAAAACAAAAGTGTCAAATGAAAAATGAAAAAACGGCAGAAATCCAGCGTTTAGATCGATCGCTGTCGAGAAACGAAGTCCGAATGACCGTTGGGGAAGAATGTCTTGAAAAGGTTTCCAAGGCAACGCGAGCCGGCAATGTCCCCCCAGTCACATGTCCACACAGGCTGCGGGGGGAGTGTAGATGTTTAGTGCCCCGCAGCAGCAGCGTTTGCCCCTTCTGCAGCAGCCCGCACCGGACCTGCCATGGTCGGCGCTGGCAACGGACATTTTTGAGTGGCACGGCAAGCACTTCTTGGTGCTTGTCGACTCTTACTCCAACTGGTATGAGGTCGACCAGCTGTTTTCTCTCTCCTCTTCTGCTGTTATCACGAAGCTGCGCCGCCACTTCGCGACCTTTGGATCACCAGCGAGCCTGCAGTCAGACAACGGCAGCCAATTTACCAGTGCGGAGTTCAAGGACTTTGCTGACCGCTGGAACTTTCGGCATTACACTAGTAGCCCTGAGTACCCTCAGAGCAATGGCCTGCCGAGCGTGCTGTTCGCAGCGCAAAGGACTTGTTGAATCGCTGCCGCGCATCGAAGTCTGACATTTACCTCGCCCTCCTCAACCTGCGAAACATTTCCCGTGACGGTGTTCTGGGATCCCCGGCGCAGCGCCTCATGTCCCGGGTTACTCGACCTCCCATTCCGGTGGCCCAGCAGACTCTTACCCCAGCTGTTGTAAAACCTGCCGTGGTCCGTGAGCGTATTGCTACCAAGCGGTCCATTCAAAAGCGATCCCACGACAGGTCTTGCCGTGCCCTGCCTCCTCTGTCTCCTGGTCAGGTTGTCCGTATGCATTCCACCTCCGGTCACCCTGGCCTTGCGGTTGTTGTTGGGACGGCTGGTTCACCTCGCTCCTATCTGGTGAACCTCGATGGTACTGTTTACCGTCGGTCCAGGCGGCACCTCCGCCTGGTGAACGAGCCCTCTCCTCCTCCTCCTGCTGACCCCCATGCTCCCCCTCTGTCCGCTCTCCCGCCTGTAGCGGTCGCTAAGCCTGTACCTGCTCGCCCTGTCCCGGTTCTTCTCCCTGTGACTGTTCCCGTGCCTCCAGCCATCTCTTCCCCATCGCCAGGTCGCTCGCCTCCAATCCCTTTGTCACCACGCAAGTCCCCACATTGTAGTCCTCCTGTCGTGGGGTCTCCCCCGGTGCCCGTTTCTTTGGGGGGAGAGGTTCGTACCCGCTCGGGGCGGATTGTAAGGGCGCCTGACCGTTATGGCGATTATATTTGATTGCTGCTATTTTGCTGTCTATCCTTTTCCAGTTGCTCTAGTGTATGAGACATGGTCGGCTGTCACGTTCCTTTCTTTTGCAAGAGGAAGGATGTAGATGTTTAGTGCATGTCCCTTTAATTGTAGGTTGTGTAGCCACTCCCCTTTCACCAAGTATATTACTGTCTCTCCATCCCTGGTACCTCCTCTTGTAAACGTGCAGACCATGTACAACTAGGGCATCGATATATGTGATTAATAAAGACTCGGTAAAGAAACACTGTGTACGTGTATACTCCTTTACAGGGAGGGGCTGGGGCTGGGGCCAAGGCAGATGTAAATGACATCCATTCCGATTGGCCATTTATGAGGGATGGCATTTTGACATCACACAATGGAACGTGCTGGAACATCAGGCGGGGGAGGGGGGGGGGCTGGGGCAGATGTAAATGAGATCCATTCCGATTGGACATCTGTGAGCCTTGGGCATTGTGACATCGCACGATGGAATGTTTACCAACATTCTATGGGTGAGAGCAGTTTGATTTTTGAAAAGGGGGTGGGGGGTAGAATTTTAAAACGGTGTACGTAACGACGTCCAAACGTGACGGGGAGCGCCATTGGGAAAGCGCGAGCATAACGTCTGGGCCGGTGGGAAAAACGGCGGCATCCGAGGGTCCGGTTTTGGCGGAGCGCGACATCAAAGGGCGGAGACGCGGCAGACGGTTGTCGGCAGCAGCTACACAGTTTTAATATATATATGATATGATTATAATATTTAAATGGTGCTTGGGAGATTTTGAATGTTTGTAAATATCGAAGACACTAGCTGTTGAGGTATGACACAAAACGCTGAAGTAACCCAGCAGGACAGGCAGCATCTCTGTTGAGAAGGAATGCTTTTCCAGAGATGCTTCCGGTTCCGCTAAGTTACTCCAGCATTTTGTGTCTATCTTCGATTTAAACCAACATCTGCAGTTCTTTCTTACACACCTGTTGAGGTATTATGGGGGCGGAGCTTGACATTGACATTTGGAAAAGCCCTGCACTGTGCCAGGCTGGGAACCAGTGTATTGGCAGACAAGTTCCTCCAAGAAAGAATGTGCTCTATAGGCAAGGGACCGCACACTTGTCAGTGACAATTGTAATGTAGGGCAGAACTTGGTGCATAGAGGTGATTGTCACATTGAATATGCTTTTGCCCTTTTACTGCTGTGTTAATATAAGGAAAATAATTTACTCTGCAGTCACCTCTGCAGTGGTCATGTGAAAAGAAGTTTAGATTTTGGGAGAATTTGACATTTATTAATAGTTTGCTTTTGAATCTTGCCCACAGACAGTCTTTTGATTGACTATCAGTTCACCTTCAGTCTCACCCAGGAGGATGATCGGCATTACACTGCTATCAACTTTATGGCTACTCCAGAGCAGGTTGGTTCATTTTGTAGTTTGAGTATTTGTAGCAGTGCTTTTCCCTTCCTTTCAGGCATATTTACTATCAGGCATTTTACTTTCTAGATTTTAATAATTTGGGTACCCACCAAACATATTGTGGAAAGAGAATCAACCATTTTACATATCCATCCTTCTGAACTTATTTGTACTAGTTCCTGTACTTATTTTGTTATGATTAGAATAATCCAAATTATTTACAGAGAGCTAAGTTGATCTTCCCATTTTCCCATTCAATTGAGTGGCGCATTGCCTTTCCATTTTTCTGTTATAGAACAAAATATTTGCTCATTGCTACAAGGATAATAATTGGCCTGATCATAACTATGAGGCTACTGGAGTATCTCAGATTTGGAGATTTGAGGCTCACGTACAGCAAATAGGGATAGGTCGGCAGAAGGAGAGAAAGATGATGATAAGGTTACAATGTGTTTCTACACACAGCAGTGATAATAACTCCATCATCCATTTCCTTTTGGAATATGCATCTGCCAATAAGTTCTGGAAAGGGATGCAGTGCACTTTGTAGAATTTCATCGCATACACCATCTTAGCATGGGAGTCATGTACTGTATAGACTTTGTCTGAAGATGCACATTGAAACATAACTGAACAGCTGGTGGAAGATTATCAACTTGGTGAAACATGCCTTTTGGTTTGGCCTGAACCTGAGGGATGCACTGAAGCTTGGTGCAGCCGCCGTAGAGGTTCTTTGGGGAGGAGCCATGTTTAAGGCCATCTTACCATGATGAACTGAAGTGCTGGAACCTGTTTTAATGCCCTTTGGATTGTTTGGTCACATTTTGTTCGTAAAAAAAAAAGCTGAGATCATGCTGGTAAATTGTGTAAGTAAGCAGAATGAGCTGCGTTTTGCAGTGAATGGTAACAAACGATGACTGCAATTTTTGAGTGTTTTGTTTTGGGACTTCATTACTTTTTTAGTTTGTACATCAAATTAATAATTATGAGGAATTTATGTGATGCAAGAGTACTGAGGAATTCATTAAAAAAAATGTTTTAAAGTCTTTTGGACAAAATGCACAAGTATTTTGAATTTAAATTTAAAGCACATGAATAAATATTTCATTTTGAAAGCTCTGTGAATGTGAACCTAGAAGTCTACGGGCCAGATAACAACCCCAGGCAGTCAATCAGTTATGTGTTTTTAGGGTGTTTCTGGGTTGCATGCTTTGGTTAGCATTGTTATAAAAACAAAAAAGACTTTTATGTATCACCTTTTATGACCTCTGTGTATTTCAATGCACTTTACAGCTAATAAAGTCTTTTTGAAATGTATTCATTCTTGTAATGTAGAAATACTGATTGTTGATTTTCATAAAACATCCACTTTGAAACTGTAGTATGAAAGTAACCAGATTTTGATTGATCTTATTTATAATGACCCTTTTACTATCCAACAGTTTTTAAATCTTATTTTGCACAAAACCTTGATCAGTTTTTATTAATTTTGATTTTGGAACAATGCATTTAATCTGTGGCCTGAATAAATTTTGAACGGTTGTTTCAATACAAGTATTTAAGCAAGATATCTGTTCATAATCCTTGGCTTCATTAGGAGATTGCTGCTTTGCCAGAAATGCCTTCTTTTAGATGAAGTGTTCAACAAAAACCTTCTGATGACTTGGTTGATTATGGAATAGGCACTGGCCAGCAGATTCGGATTGATGTCCCAGTTTTTCTTTCAAGTAGTGCCACGGTACCTTAAAATTCCACCTGGTAGTGAGAGAGAAGTGCACAATGGCAGTATAAATGCCAAAACTATTCATAGAACATAGAACATAAAAGCACTGAAACAGGACCTTCAGCCCACAATGTCTATGCTGATCATGATGCCAAATTAAACAAAACCCACCTGCCTACACATGATTTATATCTGTCCATTTCCTACATGTTCATGTGCTCATCTAAATGCCTGTTAAACAGCACCCATAGCAGTGCATTTTGGGGTAACTACCACTCTCTGCCTAAAATAACAATTGTGCTGTGGGAATATAGGACAAAGGAACATCCATCAAGTCCAAAATGGGGAAGAAATTATTTCCTCAGTGGGCTGTGAATTCTCTGCCCCGATACTATGGATACAAGTCAAGTGACATGTATCCAAAATGGAACAATGAAATTCTTACTTGCAGCAGCATAACAGGTCTGCAAACGCAGTGCTCATAGATAACACAATAAGCAGACAAAAGTTCAAAAGATTGAACAAACAATGTTAGTGCAAAATAAAAGCTCGAAGTCCCTAGCGCAACCAAAACAATTCGTAGTGTTGGAATACTTTATTGGAATTCTGCATTGTCACATGTGACAAGACACAGTGAAAATCTTTGCTTGCATTCCCAAGGTGCCATGCTGGAACAACTGACGGACGGGGGTTGGCGGCCCCTGGCCTTCTTCAGCCGGCACCTCAACCACACCCAGACGAAGTACAGCACTTTCGACCACGAGTTCCTGGCTCTGTACCTGGCGGTGTGCCACTTCCATTACTTCATGGAGGGCCGCCCATTCACTGCTTATACAGACCACAAGCCGCTCACATTTGCCCTGGCAAAGGTTTCTGACCCCTAGTCCGCACGATAGCAGCGGCAGTTGGCGTACATCTCAGAATACACCACCTCCATCCGCTACATCGAGGGGAAAGAGAACCGGATGGCCAATGCGTTGTCCCGCCCCACCATCGACGCCGTTTTCGAGGCAGCGCCCAGATTTGACCATTCTGCCCTGCCGGAGAAGCAGCTCACGGACGGTCTCCGACCTTCGCATTGTAGATGTCCCTCTCGGCCCTGGAGGAGCAACGATCCTCTGCGATGTGTTTGTCCGGTCAGCAGTGCCCCATCGTCCCTGCCACCTGGCGCTGGAAGGTTTTCAACGTGATCCACGGGCTGGCTCACCCATCCACCCGGGCCATGACGGCATTTGTGGCTGCTCGGTTCATGTGGTACAGTCTGCACAAGCAGGTTGGCCGCTGGGTCTGCACGTGCATTCCGTGCCAGATGGCGAAGATCCGGCGCCATGTCCGGGCGCCCCTCCAGGAGTTCGATCTACCACGCTGGCGTTTCGACCATCTCCATGTAGACATTGTGGGGCCTCTCCCGCCGTCCCACATCCTCACGATGGTGGACCACTTCACTCGGTGGCCAGAGCCATACTGCTGGTCGATACTTCAATGGCTACGTGCGCTCGTGCACACACTGGATTGCTCGCTTTGAGGTGCTGGTGGACATTTCCTCGGACCAGGCGCCACAGTTCACCTCTGAGCTGTATTAGGCCATGGCTCACTTGTTGGGTGTGTGGCTGCACCACACCACGGCCTATCACCCGCAGGCAAACGGCCTGGTGGAGAGGTTCCACTGGCAGCTCAAGGCAGCGCTGAAGGCGCAACTCTCCGGCCCGGACTGGATGGACGAGTTGCCGTGGGTCTTGCTGGGCATCCAAACTGCGCCTAAGGAGGACTTGGCCTCATCTTCAGCAGAGCTCGTTTTCGGGTCGCCGCTCACGGTGCCCGGGGAGTTCATGCTGTCGGCGCCGGGGCAGCAGGGAATGCCCTCATCCACTCTACAATGCCTTCGCGAGCGAGTTGGCAGGCTCGTGCCCGTGCTGACGTCCCGCCATGGGACATTCGACTCGCACATGCCATCGGCACCCCGGGACTGCCCCTATGTTTTCCTGCGCCGTGAAGCTCACCGGACACCACTCCAGAGACTGTGTGCAGGAGCACGGACAAACAACCTTTGAGTTGGACATGGGGGGCCGGCCAGAGGCCGTGTCGATTGACCGGTTGAAGCCGGCACATTTGGACAATGACCAGCCTTGACCACGAGGTCGCCCCTATTCGCGGCCCCCTCCGCCTGTCCCTCCGCCTGTCCCTCCGCCTGTGCCTTCGCCAGTGCCTTCGCCAGCCCCTCGGTCGGCCGACTTCCGCGTGTGGTCTGGCCGGGTCGTACACACGCCGGTGCGTTTCGTGCCTCCTGTTCTTGGGGGGAGGGGGGTCCTGTGGCGGCTCCCAAGGGTCGGACCATTTCCACTATCCAACCCCTCGGCATGGGAATGGATGAGTCCGGAGGCGGCCCTTAGCTGAAGGGATAAAGGGCAGGGGTTTAGGTGCCATCTTCCACTTGCAGACTCGTCTGGTCAGGAGAAGGACAGCAATTAAAATACCTCCCGAAACACCTGGCTCCTTGCCTTCATTTCGGGATTATGGTCGAGCTACAAGATTAACTATTATGAATAGCAGAACATGCTTGAGTGGTGTGTGGCCTTTTCATATTTGTTATGAATTTACTACTCACTCATTTTTGGTGTACTGTAAGGAAGCACAAACACAAGTAGAGAAGTGTATGGAAGAATAATCCGTTAAACTATAAACTGCCTATAATTCAGACCCAATACATTCCTTTGGCATACAGGTTTGATTAGCAACTAGTTTAAAATGATGTCTAATGGAAGTGAACTTTGAGAAATAAAATACAAGGGAGTGTACGTTGGTCAATATGGTGAGATGCTTCATTGCTCAAAATTTGTGTAATGTTCATATTACAGAAATTAAAATAAAACCTACTTTTCAATATGGTTTTGTACTGTTTTATAGATTATAAAGAAAGAAGGTCGAGCACAGGAGTGAAATAATAAATATAAAAAGCAGATATTCTGCATTTAAAAGAATATACAAAATAAAAAATAGTGGCTAAAATAAATGTTGGCAACAAAAACAACGACTTAATTAGTTTCATTTTTCTCTACTTTCACCTTGCTGAAGGTTGTGGCCTCATTTAAGGGGACATCACAACACTGTTTATAAAAAGGTTGAATGGTGTGCATTTATACTGCATTTATACTGATAAAGAGAAGTGTATCCTTCTGTTTCCTCTGAGTAATATAATGACAGTTCTTCTATAATGACAAACCTGGATGTGATTTGTCAAAAATGGTCCTTTGAAGATGTTATAACGTTTACCCAGTTAGATCAAAAGTTTTACTGCTTCTTTTAAACTGTATTTAGCTGTGGCTCCAGGCCACAGAAACAGATGGTACAAGAAACAATGTAGATTGAAAGCTCTTAAAAGATGGGAAGGTACAACTGCAAAAGAGTGTAAAACCTAAGAGATTAACTTTTCGAATGAATACCACAATGGCAATTGCAAGCTATTACAATTAGACCATAAGTAAATAGTAATACCTGGTTTCTTGTCATTATATGTCATTAGTTTTATTAACCAGGTCAACCAGACAGTATTTTGTGTGCATGGAATAGGCTTTTTTCCATTGATGTGCTGAGAATGCAATTTTAATTTGCACTGGACATGGAACAGTTGATTAAATACTGCTAATGGCTATGTCAATAAAAGCTGAATCACTGTCTCCTCTGCTAACTGTTATACAGTATAACATATATATAGAAATATCCATTCGCATTAAGGAAGTTTAAATGATTTTCATTGGAAACTCGGGTTCAAATCTGTCATAAAGTTGAAATAAATTGATACATTGCACATAATATATATATATATGCTAGGCAAAAATCATCATCTATTCATTGCACAGCTAGAATTCAGATTCTAGACCATACAACACTAGAAATGCTTGCCTGTGCAATATTCACTTACTGATTAAGCAGATGAAATGTTGGCTTTTTAATTGGTTTAAATAAGAGAGGTTAGACTAATATGAGACTTTGCTACTTTGTGCATTGGTTACATCTGAGATACAGTTGATGCAAAGCATTCTGGTGTGTAGATTTGAGGTGCAGATTTGAGGCTGCACTTGGAGTTAACCGTATGCATTTTCACTGCCTTATTTATCCTATGTTAAGCTTTAAAAAACAGCTCACTCACAGTAAGAGATAAGCAGTTACTTCAAACAATTGACTATTTCAACATGATGAAGGTACTAATTCTAGGTTGGCTCCTCAGTGCAAAATGTCACTTTGCTCTCACCAGCTGTTGTTTCAACTTGGAGCGAGCATTAATTATGTCTACAACTGAACTAGAATAACACCAATGTCACATCATAAAAGCATTAAAAGGAAACTTGAAGGAGAATGATCTGTGCAAACTGATCTGCATAATCTGGTAAATTTCAAAATAACAAAAATAACAAAATATCAAATAATAAAACTTGTTGTTCTGTAAACTCACTTCATGGACTCCGTACATTTGGTGCTTTATCTAAAAAGCACATCAAATATGTTGTACTTTAACATTATACTTTAATGGCGATAAAGTGTATGAAAAATTTATTTTGCCTTATGTTTACATGATGAGGATTAACAACTTGGATTTTTCGCACTATCTGTCATATTATTGCAAATAATTGATGCATAATTTACTCTTGCTCAACCACTCATACTGTTTTTCGTTAAAGTTTCTCTTTAAATAATTTACCCAACCCATTCTCTATCTAGACTATCTTATGAAAGCTTTTGTCATTCTGGCCTTCATAAAGACATCGACTCAAAGAGTGATACAGTGTAAAAACAGGCCCTTTGGCCCAACTTGCCCACAATGGCCAACATATCCCTACTACACTGGTACGACCTGTGTAGTCCAAACTTGTCTTCTCCTTGTACCTGTCTAACTGTTTCTTAAACATTGAGATAGTCCCTGTCTCAACTACCTCCTCTGGCAGCTTGTTCTATATACCCACCACCCTTTCTGTGATAATGCATCTGTCAGAGAATGGAGTTTTGCATTTGGGATGTTGCAGTTGTACAAGTTTAGTTTAGGTTAGAGATACAGCGCGGAAATAGGCCCTTCGGCCCACTGTGTCCATGCTGACCAGTGATTCCCGCACATTAACACTATCTTATACCCAATAAGGACATTTTTTACATTTACCAAGCCAATTAACCTACAAGCATATACGTCTTTGGAGTGTGGGAGGAAACCAAAGATATTGGAGAAAACCCACGCAGGTCATGGGGAGAACGTACAATCTCCGTACAGACAGCACCCGTAGTCGGGATCGAACCCAGGTCTCCGGCACTGCAATTGCTGTAAGGCAGCAACTCTACCACTGTGCCACCATAACCGCTGACGTTGGTAAGACTGCACATGGAGTTTTGGTCACCCTGCTAAGGGAAGGATGTCATGAAATTGGAAAGAGTGCCCAATAAATCCATGAGGATGTTGCCAGTACTCGAGGGACTGAGTTATAGGGAGAAGTTTGGCAAGCTAGGATTTTATTCTTTGGAACATAGGCGTTTGAGTGTATATCTTCTGGAGGGGCAGAGATAGGGTGAATCACGCAATCTTTCCCCAAGGGTTGAGGAATCAAGAACTAGATGGCATAGATTTAAACTAAGAGTGGAAAGATTTAATAGGATCCTGCAGGGCAATTTTTTCACACGGAGACTGGTGTGTATTTGGAAAAAAAGGCCATAGAAAGTGGTTGAGGTAGTGTTTGTACCAATCCTCATAGCACTCAATGCATGAGACAACAGTCTCATATTAGTCTCATCTCTGTCATTTAAAGTGCAGTACAAATACATAATTTCTCCTTTTTATTAGTAATTGGATGTTGTGCAAGCTTGTACATTATTGTTACATGGTCCAGCATCTGCTCTCCACTTCTGGCATGGCCTATTTTTGTAAGTCTGTGGGAAGTGTAACGTAAATGTTTATTTCATCTGTGTGATGAAGCTGAACCCCCTTCCTGTGTCTTTCCAGTAAAGAAAATACGTACATTTCTAATGCCTCCACATCAAAGGATTGTTCTACATATACCTGTCAGTAGAAGATTCAACTTTGGACGACATAGCCATTTGTAGTATTTGACAAAAGGTTCCTTTTCTGGTGCAGAATAAAATAAAATAGAATAGAATAAAATAGCGTTTTCAGCACAATTCTTAAGAAGGAACTGCAGATGCTGGAAAATCGAAGGTAGACAAAAATGCTGGAGAAACTCAGTGGGTGAGGCAGCATCTATGGATGGAAGGAAACATTGCCTATTTCCTTCACTCCATAGATGCTGCCTCTCCCGCTGAGTTTCTCCAGCATTTTTGTCTGTTTTCAGCACAATAGTGAGTTAAAATGAAAGTAAGCTTATTCCATACATTTTCATTCTAAAGTTAAAATGTTTGAATACTTTCAGATATATCTAGTTAATAAAATAATTGATGCATAAATGCGAATGAGAAAAATATTATATTTTCTTTATTTGTAAGAAAGGGTCTCGACCCGAAACGTTACCAATTCCTTCTCTCCAGAGATGCTGCCTTTCCCGCTGAGTTACTCCAGCATTTTGTGTCTACCATATTTTCTTTATGGGCTAACTGTATCGGTAGTTCTGCCATGTTGCAGTGGTCATGTTCCTTATAATAATAACATTGTATCAATGGGAAAGTGGAGTGATAGTGAGGGTCAGCTTGGCATTAGCATCAGTTCACCTGCAATATTTTCAAAAAAAAAGTTTTTTTCCAACAGGAATGGGTTTATTTGTTGTGACTGCAAGGTCCTAATGCATGTTGAGCAGGAAAACCAAGTGGTGGAAGAACACAGCAGGTCAGGTGATATCTGTGCCGGGAAATGTGCAGGTGACATTTTGGGTGGAGATCGTTCTTCAGATTGATTCAACATGGGGAAGAATGTTGGAAAAGTGCGGTGGAGTTGGGGCAAAGTCTGGCAAGGGACGGTTGGATGCAGGTGGGGGAGTGATTGGCAGATGGGTGGAGTAAGTGGCCAAAGCTGGAAGTGAAAGGGAGACAAAGGTTTGTAGGATTTGGAAAGAGAAAGAGTGTGAGGCTGGTGGAAGAGATATGGGTGTGAGGGGAAAGAGGGGTGAATCCCATTTTTACTTTTTATCTCCCCCCCTTCCCCCTTCCTGGCCCTGCACACCCATACCCCTCCCTCCCGCTTTACATTTCACTCTTCCTCTTTCCTTATCTGACATCCTTTTCTCTACTTTTCACTTTTAGCATTTGTCGCGTATTCTGCCCATCTGCTAACCCCACTTTCCTACCACCCCCACCCACTTCTCTGTGCCCCACCTGGACTCACATGCATTTCTTCCTTCCCCCTTTTTGTGACCCAACATCTGTTGAGTTCCTTGTTTCTATTCTCAAGTTATCATTTGTCAGGCGTTGTCCCACCCCCACCTCTCTTTTCAATCGTCCTTCCCCCCGCCCCCCAACAATCACTCAGAAGAAGGGTTCTGAGCCGAAACATTGTGTGTTCATTTCCATTCACAGATGCTGCCTGACCTTCTGAGTTCATGAGATCATAAGTGATAGGAGTAGAATTAGGCCATGTGGCCCATCAAGGCTGATCTATCTGTCGCTCCTATCCCCAATCTCCTGCCTTCTCCCCATAATCTCTGACACCCGTACTAATCAAGATTAGCACTTTTTTGCTCACAATGCCAACATTTGCATTACTTGTATCTCCAAAGACCATATGTTACATTGTTTAACAGAGCATCATTGCACAAGTATCAATAGAAATTATTGCTTGTCAACTTCAATAGCTGCCTTGGGTGAAAGTTGCAATTGTGTTCTTAAGAGACAATGATGTTTGTTTACTTTTAGGAGGTTAAATCTTTTTCTTCCAACACTGAATTGTTTCCAAAATGGTTTTAGGTTTGTCTATTTTCAAAGTAACTTTCAAAAGGTTCTCTCGTTCATGATTAAAATTACGATACAACCAATTGTAATGGCCAGTCCAATAAAATTAGTCTTCCCTATTGATCAATCCCATGTGTGCTATGGAAACGTGCACTGGAGCAGCACTACCTGCAATTAATTTCAGAGAGACACAAGAAACTGCTGATGCTGTATTCTTGAGCAAAATGCCAAGTGCTGGAGGAACTCAGCAGGTCAGGCAGTATCAGACTGAAGAAAGGTCCCAACCTGAATCGTCGTCTGTCCATTCCCACCACAAATGCTGCATGGCCCACTGAGTTCTTCCAGCACTTTGTTATTTGCTTGTAATTACTTTCAACTCCAATTGTAGAACATATCCAATCTACTTTCTCTGAAAAGTTAATCCCTTAGTTTTTAAAGTCTGTGTGTATTCCTAACTTTGTTTTTCAGGAACTGTTGGTCTAATTTGCTTCTAATACTGTTTGATTCTGTGTTCAAAGCAACACTGGCATTGGATGTGGGTTCAACTTGACATACATCAAAGCAGCAGGAAGAATTTGATCTAACTGGCAATATTTGTTAGACTATCCCACCCAAAGGACCATTTATTTTTTGATAATTCATGTCCTAGTTTGTCTAATTATAAAGTTGAACTGTCATCATATTACTTGGAATAACTTGAAAGATGCACTTTTCTTTACTGAGAATTTTCAGCTAAAATTCAACATTTTGGTGTTCCCTTACATTATGTCCCAACCTCTAGCTAGGTTCTTCTTCTTCTTCTTTCGTGTGGCATGCACAACCTAAAGTTGTTGGACAACTTGTTCTATTTGATCTTCCGTTTGTGCACGTTGAGTTGATTGCATTAGTCGAAACAGGGCGGACCACGTGAAGGTTGCAATCTTCCACCCCTCTAGCCAGGTTGTCAGTAAACAAATTAGATCATGGTTTTGATACAAAGACAACAAATGCTGGAAACACTCAGGAGATCAGGAAGCATTTGTGGAGATATTTTAGTTCATCAGACATTGATATTTTAGTTAATCAGAACATGAGAACATAGGAGCAGGAGTAAGCAGCCGGGCCCCTCCATCTGCCCTTGTAATTGATATGATATAACAATTACAGCACGGAAACAGGCCATTTCGGCCCTTCAAGTCCGTGCCGAACAACTTTTTTCCCTTAGTCCCACCTGCCTGCACTCATACCATAACCCTCCATACCCTTCTCATCCATATGCCTATCCAATTTATTTTTAAATGATACCAACGAACCTGCCGCCACCACTTCCACTGGAAGCTCATTCCACACCGCTACCACTCTCTGAGTAACGAAGTTCCCCCTCATGTTACCCCTAAACCTCTGTCCCTTAATTCTAAAGTCATGTCCTCTTGTTTGAATCTTCCCTATTCTCAAAGGGAAAAGCTTGTCCACATCAACTCTGTCTATCCCTCTCATCATTTTAAAGACCTCTATCAAGTCCCCCCTTAACCTTCAGCGCTCCAGAGAATAAAGACCTAACTTATTCAACCTATCGCTGTAACTTAGCTGTTGAAACCCAGGCAACATTTTAGTAAATCTCCTCTGTACCCTCTCTATTTTGTTGACATCCTTCCTATAATTGGGCGACCAAAATTGTACACCATACTCCAGATTTGGTCTCACCAATGCCTTGTACAATTTTAACATTACATCCCAGCTTCTATACTCAATGCTCTGATTTATAAAGGCTAGCATACCAAAAGCTTTCTTTACCACCCTATCTATATGAGATTCCACCTTCAAGGAACTATGCACGGTTATTCCCAGATCCCTCTGTTCAACTGTATTCTTCAATTCCCTACCGTTTACCATGTACGTCCTATTTTGATTTGTCTGCCAAGGTGTAGCACCTCACATTTATCAGCATTAAACTCCATCTGCCATCTTTCAGCCCATTTTTCCAACTGGCCTAAATCACTCTGTAGACTTTGGAGATCCTCTTCATTATCCACAACACCCCCTATCTTGGTATCATCTGCATACTTACTAATCCAATTTACCACCCCTTCATCCAGATCATTGATGTACATGACAAACAACAATGGACCCAACACAGATCCCTGAGGCACCCCACTAGTCACCTGCCTCCAACCCGACAAACAGCCATCCACCATTACCCTCTGGCTTCTCCCATTCAGCCACTGTGGAATCCATCTTGCTATTCCTGCATTTATACCCAACAGTTGAACCTTCTTAACCAACCTTCCATGAGGAACCTTGTCAAAGGCCTTGCTGAAGTCCATATAGACAACATCCACTGCTTTACCCTCGTCAATTTCCCTAGTAACCTCTTAAAAAAATTCAAAAAGATTAGTCAAACATGACCTTCCAGGCATAAATCCATGTTGACTGTTCCTAATTAGACCCTCTTTATCCAGATACTTATATATTATCTCTAAGTATCTTTTCCATTAATTTGCCCACCACTGAAGTCAAACTAACCGGTCTATAATTGCTAGGTTTACTTTTAGAACCTTTTTAAACAATGGAACAACATGCGCAGTTCGCCAATTCTCGGGGACTATTCCCATTTCTAATGACATTTGAAATATTTCTGTCATAGCCCCGGCTATTTCTACACTAACTTCCCTCAATGTCCTAGGGAATATCCTGTCAGGACCTGGAGACTTATCCACTTTTATATTTTTCAAAAGTGTCAGTACTTCTTTTACTTTGAAACTCATAGTATCCATAGCTACTCTACTAGTTTCCCTTACCTCACATAATTCAATATCCTTCTCCTTGGTGAATACTGAAGAAAAGAAATTGTTCAATATCTCCCCCATCTCTTTTGGCTCTGCAGATAGCTGTCCACTCCGTCTCTCCAATGGACCAATTTTATCCCTTGTTATCCTTTTGCTATTAATATAGCTTAGAAACCCTTTGGATTTACTTTCACCTTACTTGCCAAAGCAACCTCATATCTTCTTTTAGCTTTTCTAATTTCTTTCTTAAGATTCTTTTTACATTCCTTATACTCCTCAAGCACCTCATTTACTTCATGCTGCCTATAATTATTGTAGATCTCCCTCTTTTTCCGAACAAGATTTCCAATTTCTCTTGAAAACCAGGGCTCTTTCCAATTTTTACTGGTTCCTTTCAACCGAACAGGAACATAAAGATTTTGTACTCTTAAAATTTCCCCTTTAAATGTCTTCCATTTCTCCTCTACATCTTTCCCATAAAACAAAATGTCCCAGTTCACTCCTTTTAAATCATCTCGCATCTCGTTAAAGTTAGCCTTTCTCCAATCAAAAATCTCAACCCTAGGCCCAGTTCCGTCCTTCTCCATAATTATATTGAAACTAATGGTATTGTGATCACTGGACCCGAAGTGCTCCCCAACGCATACCTCCGCCACCTGTCCCGTCTCATTTCCTAACAGGAGGTCCAGCACTGCCCCTCCTCTAGTAGGCACCTCTATGTATTGCTGCAAAAAACTATCCTGCACACATTTTACAAACTCCAAACCATCCAGCCCATTTACAGAATGTGTTTCCCAGTCTATGTGTGGAAAGTTGAAATCTCCCACAATCACTACCTTGTGCTTACTACTAATATCTACTATTACTACTGATCATGGCTGATCGATGCTGGTTTGAATTCCTCTTCTTTAAAGTGCAGAAGAATGAGGGGACATCTCACTTACTACATACTTAAAGCCCAATGAGGCAGGGATGTGGTGAACAAAAAATGATGAGCTCTTCCCAGTCCATAACAGGTACTGTCCTCCCACCATCAAAGATATCTACAGGGGTCACTGCATCAAAACTCAGTCAGCATCCTCGGAGACCCACATCTCCCTGGCCATGCTCTTATTGAAAAAAGGGTAGAAGAGGCTGAAAACTGTAACTTCCAGGTTCAGGAGCAGCTTCTTCCCAACAACCATCAAGATTTTAAAAACTACAACCTTCAACTTCAAAAGGAGTAGACCTGGGGGCATTGTTTTTGCTTTACTATTATTGTTACTTATACATTTTGTAGTTTATTATGGTGTTTACAGAGTGCTGTGTTTTTGTACCTGTTGTGCTGCTGAGATATAAGAATCTCATCATTCCATTTTGGGGCTTGTGACACTACAAAACTCTTGACTCCTGATGCAGGGCTAATGTAATAGACAATAGGTGCAGGAGTAGGCCATTTGGCCCTCCGAGCCAGCACCGCCATTCAATATGATCATGGCTGATCATCCCCAATCAGTACCCTGTTCCTGCCTCCTCCCCATTTCCCCTGACTTTGCTATTTTTAAGAGCCCTATCTAGCTCTCTCTTGAAAGTATCCCGAGAACCTGCCTCCACCGCCCTCTGAGGCAGAGAATTCCACAAGACTCACCACTCTCTGTGAGAAAAAGTGTTTCCTCGTCTCCGTTCTAAATGGCTTACTCCTTATTCTTGAACTGTGGCCCTTGGTTCTGGACTCCCCCAACATCGGGAACATGTTTCCTGCCATTTGTGTGTCCAAGCCCTTAACAATCTTATATGTTTCAATGAGATATCCTCTCATCCTTCTAAACTCCAGTGTACAAGCCCAGCTGCTCCATTCTCTCAACATATGACAGTCCCGCCATCCCAGGAATTAACCTTGTAAACCTACGCTGCATTCCCCCAATAGCAAGAATGTCCTTCCTCAAATTAGGGAACTAAAACTGCACACAATACTCCAGGTGTGGTCTCACTAGGGCTTTGTACAACTGCAGAAGGACCTCTTTGCTCCTATATTCGATTCCTCTTGTTATAAAGGCCAACATGCCATTCGCTTTCTACACTGCCTGCGGTACCTGCATGCTTACTTTCATAGACTATGTACAAGAACCCCCAGATCCCGTTGCACTTCCCCTTTTCCCAATGTATCCTTTAGAAGATTTGGATCAATGGCAAATTTCAAAATAATGGGTAGGTTGGTTTGGATTGAGGTGTGAAATTCCTTCATACAGAGGTGATGGTTGGATGCAGGTGGGGGAGTGATTGGCAGATGGGTGGAGTAAGTGGCCAAAGCTGGAAGTGAAAAGGAAACAAAAGTTTGTCAGATTAGGAAAGAGAAAGAGTGGGAGGCTGGTGGAAGAGATATGGGTGTGAGGGGAACGAGGGGTGAATCCCAATTTTTACTTTTTATCCCCCCCCCCCCCCCTCCCCCCCAATATTTGGACTTCTCTGCCTGGATGGCTATGGGAGCTCAATCATTCACTTTGTTCAGAAAGAGATCAATTGAATCATGAATCAAATGAATCAAAGGTTGTGCTAATTATGCAAGAAAATGGCACTGAGGTAGATAATCAGCCATGACCTTGATAAATTGCTGAATGGGTTTGAAAGGCCAAAAGACCTCCTCCTGTTTTTATGTTAGTTGTTGCTGGGCACAATGACAAGACCATAGATGGACTGTGAGATCATACGAGCAAACTACTGTTCTCCAGCATATTCCAGAATTTATCAATGGATTGGCTCACTGCTCATTCACAGCTGCAGTGCTTGTGTCAGTGAATTTTGTACATAAAACAAAATTTACAGATGCAGTTTATGCATAATATGTTTGCGACCTTGATTGGCAAACCAACCGCATTCATTATAATGGTGATAATCTAATTCCCCTTTCCTTTTGCTCTGCTCATTGGATTTTTCATCTCCCAAAACAAAAAACTGAATTAATTTTAGTTTTATTATTGGTTAGCTGCATACTCCAGTTCTAATATAGTTGTGTTCAAATATGTAAAAAATATATTTTTATGTATTACTGTGTGAGAGTTTAATTCCCCAGTTCAAGTAGAAAGGGCATAGAGTGCACAAACAGCTGGTCAACACCCTAACTGCAATGAGAATAATACTGAATACTTAGGTTCTGAACAGCTTTGTAGTGTTGTGCACCTTGAGTGCAACTGATGTCTGTATTTGGACATTCATCTTATATATTTAAAAATATGCATGTCTTGTTCCCATGGTAAGGAGCTTTTCCATTTTTCAGCTTGAAATTGTGCAATCTGGTGCATACTGTAGCGAGTCTTTTAACTTACACTTGGATGCAACATTTATGCTTTAAATTGGATTAGGTATGAATAAGATTAGGCTAAATTACATTCCTAATTACATTCCACAATAAAGCCAAGCTCTGCTCAACAGGTGCAGAACATGAATGACTATATTCATGTATGGAAATCAGATTTTATTCATGCTGTTATGCATATATATAGAGAAAAACTCAGAGAAACAAAGCAAAATTCAGACTTCCATCACTGTTCTGCACAAATAAATCAATCAACCTTGTTCAAGAAGGAACTGCAGATGTTGGAGAATCGAAGGTAGACAAAATTGCTGGAGAAACTCAATGGGTGCGGCAGCATCTATGGAGCGAAGGAAATAGGCAACATTTCGGGCCGAAAACCCTTCTTCAGACGGTTTCAACCTTACCCTTTGAATATAGAAACAAGACGAAAATAATGCCACATATTCAATCATACATGGTTCAATGAAATTAAGATTTATATGTAAAAATATATATGGAAACAGGCCCTTCCGCCCATCAGGTCCACACCGACCAGCAATCTATCATACACCAATTACATCCATCACGCCAGGGACAATTTACAGAAGCCAATTAACCTACAAACCTGCACTTCCTTCGGATATGGGAGAAATCGGAATATCCAGAGAAAACCCATGTGGTAGTAAGGCAGCAACTCTACCGCTGCACCACCGTGCCACCCCATTAAATTATTTTTTCTGTAATATATTATGGTGTCACGTGAATAAAGATGAACACATGATTCTGATTTCTGCCCTTAGTTGGATAAAACACATGTCCAGTCATTGTGTTTTATGGCTGGTTTTCAACCTCTTCAGGCTGAAGGTCTCGACTCGAAACTTCACCCATTCTTTCTCTCCAGAGATGCTGCCTGTCCTGCTGAGTTTTTCTAGTTTTTAGTGTCTATCTTCAGTTTAAACCAGCATCTGCAATTCCTTCCTACACTATTTGTTAATCAAAACAGGTCCTATTCTGATTATATAATTTTGTCATCAGCGTGAGAGCATGAGAATTTTGAGAAATGCGCGGGTCTCACGCTCAATGCCGCCTTGCTAATAATTCAAACATTTTATGCAAGTTCCAATTGTTTGGACAAAAATCACTTATTACTGCTTTATCAGTTAAGTTACTTTAAGACTATTTCAGAAATTATGGCAGTCAACAAAAAATCAACTAACAATTTAAAGCAAACTAAAAAAAAATAACATGTTCCCTTTCCTGACTCTACCTCATAAGTACTTTAACACTGTTAACAGAGCAAAGGGATATTAATCTCAAGAATCAAAATGGGGAAAGTGAGGGCAATTTTGCTTAAATGGTAATTCTAAACCCATTCAGATCTGCATAGAGTCAGTTATACTTGTACATGGCTGGCCCAATTTGTCCCTACTGATCAAGCTGGCATTCAGCGTGCCCCGGGGCTGGCTGCCGTTCCCAGGTTAGCTCGCTTCCCAGGGACTGACCGCAGTTCCCAGGTCGGCATCGCCTGCAACAGAATGAGTGGTGGGCGGGGAAGTCATTGAGAGAGAGAAGAGGGGGTGTGGAGAAGGAAGAGAAAGAGGTTTAATTGAAGCAGCTTGCAGTGAGAGCGTTGCAGTTGCTGCTGCCCGCTAGTGTTGAGGGGAAGGGGTGGTCGTGGCTTCTGTTCCAGGTCGGGACCCCGTGAAAACGAATTGAAAAAAACCCCGCGGTTTTTTGGGTTACGGGACCACTGTTCCACATCCCCCCCCCCTCCCCATGTTTGACAACTGCTTCACCTGGTTGTTGTTGTCGGCAGCTGCACATTCGACAGAAGAGAAGAGTCGCAACTTTACTCAGCCATCAACCAACGCGCTTCCCCAGACCGCACAGAGCGCTGGCAGCCGGCGCAAAGGGACTGAACTCAGCGTGAGAACTCAGTCATGAGCGTGAGGGCGTGAGAAATAGCTCCAAGGCATGAGTCTCACGCTGAAACGTGAGAGTTGGCAGCCCTGAATTATAGATGTTGCTTCCGATAAAATGGTGGACAATGTAAATGTTTGCTGGGTTAAATTAATTCCTGAATAGATTAGCAATGCTCATGCTTTTAATTCCATATTTTGTGGAACATTTAAAAAAATGTAACATACCAATAAATGCATTTTCCTGTTTCAGTGAGGGCTTTCAGTTTCAAATGTGGCTCATTTGGCTGCATCTTTGCCTCCGACCGAGAAAATCATACGTTTTAGTCCCACCAGAAAAGGAGCAAAAATCTCGTAGTTTATTAATGGATATGGTAGAGTTGAAAATACAACTTTGGCAAGAGAAAACAAATTCTCAATTCAATTCTCTCTCTGCTTGCTTAGGTGAATGAGAAAGAGCCTTGATACTAATATTTAAAAGTAGATTTATTACGTGTTCTGGCCAATCTGTTCCCCAACTAAAAAAACTGATCATCTGACAAACTGATCATCTGGTATTATTTCAAGCTCCGCGTTTTGTTGTTTATACAGTGCATTCAGAACGTATTCAGACCGCTTCACTTTTTCCACATTTTCCACATCCAGTTAGTTTAAAATTGATTTATTTATTCATTTTTATCATCAATTAACACATAAGACCCCATAATAAAAAAGCAAAAGCAGGTGTTTAGAACTTTTTGCAGAGTAATTAAAAGGAAACAACTGAAATATCACATTTACATAATTACAAAGTACATTCAGACCCTTTACTCAGTACTCTGTTGGGGCACCTTTGGCAGCGATTACAGCCTCAAGTCTTCTTGGGTATGACGCTACAAGCTTGGCATGTTTGGGTAATTTCTCCAATTCTTCTCTGCAGATCCTCTCAAGCTCTGTCAGGTTGGATGGGGAGCGTTGATGCACAGCTATTTTCAGGTCCCTCCAGAGATGTTTGATCGGGTTCAAGGCCGGGCTTTGGCTGGGCCACTCAAGGACTTTCACAGACTTGTCACTAAGCCAATCCTGTGTTGTTTTAGCTATGTGCTTAGGGTCGTCATCCTGTTCGAAGGTGAACCTCCACTCCAGTCTGAGATCCAGAACGCTCTGGAGCAGGTTTTCATAAAGGATCTCTCTGTATTTTGCTCGATCCTGACTATTCTCCCAATTCCTGAAAAATCCCCATAGCATGATGCTGCCACCACCATTCTTCACCGTAGGTTTGGTATTGCCCAGGTGATTAATGGTGCCAAAGAGTTCAATTTAGTTTTCATCAGACCAGAGAATCTTGTTTCTCATGGTCTGAGATTCCTTTAGTGCCTGAGATGTGCCTTTTGCTGAGGAGTGGCTTCTGTCTAGCCCCTGTACCATAAAGGTCTGATTGGGGGAGTGCTGCAAATATAGTTGTCCTTCAGGAAGGTTCTCCCATCTCCACAGATGAACTCTGGAGCTCTGTCAGAGTGACATTGGGTTCTTGACACCTCCCTGACCAAGGCTCTTCTGCCCCGATTGCTCAGTTTGGCCGGGTGGCCAGCTCTATGAAGAGTCCTGGTGGTTCCAAAGTTCTTCCATTTAAGAATAATGGAGGCCACTGTGCTCTTCGGGGCCTGCAATGCTGCAGATATTGTTTTATACCCTTCCCCAGATCTGTGTCTCGGTGGTCTAAGGACAATTCCTTCGTCTTCATGGCTTAGTTTTTGCTCTGACATGCACTGTCAACTGTGGGGACTTATATAGACACTTGTGTGGCTTTCCAAATCATGTCCAATCAATTTAATTTACCACTGGTGGACTCCAATCTAGTAGTAGAAACATCTCAAGGATGTAGCCACGTGGGGGGAGATGACAGCCCTACCGCCAGTCTGTTATCTTTTCACTGCTTTTGTTATTTTTTAGTTTGTTAGAAGTTCGTTTTAATGTTCTTTTGGTATGTTTTATATGGGGGGAGGGAGGAGGGGGGAGGGAGAAGGGGGAAACTTTTTTCAAGTTCTTACCTTCCCGGAGATGTGATTAATTTTCGGATCACATTCTCCGGGCTCTGGAGCCGGAAGCCTCCTCGGACTGTCGTGAGCCCCATCGCGGGTCTTGGACGTACATCGGAGAGGATCCCTTGCCTGGGATCGCTCCCACCATGACCACCGCAGACTTTATCATCAAGGGCCTGCAGTCTCGGGGCGAGGCTAGTCATGAGCTCCAACGCTGCGGAAGGCTCGACCAGCTCCGATGCGAGGTTCATTCGCCCGGTGCGGGGGAGCTAACAGCCCCCAGATGCGGGAGTGGAATGCCTTGATGCGGAGGGCCTGAACATCGGCTATGGGTGTCAAGATCGTCCCGTCAATGGGGTCTCAAGGCCCATGACTGCGGAAGAGCAAGGGGAAGGACTTGAACTATATTTCGCCTTCCACCACAGTGAGGAGTGTGTAGGAGTCACTGGTGGATGTTTAATGTTAAAAGGTGTTTTGATTCTGTCTCCAAAATGCTGCTTATATGTTTTGTAATCTGATTATTAAATTTTGTAAGGCATCCTTGAGAGCATTTGAAAGGCACCCATAAGTATAATAATAATAATAATAATAATAATAATAATAATAATCAATGGAAACTTGATGAACCAAAGCTCAATTTTGAGTGTCATAGCAAACTGTCTGAATGCTTATGTAAATGTGATATTTCAGTTATTTTTGTTCATGACTTCGTAAACCAGTAATTGGTTTCTTAATACCAGTTTTTGCTTTTTCTTTCTGGGGTATCGTGTGTAGATTGATGATAAAAACCTGAATTTAATCCATTTTAAAATAAGGCAGTAACATAACAAAATGTGGAAGGGGTCTGAATACTTTCTGAATGCACTGTAGATGCATTGTCAGCTGCAATGGCTTCACTTCAAAAGTACTTCATGAGAAGTTTATACTGGAACTGACTACAAAACTAGTTAGAATGTAGTTCTGGACTGTGCAGTTTGGAATGTCTTGTAAGGTTGATGGCAAGAACTATATAAGTACAAATCTTTATTTTTCTTTATTCTCTCCACCATTACCTAACTTGTCTTTCTTTTGTGCAGATGAACAAAGACCTTGATTTATCCATCAATGCATCCAACAACTTCAACTTAAATGTCACTTGGTCCATTGGATCAACAGGTGTGTTTTAAAAAAGCAAATTGATTTCTTGACTACAGCATGTTCAACTGTCCACGTGATTTAGTCCACTAAGCAAATTTCCTTATGAAGGCTCACATATGTAAACAATCATTTGCCGAAAAGTTACGTATAAGAACAGTTCCTTGTGTGTTTCTTTCCAAAATAATGCACTTGATCTTTGTCAAGTGTCCAGATAGCCACTAAACTTAAGCTATGATTTATATGATTTAATTTGAGCCCGTCTCAAAATCTAGGGATATCAACATTTTTGTCTGTTCACTGTGCATCATTTTTGAAATAGATAATCTAATTGGGAGTTTGGCTTTATCTGATCTGGACTGGTAGATGTTCTGGATTTAATTGATTCAAATATGCTTCCTATCTGAAATATTGTTATTCCAACTTAGTTTGATCCTAAATGAAATTGTTGGCTCTGTGTATGAGGAAGAGCATTTGTTCAATATACCCGTATTTCCCAGCAATGAAGGCGCTATTTTGTACCCAAAAATAAGGCACGAAAATTTACCAAGTCTATCCCTCATTGCTGGCAGCTGATGTGAAGCAGCTGTAAAGTGGGTAGAGGCTGTAAAAGGACAGCGCCGCTGGGAGGGGGCGGAAGAGTTCCTTTCACAGTGTGTGGGGAGTCTGGCCCGGGTCAGCACGGCCTGGGCTGCACAAATTGGCTGGGCCACCAGGGGTAAAGTTGCGGGGAGGGCAGGAGCAGGAGTGTTGAGAAGGAGGGGGGTCGTGGATCATGCCAGCAACATGATCCAGAATATGGTTTAAAAGATTGCTGGCAATAACATGTCCTTTATAACGGAAATACTGACAATCAGTACTGATGCATGCAATAAATGTCAGGATGCAGGGAAGAGTGGAGGAACTGGAACATTAGAATGTAGCTCCACAAATTTATAAGAGTAGCAGACAGATCAATAAAGGGCCTGTCCTACCAGCATGCAACTCCATGTGGTGAGCGCAACCTAACGTGGTTGCTTGAGCCATCCGGCCTCGCGGGGCCGGTCCCATTTCGATCGACAGAGCCGTGCGGAGTTGTGTGGAGCTGGTCCCGACATCGCGTGGGGCACCGGAAAACTGAACGTGTTCAAAAATTCCGCGCGGCAACGGCCTGTCGGCCCGTAGTCGCCTCGACGCATTACACACCACCTCGACGTCGTGCTTCCGTGACCCTCTCTGTGTGTGCCTCCGTGACCCTCTCTGTGTGTGCCTCAGTGGCCCTCTCTCTGTGTGTCCCTCTCTGTCCTTGAGAACTTACCTTGCGGACGTCGCTCCAACTTCGCGCCGCGTCGCGCCACTCACCCGACCTCCGCGCGGCCCCCGCTGCCGGTTTGGTTGCGCTCGCCGCATGCAGGCGCATGCTGGTGGGATCGGCCCTGTACAGGGATCACTGACCTCCGCGCGGCTCCCGCTTCCAGTTTGGTCGCGCTCACCGCATGGAGTCGGATGCTGGTAGGACAGGCCCTTAAGGTGGTAATAAAAGCATATAAATGCTTCCCCATATGAGCCAAACAATAGAAGACTAAAACAGGAAGATTGTACTTGAACTGACTACAAAATTAGTAGAATGCTGTTTAGACAGTGTAGTGTTCTGGTTACCATATTACGGAACAGATGTTATTGCACTGAAAATTTGAAACTGTTGCTAGAAAATTGTAACTGTAAGGAAAGATAGAATAGGCTGAAAGTTGGAAGATTGTATGTGATGATATTAAGACAGTTGAAATCATAATGGGTCCAGATAAAGTAAAAAGGAATTATTTATCTTGGTGGTTGGGTCAAAAACCAATGGAGATAGTTTAAAAACAATTGGTACAAGGATGAGAAGAGGGAATGTGGAAAATGTTTTTCCACCAGAGGATGTTTGAATGGGGCCTGGGACTCGCTGCCTGAAAAGGTGGTGAATGCACATTTGGAAAACACTTCAAAATCCATCAACTTCTTGAGTGGAAGGTTGAGATAAATTGAGAAATGCCTCTTTCACCACTCTGTGAATGTGTTGCCACTTTGAGGAAACAATATATTTTGCACCTAGCTCTCTTTCTCTCGTTCAACGGCACTCTACAGAGCCCTGCTATCGACTATGTATGTACTGCCCATATTTAACTTCCTAGAATGCATCACATTCATACTTGTCTGAGTTAGATTAAATCTGCCATTCCTTGGCCCACTTTTCCAGTTGATTTAGATCTTGTCATAAATTTAGATAACGATTTTTGCTGTCCACATTATCACCAATTTTGTTCTCATCTGCTAACATACTATCCTTGTCATCTACATTATCATCCAACTTGTTAATAGAGATGACAAACAACATTGGACCCAACACTAGCCGCCATGGCACACTGCAGGTCATACACTACGAATCTGAAAAAGAGTCGTCCATTGCATCTTCTGACTTCTGTATCCAATTTGCTAGTTCACTCCAGATCCCATGTGATCTTACCTCCCAGACCAGCCTACCGTTTGAAACCGGTGGAACAAAAATTGCTTCCAAAAGTGTGACATAAATTGTCTTAAATGTTGAATGTCACGTTGCAATATGTAGTTTCTGATTAAAGGATATTTAGAAGTAGATGATTTTTGTACTTTATTAAACGGCTCAAACATTGCAGACGCAGGAAATGATGGGTATTATTTTAAAGCAGAGAATTTACCTCTGTACTGGAGATATAATCAAATGTATATATATATTAAGCTTCATGTGCGTAACTTGATTAATAGCATTGCTTTTCATTTTGATTTAAATTGTTTTTGAAATTGTTAGTATTCATATTTTTGAAGCTGGTAAAATATGAGAGTTTAAACTCAGCTAAGAGAACTTTCTCCTGGCAGCTATTACTTATTAATTAATTTGTGATCGTGCAGAACATATTTTATTAAAATATATTCAAAAATAGTTAATATTATGTCGGAGGTTGTCTGATAATTTATATTAAATCCATAGTTCTTGTGGGCCATCTAAATTAATATAGATTTTTAATGAAAAACAAAAATCAACAATGATTGATTGTCATGTTTTTACCAAGGCTGTGCTCTTTGCAATTGTAGTATATTAACAAATGGATAGTATTCTATTCATATGGTGTCCAGCATGGAGTTAGGCAATCAAACTCCTGAACTTTACGTGTGCAATTGAAAAGAGATTTCTGCCTGGTTCATTCTCTGCCTCTTAAGCCTTCATAAGTACTTATATTTTTTTCAAAAGTAAATCTGTTGTTTTTCTTAAATTATTAATATCAAAATTCCAAGCCAGAGAACACAATGGTGAAATAATTAAACAAGTTCCTATTGAAATAATTTAAGAATTAGTGGATTATGCACAGTTGAAATGCATATTATAACGTTCTCCTGCTATACGCAAGGTGGACTTCCACATTATTTAAATGCTGTGATAGAATGATGCAAAAACAAAAAAAACAATCTTTCCCTCAAACACCTACATTTCAAATCAAGTTTTCATTTGCTCAGTAGGAGAATATTTGGGATACCATTCTCATCAATTCTGTATTTAGTGTTTGTTGTTATGTTTGATACTTGGTGTAAATTAATTGAATATTTTGAGAAATCATGTGGACAGTTCGAATCAGGCCAACATGCGGGTATGAATGTATGCAGGAGAGTTATTGGAATGTTAACATTTATTGATAGAGAACTCAATTGTAAAATTCATTTATGCTTCAATTATATGGGGCATTGGTGAAACCACATCTGGTATGCTGTGTGCAATATTTGTCTCCTTATTTAAAGTAATTGAAAGGAGATCAGAGAAAGTTTCCTAGACGCACAGCTGAAATTAATGTTGTCCAGGGAGGAAAGGTTGGGCAGGTTAGGCTTTTATCTGATAGTGTTTAGATGCATTTGAGGGGACTTAATTGCAACATATTCGGTCATGAGGAATCTTGACACCATAGAAAACATAGAAAATAGGTGCAGGAGGAGGCCATTTGGCCTTTCGAGCCTGCACCGCCATTCATTGTGATCATGGCTGATCATCCACAATCAGTAACCCGTGCCTGCCCTCTACTCCTAGACCTCTATCTAACTCTCTTTTAATACCCTACCCCCAATACCATGTGCTCTAATTTTGCCCAATAATCTCGTGTGTGGGAACTTATCAAATGCATTCTGAAAGGCCAGATACACTACATTCACTGGGTCTCCTTCATCCATTTTATGTCACAACCTCAAAAAATGCCAGAAGATTAGTCAAGCAGGATTTCCCCTTCAAAAATCCATGGACCAATCCTTTTACTGCTATCCAAATGCGCCGTTATTACTTCTTAAATAATTGACTCCAGCATCTTTCCAACCATCGATGTCGGGCTAACTGGTCTATAATTCCCCGTTTGCTCTCTCGCTCCATACTTGAAAAGTGGGTTAACATTAGCTCCCCTCCAATCTGCAGGAACTGATCCTGAATCTATAGAACATTGGAAAATGATCACCAAAGCATCCATAATTTTTAGAGCCACCTCCTTGAGTACTCTGGGATGCAGACCATCAGGCCCTATTGTTTTTTCAGCCTTCAGTCCCATCAGTCTACCCAATACTATTTCTCACCTAATGCAAATTTCTTTCAGTTCCTCTGTCTCCATAGATCCTCTGTTCTCTAGTACATCTGGGAGATTGTTTGTGTCTTCCTTAGTGAAGACAGAACCAAAGTTCCGTTCCACTCTTCTGCCCTTTCCTTGTTCCCCATAATAATTTCACCGGTTTCTGCCTTTAAGGGACCCATATTTGTCTCTACCAATATTTTTCTCTTAACATACCTAAAGAATCTTTTACTATCCATTTTTTTACTCATGGCCAGCTTACCCTCCTCCTTCATCTTTTCATTTGGTATTGCCCTTTTTGTTACCTTCTGTTGTCCTTTAAAAGTTTTCCAATCCTCTGGCTTCCCGCGACTCCTTGCTATGTTATACACCTTTTCTTTGAGTTTTATTCCATCCCTAACTTCCCTTGTCAGCCACGGTTGCCTCTTACTCTGCTAAGAATCATTCTTCTTCTTTGGAATAAAATGATCCTGCATTTCCTGCCAATTGCTGTTCCACCGTCATTTCTGCTGGGATCCTTTTCCAGTCGACCTTGGCCAGCTCCCTTCTCATGCCTTCATAGTCCCCTTTGTTCAACTGCAACACTGACACTTCTGATTTAACTTTCCCCCTCTCAAATTACAGATTAAAACATCATAATTTGGTCACAACCTCCCAGAGGTTCCTTTTCCTTGAGTTATCTTATTAAATCTGGTTCATTAATCAACACTAAATCCAGAATTGCCTTCTCTCTGTTAGGCTCCAGTACAAGCTGCTCTATGAATCCATCTTGGAGGCACTCGACAAACTCCCTTTCTTGGGGTCCAGAACCAACCTGATTTTCCCAGTCTACCTGCATATTGAAATCTCCCATAACCACAGTGGCATTACCTTTGTTACATGCCAATTTTAACTGCAACTTGCACCCTATATCCAGGCTACTGTTTGGGGCATGTAGATAACTCCCATTTGTGTCTTCTTACCTTTACAATTCCTCAATTCTATCCACAGCGATTACATCGTAAGTCCCTATGTCACCCCTCGCAAGGGACTGAATTTCATCCCTCACCAACAGAGCTACCCCACCTCCTCTGCCCACCTGCCTGTCCTTTCTAATGGATGTATAACCCTGAATATTCAGTTCCCGGTCCCGATCCTCCTACAGCCATGTCTCTGTAATGCACACAATGTCATATCTACCAATCTTTAACGGAGCCTCAAGCTCATCCACTTTACTTCTTATACTTTGTGCATTCAGATATACTACTTTTAATCCATTACTCACCTCACCTTTCACGTCGATTCCTATTTCACTTGGCCTTACTCTCCTATCCCTTCGTGAGCTATCTACCCTATTAATTTGGGTGTCTTTCTTAACTTTTCCTATACTCCCTTTCCCTTTAACTCCATCCATGTTTTTCCAATTTGTCTCCTCCCCCTGCTCTATTTAGTTTAAACTCACCAATGTAGCAGTGGCAAACCTGCGTGCCAGAATGCTGGTCCCAGCCTGTTAAGGTGCAACCCATCCCTTTGGTACTATTCACCCGTACCGCAAAACAGATCCTGGTGGTCGAAGAATCTAAATCCCTGCCCCCAACACCAGCTCCTAAGCCACAAATTCAGATCCCCTATCTCCATGTTCCTGGTTCTGGACTCCCCTAACATCGGGAACACGTTTCCTGCCTCTAGCGTGTCCAAACCCTTAACACTCTTATATGTTTCAATAAGATCTCCTCTCATGCTTCTAAACTCCAGAGTATACAAGTCCAGCTGCTCCATTCCCTCAGCATATGGCAGTCCCGCCAACCTGGGAATTAACCTTGTAAACCTACGCTGCACTCCCTCAATAGCAAGAATGTCCTTCCTCAAATTAGGGGGCCAGAACTGCATACAATACTCCAGGTGTGGTCTCACTAGGGCTCTGTACAACTGCAGAAGGCCCTCTTTGCTCCTATACTCAACTCCTCTTGTTATAAAGGCCAACGTGCCATTCGCTTTCTTCACTGCCTGCTGTACCTGCATGCGTACTTTCATAGACTGATGAACAAAGACCCCCAGATCCCGTTGTACTTCCCCTTTTCCCAACGACACCATTTAGATAGTAATCTGCCTTCCTGTTTTTTATACCAAAGTGGATAACCTCACATTTATCCACATTAAATGTCATCTGCCATGCATCTGCCCACTCCCCCAACCTGTCCAAGTCACCCTGCATTCTCATGGCATCCTCCTTACAGTTCACACTGCCACCAAGTTTTGTGTCATCTGTAAATTTGCTAATGTTACTTTGAATCCCTTCATCCAAATCATTGACGTATATTGTAAATAGCTGCCAGCACCGAGCCTTGTGGTACCCCACTAGTCACTACCTGCCATTCTGAAAGGGACCCGTTAATCCCTACTCATTGTTTCATGTCTGCCAACCAATTTTCTATCCATGTCAGCACTCTACCCCCAATACTATGTGCCCTAATTTTGCCCACTAATGTCCTATGTTGGACCTTTTCAAATGCTTTCTGAAAGTCCAGGTGCACTACATCCACTGACTCTCCCTTGTCCATTTTCCTAGTTACATCCTCAAAAAATTCCAGAAGATTAGTCAAGCATGATTTCCCCTTCGTAAATCCATGCTGACTCGGACCGATCCTGTTACTGCTATTCAAATGTGCAGCTATTTCATCTTTTATAATTGACTCCAGTATCTTTCCCACCACCTATGTCAGGCTAACGGCTCTCTCTCTCTCTCTCTCTCTCTCTCTCTCTCTCTCTCTCTCTCTCTCTCTCTCTCTCTCTCTCTCTCTCTCTCTCTCTCTCTCTCTCTCTCTCTCTCTCTCTCCCTCTCCCTCTCCCTCTCCCTCTCCCTCTCCCTCTCCCTCTCCCTCTCCCTCTCCCTCTCCCTCTCCCTCTCCCTCTCCCCCTCCCCCCTTTCTTAAAAAGTGGGATAACATTAGCTACCCTCCAATCCACAGAAACTGAACCTGAGTCTATAGAACATTGGAAAATTATCACCAATGAATCCACGATTTCTAGAGCCACTTCCTCAAGTACCCTGGGATGCAGACCATCAGGGGATTTATCAGCCTTCAATTCCATCAGTCTACCCAACACCATTTCCTGCCTAATGTGGATTTCCGTCAGTTCCTCCGTCACCCCAAATCCTCTGGCCACTACTATATCAGGAAGATTGTTTGTGTCCTCGTTAGTGACGACGGATCCAAAGTACCTGTTCAACTGATCTGCCATTTCCTTGTTCCCTATAATAAATTCACCTTTGTCAGTCTTCAAGGGTCCAACTTTGGTCTTAACTAATTTTTTCCTCTTAACATACCTAAATAAGCTTTTACTATACTCCTTTATATTCTTGGCTAGCTTACCTTCGTACCTCATCTTTCTCCTCATATTTTCTTTTTAGTTATCTTCTGTTGCTCTTTAAACATTACCCAATCCTCTTGCTTCCCGCTCACCTTTGCTATGTAGTACTTCTCTTTTATTTTTATACTGACATCCATTGTCAGCTACGGTCGCCCCTTAGTCCCCTTGGAATCTTTCTTCCTCCTAGGAATGAACTGATCCTGCACATTCTGTATTATTCCTAGAAATACCTGCCATTGTTGTTCCACTGTCATCCCTGCTGGGGTATCTTTCCAGTCAACTTTGGCCAGTTCCTCCCTCATGGTCCCATAGTCCCCTTTGTTCAACTGTAACACTGACACCTCTGATCTACCCTTCTCCCTCTACAATTGTAGATTAAACCTGACCATATTATGGTCACTACCTCCTAATGACTCATTAACCTCCAGTTCCTTTATCAAATTTGGTTCATTACGTAACACTAAATCCAGAATCTCCCTTGTAGGCTCCAATACAAGCTGCTCTAAGAATCCATCACAAAGGCACTCTACAAAGTCCTTTTCTTGGGGTCCAGTACCAACCAGATTTTCCCAGTCTACCTGCATGTTGAAATCTCCCATAACAACCACAGCATTAGTTTTGCTACATGTCAATTTTAACTCCTGATTCAACTTGCACCCTATATCCAGGGTACAGTTTGGGGGCCTGTAGATAAGTCCCATTAGGGTATTTTTACCCTTACAATCCTCATTTCTATCCATACTGACTCCGCATCTCCTGTTTCAATGTCACCCCTTGCAAGGGACTGAATTCCATTCCTCACCAACAGAGCGACTCCACCCCCTTTACCCACCTGTCTGTATTTTCGATAGGAGGTACACCCTTGAATATACAGTTCCCAGCCCTGGCCCTCTTGCAGCCATGTCTCTGTACCTCCCACAACATCATACTTGCCAATTTCTAACTGAGCCTCAAGCTTGTCCACTTAATTTCTTATACTTCGCGCATTCATATACAACACTTTGACCTCCGTATTCACGTCCCCCCTCGCACCGCTTGCAATTGGCCCTGACCTTACTCTTTTATGCCTTGTCGAACTTTCCTTCCCATTAATTCGAGAATCTTTTGTAATTTTTCCTGTAGTCACTTCCCCTTCAACTCCATCTTTATACTCCCAATTTGTCAATCCCTGCCCCCCACTATTTATTTTAAACCCACATGTGTAGCCCTAGCAAACCTGCCCGCCAGAATGTCGGTCCCCCTCCAGTTAAGGTGTAACCCGTCCCTTTTGTACAGGTCACCCCTACTGCAGAAGAGATCCCAGTGGTCTATAAATCTCCTATCTCCCTGTTCCTGTCCTCACTAGCATGAGGTACTGGAAGCAATCCAGAGATAACCACCCTAGAAGTCCTGCCCTTCAGTCTTTTTCCTAACTCTCTGAACTCATGTTGGAGAACCTCCTACCTCTTCTTCCCCATGTCGTTTGTGCCTACGTGCACAACTACTGCTGGCTGTTCGTCTTCTTTCGAGAGAATGTTCTGAATTCGGCTTGTGACATCCTGGACCCTGGCACCAGGGAGGCAACACACCATCCTTGAATCCCTCCTGTTGCCCCTGTCTGTGCCTCTCACGATTGAGTCCCCGACTACCACAGCTCTGCCTGATGTCTGTCCCTTCAGCTTTGCTTCAGCGCCTCGTTGTGACTCGCAAACCTGTCCCCCACTCAGAATGGCAGTGCCTTCTGTCCTGACATCTTCCAAGAGGGTGAACCTGTTTTGAAGAGGTATATTCTTCGGGGTCTCCTGTACTCCAAGCTTCCTTCCCTTCCTCATCATCACCCACCTTCTCTCTTCCGGTACCTTAGGTGTGACGATCTCGCTGTAGGTCCTGTCCAGGAAACTTTTGGTTTCCCAGATGATCCTGAGGTCATCTAGTTGCCTCTCCAGTGCCCCAACACAGTCCTTCAGGATCTGAACCTGGACACACTTTTCACAGTTGTAGCAGCCAGAGGCACCAGCAGTGTCCCTGACCTCCCACATCCTGCAAGCATCACACTGAATCAGCTTACCTGTCATTTCTTCGCTGCGTCTCACCCGCTCCAACTTTTGGCAAAGTCTCCTCCCTCAGCTTCCTCGCCGAAGACTCTCGAGCCAAAGACTCGCACTTTTCTCACAAGGCACTTCCCTGGACAAGACCACTCCCCAACAGGCCGCTACCCTAGAGCAAACCTTGGTTTTATTTGCTGATAAATTGACTAATTTTCTATCTTGCTGATTTGCTACTGAAATTCCTGTCAGTCACTGCTTCACCTGCTGCTCCTCTACTGACTTTGAAGCATGAATGTGGACTGGATGTGGTACAATCAAAAATGATGGATCACGATTTAAAATTAAGGAGTCATCAATTTAGCGTGGAGATGAGATACTGAGAACCAGAGATATTTTGAACAAATTTCCTGAAAGGCACTGCAACCAGAGCCGTTGAAGATTTTTAGATAGATTCTTGATAACCGGGGGAATGAAGGATTATAGACACAAAATGCTGGAGTCACTCCGCGGGTCAGGCAGCATCTCTGGAGAAACGGAATAGGTGACATTTCGGGTCAAAAGCCTTCTTCAGAGAAAGGAAAGATTATGAGTAAGAAGGAACTGCAGATGCTGGTTTAAACCGAACATAGACACAAAAAGCTGGAGTAACTCAGCGGGACAGGCAGCATCTGTGGAGAGAAGGAATGGGTGACTTTTCAGCCTGTTACCCTTCTTCAGACTGGATTATGACAAGTTGATGAGAATATGGAGAAGTTACAGTCAGATCGATCATGATCTTACTAAATGGCAACATAAGCTTGAGCATGAGCAGCATATAGGTTTATCTCATTTTTCCATATTTCCTTGATATCTATTTACCTTTCTATCTTTTACCTTAATGTGCTTTCAAACATTAATTGATCTGTATGATTCTCATGTTCTATGACTTCAAGGCATGTTTAAATGATCAATACCTGTATGCATCGAAGAACAAAATAACTAGAAGAGCATGTATAGTAAATATTGCCCAGTTGATTCATTGAAATCAATGGATATATATTAATTTTCTTTTAAAAGTTTCCACTTTAATTCACTTAAGTAAATCACTACTCATATATAGCTATTAAAACTGAGAATTTCTACTTTGCAGCTGGGACGATATCTGGGGAAGAAGTACCTATAATCTCAAAAATGAACATTAAAGAGTACAGAGATGGATTCTCCTATGAAAAATTTAATTTTCACAACAATCCAAATATCACATTCTACGTATATGTTAGTAACTTCACTTGGCCTATCAAAATACAGGTGAGTGCTCTGGGAGGAGGTAACATTATATACATTTAATATCTATCCCAAATGAAAGTGAAATCATGTATTCTCTTAAAACTGATATGATATCCTATATACTGTAAATCATAATTTTGATGTTATAGCAGTGTGGAATTGTATTTTATTCCTCTAGATTTACAAGATGTTATAAATCAGAGTGTAAGGTCATTACATTTTTTATTGACACAAATTGCTGCACATTGAGAAATTCTTCTTCGAGTCCGTTGCAATCTCAGATGTTGTTCTGCCAGTATCTGGCGCAGGTCACAGCTGGTCGGGTCAGTTCAGCCAGGTCCTGGGGGCTGCAGTGGGGGGTGTCGTCACTCTCCAGTAGGTGGGACATTGCCTGTACTTCTGCACAGCTGCATGTGTCTTCTGCCTGGTAGTTCCATGCTTTCATAAGTGCTTTGCACCTCCCCTGCTCCACTCATATTCTGTTGAGGGTCTTCCAGGTTGGCCATGGGAGGTCGTGCCCGCTGGCGAGGCATTCAGTCGGAGTGATTCCTCTCTCCATCCAGTTGTGGGCTCGTGTGTTGAGCTGGTTCCATTCATCTTTCCAGATGTTGGTCCTTGCTGTTTCTTTGGTTGTCTGGAGAGGTGGGACTGTCTGCAAGAAACTGGCTCTGGATTTCAGTCGGGGTGGAGGTGCTGTGTGTCCGTGCAGGGGTGCCTGGTATCGATCACCTGTGCTCTCCGCTCGTCTTGGGTGACAATGGATCGTCTGATATGGGGGGGGGGGGGGGGGGGGGGCAATACCAGCTAGGGCGTAGAGGCATGGGACTGACATTGTCTTTATGCATCCCGTGATAATGCGGCAGGTGTCATTGAGGGCTGTGTCAACCAGTTTGGTGTGGTGGGAGTGGCTCCAGCTTGAGCACGCGTATTCAGCTGTGGAGAAGCACAGGGCTAGGGTAATTGCACGGATGGGTTGGTGGATCAGCGCCCCACCTTGGGTTTACCAGTTTGCGCAGGATGTTGTTGCGAGTGTTGACCTTGGCTTTGGTGTTCTGAAGGTGGGTTTTGAAAGAGAGTGTCCTGTCGAGTGTGACTCCGAGGTACACAGGGCGGAAGTGGGTGGAGAGTTTGTGGCCATCCCATGAGACGCTCAGTTGTTTTCCTGCATCTCGATTTTTAAGATGGAAGCTACATAGTTGGGTTTTTGATGGGTTGGGTTTCAGATGGTAGTTATTGTAGTAGGTTGTCATCTCTTGGAGGGCGCTTTCCAGGACAGACTCGATCTTCTGGAAGTTCTCCTGTTGGGTGGTGATGCAGAGGTCATCGGCATAGATGAAGCGGCGGCATTGTGGGGGAAGTGGTTGGTCATTGGTGTAGATGTTGAAGAGGAGGGGGGCCTGTACGCTGCCTTGTGGTAGGCCATTAGAAACATAGACATAGAAAATAGGTGCAGGAGTAGACCATTCGGCCCTTCGAGCCTGCACCGCCATTCAATATGATCTTGGCTGATCATCCAACTCAGCATCCCGTACCTGCCTTCTCTCCATACCCCCTGATCCACGAGGGCCACATCTAACTCCCTCTTAAATATAGCCAATGAGCTGGCATCAACTACTTTTGTGGCAGAGAATTCCACAGATTCACCACTCTCTGTGTGAAAAATGTTTTTCTCATCTCGGTCCTATAAGACTTCCCCTTATCCTTAAATTGTGACCCCTTGTTCTGGACTTCCCCAACGGGAACAATCTTTAGCATTCTTTTGGGCTTTCCATTTGCTCTTCTTGTCGTTTAGTTGAACGAAGAAGTGCCTGTTGTTGAGAAGGCTTTTGATGACTTGGCACGGGTCGAGATCACCAGTCATGTCAAAAAGTTTCCTGATCATGGTGCGGTGCTGGACAGTGTCGTAGGCAGCGGTGAGGTCTATGAAAGCTGCTCCGGTGATGAGTTTGCACTCAAAACCGTCCTCAATGTGTTGGGTGAGGTTCAGTAGCTGCCCGGCACAGGAGCGGCCAGGGCGGAAGCCAGCTTGATCTTTAGTAAGCTTGGAGTCTATAAGTGGCATAAGGCGTTGGAGTAGTAGCCTCTTGTAGAGCTTGTAGGTGATGCAGAGGAGGGAAATGGGTCTGTAGCTCTTTGGGGATGATGGGTCCTTTCCAGGTTTGGGAATTGTGACAGTCTTGGCCTTTCCCCATACAAGTGGGGTTGTTTTCTGTGCCATGCATGAGTTCAGCATTGCTAGGAGCCAGGTCTTTGCTTTAGGTCTCAGGTGCTGTATCATTTCCGTCAGTACATCATCGAGAAATTATCAAGGCAAGTTTCATTCCAATAGAAACTCATCCATTTATAAACTGGTCACAAACCCAGTTGTCTCTTTCATCATATGTTCCGTAGGTTTTGTGTTCCTGGTGCTTGAATAGAGTTAAGTGTTGAGATGACTTTTTAATAATGACCCACGTACATTGAGGGACTTGTTTTGAAATACAGGAAGATCTATGGTGAAAATTTGAATAATGAGAGAGGTATTGACATTGATTTTAGCAATACTTGCAGATTATGTTTTTGTAATTTGCATCATTAAACTGCTCAAAAGTAATAGGAACCGTGTGAACATATGCAAAATGCAATTTAATTACTGTTTTATTACTTCATAAAATCTAGTTATGATCTGACATAATTTAATTAAATGTTTGGGGAATTGAATTATCTCAAAAATTGCCACTATGTATTAATAACCTATCACATGTTTTAAATTCATTTGTTATTGTGGTTTAAAATAATTACAAAGCAATATTTGGTGTTGGTGGGGGAGGAAGGGGGGGGGGGGGGGGCGTGTTGGTCTGCTAAAATATATAATTGTAATGTAAGTTCTGCATGTTTTAAGATTCTCTTTATTTTTGCTCGGTCACTCTAACTTGAAATCATATTTCATAAATTAGTTTAGAAGAACAAAACTCTAATGTGGTGTAAAAAAGCCAAGACACAGGGCTTTGTCTTGACTTTCATATCGTTGATATATAAGCAGCAATATCTCCAACATTAAAGACATAGTTGTGGCCCCCAACTATTACTTTTCAGCGAGAGTTTAAATCTCCGTGTCATAAATGGAGAATGTTTCCTCAACTTTTAAAAATAATGCACAATTAAGAACTGTCGCTGTTGTGTTATCATTTAAAAATCCAGTAGGCTGCATTTTTACTACATTTACTTACTTTCCTTAGTAAATGAATTAAAAATTATGAGCAGTACAACACAGCAATAAGTCCTTACGTGGAACAATATATTTCACACCAGTGAAAATGGTAGCAACTCCAGGTTGGTTTACTCTGTAGAGGCAGTTGGTTGAAGGAATTTCACACTCGCGCATTTTAACCTTGGAATGTTTAAGGTTCGTACTGAGGGCAGGGTGGACATGTTTAACTCGCCAATTTAGGGAAGGTCTGAGTAAGAAATTTGACTTGGGTTTAAAACTTAATTCTAGTTTATTCATTATAGTTCTCTCCAGTTATTACATAGTCATTCTAATTATTTTGAAATGTCAGTGTTGTTTAAAAGTCTCATTCACATGTGATGTTTTATTGATAAGTAAAATAGCATTAATGAATCTTCGTAATCTCTTGTGTAATAACTGTAGCTGAAGAATTTTTGCAGTATGATTAACACACTCACTAATTTGCATTTTCCAGTTATTTTTAATAAACTTGTTGAATTACTTATGTTACTGTTGGTTTAAATATCAGACAAAAGAATATTATTTAGATCCATTAAAAGTTTGCCTACTGATCATGACACTTTAATTTCCGGGTTCACATCTGAAATTCTTGAGTATTTGCCGAAGAAGTACATTAGCACAAAACATGATGCCTCTTGCACGCGGGCTCAGTGAACAATTTCTGTACACTTTGCTAATTGAACGATTGTGCTTAGGTATGGGAATACTCCAGTGAACTGTTTTTTAAGAAAAGAAATTTGTTGTGCATTTGCACATGTGACAATAAAGCACTATTGAACCATTGTTAGTGAGGGCATCAAAGGTTATGGGGAGAAGGCAAGAGAATGCCATGATTAGCCATGATTGAATGGTGGAGCAGGCTCGATGGGCTGAAGTGCCTAATTCTGCTCCTATGCTTTACAGTCTTTATCTACGTAGCAAATTGATGTAAAGCCTTCAATATGATTTGTGGCATTTGTTCTGCACTACAATCTTTCGTCGTCACTAATTTATACCTACTTTATATAGTTATTTTATAAACAGGTGATTTACAAAATAGCTGGGATTGTTTACGCTGAAAACTTCTTGATAAGATGTCATCAGTGGGGAAGACACTGTTGCTAGTTATAATGAGACTGATTCACTGTCTAGAATTCATGCTATTTTGTTTTGCTGTGCGATGTGCTCTGCATTTTTACATCTTAATCATTTTAAACTTTATTTCATTATGAACATACCAGAGGAATTGAAAGGTTGACAAGATTTTCAGAGGAGGATGTCTGCAAGTAACCTCTATTGACATAGTTTACTCTTGTATATGAATGAGTTTGGTGAATGTGCTGATAGTTTAGTTGAGTGATATAGCACGGAAACAGGTCCTTCGGCCCACTGTCCGTACTGACCAGCGACTCCTGCACATTAACACTATCCTACACACACTAGGGACAATTTACATTTATACGGAGCCCTACAAACCTGTACGTCTTTGGAGTGTGGGAGGAAACCGAAGATCTCAGAGAAAATCCACGTGGTCACGGGGAGAACGTACCAACTCAGTACAGACAAGCGGCCGTGGCCGTGAACCTGGGTCTCAGGCGTTGTAAGGCAGCAACACTTCTGCTGCGTCACCGTGTTACCCTAATTTCCCCAAATAAGGCAAATGATACATTTCCTCAAATAAGGCTTTCATCCACGGTGAACCTTGAAACAATTAGAAATTTCTTCTGAACATATTGAATCTTCTCAGTGTTACTAATTGGAAGTAGAGATGATGAAAAGAATTTGCATCCTGTGATTACTTTAAACATTTATTCCCACATCATGCACTTGCCATGAGGAACCTTGGGGCAAAGGCCTGCTGCCATAATTTTGGCTCATGTTTAAAGGTAACCCCGGGGAATGTATTGAAGTTGATAACATTGCACCATCACAGATTTCTTGATCATATAGACATTAACTTTGGGAACAAAACTGCTGATCAAGAGCATTCATTGCCACCCAGAAACAGTAGTTGTATTTGAAGAGTGTTGTGTGGACAAAGATTTGGGATGCTTATTTTTTCTTCAAGCTGAAAAATTCAGATTCAGTGAATTTTTGATTTAAGTTTGTGCTTTGACGTTAGAAGAAGGTTGCCACAATAATTTTTGGTTACATGGTCAAAATAATGCAGTTGTTTGGTCAATCTAGCCTAGAATTACACAAGCAAATAAATACAGTTTTTGCATTTAATGCTATTATTTTCAATGGTCTGGATTTATTAAAGAAATTTATTTCCTTGTACATTTGGTCATTTAACACTGGGTTTCTTTAACATTGTCTAGCAAGTTGGAATTTCAACAATATGAAGTGCTGCCGTGTGGTATGTTGGCCATTGGTTATCAGAAAGGATTCTTTGTACAAACTCAGAAATACAGAAGTCAAAGGCACGGTGTTTTGTCAGATAGATAACTATCGTGGATGACTTATTAGAGAGAAGCCTGAAAGTGTGGTGTTGTCTTCCCATTGGTATGAATACAACTCCATCTAATGATTATGAAGAATTAATGAAGGTGTGTCATATAAATAAGACAAGAAAAGTTGGACAAACAGCTTTGCCTGCTTTAAAAAAATATTGGAAAACATTGCATTTATGAAAGCTGACAAGGCCTTGAGTGAATGTTAAGGAATGTCCAAAGTTTCAGATTAGTCAGTTTACTGGTTTTCAATTTAAACAAAAGCAACAGCAAGTTGTGGATTGCTGCTGGAGATATAATAATGAAAATTTGCGTCTGTTATTTGGTAATTGCTCAAACATTTTGTTCCATAGGACTTATATTTATGTAAATTAATTCTCCATTGAAATAACATTCTTGCGCTGAGTGAGTAGATTGAAGGTTCGGTCTTGTCTTAGGAATTGAACATAGAAATAGTCTGACATTTCAGGACACTTTCCAATGTTGTGGTGTTAGTTCACCAGATTAAGTTTGTGGGATATTTGTAGGTCATGTTACTTTATTTTAGAAATCTTAGGCAGCCCCTCAGAATCAGGATGACTTATTTTTTACTCTGGTTCTGACATGACTGATGAGGCCATTGTTGGAACTGCACACTCACAGTTAAGGCAGCTGGACAGGAGGGCGAGTAGTTGGTCGGGTTGCCAACTGTCCCATATTAACCGGGGAATCCCGTTTATTGGACTAAATTGGTTTGTCCCATACGGGACCGCCTTTGTCCAATACATGACTGCTTCTGCTCGGGTCGAGGGGACTGTCAGGTTGGAGTGCTGCGTCCAGCCACGCCTCACCCGTCCCAACGCAATACAGCCCATGGAGTGCAGCAGCAGCGCCTCACCCATGCCCCCGTCGGTCGGCAGCCCGGCCAGCTGTCCGACCTCCGGAGCTTTGCTTACCGCTGACACCACCACCCCCCTTTTCATGGCCGATCATCGGTTCATGAGTTGGATGGGGTGCCAGACTTTGTGCGCGATGTCGCATGCAAAGTCCGGCACCCGGGTGAAAACTCTTCACCTGGCAAGCCGGCTGGGCTTTGTGTGCAGTCCAGCACCTGGTCCAACTCATCATTCCTCTAGCCACAGCCGAGACTGTCAACAAATTGCTGTAGGGAATTTGTCCCTTATTTTGACCTTGTATCCCTTATTTGGAAGTGAGGAAGTTGGCAACCCTAGTAGTTGGTGAGGAACATCTTCCCCAGTTTATGCCTGGCTTATATGCACTCTTGATGCATGCTTTCAAAGTATTCTATTGTTGAGTGGTCATGGGCATGGCATTCCTACATGATGGTCGGGATGTCATACATGTTCAAGAATGCTTTAAGCCCATCTGTAAATCTGTTTTTTCCTCTGTCCTCTTGGTAGTCTCATAATAATGCGTGCAATGTTCTCAGTAATTAATGAATGTTTTAAGCAGACAAAATATGCTGGAGAAGCTCAGCGGGTGAGTCAGCAAATATGGAGAAAAGGAGTAGGTGACGTTTCAGGTTGAGACCCTTCTTCAGAAGAAGGGTCTCGACCCGAAGCATCGCCTACTCCTTTTCTCCAAAAATGCTGCCTCACACGCTGAGTTTCTCCAGCATTTTTTGTCTTCTTTCGATTTTTCCAGCATCTGCAGTTCCTTCTTAAAATTAATGTTTTTAGATAATTTGTAGATAAAGTCCCAAATGGTGATCTTCAGCATTTGCTGTTTGAACACAGGAATAAAAAGAATGCATAGTACAGCTCGTGGACCTGCTGTTTTGTAATGTCAGAGACCTGCGTTCAATCCGGACCTTGGGTCTTATCCATGTCGAATTTACCCAATGATTATATGGCTTTTTCTGGATGACTGGGTTCCTCCCACATCCAAAAGATGTGCGGGGTGGTAGGTTAATTGGCCACTGCAAATTGCCCCTCGTGCCTACGCGAGTGGTAGAATCTGGGGGAGTTGATAGGATCATGAGTTCTGTGCTTTCCGTTTTTACTTTAAATTTGCGTTTGAGTTTCAGATGCCTTCTTCTGGCAGGCTAGCAGGATCATTTTGCAGTTTTATGATTAAGCCAAAAATAACCAATCACCAAAATCACTATGTTCATAAGCCAGGAGCTATTTAATACTTAATCTGCTGTTAACTAATTGAAAGAAAGTTTGTTTAATTTTTTAACTTTTTTAATTTTAAGGGAAAGCAGAAGACAAAAGCAAAGTGAAATTAAATGTCTCATTATTATTGACACTATATGCATATGTTCTTCAGGAAAGTACATTTGTGGAATTACTCAGTCTGGCCTGTCTGTGACTCGAACAAGCAGCATAATAATTGGTTATTGTCCTCTAAAATGGTCTTATCAAGGCTCACCATTCACGAGCAGCCTGGATAGAGTGATTAATCCTGGCATTGCTAATGATTTTTGAAATTAATAAAATACCAAAGATAAGCAATAACATTTTAATCAACTATTTCTATAGATATTTAGTGAATAGCAAACCATCTTATAGTTAAAGATGATATTTAATCACATTGCTTCGAAAAACAAGTGCGCTAGTGATTGATGTGATATTTGTGTAAATTCAGTATATATGTAGTCCTGGCAAATCTGAAAGGTTTATGGGATGGAAAGTTGGTGATGATGCTTTATTTCTGAAGGCCAATTGTCTTTTACACTATAACTTCATGCAGTGAGTTTCTCAATGTTGCCTTTTGAAGGCAACGTACAATATTAAGGTTTACATTGGGAAAATGTCTGATAAACTAGCTACATAGCTGAGAAGAAAAATCATGTTGTTTAGAACGTTGGCTTTCAAATAAGCTACACTTGAGCTTGAGAAAATCTTCCACAGTAGAGTGTGTGCTGTAGTTGTATATAGTCTTGATGCATATTGGATCTAGCTCAAGTGATGGTTTGTTTAACAAACTATTATTGGTCCAGATTTGATGGTGATACACCCAAGAGTTCATGCATAATGGGCCTGTCCCACTTAGGCGACTTTTTAGGCAACTATGCAATCGCCACATTGTCGCGGGTGGTTGCCGGGTACTCGCCTTCATGGCCGTGAGGAGTTCCCAAATTCTGGGAACTAGTCGTGGCCTCATTATGGTTGCCGCAAATTTAATTGATCCAAGTACATATCAAAAGGATGCCAGTTGAAATTAATTGAAATATTTTCCATTTGTTGAAAATACCAATTGCTAAGGAGCAGCCATTAAGGTCAGAACACAAATGTTAAATGTTTTGAAAATGTAGGGAATAATCCGTGAATTAGTCCAACTGAAATTTTCAAACCAAAGAATTGCAATGGGGCATGGTAATCAATTATTAGTAATCAAATGATCTCTGGTTCACGTTTGATCAATTGTTTGGTTCACATGTTTGATCAATGGTGTTTTATTATTAATGTTTAGTGTTTTATGTGTCATTTGTAACTATCACCGCATGTCATGTTGTCACTTGTGGGTGGAGCACCAAGGAAAATTCCTTGTATGTGAATACTTGGCCAATAAACTTATTAATTAATTCATTCATTCTATTGGATTGCCATTTACATCACATACAAAACCAAACAACAAAAAAAGCACAAAATAGCAGGGACATAAAATCGGCTTTGGTTGGGGGAACGTCAGTGTCCATTTTGCCTCGTAGTAGTGTCACTGACCAAGTAGGCCAGGTTCTGCCGGGCAGATGGTGGCTGGTAAATGACCCAAGAGGAAGGACAAACCTACTTGAACTCACCCTTATCTACTTGTTGCATTCATACATTTCAGCATTGGAAGGAATTATTATCGCAAAGTCTTCACATTGAGGATATTCTTCATCATATGGTACAATTACTGTCCTATTAAATGGAACATATTTGGCAACTCGAGGCTGAGGTTTTAAAAGATCTTGAGGCTAATTGTATTAACTCCATAGCTCAGTATTTAATTCGCTCAACCATTAACGTAATCTTTTGTTCATCTTTCTAGACAAAGTAGACTTTCAATGAGGAGAAGCAATAAACCTATTAAATATGTTAGTTCTTATCTTGTGGGATTGCTATTTAATGATCTCCTGAAATGAAACATTGGAGAAAGCCAAATAAAACAATAAACTCTCTGAATCATCTTTGTTCTATCTGGACATTGGAAATAGTTTGCAAAAACTCTGAAAACGTGAAGACAATAGATTGCAACTAGGTTTCATGTGAAAAACACACCACAATGAAAATTGCTGCAAAACAATAAAAGGCTTCTTTTCACAGGGTGTAGCTACTTTGGTGACTGGATGCTCACTTTAGGATCATTTTTAAAGGTTGTATTTATATTTTTGCATGTCTATATATAATTGGTGATGATTGTACACCAAAGTAGATGTCATTGTATTTAAGAAGTGATTGGTGAGGAGGGAGGCAACTGAAGGAGCTGCATACTCGTATTATGATTGTGTTCATGTTCAAATGTGTGTACATTGTGTTTGTTGCTGATCATTTCAGGGATGTGTGGAACAGTTGCAGTTACACACTTTGGTACAATTCTTTTGTAGTGCTTCAAGCTATCCACATCAGTTTGGGCAACATAATTTATCAAGTCCACGTATATTTACGCCTCCAAAGATTTGATTCTTGGTTCTTTCTTGTTATTAAATGCATTTGCTTCCTTCAGTCCAAGCCTCAATGAAAATGAATATGAATGGAATGCACAAAATTATCTCTCCATGATATGTTTCCGCCTCCTCGTTGACAAGATTATTTTAGTTTTATTTAGCACAGCTTGAATTTATTAATTTATCAAACCATTGGTAAATTTGCAGGTTAGCAATCTTTTAATATTGTGATTCTTGCTGAAGGTTGTTTTTGTTTAATTTTAAGACACTATTTGTGAATCTTCAAAGGACCACATTCCATCGGCAATATGTTATTTACAGTGGACATTTGACAAGATCAGAAAATGGAACAACAAATATATGAACAATTTGGAGAGCAAATGATAATCATTTTTGACTCTTTAAGAGGGATGAACTATGGCAGTGAATTTATCTTGTAAGGTTATAGTTTCATTCTTTCATTTTACATTGCATGTAGTTGTCCCCAGTTGCTAATTTGGAGTCAAATCTTCAGCAGAGGGAATGTAAGCTGATACAGACATTTTAAAAAGGGTAAAGAAATTGTTTTGGTGGAAATCAGATGTACTACATCCCTGTTTGTTGAGATACATTTGGACATGAATGATCAGGATATGTTTCCAAAGCAGTCCATACATTCTGCAGCAACAGAATTGATCGATCTAATATTCAATTTTGCTTCCTGGATAAATCTGGTTTATAAAATGATTTTATTTTTAAATAGTGCTGTGTTGTATATTTTAACTCAGTAAGTCACATTTAATGTGATGTTTATTAGATTTCAGAATAGCGAGTTACTTATTTACTTCCCAAATAGACATGATTAAATTAAATGTATATTATAATGGAGGTGACTCTGCTTCATATATTTTAAACAAGTCTGCACCAATGCACACGAAGCCAGCAACAATATTTTAGCATGGATTTAATATGGATCAGTAATTTTATACTTAATGTTTTTTTCAATGATGATTTTCAAAATTGTCATCATAATCTTACTTTACCTTATAATGTCCAAAGGAAGGTCAAGTGTTAAATGGAATAACAAATATCATTCAATAATCTTTTTACATGTTTTATAGTAAAAATGGAAAACCTGAACAAAAATAATCTATAAAATTAAAACATAACATAATGACACAATATTTAGAACTGGCTGCTTTGTTGTTTGATCATCAAATGTAAGTAGAGGTTGCTGAAATCTTTTACATTTAAATGTTAATGAGCTGAAAGCTGCTCTATTTACTATTTGCGAAAAATGTCAAGTCCTTGCATCATGTGCTGGCTCCCTCCCCAACTATCCACATCATACAAAAAGAGCCCTGAGTGTATTCCAAAGCAGTTTACAGATTAGGGAGTGGTTTTGAAGTATTGTCACTGCTATTATCTAGGAAAGTAGCTGCAAATTTCCACACAAATATTCTACAGTCGGCAGTGTCATCGTGACCAGTGTTTTTTTCCAATGTAAACCATGTTCTAAATTAAGCCTCAAAACCCACACCTTGATGATCATCTGTTCAGAAACCTGACTGGACCAGTCACTGAAGAATTGCCCATACCTGATTCCACAAGACATTTGCATTTCCAACCAGCTCCCACTACCAGTCACATATTCCCTTTCCCAACCTGCTTTCTGCTGGGACCACTCTCTCCATGACACCCTGGTCTCCTCATCCCACATCACTCACCTATTCCTATCCCCTGGCAGATCACCTCCTCACTCACTCCCATCCAGGTACTTAAGCAGCCCTTCCGGATGAGTTAGACGTTCAGCAGCATTTCTGCTGCCTTTGGTGTTCGTGATATGATGCCCTCTATGCTGGAGAAAGCAAGCACAGATTACCTGCTCTCTGTACTCTGTACACAAATTTCCGTTTGTGTGTCATTTTAACTCTCATTCCCACTCCCATACCAATCTATCTGTTCTCTTCCTTTTCCATTGCTAAAGAAAAGCCAACCACATATTGAAAGAGCAACATCCCGTATTTCATATTGGTAGCTTACATACTTGAATTTTTCAAATACAGCAGACCCACACACCTGATGTTCTCCCACACTCACCCATCAGCTTAGTTTTCTTCTCCCTTTTCTTTCTGTTCATCTAGATCCATTTGCCCATCATCTCACCCCATTCGATTCCACCTATTACCTGCCAACCTCCATTTCCCATCCAACTCCAATCGAAAGTGGTTCATGTTTTCCAGGATCTTGTCATGATACATTATTGCAGAGGACAATAAGTGCTGGAGGTATTCACCAGGTCAGGCAGCATCTGGGGAGCGAATGGACAGGCAACATTTTGGTTCGGGACCCTACTTCAGATAGAAGATTTTTCAGTAGAAGATCTGTGTTTTGAGATTGTTAAGTGTAAGGTCAATTCACTTATATCTTTCAGTCAAAAAGTTGCCGTTGATCTGGAGGTTGGTCTTCAGATGTGTACACATACCCTCAAACATCATAAATGAACAGCAACTTGATTAGGGGGGGGGGGGGGGGGGTGAGTTAGTTAGGGTGTGGAGGGATGATTGTGTTGAACGCCAAGCTGTAGTCAATGGACAATAGCCTGATGTATGTTTTTCCATTATCCAGGTGGTCCAAAGCAGAATAGAGAGCCAGTGAGATAGTACCTGCCATAGGCAATCTCCACAGAGAGACCATACATGAAACCATACTACAAACATCAGATTATGAATGTAGGAGCAAATTATTGTAATCCAAAACAACTTGGTTTTAACATTGAATAAAAATTAAATGTAGATTCTCAGATTTTACTTGGAACATTTTTTTATTTGTGCATTAAATATTAAGACTTGCATGTCAAATGATACCAATCTAAATTAACTGTTTATCCATGCAGCAGGTTATAATAATTGCTTAACATTATAATAGCATGGTGTGCAGACATCTGAGTAATGTGGCAGACAGCTACATCTGTTTTCAGAGTTTCATAATTTCATGACCAGTAAACGGATCCCCAGTATATCAGCCTTCATATCAGTTCTATCTAACATATCTTGGTTTGCATGGAAAACCTTGTTCAATTTCAATTGAATAAATCCAAGTAGCTACATTGGATTGGGTGAGCTGCATTAAGACAATAATAAATTGGAAATGCTCAAAATAAATTTAAAACACTTAATTGAACAGTAGTTGTAAAAAATGAATTATTTATCAGTGCCCAGATGAAGACACCAACATGCATGGATAGAATTATGTTGCACATCCCACAAAACACTGGTGTGCCAATCCTACGTGGCTAGTATCAACTGTCGAGAGAGAATGTTGTGATGGTTCAAATCTGAAATTGTTGAAGTCAGTACTAAGCTTGAGCAATTGCCGAATTCTCACGGAAAAGTAATGCTACTGTTCTTACATCTAAATGAAAGACTATTGGAATAGTATCTGAGACTAAACTACGACAGATTCGTGGGTAGAGTGAGATTGAGAATTAAGATTGTAAGAAATGGGTAGCTCTAAGCTACCAAAACCATCATCAAAACCGTAATCTAAACTCAATTTTCATTTTTGGGACATTTAATAATCATATTATGTGTAGAAAATCCATCTTATGAGGTTAGTGGATATATAAGTAATATAGAAGTATAAGACTCGGGAGGAGTGTTCAGTGCTCCTGTGTCGTAGAAAGTAGCAAATAGTTAGTGCCGTTGATTGTCATATTTCATACAAAAGATTATTGTTTCCTGTCCTATCTGCAGAATCAATGCAAACTAATTACTGATTAATTTCATATGGGGCAAATTTTACAAAAGAAACTAAACTCAATGCAAGTTAATTTCTCGTATTTGTAATGCGTTAAACTTGCAGCATGACCTATTTGCAGGATGAACTAACTCAATTTCAATACAATATCTCATTTATTTTCAGTGTCCAACAGTTGCAGGAAGATATTCTGCGTGGTATAACAATTCTTTGATATTTATAGCTTATGCAAATCGCACAGCAAGCAACGAGGCCACACGCATTATTGACATGCAGTCAAATATTAATGTTATTTACTTTTAACAACATTGATCCATGCATAAAACAACGTATAATAACTTACACAATCATATGATGCAAGTCATTACTTAGTCACAAATAATAAATTGCAGAAACATATCAAAAGTAGCATTGATTTGTGAGCCATATCTTTTTAAGTGGGGTAGGTTAAAAATAGTTGACATATTGTACCCCACATTCTATCTGGATGTCGTTAAATATTAATTAAAACAAATTCACAAATTAATTAAATTAGAAGCTTGTTAGAAATGAATGATGCTTGTAAAAAATTTAAAATTTAAATTGTTAGCTATCTTAATTTTGTAATCAATGCAAACAAATGACAACATTAACTTTTATGTCGCAGCGGCATTCAAAACAATCAATTTAGGTTCGATTTGGTAATTTCACTGAGCAAAGACTAAAAAGATGTCTTAATTACTGGAACATTTTGAAAATCAACAAATCTGATTTTTACTTGTACTCAAATAATGTTCCTATTGCGTGAAGGTGAGTATTGGGACACTTGCATTGCTATGTTTCCCATTAAATCTTTTCACTGATGGAAATATCAAAAAAAAATTACAAAGCTGTAATTTACAATTGCAGTTTTGATACAATCCTAAAGGTAGTTCTTATATAGCACTGATAATCTTCACTGACTGAATCGAGACTGATCCAGAGTAGAAAATGATAGGAAGGATGATGAGCTTTGTCAAAGAATGTTGAGGATCTTGAAGGAGGAATAACAAGAGAGGAGACATGGGCATTTATGATAACATTTGCAAAAAATAGTGTGTAACTATCACTGCGAGAATGAATGGAAGTTCACAAGTTCTAGAGCAGAATTCGGTTATTCGGCTCATCCATTCAATCATGGATGATTTATCTTTTTCTCTCAATCCCATTCTCTTGCTCTCTTCCCATAACTCCTGACACTCTTACAAGTCAATTCTAAACTATAGAATTAGAAGGTAGCAGAGTGATTTGAGGATTTGATGGCAGTCAGGGTGCAGGGTGCAATAAGATTATGACAGCCCATTAATTCTGCTCCTCTATTCTTTGCAGTTGTGTTCAAACTTCCGTATTCCCATAACCCTTGATTCCCTGGGTGCCCAAACACCTATAAACCAAGTGTGCAAGAAGGAACTGCAGATGCTGGTTTAAGTCGAAGATAGACACAAAATGCTGGAGTAACTCAGCGGGACACCCATTCCTTTTCTCCAGAGATGCTGCCTGTCCGCGAAGTTACTCCAGTATTTTGTGTCTATCTATAAACCAAGCCTTGAATTTATAATGACTGCTTCCCACCAGTAAAACACAAATTCACTCTCATCCAAATGAAGAGATGTGTTCATATGTCTCCATCTAAAATGTCTCCGTCTTACCCAGAGGCATTTACCAACATTGCAGGGGACTTCAATAAGGCAAACCTAAAGAAATCACTCCCCAACTTCCACCAACATGTCTCCTGCTGCACCAGAGGACCAAACACCCTCGACCACTGCTACACCACAATCAAGAATGCCTACCGCTTTATCCGTCGCCCTCACTTTGGTAAATCCGACCATACCGAACATAAGAAATGTGTGGAGGACTGCATCCCCACCAAAACCTTCCGAGTGTTTCCCAATCAGAAACCTTGGATGAACTTTGAGATCCGCACTGAAGACCAGACATCGTGCATTCATGTCTGATGATACAGTGGTCTACAAGAAGTCCAGATACGACCTTGGTAAGGCCATCAAAAAGGCCAAAAGGGACTTCTCCTGCAAGCTGGAGGATGAGACAGATGTTTGCCAGCTGTGGCGGGCCTTGAATGCAATCACCTCCTACAAGGCGAAATCAGGAGGCAGCTCGAACGCCGGCGAAACATCACTCCCCGATGAGCTCAATGTGTTTTACGCTCGCTTTGATAGAGATAACACCGATGTGTCTTCCCGAGCCCCCATTCGCTGTGATGGTATTTCAGTCTCAGTCACAGAGGCCGACATCAGGAAACCCTTCAGAGGGGTGAACCCTCGAAAAGCGCCTGGAACTGATGGTATACCTGGTCGTGTTCTAAAAACCTGTGCGGACCAACTGGCTGGAGTTGTTACGGACATTTTCAAACTCTCACTTCTGAGGTCTGAGGTTCCCACCTGCTTCAAAAGGGCATCAATTATGCCAGTGCCCAAGAAGAGTAAAACCCCTTCTTGGCCCCTGTCTCACGGTGCGAGTTGGCCCACGAGGGACCCCGAGTTTTCACTCACGGTAATCACGTACAATCAACGTAGCGGGAACGTCGGAACTCGTGCGTGCAACTTATCGACTCGTAGCGCTAACGGCAGGTACCCATGAAACTTGTTAACACGTGAAAATATTCAAACATGTTTGATATTTTCCACGAATCAAATTTACTGTTCAAGTTAAAAATGGAAACATTTAAACTCGTTGTAATAATGTAGTGGCCCGTGCGTTTACCTTAGTGATTCGTGAGTCTACCGTGGGAACTCTTTAACTCAGCGGGCAGGCAGCATCTCTGGAGAGAAGGAATTGGTGACGGGATGACATGGGGGGGTATTGTGCTGTTTGATTGCCCCCCCTGCTATCCCAAGGACAGGGAGACACAGCGACTTTTGAGACTGGTGGGCAATCACTAGCAAAGTGTCTGCCCACACTGTCAGTACACCTCTCCTACACTTGTACCTATTATCCATATTTTCCAGGGCTGCTGCCTGGCCCGCTGAGTTAGTCGCTCCAGCACTTTGTCTTGCCGTTTTTTCAATGTTGGTCTCTTCACGACCAAACTTTTGGCCAAATGCTCTAATATCTCCTCACCGGATCTTCGGTTAGTTGAGGCACCATGAGGCGTTTTTGTTGTTGTTTTACGACAGGAAGGAAGCTATGTAAATACCAAGTTGTTATAAACTGTCGGGCTTTTACTTGCTTGACATGAAGTTTTCTCCCTACCTTACCTTCATGATGTGCCACGTTCCGGTTACGCAGTGCACGGATCATGGCCAACAGTGTCTGAAGAAGGGTCTCGACCCGAAGCGTCACATATTCCTTCTTCTCCAGAGATGCTGCCTGACTCTACCGGAGTTACTCCAGCACTCTGTGTCTCTCTTTAGTGTCTTCAGCTGGACTTTCAATGAATAGCTCAGCGGGCCAGGCAGCAGCCCTGGAAATTTCACAGAATATTGAAGATGAGGGCGTGATCAGGGTCAACCAACACGTTATGTGCACTGTGTCGGAAGGAACTGCAGATGCAGTTATCCCTAACCAGTCCGAAGAAGGGTCTCAACCCGAAACGTCACCCAGTCCTTCCATCCAGAGATGCTGCCCGTCCAGTTGAGTTAACTCCCGCTTTATGTGTCTATGTTCAGTTTAAACCAGCATCTGCAGGCAGTTCCTTTCCTACACGTTATTCCTTTCTTGGTGTCTTCTACCACAAACAGGTTGGGTGTGTTTATGTGTGTTCAGTTGTAGTTCTAGAGGAACATTGCTTCCGATCGATGTCTCTTATGCACTCAGAAGAAGAAATGGGTGCGCTCTTCACCATCATGGCTCCCAGCCTACAGGTTTCTGATCTGAACAACTAACTTCTTCCCTATTTCTCCACCCCCCCCTATTTCCCTCTCCTCCTCGTCGCTCTTGTTCACTCACACCTTCCCTCCCTCCCTCCCCCCCCTCTCGCAGGGCTTGGTTCAAAGGGGGCAACGAGCCAAGCGGGGCGCGGTCTGAACCCTTTCCGAAAACAAGCACAAAGAGAAAAAAAAAGTATTGTCAAGCGCTCCAAACTTCGTTTAAAATATGTAAATACGACCTTGGCTAATAGTTAAAAAAGAAATACAAAACCAACACCCTACAAACTCTCTGTCTCTCACGCTGCCTGTTGTCTTATGGGGGGGGGGGGGGGGACCCGATGTGAATGATACCACTATAGGATGGCGAGATTGGACTCTGAGCTGCAGTGAGAGAGAGAGTGCGTGTGCGCGTCAGCAGCAAAGTTAAATACAAAGGGCTTGTACGCTGTGGCAAGAGAGGTTTCCTTTGTTCTCGTCCAGGGCTTGAGAGAGATCGGAGAGAATTAACTCTCCCTCGCACACCACTCAAGGGGACAACCCAAGAGCCTTGTCACCCCAGACAGATTAATGATGCCCGCGCATCCCCCCACCACCATCTCAACTTAGGCCTGGGCACTAAAGCTGCTCAGGAGGCGAACACTGAGCTCCCTCTCCCAACAATCTGATGTGCAACTGATGTGAAAGAACAGCGGCTGCGGCTGGCCGGCACCCGGCATGGACTTCTCACACCCTCACACACGGAACGTGTGTGCGAATCAACAAAAACAAGGAATAAAACCAAAGTCCTGCTTGAAAGGCAACTAAAAATATATTCCGCTTAGAACGCGCAGGCATGGAGACATCCGTCCACATTCAAAGATTTCATCCCCCGTCTCCCCGCAGTGTGTTGACCTGGTAGTAAATTCAATTAAAATATAACAAACCTCCGCCCGCTGGTCTTCTAACTACGTGATGTGTGTTTCAAACAAATCATAAGTATAATTGCTCTGGCACTGGAGGGTGCGCATTTTCCCTTTGTAGGTCATATCAATAGATGTGGCTGCGCTGAATTTATCTTTAACTCAAAGCCGCAGGATGGAGATGTCTTCTTTAACATTGTTGCTGTACTAAAACATACCTTCATTCACGGTTGGCTCAAGAGTAATGGGAGAGGAACTTGGTAACTCGGGAGAGGAACTTGGAACATCGCAGAAATGACATACCCGTGGGAACTCGGTTAAACACTTGAACATAAAATTGAGATCTCGTGCAAAACCACAAGTCTGTTTTTTTTCTTTCACTTGGGGTCACTCGTGGGTGGACTCGCACCGTGAGACAGTGCTTTAAGGTGACATGCCTCAATGACTATCGACCTGTGGCACTAACGCCTGTGGTGATGAAGTTCTTTGAGAGTTTGATCATGGCGCAAATCAACTCCTACCTCAACAAAAACCTGGACCCACTGCAGTTTGCTTACCGCCGCAACAGAACAACGGTGGATGCGATCTCGCTGGCCCTCCAATCTGCTCTGGACCACTTGGACAACAAAAACTCATATGTCAGGCTGTTATTCATTGATTCCAGCTCGGCATTTAATACTATCATCCCCTCCAAGCTGGTTACCAAACTCGCAGAACTGGGTCTCTGCGCATCCCTCTGCAATTGGATCCTCGATGTCCTCATTCACAGACCACAGTCTGTTCGTATTAGTGGAAATGTGTCAGACTCGATAACAATCAGCACGGGAGCACCTCAAAGCTGCGTGCTCCGCCTCCTGCTGTACTCACTCTATACTTATGACTGCGTAGCTGGTCATAGTGCGACCTCCATCATCAAGTTCGCTGACGACACCACTGTTGTGGGACATATCACTAATGGGGATGAGTCAGAATATAGAAGAGAGATCGAGCAACTGTCCTTATGGTGCCAGCACAATAACCTGACCCTCAACACCAGCAAAACCAAGGAACTGATTGTGGACTTTGGAAGGAGTAGGATGGGGACCCACAGTCCCGTTTATATAAACAGGTCAATGGTTGAAAGGGTCAAGAGCTTCAAATTCCTGGGCGTGCACATCTCTGAAAATCTTTCCTAGTCCAAGAACACTGATGCAATTATCAAGAAAGCACATCAGCGCCTCTACTTCCTGAGAAGATTACGGAGAGTCGGTTTGTCTTGGAGGACTCTCTCTAACTTCTACAGGTGCACAGTAGAGAGCATGCTGGCCGGTTGCATCGTGGCTTCGTTAGGCAACTTGAGCGCCCTGGAGAGGAAAAGACTGCAAAAAGTACTAAACACTGCCCTGTCCATCATCGGCTCTAACCTTCCTTCCATCGAGGGGATTTATCGCTATCGCGGCCTCAAAAAGGTTGGCAGCATCATCAAAGACCCACACCACCCTGGCCACACACTCATCTCCCTGCTACCTTCAGGCAGAAGGAACAGGATCCTGAAGACTGCAACGACCAGATTCAAGAATAGCTGCTTCCCCACAGCCATCAGGCTATTAAACCTAGCTTGGACAAAACTCTGAACATTAATAACACTGATCTGTTTTGTAGTCAATGCCAACTATGTTCTGTTGTGCTGAAACAAAGCAAGAATTTTATTGTCCTAACAGAGATACATGACAATAAACTCATTTGAACTTTAACTTGAAATGTCCAAATGGCCAAACCATTATCCTGAAACAGCGATGCTTCATTCTCAACTGTTCAGTCAGGTAAGCATTTTTTTTTACAATATCTAAACCTCTAAGAAGTTCAGATATCTCAATGTGAACAACTCTCTTCAAAGATCCAAAGACTCGATCCCTCCTCCTTGGTTCATATCTTCATGTAGGAATAGCCCAAAACAACTCTGCCTTAAAGAGCTACTTTAAGTTGCGAGAAGTGGAAGCAAGATATTATTTATGTGATTAATCTGGGAATGTGGATTCGTTCTCTCTAGTCTGCCCTCCCCACCCACAAGTGTAGGCCGCAGACTGCGACAACTAACACACGATTTACCCTTCTAAAAACATTGTGATTCCATGTTATCTTTCTATGGGTCCAAGTATCTATTGGACACAAATTTATCTCAGTATCAACATTTACTTGTATGATAAAATCCTGCATTTTATCATACAAGTAATATCCTTGTATTATAAAATCTTGTTGTACGTATAAATACGTGTTGAAATATAGGTCCTCGCATATGTATTGCCTATTTACTTTTTTTCTCCTTTTGTATTAGTTTTTTTATTGGTTGCGTGTGCAGATCTAAGAAAATACTTTAGATCATGAACAATGCAAACTGTTTTCGACAACAGTATGATACTTCTTCTGTTACATTCAGTGCTATGTCTTATTCAGTAATGTTATTCCATGAGGGAATTTATATTTGTTGAGAGTAATGAATTCTGAAGTATTGCTATTGCTTATCCAGCATCATATCTTTTAATTTAATTTTATAATCTGTTATAACTAACTCAACATTCATATGCCCACAGTTGGCTTTATTAACATTTAAATAAATTACACTCATATACGCATGGAATTCTGTCATATTATGTCAGTCACCCTCAGAGAATAATTTAAGTTAAAATTGATAATTAACCCTGTCCCATTGCACATATTGAATTTGCAATACTGCCATAAGCTAATTGGTTCCTTGATATATTTCTCCAGAAAACTGACTTGCATGTGATCCGGGAATTTATTCACATGCTACTTTTGCTAGGAGATGATTATGACAATTAAGCTACCAACTGGGGGAATCATAGACACGCAAACTTCAAATGGACAACTTTGGAGGTCTCAATCAAACCCACGATGCTGGAGCTGTGTGGCAGCAGCTCCACCAGCTGCATCACTGTGCAACTTATATTCATTTTTCTTCAAGTTTAATCATTTGTTGTGTTCAAATTATGTTACTAAGTAACAGAATTCAGGATGTGAGAAATTTAAAGAGGGTGAAACTTGCCAGAGTAGTTGAATTTACATGTAGGAAACTTTAAATATCGACAATAAATTTGCTGTATAGAAATAACATGAATATGGGACATAAATCTTTGCTCTAACCCAAGTAAGACACTGCCTACATATCAGTCTGCTCAACGACAGAATGTGAGCATCAATAATTGTGATCAGGGTTGACGATTGTGGCATGAGTAATTAACTGAGGAAGATTGGAGCTCATCCAAAAATGGATAAAGCAAAAACAGTAGGGAGTGGTTAAGAGACTTGTAGTGTTTACTAGACTAAGAGCTCTAACTAACTTTTTTTTAAATTCATCTGGTGAATTGGCCTCTACTGCCTTCTGTGGCAGAGAATTCCACAAATTCACAACTCTCTGGGTGAAAAGGTTTTTCCTCATCTCAGTTTTAAATGGCCTCCCCTTTATTCTTGGACTGTGGCCATTCGTTTTGGACTACCCCAACATTGGGAATATTTTTCCTGCATCAAGCTTGTTCAGTCCTTTTATTATTTTATATGTTTACTAGACTAAATGGGACCCATTGGGTCCCAGCATCACATGGGAGGGCTGGTCCCCAACACAATATTCCACCTCTCCACCAATTCCAATATTGGTGGCTGGTGTGTGTGTAGGGGGGGGGGTTCTGGAGCACTAGTATGGGTGCTGTGGGCTGAAGGGACTGGTTTCCAGAGGGATAGTATGGACATTGTGGGCCAAATGGATTCGTGGACTGGCGGTTCAGTCACTCAAGCCTGTTGTGCTGGCAGCTCACTCCCTCACGGCTGATGGGCTGGCATTGACTCACGGCTATTCCTTGAAATTCAATTTCTTGCAGGGTGCAAGGCCACCAAATGCAAGTGCAGTTTCATACCATTTCAAGCAGGGTGCAAGACCACTAAAGACAGCGAGTCATAACCTCTCCCTCCATCTCGCAGAGACTGAGCCACAGGCACATTTCTGGTTTTATAGTCCCTCCCCCCTCCCAACAGAAGGGCGTGACCTTCATGGCGTGATTGACAGGAGAGAGAATCTCAACATTTTTTAAACACTAATAACTCTTTTATTTTTGATCGATGGGAAAATCCCTCGACAGCTGATGAGCGGTGGGGGACTCTGAGTAAGATGGCCAAAAATCACAGCCTTACGTGGTAGCGTTTTTTCAAAGTGTTCAAGATTAGACTTTTAATTATATAGAAGGCAACTTAAATTAGGCAAGACAACTTTAATTGGGCAAGGCAACTTTAATTGGGCAACACAGCTTTAGCATTTTCAAACCAAAGACAACACGGCTTTAGCATTTCCAAACTATATTTTCAAACCACATTAAGGGCATTCGCAGGTCAGTAAAACCACTCACAGTTTAGTTGACATATGTTCAGTGTTATTCGCAGCTCAGACTGAGAGAAGTGACCCTCTCGCTTCCCCCATCTTGCAGAGACTGACTGAGGCACTCAACACTTCCGGGTATTATATCCTCTCCGGAAGGGGCATGGCACCTGAGGTGAAAAAAATACTTACTAAATGGCACAATGATTGGACATCTCCAATATTTTAGAATAATATACAGCTCCAAATGAACAGAAATTCTTCAAGGGCATAAAACAGGTGAGAAATAGTAGCAAAGTTGTTGTGTTGAGGTTTAGTTGGGATCTTGGGCTAATAGACTTAACTATTAATAAGAATGTAAGTCCATTTGTGCTCTTGATACTTTTAATTAGTATTCAACACGAAGACAGCAGGAGAGAATGGTTTCCGGAGGTGGGTGATGCTTCAGAAAAATGTGTACTAGTTATTTTGGTCTCCAGGATGAACCTGGGCAGCGGTTTGTATTGGACAGAGAGGCTCGACCGTACATTATATAATCTCACTTGAACTGCTGGCATATTATTCAACCAGCTGTGTGTCATCTGCTATCAAATTCATACTTGAATAATTGAAATTAATGGTTAAAAGAGGCGCTTGACCAGGAGAAGAAAGATTCAAAGCTTTACTGAGGACAGGAGGATTGCTTGGAGTGCCTGGCACTGACAGCTCCAGAGGTTCAGTGGCAAAGCACTGTTGTATCCAGAAGCTGGAATTGGGAATGGGTATGTGGATGGTGAAGGAATAAAGAGATGGCTTGCCTCTGATGGAGAGCAACAAAGGCTGAAAAACTAGCAATTAATATATAACCTGGGGAGTTTATAGGGGGGAACCTGCTCAAGGAACAGAGGAAGGGAATGAACTTTAATATTAATTAAAGTAAAGGGTTTCACAGGGGTGAAGAAAGAATAAACTGTCCAACCGTTAAATAAGAGCTACAAATTATTGATTAAAATGTCAGCAAGGGAGATGCCTGACTGCAAAGATATTCAAAGAGTTCCTTGGCAATTTAAAATGATATATAAATTATATATAAATGTGTAATGAATCCGGATCACAATTGTAGAATAATAGAATGAATCAATGAATAAGTTTATTGGCCAAGGATTCACATACAAGGAATTTGCCTTGGCGCATAAAAAATAGATCTTGGAAAGGGGATCCTTTGGCCCAACTCATCCATTCTGACCAAAATGCCCCATCTAAGCTCATCCCATTTGCCTGTGTTTGGCTCATATCCCTCTAAACCTTTCATATCCATATTGTCCAAGTGTAATTCTACGTGCCTCAACCACTTCATTCCAGTTTGTTCCATATACTTACCACCCTCTGTATGGAAAAAGTTGCCTTTCAGGTTCCTGTTTAACCTTTCCTTTCTCATTTTAAACTTGTCCTTCTATTTCTTAATTCCCCTATCCTGATTAAAAACCTCTGTGCATCCACCCTCTGCAAGCGGGAATATTTCTATGTTTCCACTGGTTGTCCTAGCCCGATCTCCACGGTGTTTGCCTATTTTGGAACATGAATCAAATTCTGGACAAAGTATAAAAGAAACAATGAACTATATTTCCCCTCATGGAGGGGATGAAATAAGAAATGAAATTGGAGAACATTGGATATAAACGAGGCAGTTTCGATAAATGATCTCTCTGCACCAAAAATACTAACCGTTCTCAGTTGGAGACTTCCTGTGTATTTTCAGGCTCATTTTTAAATTGATAGTTTTTATGTTTTCCAAGGGAAAATAGGAATATTTCAGCTTATGCTCACTGTGCTATTATATTTATTCATCTGATTTGGATCGATTAAAATCATTTAAAAGACAACACACTGAAAAGAAAAACTGTTTTTGCGATCCCCTGTGCAACTATGGTTAGATTATTTTCCAACCATTAATTGAGCACTAAATTAACGGGTGCCAAATCCAGCCAGAGTAGTTCTGAGGTTAGTAGGTTCCTGTGGTTCTATACAAAACCAAAAATTAACTTATCATGCCATGTTCACTGTTGGATGCTGAATGAAATGGAGGTTTGTACATGGCCCTTCAGTTTCAAACAGTGGTTTGCAATTGTATTATTTTGTTAAAGCATAAGATTACAGCAACATGATCTCTTTCAACATGAATTTATTCTTTCCCCTGAAATTATACAAGATATGATTAATATTTTACAAAAGAAGGTCAGAATGAGAAAAGAACAATTATTATTTTCCTGTTACCTTAAACAACTTAGACAATTTTCACAGGCAAACTCAGTTCTTTTTGTTGAATGTTAAATCCCTTGAATGGGTCATGGTGCAATAAAGACAGTGCAAAAATCTTCACAAAATGTGGCAACTGATTTTTTTTCTTCAGTCACTTACACATTTAGATGAGAAATTATCGCAATTTCAAATCCGATGAGCTGGCATGTAGAATTAGGAAATTAAGTGTTTCATAGAGCATTTCAGCTTTATATCACAAACCATTAGAGAAAAATGCTCAACTGGGGTAAGGCCAAATTTGAGGGGATGAGAGAAGGTCTCGTTCAAGTTGACTGGAGCAGGATATTTGAGGGGAAAGGAACATCGGCCATGTAGGATGTTTTTAAAAGTGTGCTGACAAAAGCACAGGATGCGTATGTCCGCATGAGAGTGAAGGGCAAAGCAGGCTGTTACAGCTGTGTGTATATATATCCCACCGGATGCTAATGCTAGCATAGCCCTAGGCTACCTCCATAGCGCTATCAGCAAACAAGAGAATACCTACCCCAAAGCAGCCCATATCATAGCTGGTGATTTCAATCACGCAGACTTAAAATCAGTTCTCCCCAAGTTTGAACAACACATCAAATGTGCAACCAGGGGAGAAAATACATTAGACAAGGCCAACTCAAACATCAAGAAGGGGCTTAGAGCCACACCACTACCACACTTAGGCCAGTCGGATCACCTATCCATTTGCTTAGCACCAGCATACACCCCCCTGAGGAGAAAAGCTCAACCCACCACCAGGACTGTTAAAACTTGGCCTGAAGGAGCTTCCTCACAGCTACAGGACTGCTTTGAAAGGACAAGCTGGGACATTTTTGAAAATCAGGACTTGGAGGAGTACACATCCACTGTACTCTTTTACATCCAGAACTGTGTTGACAACGTCACCGTCGACAAACTCATCCGGGTGTACCCCAACCAGAAGCGTGGATGACAAAAGAGGTCCAAACTCTCCTCAAGGACCGCAACACCGCCTTCAGGTCTGGTGACAGAGCCCTGTACAGCGCTGCTAGAGCCAACCTGAAGAAAGGCATCAGGGATGCCAAAGCGGCCCAAAGAGGAGCTGAACTCCGTCTTTGCTTGTTTTGAGGCAGAACCAGAAGAGCTCGTCACCATTCTCCCACCAGCCCCTAACAACAACAACTACACCCTCACTGTGCAGGAGCATGAAGTGAGGCAGGTGCTCGGGGCGATGAACCCGACGAATGCCGGACCGGATGGCGTGACAGGAAGGGTTCTGAAGGAATGTGCAGACCAGCTCTCCGAGGTCTTCACGAAAATCTTCAACCTGTCCCTGTCCAAATCCATCATCCCACCGTGCCTGAAGTCTGCCACAATCATCCCACTACCAAAAAAGCCTGTTATCAGCTGCCTCAATGACTACCGACCGGTCGCTCTCACACCAGTCACCATGAAGTGTTTCGAGAGGCTGGTTCAGCAGCACATCAAAGCCAGCCTACCGTCCACCTTCGACCCACACCAGTTTGTCTACAGAGTAAATAGGTCCACTGAGGATGCCATCGCCACTGCTCTTCACACTGCACTGACCCACCTCAAACACCAGGGGAGCTATGTGAGGATGCTCTTCATTGACTTTAGCTCTGCCTTCAATACCATCATCCCCAGCAGACTGGTCACCAAACACATGGATTTAGGACTTTCCCAACCCATCTGCTTTGGATCAAGGACTTTCTGTCTAACCGCCCCCAGACCGTCAGACTGGGCCATCACCTCTCCACCCCCATCACACTCAGCACCGGCTCCCCACAGAGCTGTGTGTTGAGCCCCCTCCTCTACACACTCTACACCCACAATTGTGCCCCCGCCCACTCCACCAACACCATCGTCAAGTTTGCGGATGACACGACTGTGGTTGGATGTATCTCAGGAGGAGATGAGACAGCCTACAGGGAGGAAGTCCAAAGACTGGCAGCATGGTGTTCAGACAACAACCTCATCCTAAACACCACAAAAATAAAGGAAATTATCATAGACTTCCGTAAGAACAGTGCAGCCCTCCAACCCCTATCCATCAATGGGGACTGCGTGGAAAGGGTCACAGACTTCGGATTCCTGGGCACACAAATTGCGGAGGATCTCTCCTGGACCACAAACACCATCACAGTAGAGAAGAAGGCCCAGCAGTGACTCTACTTTCTGAGGATCCTCAGGAAAAACAACCTGGAAGAGAAGCTACTGGTGTCCTTCTACCGCTGCTCTATCGAGAGTGTGCTGGCATACTGTATAACCACATGGTATGCCAGCTGCTCTGCAGCGGACAGGAAAGCCCTTCAAAGGGTCATCAACACCGCCCAAAAAATCACTGGCTGCCGACTGCCGTCCCTGAAGGACATCTTCAGCTCTCGCTGTCTTGGCAGAGCAGCCAACATCCTGAAGGACCCTTCCCACCCTGGACACAACCTGTTCCACCTGCTGCCCTCTGGCAGACGGTACAGGTCTTTCAAAACTCGCACGAACAGACTCAGAGACAACTTCTACCCCATAGCCATACGTGAGCTTAACAATGCAAAATAAGAAATAACACTCACGTTCAACTGAATTGTTTTTTTATATGTATATATTTTTACCCTTCCTTATATTTTTAAGATTGTTCGTGTGAATCGCACCGTTGGATTGACTTTTTAAATTTCGTTGCACCATGTGCAATGACAATAAAGATATTCTTCTTCTGTAAGGAAGCTAGGTTGACGAGGGAAATAGAGGCATTGGTCAAAAACAAGAAGGATGCATGGGACAGGCAGCTGGGATCAAGTGCATCTCTGGAGGAGTTTCGAGAACTAAGGAGACAACTGAAAAGGGAGATCAGTTGGGCAAAAAGCGGCCAGGAGATAGCTCTGGCAAGTACCATTAAGGACAATCCCAAAATATTTTAAAAATACGTAAGGGGGAAAAGGGTATATAGAGAGAGAGTCTGCCCTCTCAGGAATCAAAGCAGTCACCTCTGTGTGGAGGCACAGGAGATGGGCAAGGTCCTCAATGAGTATTTCTCCTCTGTATTTACTGAGAAAGACAGTAGGACAGAGGAGCTTGGGGCAGTCAATTGAAGTGTCTTGAGAGCAGTCAGTGTTACCGTCGAAGCAGTACTGAAGGTACTGTCGTGTATGAAGGTAGACAAATCTCCAGTGCCTGATCAGATATATCCGAGGACATTGCGGGAAACAAGCGAGGAAATTGTGGGAGCCCTGGTTGTAACTTACGAGTCATCCTTAAATACAGGCAGGCACGTGCCGTGATTAATTACTCAGGGTAGGCACTCAGTCCGCTTTAAAAAAAAATGTAAACCGCGCATGCGCAGATTGTTCTCCCCGTTAAATAAATAAATAAATAAAAAACAGTGACATTTCAATTTGCCCAAGGCTTCCTATTCCAATTGGGGGACAGTTCCTTTCACAGCGTGTGGAGAGTCTGTGCCAGGGGTAAAGTTGTGGGGAGGGCACAAGTGTTGAGAAGGAGGGTGTCGGGAATACTGCCAGCGCTGGAAAGGACACAGAGAACATTTACGAGGAAGGTGCCAGGACTAGAGGTTCTGAGCGATATATAGAGGTTGTAGGCTGGACATGTGAGGAACAATGGTAAAAATCGCAAGAAAGTACTTATCACGAAGTACTGAAATCTTCACTCCCTCACCGCTGCCGCTGCTCTCCGGGCGCGAGCTGGGGATAGAAGCAGCTCGGGGAGCGTCCACCAGGACCCGACAGCTGAACTGGCCGCCACATCAGCGCCTTCTGCCGGCCCGCTCACCTTTGGCAGTGCTCTCCGTCTGAACACCTGTCACCTGCCGTTCGCTGACTTCGCTCATGTCAGCGACTTCCTGCAAATCCTTAAATTCCCACAGCCGAGTAACCTCAATCGCGCTGTCGGAATTTAAGGACATGAGTGAGGCCAGTGAGCGGCAGGAGAGAGGTTTTTAGATGGAGAGCTGCCAGAGGTGGGTGGGTGGTTCTGGAGCTAAGGTGGCGGCTGGTTCCGCTGTCCGGCCCGGCGGCCGCTCGAGCTACTTCTCTCTCTCTCCCCCCCCCCCCCCCACCCCCGGCCTCAGGGCAGTGTCATTTAACGCCCCCTTGCAAGGAACGTCGCAAGTGGATGCCCCCGAACCCTCATTCATAACATTTGTGCCCTCCCCGCAACGTTACCCTGGGCCAGACTCCCCAAACGCTGTGAAAGGAGCTCTCCCCCCACTCCCACCCCCACTCCCACTCCCACATCCCGGCAAATACGATATTAAAAAAAATAAATCACAAAATGTACTTACCATATCATTGGTACACGACAAACCATGGTTGAAAACCCCGCCAATAAACTTGCGCTGCGCATGCGCAGTAGACTGATGCGCATGCAGAATTTCTGCTGCCTTCAGCCCCGATTAAAACTGACGGCTTCAGGCAGCGCTGACGGCACGTGGGCTGCACAGAGCTTCCCGTGTCACAAGCGCTGCGGGTGAAAGGCACGGAGAATTATGCCTACCTAAGAGATTCCTCTCTTACATAGGCATAATTCTCCCATGCCTTTACTATTTATATTTAATAATTGCCATTTCATAATTTTAGTCAGGGTAGGCAGTGCCTACCCTGACGGCACGTGCCTGAATACAGGAGAGTGCGGAAAGACTGGAGGATGGCAAATGTTGTGCCTCTTTTCAAGAAGGGCTGCAGGGAAAATGCTGTGAACTATAGGCCAGTGGGCTTAACATCTGCAGTTGGAAAGTTACTCGAGAATATTCTAAGCGATAGGTTATACAGTCATTTGGATGGGCAAGGGCTGATTAGGGATAGTCAGCATGGTTTTGTCCGTGGGAGTTCCTGTCCCACAAATCTGATTGATGTTTCTAAAAAAGTGACCAAAAAGGTCGATGAGGGCGGAGCTGTAGATGTTGTGTACATGGATTTCAGTAAGGCATTCGACAAGGTTCCGCATGTTAGGCTGCTCTGGAAGGTTAGATCGCATGGCATCCAAGGAGAGATAGCTGAATGGATAGCAAATTGACTCCACGGAAGGAAGCAGAGGGTGATGGTAGAAGGTTGTTTCTCAGACTGGAGGTCTGTGACTAGTGGTGTGCCTCAGGCTTCAGTGCTGGGCCCATTACTGTTTATCATCTACATACAAGAACACGGTTAGCAAGTTTGCTGATGATACAAAAGTGAGTGGTTTTGCAGATAGTGACGATGGTTGTGAAAGATTGCAGCAGGAACTGGATTGATTGACCAGGTGGGCGGCGGAATGGTTAATGGAATTTAGTACAGAGAAGTGTGAAGTGTTGTATTTTGGGACGTCTAACCAGGGCAGGATCTACACAGTAAATGGTAGGCCTCTGGGGAGTGTTGTAGAGCAGTGGGATCTAGGAGTGAAGGTTCATGGTTCCTTGAAGGTCGAGTCGCAGGTAGATAAGGTGGTCAAAAAGGCATTTGGAGCATTGGCCTTCATCAGTCAGATTATTGAGTATAGAAGTTGGGAGGTCATGTTGCAGTTGGATAAGACGTTGGTGAGACCGCATTTAAAGTATTGTGTTCAGTTCTGGGCACCATGTCATTAGGAAAGATATTGTCAAGCTTGAAATGGTTCAGAAAATATTTACAAGGATGTTGCCAGGACTAGAGGATGTGAGCTACTGTATAGGGAGAGGCTGGGTATTCCTTGGAGTGCAAGAGGATGAGGGGTGATCTTACAGCCAAAATCATGAGAGCAATAGATCAGGTATATGCACAGAGTCTCTTGCCCAGATTAGGGGGATCGAGGACATAGGTTCAAGGTGAAGGGGAAAAAAATTAATAGGAATCCGAAGGGTAATTTCTTCACACAGAGGTATGAAACAAGCTGCCGGAGGAGGTAGTTGAGGCTGGGACTATCCCATCATTTAAGAAACAGTTAGATAGGTACATGGATAGCACAGGTTTGGAGAAATATGGACCAAAGGCAGACAGGTGGGACTAGTGTAGCTGGGGCATGTTGGCCAGTGTGGGTAAGTTGGGCCGAAGGGCCTGTTTCCACACTATATCACTTTATGACTATATGATTCTAAATGAAAAGATATAGGGGAAAACAGTGGGAATTGTGCAATAGTTCCTCTGGGTGTCCTGGCGAGGAATCTCCTTTTGTATGTAAAACAAAATTTTAGAAATCTGAAATTAAAAAACAGAACAGTTGGAAATGGCGCTGAAAAGATTCACCAGGATGTTACCAGAATTTGAGGGCTTGAGTTATACGAGGTTCGTCGGGCTGGGACATTTCCCTGGAATGTGGGAGGCTTTGGGTAACCTTATAGATGTGGTAGGAGGCATGGTGAATTGTCACAATCTATATCCCAGGGTAAGGGAGTCCAGAACTGAAGGGAAAGGATTGACAATGAGAGGATAAAGATTTTAAAGAGTCATGAGGGGCAATTTCTTCATGGAGAGGATGATGCATATATGGAACAAGCTGTCAGAGGAAGTAATAAAGAAGGATACAACAACAACGTTAAAAATACATTTAGACAAGTATATGGATAGGAAAGTTTTAGAGGGATATGGGATAAACACAGGCAAATAGGACGAGCTCCGCTATACAACTTAGTCATCATGGACAGTTTAGGATGATGGACCTTTTTTTCAGCATTGTATAACTCGATGATACCATGCTGAAAATTGTCTGGTTAGCCAACCTCCCTCATGGATCAGATGAAAGAGCCTCAGCTTCTAAACAGCACAGATGAGCCCTGGGAACCCAAACCACCAAAATATGCAGGTGAGGTCTTGGTGAAATGTTTCAACCAAAATCCAATGCTGAAAGACAGAAGTGTCTTCCTTTTCCCCTACATTGTGCTATTCCTATAAATTACAATATTAGACTTGCAGGCATCTGCAAAAAAAAAGGAATTTCAACTGAATCTGGGTTGGAGGGGGAAAGGGTGTAATTTTTTACTCTAGGAAGGTATAGCCATCTCTGTGATGACAATTTATTTCCAAATGTCCACTTTTGTCAGGGATCATTTCAAGAGGACTCTTGATGCCCGGTTCCTGTGACATCATGAAGCTGGCCAAGCAGTCAATCCCTTTAAAGAATTCTCACTGACAGGAAATCAAGCAGTAACTTCAAAATTCAAAACCAGATGCTGGAAATCTGAAATAAAACGGAATAAACTGCGATTGAAATTAAAAGTTATTAATTACTTCTTTATAACATAGTATTAATCGTGTATTGTGGTAAATAGAGAATGAAACATAATAAAGTAGTAGAAGTAACAATATATGAAAATAACACACTTTTAAATTTAAGATCACTTACTCTTTGAAATGTTTGTGGAAGAGAATATAGAATGCACATGCATGAATGGTTTTGCATCACTTAACCTTAGCAGAATCTGTTCCAGGGGAATTATTTGGAGTTGTAGTCATCATTGCATTGAAGGACTCATTCATATCATTGAGTGTATATGGCTGTCAGCAGAGCAAAGCACTCAGTCCCATTACCCTACCGTATCCAATGAGCACTGTAAGTTTATTGTTCTTCAGCAGTTATCCTATGTTCCTGTGAAATCACTGAATGTCTTTGTTTCAGTCCTCAAAGGTAGGCACTATGCCCTGTGTCAAAAGGTCCTTTCTCACATCTTCCCCCACAACCCTTGTTTTCTTTTTCCCACAACTGTAAATTTGTCTTTTGTAGTTCTTATGGGACTAGCTTCTCTCTATCTGCAACGATTAGACTGTCAAGATCTTGCACACCTCTATCAAACCTTCCTTCAACTTTGTTTCCTCTGAGGAAAGCAGTCTCAGCTTCTGTGACCTAACCTTGTAGCTAAAGTCTCTCATCCAGAACCGACATTGGTAAATTTAGTGGGGCTAACTTATGAAAAGCTAAAGTTCATACCAGTTCAAGTGATTTATGTTTGATGGATTGAGGTTGCAAGCACTGACACCTGGGAAGGGTACATTTAATTATGACAGTACATTTGGTCAACAGCAACATTGGGACGTTCTTTAGACTCGACATAGGTGAAGTGCAAATGTTGCTTCAGTTGCAAGATGTTATGACAATGAATGGTGACAATTTCACTACGGTTTCTATACAAAGTCAGGGGTTACTGAGTTCAAACTCTGATTTGGAAGTTGAATTCTCAACCTTCTGACTGGAATAGTACTGTATGAGCCAAGTTATGTGCAGAAACTACCTGATCTAATGTGGATCTAGAGTTATATGTCCCATATTGGAACAATGAAATTGTTACTTGCATCAGCACAACAGATGTATAAACATAGTAGGTACTCTATAAAACCCACAATAAACAAAAAAAAAGTTCAATATATATATAAAATGAAGACAAATAAACAGTAATAGTGCAGTAAAAAAAATGCCCCCGTCTATATGGTTTGGAGCCTATTTGGAGTGTATTTCTATTTAAAGTTACAAAAACTAGACAATTTGTAATCTCAAAATATAATTAAGATTAAGCTGTACTACGTGTAATTAAACAAAGGAGTATGGTATTTACAGGTGAATATATGTAAGTACCAAGATATGCAGCTATGATTACTTTTATTTGTTAACATAAATGTTTTCTACTGATTAATAGAATTGTGCAATTTAACTGAAATATTGCCATGCACTTTTTGATGCCTTGTGTTTTGTTCTTGAATTATTTTGGGTTTTTTCATTAAACAATCCAAATGCGAAAACAACGTGTTGAGCATGGTTTGGTTGACTGATGCATGCAAACCTTGAATTCATTATTTTAGTTGTACACATCTGTGTGTGCAATATTGAGGATAAAGTGTGTATCAAGAGAAATGTTAGCATGTGCTATCGCATAATACAGGCTTGTTTAAGCCAAGATGTATAGAATTTACAAAAAAAACTGAAGCATTTTTCAAATAGAGATATTTTCTTTTATTTGAAGAATTAGCAAATGATATCTAATAGTTTCACAAAGTTTTAGATAGAAATAGATTCAATGGAAATTATAAAATTAATAATGCATCTTTTGAAGAATTTGGTTGAAAGCTGTCATAAAAATATTTTGAGGGCTGAGAAACATAATCTTGGTGTTGTACTGAAAGGTGATGTATTGATGGGCAGTGGGATTTGTTCTTGCATGGAATATGCAAAGAGTAGATCTGATTAGTTGAATTGTAACTATGTGACATGTAATATTTGTTGGTATTAGTTTAAAAATAAGAAAGTGGCCAAATGCTCTATGTATATATATTTGGCAACAGTGTTTACCAAACATGGAACCCCAGCCAGGCGATTCTCTAGCTGGTCCCAGAAGTGGATCTGCAATCACTTATTACAAACGCTCCACTCTTTTAAATCTCTACTATTATCTTTTACACTGTGGACAGCTTGATTGTATTCATGTATCGTCTTTCCGCTTACTGGACAGTGCGCACCAAAAAGATTTTCACTGTACCTTGGTAGATGTGACAATAAACTAAACTAAACTAAACTATGTTTCGGAACAAATATTCTAGAGACGCACTACCAGCGAATAACCCACCTATGATGAGTGTTTGTCGACACTGGGCCTATGCTCGGACTTTAGTAGAATGAGGGGGGACCTCATTGAAACATACAGAATCGTGAAAGGCTTGGATAGAGTGGATGTGGAGAGAATGTTTTCACTAGTGGGAGAGTCAAAGACTAGAGAACATAGCCTCACAATTATAGGCAGCTCGTTTAGGAAGGAGACGAGGAGAAATTTATTTAGTCATCGGATGGTGAATATGTGGAATTATTTGCCACAGAAGGCTGTGGAGGCCAAGTCAGTGGATATTTTTCAGGCAGTGATAGATAGATTCTTGATTAGTACAGGTGTCAGAGGTTATGGGGAGAAGGCAGGAGAATGGGGTTAGGAGGGAGAGATAGATCATCCATGATTGAATGGTGGAGTAGACTTGATGGGCCGAATGGCCTAATTCTACTATCACGTATGGCCTAATGACTTAATATTCCAGAAGCACACTATTGCCGCCATGGAGAAGTTGACTGCATGTTTGGTAGCTGAGATATAGCAGAGAAATGATGCATTTCTATCTACGGGTAGTTCTGCTATAAAGTGATAGTTGCGTTCCTGAGAAACCTCGTGTTAAAGAAAATCACATTGCAAAAATAATTGTGCAAATTGGAAATCGGGGGTGAGGGGTTACACAGTTTCAGACTGCATCAACACATTTGTTTTACCCCCCACAGGATTTTCAAAAATAAAGATTTTTAATAGCTTTAAGTTCATTTCTGTTACTGGAAGCTAAAAGTACTGAAGTGTGTATGTTAGATTGTTTAATGGATATAATTGAACAAGTGTGGCGGTTCCCAAGGGTCGGGCCATCCTAAGGGTCAAACCCCTCGGCACGGGAATGGATCGGTCCAGAGGCGGCCCTTGACCAGAGGGTTTAAAGGCAAGGGTTTTGGGTGCGATCTCCCTCTCGTGGACTTCCTTCCAACACGAAGGGACCGAATAAAGGTACTTCTCCTACACCTGGCTTCTCGCCTTAATTTCGGTATCGCACACTACATTGGTGACCCCTGACGCTCCATTGTCGTCATGATGGAGAATAAAGCCCGTCCTTCCTCCTCAAATGCCGACCCAGCCCTGTCCCTGGACGCGGTATCGGTGAAATTGCCTACGTTCTGGACCATCCGGCCGCGCATCTGGTTTCAGCAGGCGGAGGCCCAATTCAACCTGCGGGGCATAACGGTCGATGACACCCGTTTCTATTACCTGGTGGGGGCCCTTGACCAGGACACGATTGAAGAGGTCACAGACTTCATCGCAGACCCCCCGGCCACCGAGAAATACCGTGGCCTTAATGAGCTCCTGCTTGAGACTTATGGGCTTAGCAGGATGGAGCGCGCAGCCAGGCTCCTTCATATGGAGGGCCTAGGCGACCGACGGCCGTCAAGCCTCCTAAAGGAGATGGTTGCACTTTTGGATGGGCACACGCCGTGTCTATTGTTTGAGTATACTTACCTGCACCTGCTGCCGGCCTACATCCGTCTGCAGCTCACGGACGTCTCCTTCGCCGACATCAGGGCCCTCGGTAGGCGCGCCGACGCGCTGTGGATGGCGTGCCCCGATGACGTCAATGCGCTGGCCGTTGCCAGGCATGGTAACGCGCTCGGGACGGCGCGCTCCGATGACGTAAACGCGCTGGCTGTTGCCAGGCACGGCGACGCGATGCGGACGGCGCACACTGATGACGTCACTCCGGCAGCTCCCGATTTCCTCCGGTGGGGCGGGGGAGCTGTGGAAGGAGTGACAGCTGCATCCCGGAGGCCGAGAAGATTGCCCCCCCGCGGCCATGGCGAGTACTGCACCTGCAGCCCAGCACCAGCAAGCTCCAAGCGCAGCCAGCAAGAAGCGTTGGTGCTGTTACCACCAGCGCTGGGGCGCTGCAGCACGGAGATGCTGTCAGCCATGCACGTTCCCGGGAAACGCCTAGGCCAGCTGCCAATAGTCCCCGCGGCTGCCGGCCAGATCCACCGCCTCTTCGCCTGGGATCGGCGCTCCGGGACCCTCGTCGATACCGGGGCAGAGCTGAGCATCCTGCCCCCTTCGCTGGCCGACATTCGTTCCGGTAAGCGGGGGCCCATCCTCACCGCGGCGAATGGCAGTCCCATCCGCACCTATGGGATTCGAATGGTCCTGATCGTGTTCGGTTCCTGCCACTTCTCGTGGCAGTTCACCATAGCGGACGTCTCCCAGCCGTTGCTCGGTGCGGACTTCCTCCGGGCGCATTCCCTCCTGGTGGACGTCAGGCATCAGCGTTTGGTCAACGCCGCCACAATAGAGCCGATCACGCTACGATTGGACGAGGCGGTGGGACGCCCCCTGGCGTCAGTGGATTCCCGCTTTGCCCGGGTATTGGCCGCGTTCCCAAACATCCTGACCCCACAGTTTCGGTCCTCAACCCCCAGTCACGGGGTGGTTCACTTCATTCCAACTACTGGCCCACCTCTCCATGCACGAGCACGCCGCCTGCCGCCAGATAAACTACGTCTGGCACGGCAGGAATTCCTCACAATGGAGTCCTTGGGGATTGTCCGCCCTTCCAGCAGCCCATGGGCATCCCCACTCCACATGGTCCCTAAGGCAAACGGGGGCTGGAGACCTTGCGGGGATTATCGGCGGCTGAATGCCGCAACAACCGCAGATCGGTACCCTGTACCCCACATCCAGGACTTCACCGCCCATTTGGCCAGGACTACTATATTCTCCAAAGTGGATCTGGTACGGGGTTATAACCAGATCCCGGAGGATGTACCCAAGACGGCGATTATCACGCCGTTCGGCCTATATGAATTCGTGCGGATGCCGTTCGGCCTCAAGAACGCTGCTCAGGCATTCCAACGCTTGATGGACGGGGTGTGTCGTGGCCTGGACTTTGTTTTCGTCTACCTCGACGACATCCTGGTGGCCAGCCGCTCGCAGCAGGAGCACTGTGCCCACCTCCGGCAGCTCTGTCAGCGGCTCAGCGAGCATGGCTTGGCTGTCAACCTCGCCAAGTGCCGTTTTGGGGTAACGGAAATTGACTTCCTCGGCCACCGCGTGACTTCGCAAGGCGCGGTTCCCCTGCCGGACAGGGTCGACGCCATCCGTCGGTTTCCCCGTCCACACTCGGTGCGCGGCCTGCAGGAGTTCGTCGGGATGGTGGCGTTCTATCACCGTTTTGTGCCATCCGCAGCCCACATCATGCGGCCACTGTATCAACTGCTGGTGGGTGGGCAGCATAAGAACATCCTGTGGACCAACGAAGCGGTGGCAGCATTTGACGGCGCGAAGGAGGCCCTTGCTCGCGCCGTACTGCTGGTGCACCCGCGGGAAAATGCCCCGACAGCGCTCACGGTGGACGCCTCGGAGTCTGCGGTCGGCGCCGTGCTGGAGCAGCTAACCAATGGACGTTGGCGGCCCCTGGCCTTCTTCAGCCGGCACCTCAACCGCGCTGAGACTAAATACAGCGCGTTTGACCACGAGCGCCTGGCTCTTTACCTAGCAGTGCGCCATTTCCGCTACTTTCTGGAGGGCCGCCCGTTCACCGCCTACACGGACCACAAGACTCTCACTTTCGCCCTGGCGAAGGTTTCTGACCCCTGGTCCGCACGACAGCAGCGGCAGTTGGCCTACATATCGGAATACACAACAGCCATCTGGTACGTCGAGGTGAAGGAGAACCGGGTGGCCGACGCATTGTCCCGCCCCGCCATCGACACCGTTTTCACGGTGGCACCCGGAATGGACTATTCTGCCCTGGCGGATGCGCAGCTTACGGACGCTGAGATGCCCGCCTACCGCACTGCCATCTCCGGCCTTCACCTCGAGGATGTCCCTCTCGGTCCGGGAGGGGCGACAATCTTGTGCGATGTGTCGTCCGGTCAGCCGTGCCCCATCGTCCCTGCCGCCTGGCGCCGGAGGGTTTTCGACATGATCCACGGGCTGGCTCACCCATCAATCCGGGCGACGACAACACTGGTAGCTGCTCAGTTCATGTGGCACGGTCTGCGCAAGCAGGTTGGCCACTGGGCTCGAACCTGCATTCCGTGCCAGATGGCAAAGATTCAGCGGCATGTCCGGGCACCCCTCCAGGAGTTCGCCCTACCTCACCGGCGGTTCGACCACCTCCATGTGGACATTGTGGGGACTCTCCCTCCGTCCCGGGGCATCACCCACCTCCTCACTATGGTGGACCGCTTCACGCGGTGGCCGGAGGCCATACCACTGGCTGACACGTCAACGGCCACGTGCGCTCGTGCGTTGTCCGCGCACTGGATTGCTCGCTTTGGGGTGCCGTCGCACATCTCCTCGGACCGGGGGCCACAGATCACCTCCGAGCTGTGGTCAGCCATGGCTCACTTGCTGGGGGTGCGGCTACACCACACCACGGCTTATCACCCGCAAGCCAACGGACTGGTGGAGAGGTTTCACCGGCAGCTCAAGGCAGCGCTGAAGGCACGACTCTCCGGCCCAGACTGGATGGAAGCGTTGCTGTGGGTCTTGCTGGGCATCCGAACTGCCCCCAAAGAGGATTTGGCGTCATCATCGGCGGAGCTCGTATACGGGACACCACTCACGGTGCCCGGGGAGTTCGTGCCGTCGACACCGGGGCAGCAGGGAACGCCCTCATCCACCCTAAAGCGCCTTCGCGAGCGAGTTGGCAGGCTCGCACCCGTTCCAACGTCCCGCCGTGGGACATTTCGCCCGCATGTGCCATCAGCCCTCCGGGACTGCCCCTATGTTTTCCTGCGCCGTGATGCCCACCGGACACCACTCCAGAGGCCGTACGAGGGCCCATTCAGAGTGCTGGAACACGGGCAGACGACCTTTGTGTTGGACATGGGGGGCCGGCCGGAGGCCATGTCAATTGACCGGCTGAAGCCGGCACATCTGGACATTGACCAGCCGGTGCTGGTTGCCCGTCCTCGACCTCGAGGGCGCCCCCCTTCACGGCTCCCTCCGCCTGTCACTCCACCTGTCCTCCCACCGCTCCCTCCACCTGTCCCTACATCTGTCCCCCCGCCAGCCCCTCGGTCGGCTAAATTCCGCACGTGGTCTGGCCGGGTTGTGCGCCCGCCGGTGCGTTTCGTGCCTCGGGTTCTGGGGGGGGGGGGGGGGGTCCTGTGGCGGTTCCCAAGGGTCGGGCCATCCTAAGGGTCAAACCCCTCGGCACGGGAATGGATCGGTCCAGAGGCGGCCCTTAACCAGAGGGTTTAAAGGCAAGGGTTTTGGGTGCTAATTCGGGTGCTATTGGTACCGAATAAAGGTACTTCTCCTACACCTGGCTTCTCGCCTTAATTTCGATATCGTACACTACACAAGTGTCAATAGAAGCAATTGCTTGCCAAATTCACCGGCCACCTGTGGTGAAATTGATGGATCGTGTTCTAAGGAGACAATGATGTCTGATGACTATTGGGGTGGTTACATAGAATCATTTGTTTCCCTGAGACTATTTTTGCAAGACAACCTTTTTTCTGCTTGCCAATTTCCAAAGTAACCTTTAAGTAATTCTCCAGTTCCCAATCGGTTACATTATAACCAATTCAACATGCAAAACACAAATAGGGTTCCCTAATTTATCTATCACGTAATATCCAATTTGTGGTATGGAATTGCATTCTATAGCAGAACTACCTGTATTTCATAGTTAAGACACGGGAAAATAGTCAGGCATTACTTCAGGCATTTATTTTCTCCTTTGGAAATCTCACCTTCTGCTTACCTTCTTCCCAGATCTTTTCTGAGAATCTCCTGAGAATTCTTAAATCCCTGTCCCACGGTGCGAGTCCACCCACGAGTTATCGCGAATGAAAAACAAATCAAACTCGTGGTAATCACGTAGAATGAACGTAGTGGGAACGTCGGAGCTCGTGGACGTAACTTAGCGACTTGTAACGCTAACGGCAGGTACTCGGGAAACGTGTTGAAAGATTTCCACGAGTCAAATATAATCTTGAAGGAAAATTTTGAAACTTGTAAACTCGTTGTAATACCGTAGTAGCCCGTGAGTTTACCGTAGTGACTAGTGAGTTTACTGTGGTTACTCTTACAGCTGGACAGGGAAAAAAAAGGTGAGTATAAAAAGGTTCGCCAAGTCTGCCCGTCGGGAATGATCCCCTGATGCTGGAGACACCTGTGGGAATCTCACCTTAACCTTTGGAATAGAGCGGGTAATCGCATTAAATTCAAAGCATTTACAGCGCAGACTATTGATACAATCCTCATAATATTTGTTGAATGGGCCCTCTGATATTAATATAAAGCATCTGATAATAACCTTTAATGTTGGATCAAATAGAATATCCCCTCTCGAAGTTCCTGATACTCCCCTTCTGCCCCAGTACAAAGTGACTATGCCCTAGACAAGTCTCGTCCATTGAGTGACTACTCGCAAATCTTGCTTTTACCACGCAGAAAAAAAAGGTCACATTCCGCCCCCTTTGTTGTGGGTTTGTTTAAGTAATCCCGCCCCTCCTTAATCTAACACCATTCTTAACAACATTTTTTGTCTCTGGGTTTTCCAGATGAACGAATTTGTAGGGGCCCGAAAAGCGAACATGGTGACAAGAGGCTCTGCAAACTAGTGCGGACTGTGGGTAACAACTAATATAGCGTTCATCTCACCCCTACATGAAACGTGGTCATTCACTATCAATGCATAATACTGAACATCCACTTGTTAGTTTAATAAAAAAGATTTGGGAGATGATTCAAATCCAGAATATTAGTTTCCCAGCATCTCTGGAGAAAAGGTGACGTTTTGGGTCCGAACCTTTTTTCAGACTGAAGAGTTCCAACCCGAAAATTAAAACATTCCTTCTCTCCAGAGATGCTACCTGGCCTGCTGAGCAACTCCAACATTTTGTGTTTATCTTTGGCATAATCCAGCCTCTGCAGTTCCTTCCGACACAGTAGTTTCCCAATTTGACGAGGAAGCCGAAGAGCTGAAACCCTGACTATTCCTCTTTCCCCATACGCTGGCTGACCTACTGAGTTCAACCCCATATGTCCTATTTAATAATACAATTATTAATACTTGTTTTACAATTCCACTAATACGGGAGAAAGGCCGTATGAAACAATGAGTTTGGGTCCGAAGTGGGAACTTATTTGTAACTCGGGAGAGGAACTTGGTAACTCGGGAGGGGAACTTGGTACATCGCAGAAATTGGAAGTAAACGGCAAACTTAGATACGTGGGAACTCGTTTAAACTTGTGAACTCATAGAAAACCACGAGTTAGATTTTTTCTTTAACTCGGGATAACTCGTGGGTGGACGTGCACCGTGGGACAGGGATATCATATTATAAAAAACAAGTGCCCTTATCTTCTGCTTTTACTCAAGTGTTAACTGAAAAACAACTCATGCTTGTTGATTTTATTTGCACCTGAACGCAGTCTGACCTCCTGATTTTTGTCTCTCCTAACCCTCAGACTTGCACATAAACTATGACTTTGACATCCTGTTCTATTGAAAGGTCCCACGGAAGGGCTGGCAATCAATTATCATAATCTTTCTTTCTATCCATATGCCCAAACCCAGCCAAAACTGCTTTGCCTTCATTGTAATTCTAATCACTAACCAGCATTGTTTCCTTCTCTCAGCTCCCATGTCAGTTGCATGCCAGTTAATATTAACATCAGTTCCTTCAGTGATCTTTTCATCAATGCCCACAAGCAGCTACAACTTCTATTTGAGTAGAACCTGTAATATCATTACATTTCATAACTCCTTATCTGCTTAAGCCAATCTTGTTCTGGGTTGCTATTAACATTTTCCTGTATACATTAAAACCATTGGTTTCTCTTATTCTTGCTGTTGTTCACAAACTGAGGGTGTTTGCTAAATGGTTGCTTCATATCCTGATATTCTTTGAGATCCCCAAAAGGTGATCCAAAATGAAATGAACATTTGGAATCTTTTTAGATGCACCATAAGGCATTGTTCTAGTCATTGTTGTGCAAATGTTACATTGAAGATTACAATGTGTACTTGCTGAACTTGGTTCTAAACTGGCACAAAATAACATCTTGCATGAATGGAGAGTGTGGTAGCCCAATAAATTCATCTTCTTTATGGTAATGTACCAAATTTAATTGGTAATGCATATGATGATGATATTTGGTTTCTAATCTCACAGGGGTCATGCTGCTTTTGTGGCTTGTGTAACGATTTTGATTTTTGGCAGACACCAACGTTTTGCTTGGAGACACAATGAACTGTGGATGCCAGAATCTTGAGCAAAACTCAGAGTGCTGCGGTAACACAGCAGGTCAGACAGCATCTGCGGAAGGAATGGACAGGCAACGATTTGGATCAGGACCTCTTTTCAGAGTCTAGACTTCAGACAAACTGTCTGTTCCTTCCAGAGATATTGCCTGCCCACTGAGTTACTCCAGCACTGTGTCTTGACCATTTTGCTTGTCGCGGGGTGACGCCTGTATGGTCGCGAGTAGTCGCCTAATGTCGTACCTTTTACTGGTCGCCGCATGGTTTTCAACATTGTGTAAGTGGGACTGGCCTATTAGTGTTAAGACGTTTTCTCTCTTCAGTTTTAAAAGCCTGATCCCCTATGTTAAGCTGCTGCTCCTGCGTTCTGCACCAAAATGAAACAGTTTCTTGTCATCTTCAAGGGCAAGAATCTGCAAAAGCACCAATTAGTTTAGTTTATTGTCATGTAGAATGAAAATGTTTTATTATTAGAAATTATTAGAATGTGCAGAGATGCTCAAGTACTTATTCAGAAAATTATCTTGTCAGTTATTATGTGGTTAGTTATGCAACTGGCATTTGCCATTACATTAAGAGAACCTGGCTGCAGAATAGTATTTCCGATTCTCTGCAACTAATTGGGCTCCACACTAGGACTTGACTGCATTGGAACATTTTAAAATGTACTTCAATCATTGCCTTAGGATCCCTTAATGAGATGAGACACTATTGATCCAAATTCATTCACCTGTAATTTGTCTGAGATCATTTGGTTGAGAATCTTTATATGCATGGTAGCAAACCACATCTGACTCTTGTGAAATTAGAAATGCTTCAGTTACATTGCTCTCCGAGGGCCTCTGGTGGAACCGTCTACAAATCCTGGCCCATCAACAAATTTGATTTGAGATAAGTAGCATCAGGACAATGTGTTGCTAAACATCAAACTTCGATCATCTGCATATTCCAAACTTGTCATAATATATTTTGAACAATGACATTAAGGATCATAATTCTATGAAATATCTATCTCAATGATCAGTTTGCTACACCTTTAGAATGGCGATGAGGAAGAATTTATTTAGCCAGAGGGTGGTGAATCTGTGGAATTCATTGCCACAGAGGAAGGTGGAGGGCAAGTCATTGGGTAATTTTAAAGTAGAGATTGATATGTTGTTGATTCGTGAAGGCGTTAAAGGTTAGGGGGACAATAGACAATAGGTGCAGGAGTAGACCATTTGGCCCTTCGAGCCAGCACCGCCATTCAATGTGATCATGGCTGATCGTCCCCAATCAGTACCCCGTTCCTGCCGTCTCCCCATATGCCCTGACTCCGCCATCTTTAAGAGCCCTATCTACCTCTCTCTGTCAGGAGACATGTCAGGAGAATGGGGTTGAGAGAGAAAAATAATCAGTCATGATCGATTGGCAGAGCAGACTTAATGGGCCGAATGGCTTAATTCTGCTCCTATGTCTTATGGTCTTATTATGCATGTGGAGGCACTATTCTGCAGCCAGACTGTTCAGGCTATATGCAGATTTGCTAAAAAAAGATGTCAAGTGGGTATTGGGGTGGTGCAGTGGCAGAGACCTGGGTCCGATCATGACTATGGGTACTGAGTTTGTACGTTCTCCCTGTGACTGCATGGATTTTCTCCGGGAGCTCCTGTTTCCTCCCACACCCCAAAGACGTACAGGTTTGTAGGTTAATTGGCTTTGGTAAAATATTGTAAATTATCCCTAGTGTGTAGGATAGTGTTGAGGATTGCAGGTCAGCGTGGGCTGAAGGGCCTGCTTCCTCGCTGTATCTGTGAGCTAAAATAGTTGAGTTGGCTAGATCACCCTCAAAGAGAGAAAGGATGAAAGTATAGGATTATTTTTCTTCAATACTCTCCCTCTCCCCCTCCCCCTTCCCTACCCCGCTCTCTCTCTCTCTCTCTCGCTCTCGCTCTCACTCTCGCTCTCGGTCTCTCTCTCTCTCTCTCTCTCTCTCTCGCGCGCTTATTGGTTGTACCATGATGAATTGTGCTGCCAAGTGGGATGAGGGATGAATCTGAGGAATCCTGTTTGCATTTTAGGCTGTGCCAGCATCCCTGCAATACCATGAAAGAATCTTTTTATTTTTAACTTTATGCTAACATGTATTCATTAGATTTGGATTTAGACAAGAATATTAAGCATTGGTTTTATATTAAAACCAAGAGAAATGCTGATGGTCAAATCAAAACAGTGGCAGTTGAAGCAAGATACAGCTACTTTCTTTAGATTATATTATAAATATTGAGAAATTAGATTTTAATGCAGGAAACAAAATTGAGTTGTTATTTTTCTCTATTATTCAACATTGTAGTTTAGTTTTATTGAATTTTAATACTATGTTTTATTTTTATTTTTTTATCTTGGTTATCTGATTGCAGGGAGGGACAAATGAAAGATTATTCCAAAGGAGCCACAAATATTTATATCACATACGGAGTTTGCAGATCTAGAAGATATGGCAGTAGTAATCATACTCGATACCCATGAAAATAGCTCTTTGTCTGACACATCATGCTTTTTAAAGCAGTTATCTCTGGCAGTCAATAGCACTGCTTTTGTGATCTATGTAAAACAGGTGAACTGTTAGAGTGACAATTCACATAATCTATTCTTGTACTTTTCCCAGATGTAAATTTCAAAATGGAAAGGAACAGCAATATGGTGGAATACATTGTGCAAATTCCGTTCTGTTACTACAAAAAAAAGTTAGTAAATTGTGAAAATAACTTCAGCACTCACATTCATTGTGAAAAATTTGCAGAGAAGCATACACACTCTTTTATTAAAATGGAAATACTATCTTATCAAAACATGTTTATTGATGAGGTTGATGAAAACCCCACAACTTCAGAAATGTCTAATAGTTGTGCTCCCTTATATTATAAAATGAGGGTATAAACAACAAAACTGAAAGTGGTGAACAGGGCACCAATGAATACCACAAGACCTTTTTGACCAGATTATGGATATGCTAGACATTCCCAGGCACCCTACTATATTGGATAAAGAATTGCTCTTTCACAAATAGAAACACCCTGAGATCCATGCTGGGATGTTTGATGGACTGTGTGGGGTGGGAGGACCCGTTGCTCCTCCCGTGCAGCAGGTGGTGCTGCACAGGACAAAGGAAGATGTTTGGTATATAATTTCTTTCTGTCTGTAGACAGTGAGTGTGCAGCCATTTTGAGTTGTCTTGCTGCCAGCATTGAGTAATATATTAAAGACTTCTGTTGTACCTTGGAGACTCTCAAGTTTCATGCAGACCTAGAAAAAGAACACAAAAGTGGTATCAGGAGTGGGACACTTCGGATTGTGTCCAAAGACCCAGATAAGAGCCTATTTTTCGATTTAAACAAAAATTTTAGTTCTGTAGTGTACTCAAACTAACATGTTTCAGCAATTTGATCGTTTCGAACCTGAGGGAGAAAGGTGGTCGTCGTATTTAATGTGTGCTGATTTTTATTTTGAAAGTATGGCAATTACGACTGAGGAACAAGGCTCTCTTGTGTTCATCAATGTCTCCAGAAACTTTTGCACTACTTCAAAATTTACTTACAGAAGAAGTAACTGAAGTTTCATATGCTGAAATCACAACGGTTTTGCAGCTGCATTTCGAAGAAAGTCAAAATTTCCTCGCAGCTCGCCTCAATTTCTACCGGACGATGCAACAGGAAGGGCAATCAATCACTGAATTTCTTGCCGAACTTCGCACCAATGCAAAGGCATATGATTTTAAAGCTCAATGCTGCGAAAATTGCCAAGACAATGCGTTGCGGGATAGACTGGTCATGGGCTGCAGGCACACATTCATCCAGCAGGCGATTCTGAAGAAAACGGACATCTCATTGAAGAGTTTGCTGCAGTGTGTTAAGATGGCCGAGCTGCTAAACAGGGCCGGATTTACGTATAAGCTTCACAAGCTTAAGCTTAGGGCCTCGAGATCTAGGGGGGCCTCAGCAGGGCCAGATTTACCTTCAGGCCTCATAGTTTGAAGCCAAGGGCCACAATATATAGGGGGCATCCGGCCAAGGTGTTTTATTCCCAGAGTTAAAAAAATCCGGAGGAAAAAAAAATTCGAGCACTATCAGTGTTTCCACTTTGACGGAAATTACCCAAAATTCTGGTTCTAGCCGCTGGAAGTTTTGGGGGGAAAATTGCGACCACCCCCACCTGCGCAGTTGGGGGAAGCTGGTGACGCAGTAGCGACGCAAAATTATGCTGTCTCCGCGTGTGCACAGTGGGCTCGGGCGGGTTCAGATCTCCATTTGCACTCCTCACAATCACCTCGATGCCTCGTGTCTACTCCAGGTAAGTAGTGGAATATTGTGTTCCGGGAGTACCCGTTTCTCCGGGCCGTGGGGGGGGGGGGGGGCTGCGGTGACTGCGGTGCGGAGCCGGAGCCTCGCTGCGTGAGAGAGAGAGGGAGGGAGGGAGGGAGGGAGAGAGAGGGGGGGATGTGAGAAGGGGAAAGGGGGGGTTGAGACAGAGGGGGTGGAGAGGGGGAGAGTGAGAGGGGAAGGGGGAGGGAGAGAGAGGTGGAGAGGGAGGGGGAATGAGGAGGGGAAGCGGGAAATGGGGATTATCTTTAGTGAGATTGCAAAATTAAGGTAAGCTTTAGAGCAGTTTGCGACTTTCATTTTGCATCATATTTTTAATGTGTACGCACTAACACAGTCGAACAGTAACAGGCAATCAAATCAACACACAACATTTTCTAAAAAGAGGTTTTATTTACTGCAAAAACTTACAGTATTTTATTTGCATCGTTTGCATGTTCCTTTGTAACATTTTACATAATATTTTACAGTACAACTTGATTATTAAAACAACTTCAATTCTTAATTAAAAAAAATGTATACAACAATGACCCCAATCATCCCATTCCAACCACTCGTTTCTCTTGACAACCAAAATTATTTCTGAAATATTGGTCATAAATTTGCTGCACAAATGCTCAAAAACAAGGCTCAGAGTGCACCAGAGAGCATCTAAAACCCCAGAGCTTAAGGGCCCTGGACCCCGGCCGCAAGGGTCTTTCAGCTTCGCACTTGTGATATGTGCTGGATGCACTTATTTCACATTAAAATTGTGTAATCCTGCCATGCCACCCCCCTTTTTGAAAAGCTTTCTACGGGCATGGTGTATAATATTTTTAACACTGTCATAGGCCTTTCTTGCATATGCTTTCACAACGCACTGTTTCTAAACAACACTTCAGTAATTCTTCTTGCCCTCCATTTCAGAATAGCGTTTTAAGATGACAACTCGACACTAGCACTGGCAACAAATAAAAAGCGCAACTTTCCAACCCTGTTGCACGCTCGGCTGCACATCGGTGTCAATCTGGTGGACTCTTCCATCTTCCTCTCGTCATGGGGCTGGGGGATTGGGAGCGGCTTCACAAGTGGAATAGCCTTGGGCCTCTCTTAATCTAAATCTGGCCCTGCTGCTAAGTAAAGAACTGCACAAAATGGCCGGTGAAACAGTATTGAAGCTCCCTCAGGAGGTGCTTACAGTTCAACGGACTCGTCCACAAAGCCGGAAACTACTTGATCAACCCAGAGCATATCCGGAGAAGGTGGGACAGTTCAGAAGAGCCGTCCCCCCGTGGGGGGAGGATCGAAACCCTGCTACCGGTGCAGCTCGACCGGTCATCATCACCGTGAGTCCGAGTCGAGTCCGTTTGTTATGCCTGTTACCGAAAAGGTCACCTCCAGGCAGTGTGTCAATCTGTAGGAAATCACAGAGACCATTTCTATTGAAGTGCTCGGTGTGTCTACGATCACCGACAAGCCAAGGATTTTGCTACGGGTCTAGAACATCGATCTACAGTTCTAGGTGGACACTGGTGCGGCTGTATCGCCAGTGGGTCAGGACATCTGGGAGAGGATCGGATCGCCGAAACTGAAACCGGCTTTTTGGATACGGACGACAGCCCATTCCCACGAAAGGCAAATGCACTGTCGCTGTTTCCTGTAATGGTATGACACAGTTGTTGCCGCTGATCGTCGTTGGTAAAGGTGGTACATCCCTGTGTGCCATCAACTGGATCCATGCTTTCAAGCTTGACATGAACGCCTTGGTCTACGATGGATCAATTAAGGCATTATCATCTACCACAGATTGCAATATGGTCAGCAAGTGCGAGAACAACCTGCAGAAGGTTCTTGACCAGTTTCCGGCCGTTTTCACACCTGGACTCGGGCATTGCACAAAGATGAAGGCACGGGTCATACTCAAAGATGATGCCGTCCCTAAATTGTTCAAACACGACCAGTTCCGTTCAGTCGGATGGACGCTGTCGACAAGGAACACTGCTGAATTGAAGAAATGGGAATTATCACCTATGTGGACCATTCAGAATGGGCCACACGCATTGTTGTCGTTCAGAAGCCTAGGTGCGCATCTGTAGCGACTACAAAGTGACCGTAAATCCTCAATTGCACATTAATCAACACCCCATACCAAGAGTGGACGAGTTGTTCGTCAAACTGCAAGGAGGACAGAACTTCTCAAAATTGGATATGTCCGACGCGTATCTCCGAGTGGAACTGGACGACGAGACAAAAGCCCTGCTTGTGATCAACACGCACAAGGGACTGTTCAGATACAACCGGCCATCTTCCAGAAACTGGTCGACAATCTGGTTGCTGGGATTGCGTACATAGCCGCCTACCTGGATGACATAATTGGCTGGACAGACGAAGAATACCTGCAGAACCTAAAACAGGTCATCACGGCACTGAACAACTACAGCATGAAGTTGCGCATGGACAAATGCGCATTAGTCTGACACAAGGTCACATATCTCAGACATGTGATCTCGGCAAGTGGTCTGAAGCCATCGGAAGAAAGAGTGGACGGCATTGAGAAATTGCCGATGCCCGAAAATGTGAAGCAGCCTGAAGGCTTCATTGGCAAGGTGAACTACTGTGGCAAGTTCATACCGGCACTTTCCACCTTGTGCACACCATTGACCAACCTGCGAAAACAGGACATCAAATGGCACTGGTCCAAAGAGTGTGACCATGCTTTCACCACGTTGAAGGAGATGCTCACCCAGAAGACGTGTTTGGTCCACTATGACCCATCGAAGCCGATCTTGCTGGCAGCCGATGCATCACTGTATGGTCTTGAAGCTGTAATCTCACAAATGGCGCAGAACGGCAAGGAAGAACCATTCGCGTTCGCATCCAAAACGCTGACGACCGCCGAGGAGAAACTACAGCCAAGTGGAGAAAGAAGCACTGGTGTCTGGTCGTGTCCGGAAGTTCCACCAATATTTGAGTTGGCGACATTTCCTGCTCACCACCGACCACAAGCCGCTGCTGACTATTTTCAGACCGGAGAAAAGTTTGCCTGTTATGACGTTGCAGCGTCTACAAGGTTGGGCCCTGATCATGATGGGATATGATTACCACATTATTTACCGACAGTCTGCCGAGCGTGCCAATGCCGATGCACTGTCTCGTCTACCGATTGGACCCGGCCTGACGTTCAATAAAGAGGAGGCAATTATGGAAATTGAGACGGACCTGAACTTGCTCAACACGGGGTCATCGCCGATTTCCCCGTCTCCGCAAGGACGGTGGCCAACTACATGAGCTCAGACCCTATTTTGTCGAAGGTACGACAGTTTGTCACTCAGGGGTGGCCGAACAGTCCTATGCTGGACAAGGAATCCTGCTCATTCCAGAATGCGCAAACGGAAATTTCCTTAAAGGATGGCTTTCTGCTTTGCGATTGTCTAGTGATCATTCCGACGGAACTGCGATCGCAAATTCTGAAGCTGTTGCACAATACACACATTGGAATTGTGCGAATGAAGACGCTCGCCCGCATGCATGTGTGGTGGCCCAATATTGAGACCAATATAGCCGACCACTGCAAGGACCGCTCACCATGTGCCGAAACAGTGCCGAATCCGCCGGAATAGACCTCCGCGTGGCCTGTCCCCGACCAACCATGGCAGCGAATCCACATAGATTTTGCTGGACCATTCACGGAGGACATGTGGCTGGTCGACATGGACGCCCATTCGAAATGGCCACATGATATCCAAATGAATAAGTATCCAACCACCGAAACAACCACATGCGCTCAACGATTTGTACGCCATTTGGGGATTGCCCTTAACAATCGTAAGCGACAATGGACCTCAAATTGCCTCGCAAATGTTTGGTGACTGGCGCAAACATCACTCAATCGTGCATCTGACATCAGCACCTTTTCATCCGCCCTCAAATGATGAGGCAGAGCGGCTCGTCGGCATTTTCAAGCAGGCCATGAAACGTGCTGTAGGAATCAAAAAGAAATCGAAACAATTGGCATTACAGCAATATCGAACCATTCCAAACTGCACTACTGGTCGAACTCCAATGGAGATGATGCTCAGACGTCAAGTGCGCTCTCCCCTATCAGTTTTGAACCTGATCCGTAACTCTTATACAGCGCGCACTCAGCCAACGAAGTCGAACAAGTACAAATTCGACATTGGCAACCACGTATATTACCGCAATTAACGGCCAAGTAAAGGAAATGGTGTGCTGGCTGGGTCATGGCTCACATTGGAACCAAAATGTACACCGTCCAAGGACAAGAAGGACAATGCCGACGACATGATGACCAATTAAGGAGCCCAGTTCCTCCAGCGAAGACTGCACAGAACCTGACCAGAACCAAGCAGTCAGACACCCCGGTGCTGAATTGTGTTGATACTAGAGTGCCTGGCTTTGGCGAAGTTCCGCCGCATGAACTCCCTGCCGCTCTGCCCGTGGTCCTTCGTCGATCGACACGTTGCAATCCCCCAAGGCGACTCATTCAGGAATAGAGACCTTCAACTGGAAAGGGGGAGTGTGATGTTTGGTGGACTGTGTGGGGTGGAAGGATCTGTTGCTCCTCCCGTGCAGCAGGTGGGGCTGCACAGGACAAATGGAGATGTTTTGTATATAGTTTTTCCTGTCTGTAGACAGTGAATGTGCAGCCGTTTTGAGTTGTCTTGCTGCCAGCATTGAGTAATATATTAAAGACTTCTGTTGTATCTTGAAGACTCTCAAGTTTCATGCAGACCTAGAAAAAGAACACGCAACACACTTAATACCACGTATCACCATATGCATGCTCTTAATCTCTGCAACTGCACCAATTTGCTCTGTAGTAAAGTTGTGGTCTGCAGTTCTGTTTTATTCTTTGTTGCCTTTAGTGTTGAAACAGAGGACTTTTCTTTCTTCCTTTCAGACTTTCAGAGGTCGCAAATTTCAAGGGCTCTTTCCATTCATCCTTGACCTTTCATTGTCTTCACTTTCCTCTGACCACATATATGATCACCATCCCATCCCTTGCCCTCACTGATCCTCAACAATCAGTCATAATTGTAAATTCCACAAGGTTTCATTCAGGCTTGCATTGTGTCTGGTGGTTGTGTTGTATTGGACATCTCAGTCATTGGGCTTTAATCAGGGGGGCTGACAAAAGCATGTTCAGAATCAACCATGACATCTATACATAACTAAAACTCTGATCTTGTGCTCTTCCGGTTTGCGTGGTTTTTCTATCTGCGCAAAAACGGTACACGATAGCGCTACGATTTCTCGCCAGCATACTCACTGTTTTCCTATATTGCGAGTGCAACGAGTTTCTTTCCCATCTATAGTATATTTCAAAAGGTATCAAGGTTTATAAATCTTAAAAACCGCGCATGCACAGATTTGTCTCCTCTCCTGTTGGTCAGCGTCGCGCGGATTGATCCTCTCTCCTGTCAATCACTGGGAAAGTCCGTCCCTTCCTGCAGCATCGCGGCACGGCGCTTAGCATTTTGACTGGAGCTGAGGGACGCTGTGGGAAGCCGGCGGCGGTCTCCAACCTGACACATTTGTCGGACGGACTGGAAACGGCACGGAGCCGCAAATGTTGGCCAAATGGAAAGCGGAGAATCTTATTCCAGCAGAGGAGAGCGACCAGTTACTGATCCGCCCGCTGTGAGTCCTCACCGCACCGCCATCGCACTGCCCCCCAGCTGCAGCCCCTTCCCCTCTGGTCCCCATCACTGGTTCCTGCCCCCCTCCACTGTGATACCCCCCCTCTCGCCCATGGCTCTTTCTCCATCTTTTCTCCGAACTCTCTCCCACCCCTCACCCCTTCCCCCCACTCGCACACCCCCTTCCCCATCTTGCACACCCCCACGCTCACATCCTTTATCCACAGTTGTCGAACATTTCCATCATTTTCAGTTTATTTCTGATTTCCAGCAGCTGGCAAGCTTTGATATCTTTAAAGCTTGGTGTTCTTGTGGCACATCTCTACCTTTAGTCTGCTTTAGAATTACCAATAAGTTATTAAGATTTTAAGATATACAACACTGCGCCTCCTTGGCCAGTGTTGTATATGTTGCTCCTGTCACGTACTAATGTGGTTGACAGTTCAAAAATGCACACTGAAATAAACTAGCAAACCACTCCGCTGTATTAAAGTATGACTGCAGCAGTTCAACAGCTGGGCGATCGAACAGTTACAGAAGCAAGATAAATGCCACCTTTGCCATATCACCAGGATAATTTGAAAGACGATTAAATAATTGGCCAACATCAAAATCATGAAATAGCCTATGCTTGCTTATCTGCTGCTCTTCGGGCTAATGGTTCAACGACATGCCCTTAAACAAATTAGCCATTATTCCCTTGGGTTCACAAACAAAATTGTACTTCATGGCAATAATGTTTTATTAAAATTGTAATGTACTTGTTTTTTTTAATTCATTGCATAAAGCTCGAGATTTATAGGTCAAACCATTATGTTCATCCTGTTAGAGCATAATCAAGGAAATGGTGAAAGGTTTTGTGCAGGGAGCTGAATTTTTGTTATTCTTCACCACCTCATTTGTATTCTGTAAACTGTCAAACCATTTTTTCCTACTGAGAAAGCTTGGAAACAAAACTGAAAAAAACTTCAGGAAATCTGCAAGTTTACTGTAAGATGTGCTTTATATATGACCATTTGTTATCACTTTTTTTTAGCTGCAGACGCACAACAAGAAATTTATACGGATAGATACCCAACAGTCATCAGAGTGTCAGGAGGAAAGTAAATCATTGAATTGCACTTCAGATCTCCTGACATTAGTGATATGCTTGAGTTGTGCTGGTTGCACTGCATGTGATTTATATTCTGCTATTCACTGCTGTGTGCATTTTAATACGCAGTTACTTGCTGGTTAGGTAATCGCTGTCAAGGTGACAGTTTAAGTAACATGCATTCATATCGTGGGTTGCACAAACTCGGCACAATGGCGCAGTGGTAGTGTTGTTGCCTTACAGCGCCAGATGCCCAGGTTCAATCCTGACCACGGGTGTCAACTGTACGAAATTTGTACATTCTCGCTGCGATCACCTGGGTTTTCTCCGGGTGCTCCGGTTTCCTCACGCACTCCAAAGATATACAGCTTTGGATGTTCCCCTGCAACCGCAGAAGATACAACACCTGCCGCTATACCTCCACCCTCGACTCTGTCCAGGGACCCCGACAGTCCTTTCAAGTTAGGCAGAGGTTCACTTGCACCTCCCCCAACCTAATCTACTGTTGTTCAAGATGTGGGCTCTTGTACATCGGCGAGACCGAACGCAGACTGGGCGATCGTTTCGCAGAACACCTTCGCTCAGCCAGCATGAACTAACTTGATCTCCACGTTGCTGGAAACTTTAATTCTCCTTCTCGTTCCTACACGGACCTTTCTGTCCTCGGTCTCCTCCATTGTCAGAGTGAGGTTTAACTCAAATTGGAGGAACAGCATCTCATATTTTGCTTGAGCAGCTTACAGCCCAGTGATATAAAGTTTGATTTATCTAACTTCAAGTAACCCCAGCATTCCCTCTCTCTATCCCTCCACCACCCAAGTCCCGCCAGCCTCTCATTTTCATCCAACGAACAGCTAACAGTGCCCTGCTTCCTTTATCATCGTTACTTTTTTGCATTCATTGTTCTTTATCTCTCAACATCATCGTCTATATCTCTCGTTTCCCTTATTCCTGAACTAGTAGGACGAAGGGTCCTGACCCGAAACATTACCCATTCCTTCTCTCGAGAGATGCTGCCTGTCCCGCTGAGTTACTCCCGCTTTTTATGTCATACAATTGTTACGTTTATAGTTGCCACAAGATGGATTATTTTTGTTCCTGTTGATTTAGTCTGATTAATTAGGTGCACAGAGATTAAAACACTCTGCCTAATTCACTGTGATAATGAATCCCTTCTGATCTAAGGAGTTTTTTTTTAACATATATATGTCTCATCCAGAAACCCATGCCCTGAAATTATTATGCCAGTGCCAACCAATTGAAATGTGTGTTCAGCAATCAGCATAGGCTGCAGCTCTAGAACAATGGGGAATAAAAATAACTTTTACTTTTAATGGTATCAATTAAATATAGAATATTTTCTTGCAAAAATGCAAAGTTGATTTGGAACTGTTCTATTTGGACATTTTCTTCTCATTGAATCACTGGTACAGAAAGGGATCTTGTGGACCAGTATCAATTAACATCCAATCAGTCTACTCACAATTTTCCTCAAATTGTGGTTAAATAGTGTCATCAACAGAGCTTATTAAGTAGCACTTGCTCTTACCATGTTTGCCAAAGCCAGTCTCTCAGACCTGCAACCACTGCTCCCTTGAATGACACGGGAATATGGGAATAGCAATCCCTGTGAGTTACCCTCATATGGCAAACTAGCTTAAAATAACAATGGAGGTTGTTGACTGTCACTGGGTCTAACTGCTGAAAATTGCTGCTCTCGAGCACAGTTAGCAATTCCTTCATCAGACTCCCTCAGGAGCTGGCTAAAGTTGAAGAGGACACTAGCTGAAATGATGTTGGATCATCAATAGCAGTTTCTGGGGATAATTCAGAAGACACAGGATCTTTTCATCCTAAAGACGAAGAAGCATTTTGAGGGGAGAATGAGGTGACCGTGGCTGAGAAAGCAAGTCAAAGACAGCGTAAAAGCAAATGAGAAATCATATAATATGGCAAAGATTAGCAGGAAGCTAGCGAATTGGGAAGCTTTTAAAAACCATGCCAAACTAAAAAATACAATAAAGGAAGAAAAGATGAAATATTAGCATAAGCCAGCCAATACTATAAAAGAACATACCAACATTTTTAAAAATCATTTTTTAACGATTTATGTTATAGAATCTTGAATGTTCAGAATTATAACAAGTGGCTGATTAGGCAGGGTCTTTGTTCCTTTTCGGAGGCTGGAACCATAGAGAGATTTACAAAATCATAAGAGGAATAGATAAGGTGAATAGTCAGTCATTTCCCCAGGGTAGAGGAGTCTAAAACTAAAGGGCATAATTTTAAAGTGAGATAGGACAGATTCAAAACTGACTGAAGGAGCATATGGAATGAGCATATGGAATGAGCTGCCAGACGAAGTGGTAGTGTTTGGCACTAATATTACATTTAAATGACATGTAGACAGATGCACAGGGAGGAAATGTTAAGAGGAATCTGGGACAGGTGCAGGCAAGTAGAATTAGCTTGGTTGGACAATCTAATGAGAATGGACAAGATGAGTCGAAGAGCCTGTGACTGTGCCGTATAGCTCCATGACTGTGACTCTGAGAAAGATTGTGGGAATTCAAGAAAACAGCTCACCACTGCATTCTCAGGGTATGGGAAATAAAAGCTGGCCTTGTCACGCTACCCATGTCTCAAATACAAATAATACAAACAAGCATATCAAATATTTCAACATTAACAAGGGGAATGTAAAATGTAGAATGTAAAATTCTGCTTCACCAATGAGCTTGTTAATGTGCAGATGCAATCAAATTAAGTTGCAAGCGATTATTGATTCAATAAAGCTCATTCCAATCCAAAATAACAGATTTTGTTGATGGTGTTGCTTAACGTTTATTCTTTGATTTGTTAATTGTCAACGGTTTGAACTTATGTTTATCTGATGATCCAAATTCTGAGTTAACAATGTGATGTCTCATGACTAATCTAAAACAGTAAATGTCTTACCATTGTTTGTCTGTAACTAAATGCAAATACTTTCATAAACGATGCTACTAAAACTGAGGGGGGTGGGGGAATTGAGGGTGGGGGGGATTGGGTGTGGAGTGGTGTCATTAGAAAATAACTGACAGAAGAAATCTGACATAAGGTCCCAAGACCTAAATGCCAAAGTTCTTGGTGCATATTGGCATGAACCTTGACTTAAGATTGTTCCCAAAACCTTAAATAGCAAATATTCTTAATTGCCATGTGTTCTGCTGGTTATTTTGTTCCAAACATATGTTTGTAGCAGCAGACATTCTTGGCCAAACATATGGTTATGGAGAAGCAGAGTGTGACCAAGTTCAACTGAGGTGCAACAAATATGTTTCCATTCATGCTTCAATAACCTCGTCACTAGATTGCAATGGATCTCATGACATCGAGGGTTCAGGATCTGCACTTGAATCATACCATCTATTTATTTACTCGTATTTTGCAATTCCTTCTACTGGTAATCTTTTAGATATCTGTGGTGCTCGATGACAATGTCGCTTATTTGCATCTGCAAATACAGCACTAGACCAATAACCTGCTTGGGTAATGGTTTGTTAAATTGTGTATGATTCTCCTGATATCTCTCAGTCTTAGTGCTAAAATAGACTAACTACTTATTTAAAGGAAAACAACAACTTTTTTAGGCCATACATGCAATTCTGCTCGACCGTTCATTAACATATCTTACATCTCGAAGTTTACCTGACTTTTATGTATTTTCCTTTATAGTCACGGTCCATAAATAAACAAAAATGTTGGTCTTGGTTTTAAAAATTCAATTGACTTAGCACCTGCCAAATATTTGAGTGAGAGAATTCTAGTTTCCATGATCCATTGTTGGCAGAAAAATTGTATCACAGTATCTCTGCTCTCTGGCCAAATTCTCATTTTGTAATAGTCTCTCCTTGTTGTACATTTCCTCTGGAGGAAATAGGTTCTTTGTATCACATCCAAATTAGATGAGCCCTTCACAATTTTAACCCAACAGAATAAAACTATTATTTTGTGTACCTCCCCTTATGGGCCTGCCCCCTTAGGCGACATTTTGGGCAACTGCAGGAGACTATGCAGTCGCCGCATGGTCGCCACATGCACGTGGGTGGTTGCCAGGGAGTCGCCTTCATGGTCGTGAAGAGTTCCCGCATTCTGAGAACTAGTCGCGGCCTCATTATGGTCATAGCGAATTTTTCAACATGTTGAAAAATTAGCGGCGACTAGAACGAAGCCGCCATGGGGAGTAGCGAGAATTCTCGTGCCCTAGGTGGGTCGCCAAGAGATCCTAGTGGGTTGGCAGGAGGTCGAAGGTTGTTATAGGTTGTAGCCGGTGCTGACCAGTGAATTTCATTGGCTCATTGAGGAAAAAAAACGTAAGCAGTAGTTTTCAGAACCAAGGATAACTGATCGGTAATGTTAAATGTCCGCTGAGCTTCACAGCCGTGTATCTCTGGCTTCTTAACAGTTGTCTCCACTCCTTCTCCCCCCCTTCTTCCCCTTACTCCCCCCCCCTCTTTTAAAGTACACTGTGCTTTAGCCGTCTTAATTACAGCACCAACCTTCCTGTTCATCGTCTGAAGAAGGGTCTCGACCCGAAACGTCGCCTATCTCCTTCGCTCCTTAGATGCTGCTGCACCCGCTGAGTTTCTCCAGCTTTTTGTGTAACCCCCCCCCCCCTTCCTGTTCATCGTGATGTGTGTCTGTATCACTTTGGCTTTGCACCGTGTGAATTTCACGGATAGCGCTCCCACCGCTTGTACTGTCCCCCGCCTGCATAACGGGCTGTTGAAGGAAGTGATGTGTGTGTGTTTTTTCACCTAAGTGGGTCAGAATACTTTCTGAATGCACTGTATGCCTGATTTAGCAGCCAGCAGCACAGCACACAATTTCTAAGAGCCAAAAGTGATCTGACCAGTCCATAGAGGTGCAGATCCTCCATATGCGATTTAGTCCCAATTTCATTCAGCTCTCGGTGCTGGTATCCTTGCATTGCCTTTTCATTGAACCATCTATCTCAACTTGTTCTTAAATAAATCCACATGAATTGCAATGGTGCCTTTTTGGTGTTCTATCAAAATGCCAATGCTATTTATGATTGAAAACTTGCGATTTGCAATACGTTTCATATCCAAAAAGCCCATTTATGTGAAGTGATGTAATATAACTATTCTGAGTACATAATGTACATTCAGTGAGAAATTCATTGGGAAAATCTACTGACTCTCATGTTTTTTATGAGAGGTTCTCCAGGCATCCCTTATATATGAAGCACCCTGGAGGCTACTCTATAAACGTGGGATATTTTTTCTGTAGGAAGGAACTGCAGGTGCTGGTTTACACCAAAGATAGACATAATGCTGGAGAAACTCAGTGGGACAGGTAGCATCTCTGGAGAGAAGGGATGGGTGATGTTTCGGGTTGAGACCCTTCATCAGACTGAGAGTCTAGTGCTGTGCTACACGAGCCTGTTCACCTTATGATAGTGCTGTTGAATAACCTGACTAAATTATCGGAATGCAGTGAGAAAACACCTAGAAAAGTGTAAAAAATTGAATTGGTAAAGAAGCAATTAATTTCTATGTTCCTTTCTTTTACCAGAAATGTTAATTTATGTGTAATGCCTGTATTGTTATAAAATGAATTGTAGTCCTAGAGTTTGAAAATATAATCTGCATTTCCCTAAATTAATAGTATTTAAAAATTGTCTTACAAATGAATACATTTAATTTGTCAATGGAGAGTTATTCAAATAGTTTGTCACAACCATCTCATTTGAAATACTTAGTGTTTTGATATTACGGTTGTTTGAAAGGCAAATTATTGCACTGTCTTTAATTTCGTAATGTTTTATACAACATATACAGATGCATTTTTTGCAAATTTACTCAACCAACTTAATGAAGTCATGCAAACAATATTACATTTTAATGTAGATTTAATTGGAATATTTCTTTGAAAAGAGGCTTTGATGCTTTGGAAATTAGGAAATATTGGATGACAGCCCAAACTGAAATCGCAAATGGTGTCCTGAAAAACAGTAAATGTGTCAGAATGAATCTTCTTTTGTTAATTAGGACTGAATGATATTTCTGCGGCACAGCACATGCCTCATTTCTGACAAAGTAAAGAGAGGTGGGACTTGGATTTGTATAACATTATTCACAAAATCCTTTGTGTTGCATTTCAACTCACATTTTGAAATGGCTTCTTCTGTTCTTCTCGTAGACATGGCTGGGGAATGACTTGCTTCCACTCTAGTTCTGTAGGCTCTGACATGGCTGTGGGATCTGCAGCCTTAGCTGGGGCAGAATTAGGGTGAATGGATTCCTTGGGAAGTATCATCTTGCGTGTGCCATTTTTGCTGGGTTCATAGACCCTCCCTCCCCATTTTGATTGATTATGGGCCAAGGACTTCAGTGAGGCGATGATTTTGTTGCATTGAGGCAACAAAATCATCGTGATTTTTTTCAACAAATTACATGTGATTTTTTCTATTACAAACTCAAATTGTGGAGTACAGAGGCAAATAAATAAATGTCTTTGTCCTAAACATTTTGGAGGGCACTGTACATTCAGCCAGGAAACAGTGAAGGGCATACTTGAGCATGCAGACTAAAGCTGGCAAGTTGTCGCTGGTGCATTCAAGTGGAATGCACAGTGTAAGTTCTTGGGTGTTGCCTAGTTTAACCCCATCTTTTCCTTTTTAGTTGAGAGATAAATATTGGGCAGAAGTCTGATGACTGACAATCTATTCTTCTTCGAATAATGCAGCGATTGTTTTCTATGCCTACCAAAAGGACAAATATGCATTTTCATTGATATCCCAAGCAAATGGTGGCATTTATGACTGCTCAAAGCTCCCGCATTGCAAGGGCCTGGCTAGAGTATTTGCTCATCTTTATGGATGTGAATTTAAAGGTGCTGCTATAGCTCCCATAGCAACCATTAAATCAAGGTGGGTGCAACAAAGTGTAGTACCCCTATCCTAACCACAAATTCATATAAATCTTTTGGTAATTGTTTGACATGAGCAAACCAGTCGGCGTATATCCATTTATTTGCTATATTTTGGTTAGGGAAAAAAAAGTAACATCATTAATATGTCACTCACTTCAGTGTGGCATATCACAGACAGAGAGCTCTCATCTTTATGTATATTATTAAGACTTGAAGAAAAATAAATCAGTTAAACTGCTTCTACATTTTATGCAGTAGTGCACTGTCACCATTCTCATCGACTAGAGAAATTCCTTTCATATATTAAAACCTTTATATGCTCTTTAGAGTGTTCCCATTTTATTATACCTTTGAAAGTAGAAAAGACACTTTGTAATATACTACTGAAATGACTTGACTATGTTTAAACATTATTATAGCCATAAATTCCATTGCTAATTATGTAACCTCAGCAGCAATATTTTTAATATATTCATGGGATGTAGGGAACATTGGGAAGGTCAGCATTTATTGCCCATTCTTAATCGCTCTTGTGAAAGTAATGATGAGCTGCCTTGTTGAACTGCTCATGGCAGTTTGGTGCAGCTGAGTGACTTGCATGGCTGTTTTACAGTGCAGTTAAAAATTGACTGCATTGCTCTTCTTACTCAGACTAGACTTACAGCAGATTTCCTTCCCCAGATAACACATTTTAGTCACTTTAAGAATAACTTGAAGTTTCTAGAAAGGATTTGCAAGGATGATATCAGGGGCAAGGGATTTCCGATGCAAGCTGGAGAAGCTGGTTTTGCTCCCATCGAGTGAGGAAGTTTGAAGGAAGATTTGATAAAGCTGTACAAGATAATTTGAGGTTGAGAAAAAATAGAGAATATCTGTTCCCGTTGCAGATAATTCATGGATTGAATGTGGTGGAAAAATGATCCCAGGGGCATGTGTTTTTTTTAATGCATGAGGACCTACAGCCTGAACTATTTCTCTTTCCAAATATACTGCTTGACTGCTGAGTTTTTCCAGCTTTTTTTCAGCAATGCTGTTTTTGTTAAACTTCAGTGCCTTTTAAAGGTGCTGAAAACAGCTTCGTAGGGGTTTCAAAAGGGAATTTGATAGGCACGTGACAAAATAATTTGCAGATGAATGTGGAGAGCAAAGGGCCTGGCTCAATTTCTGTACAAAGAGCAGATGTTGACTGGGACTGCATGGCTGCCTTTAGTGCCATAACATTGATTTTATTCTATAAAGGTTAATCGTCTCAGATTATACTTTTATAACAACATAATAATTTCTAATCACCATAACTGAAAGTAATTTTGTTTTAAACTCCAAATTAATTTACTTAATTTAAATTATCTGCTCTCTGCAAAGGAGTTTTAACTCATTTTAAAATTTCAAATGTATAGGAAGGAACTGCAGATGTTGGTTTAAACTGAGGTTAGACACAAAATGCTGGATTTACTCAGCGGGACAGGCAGCATCTCTGGAGAGTAGGGATGGGTGATGTTTCGGAGAAGGGTCTCAACCCATTTACTAATGCAAATAATTCCACAGTCAGCATCAAGCTTATTAAGTTAAGTAAATAAAGTTGACGTGAATGAAAATACCACTAGTTTTGGATACGTAATAGAGAATGAGGCCGGAGGGAGAGGTGATGATTTGCTGTATGAGCTGTTGATTCAGTGTTTGTTTAGTGCATGAACTTTCTCCTTTCTGCTTAATAACCCCTCATAACACCACTATCTAATGTCTGAATTAGAGCTCATTGCAATTGTTTCCTTAATTTTCCTCCCTATTTTCCCCATGCCAAAATGTGCAGTTCATTAGTATTGCATGTGCACTTTACCTTGTATTATCTTGTTCTTTAATGTCTAGACCTTTTCCTTTCCTGTTTTACCTGATCATTAATAAGAATGTATATTTTTAAATGGTATGTTTAAAAACAAAAGAGCAAAACATGTTTGACAGGTTTTAACCAAAGAAGCCACCGATGAAAATAAATATTACGGCAGTGTATTTTATTGGTTAGTATTTGGGTAATCAGTGCAGTCATCTTGTAGTCTGTTTTAATCAGAGATTTTGCATTGTTCAGTTATTGGCTCTCTTGGCAATCTGGCTATGTCTTCATAATGACTGAAGAAATATTAAATGCCAGAGGAGGTTTATAGTATTGTGAAATAGCTTTATATAAATGAAGGCAATACCATCAGTAAAATCATTAGCACTTTGATTATTTAATGAGGAAATGTTAGTGATAAAGTTGGTGAGACAGGATTAAAGTTGTGTGGACCATTTCCAAAACCTGATAGTTGTAGCAAAGTAGGTATTCCTGAACCTGGTTAAGTGCGAATGTCGTTGAACTTCCAAGAAAGTTGAGGTGCTGGCATGCCCTCATCGTGATCATATCTGTGCTGAGCCCAGGACAAGTCGTCTGAGGGCATTAATGCTGAGAAATTCAAAGCTGCTAACTTCCTCTATGGTGGATGTACTGGCACGTGGCCTTCTGGCTCTCTGAAGTCAGTGATTAGTTCTTTAGTTTTGTTGAGATTGAACGAGAGGTGGTTGTTGTGGCACAGCTCATATAGGCATTCTGTATGCTCACTTGGCAGCACCCTCGATTCGGCCAGCTACAATGGTGTCATCGGTGGATTTGTGGATGGCATGGAGCTGTGTTTAGCCACACAGTTAAGGGAAGAGCTGAGAGCTAAGCATGCAGCATTGAGTGCGCCTATGATGGTCTGTGAGAGGGTATTATCACTGATCTGCTCTGATTGTTGTCTGCCAATAATAAAATCAAGGAATCATTTACAGATGGAAATATAGAGGCCCTGGAGTTGGTGGTGGGTTTGGAGCCGATGATTGTGTTAAATGCTTAGCTGTAACCCAAAGAGTTCTGAATCTGTGGAATTCTCTGCCACAGAAGGCAGTGGAGGCCAATTCATTGGATGTTTTCAAAAAAGAGTTAGATTTAGTTCTTGGGGCTAAAGGAATCAAGGGGTATGGGGGAAAACCAGGAACGGGGTACTGATTTTAGATGATCATCCATGATCCTCGAAGGACCGAATGACCTACTCCTGCACCTATTTTCCTTTGTTTCTATAAAACATTACCTATTCCTTCTCTCCAGAGATGCTGCCTGTCCCACTGAGTTACTCCAGCATTTTGTGTTTAATCTTGAAACCATTAGTCCAGAGACTGGATCACAAAACCAGAAGTGTAATCAATACCCGACTCTTCCCCTGTGTTGGCACTATATACCGACCAGTATTGATTGCATTTTCTCAGTTAGTTAATTATGCAACAGCATAACTTCAGTTACATCACTGAAAGTGTCACTTCTTTGTATTTGAAGATGTGTCATTGTTAATAATTAGCTGGTATGTGAAACAATGAGGTGCATATGCCTCATGCCTGATAAAAAATGTTCTTAATTAATGTCAAAAGAGATTTGACTAATTTATGACAGCTTATCGGACAGTCAGAACTCTACCTTTCACCACATATAATCAAAATATTTTTCATTGCTTCTCTATTTTTAAGTGAGCAGTCTTTTTCTAACTTGCTGTTTAACTCATAATCCAAGCAGATTCATGTGCAAGTTGAAAATAAATTTCTACAATATTTATGTAGGATAATTCCTGTTTTTGAATCATGTAACAGGAAAATGTTCTTTCAGGCAAATCACTTGCAAATCAATTATTGAAATAAAATTGATAGAATTAATTTTATATTTAAAGAGAAAAATGTAGATGAATAAAAGGTAAATGATTATAAATACATAATGTCTTTCATATCTTCAAGGCATTCTAAAGCAATTAGTTAAGTTGAAACAAGACAACTTTTTTTTTACTGTAATATCCCAATAGCAGTGAAAGCACCAACTAATCTGTTTCTGTAATAATCTGTAAGATAGTTTTCAGTGACATAAGCTAGTAATTTGATGATCATGTTTTTATTTTAGTTTTGCATAGTTTACTTTAGTGGGATAACATAGAACTAGTGTGAATGGGTGATCGATGAAGAGCGTGGAAACTGGTTTTTCGGCGCAATGGGCCCACGCTGAACATCGATCACCCATTCACACTAATTCTATGTTATGCCACTCTCATATCCTGCATTCCAGAGGCCATTGACAGAAGCCAATTAACGTACAAACCCGTACGTCTTTGGGATGTGGGAGGGAACCGGAGCACCCAGAGAAAGCCCACGCAACCACAGGGAGAACGTGCAAACTCCCCACAGACAGGATTGAACTCTGGCACTGTGAGGCAGCAGCTCTACTGCTGTGCCACTGTGCTGCCCTGTTAGCCATAAGATGGAAATATTCTTGTGATCACTTGTAGACCTTTTTTCAAATGTGGATAAATGTGAGGTTATCCACTTTGGTGGCAAAAACAGGAAAGCAGACTATTATCTAAATGGTGGCCGATTAGGAAAAGGGGAGATGCAGCGAGACCTGGGTGTCATGGTACACCAGTCATTGAAAGTAGGCATGCAGGTGCAGCAGGCAGTGTAGAAAGCGAATGGTATGTTAGCTTTCAGAGCAAAAGGATTTGAGTATAGGAACAGGGAGGTTCTACTTCAGTTGTACAGGGTCTTGGTGAGACCACATCTGGAGTATTGCGTACAGTTTTGGTCTCCAAATCTGAGGAAGGACATTCTTGCCATAGAGGGGGTACAGAGACGGTTCACCAGACTGATTCCTGGGATGTCAGGACTTTCATATGAGGAAAGACTGGATAGACTCGGCTTGTACGCGCTAGAATTTAGGAGATTGAGAGTGGATCTTATAGAAACTTACAACATTCTTAAGGGGTTGGACAGGCTAGATGCAGGAAGATTGTTCCCGATCTTGGGGAAGTCCAGGACAAGGGGTCACAGCTTAAGGATAAGGGGGAAATCCTTCAAGACCGAGATGTGACACAGAGAGTGGTGAGTATCTGGAATTATCTGCCACAGAGGGTAGTTGAGGCCAGTTCATTGGCTATATTTAAGAGGGAGTTAGATGTGGCCCTTGTGGCTAAGGGGATAAGAAGGTATGGAGAGAAGGCAGGTACGGGATACTGAGTTGAATGATCAGCCATGATCATATTGAATGGCGGTGCAGGCTCGAAGGGCCGAATGGCCTACTCCTGCACTTAATTTCTATGTTTCTATGTTTCTATTTTTCAATGTAAACATTAATGTGAAGTAAGGAGAGGGAATTGATTGTAACTTGTTTGTGGTATTAACATGCAAAGATTAATATGTTTCTCTGAGCATGCATTCTCTGTCACTCAAATATCCCAGAAAAACAATGGAGAAATAAAAATGTTGCATTGAAGCCTCATGACAACTGACAACTTGTCTACTGCTTCTGAGTGCCACTTTCTCCTTCTGAAATAACCTATTACGAACAAGTTTGTCCCATGCATAGAGTTGAAATGAATATGCTATTAATTTAGTGGCCGACAGGGTAAAGATACCGTCTGGCTGCAGAGGATGAGGAAGGTGCAAGACGTTGTGCATTGTTAGTGCTCAACTGACTGATCTCTGGCAAGGATTCATTTTATGACATTTGCTACTTCAGTTCAAAGCTGACATTTGGCAGCAATTTAACTCATTTCAATGGGACAAGCAGTGAAAATACTTGTGACCTTTTGGACATCAGATACATCATGTGGGAATGAGCTATGAGGATATTAATTGAGAGCAGTGGTGATGTTGTCCAGTTCCACCCGTAGGATCTATCTGTAGTTTGGCTCTGCACGTTGCGAAACTTTGTGCCAGAGTTGACAGGTTGTGTATCTAAGTCTATATCTTATGATCATGGATATTCCCACTGCCCAAGGTGGGCTTAGAAAAACACCTCCTGTCTCAAAATGAAATGCAATTCTTGATATCTCCTAAAGTAAACTTCTAAAGGGCCTGTCCCATAGGCTATTTTTTAGGTGACTACAGGCGACTAGGCTGTCGCAACATGGTTGCCAGGGTGTTGCCTGTATGCTCGTGAGTAGCCTCCTCAGTCGGGCAAAGAGTCGTAGCGTCTTTCTGATCGCCGCTGGATTTTCAACATGTTGAAAAATGTTTGGAGACAGTTGCGGCAGTCGGTTTGATGCCAATGAGCGTAGATTGACTTCTCCTCATGTAGGTGCTGTTGTAGATCTTGCTATTTAACGTATGTTGTCACCAGGTGAAGTAGATTGTCGCCGATGCTGACTTCGGGTTTTTTTTTGTTAAAGTAATGATTCTATTTCTATTTTTATGTCGAAGGGGGGCACAGTCGCTGGTTTTTCCCCGAATTGCTACAACTATGACAATCGCTGGCAATCGCCTAAAAATAGCCTAAGTGGGACATGCTCTTAAAGAATTTAAAATAAACAAAATGTTTAAAGAATTAAATCATTTGATTTAAAATAGGGACAAAGGTTTGTTTAAAAATAATTCTGGAATGATCCTTGTGAATATTTTATTTTCAATATTTGCATAATGTGACATAATGTAACCAGGATGCCTCCACATTTCTAAATCCCTATGAATATACAATCAAAGGAAATGTTATCAATGCAAATAAATATTACATTAATTATGTTGGCACAACTCAAATCTTAATTAGATCAAGGCATAAAATGGCCTGCCTTTCAGACCAAAGTAATCACTCCTTCCAGTGGAATCTTTGAAAATAAAAATAAAAATGTGAAAAAATACCATATGTTTAATAATTTCATGAATCGATATTATCTCTTAGTTATAATATTTTGATGCCATGCTTTTACAGCTATTTCGACCCTGTATCTGACCTTCCAATTCTGCTCCTCTTGTCTTGAATGAACAATTAATTAAAAAAAACCACATCATTCAAGATCAGGATCAAATGACATCAAACAGAACCACTCATATTAGCCAATGCACCACATTAATAAATACGATAGGTCATAAGTGGGTAGCACTGTAGGCTTGCACATTGACAAGGAAAGAGACACACAAAAAAGAAGTATTTGCCGACGTACATGAATGTTCAGAATAATGAATAGATGAAGATGAAGATAATGTTGCAGATGCCAACACAAAGAGGAACGAGGAGAAAGCAAAGGTGCTCATGAGTCCAGAACTGGAGTCAAACCCTGACACAATTGCAAGAGTAAACAAAAATCTCATATGCCTTCACAAGTAATGACTTGAACGGTTGATGAGTAAATAACATTATGAAAAATGGCATATGTTTTGCCAACAAACTTTTCCCTTCACAGATTGGCACAATTCAATGATTCAAGATTCAAGGGGTTTATTGTCATGCCTGTTCCATACATGGTACAATCCAGTGTGACAATCTTGTGCTGGAGGATTCCGTACAGTAAATTTAACATTAAATTATAAAGTGCATGCATTAAATTCTAAAGTAAACATTAAATTATAGACAGAGACCAGTTCAGGTGAGTTTCAGGGCTGGTTGGTTCAGCAGCCTGATTGCCTGGGGGAAAAGGCTGTTGAGTGTCTGGTGGTACGGGAGCTGATGCTCGGTACCTTCTGCTTGAGGGCAACAGGTAGAATAGACCGTGGTCCAGGAGGCTGGGGTCTTTGATGACTCACAGGGCTTTTCCAACACACTGTCAGGAGTAGATACCCTGGAGGGAGGGCAGCCCACACGCGGTGATGTGCTGGGCCGTCTGCACCACTCTCTGCAGGGCCCTTTGGGTGTGGCTGGTGCATCTGCCATGCCAGGTGGAGATACAGCCTGTCAGGATGCTCTCCATGGTGCCTCTGTAGAAATCCCTGAGGACCCGGTGGTTCAGGACTAATTTCTTCAGTTGCCTGTCGAGGCACTATTGTGCCTTTTTTGTGATGGTGGAAATGTGGGTGGTCCAGGTCAGGTCTTCTGTAATGTGGATACCGAGGAACTTGAAGCTCCCCACCCTCTCCACTGCTACACCGTTGATGTTGATGGGGGAGTGCACCCTCCCCCGTAGTTCACGATCATCTCCTTGGTCTTGTCGACGTTGAGAGAGAGGTTGTTGGCCTGGCACCATCGTGTCAGGATCACTACCCCCTCTCTGTAGGCGAACTCTTCCCCGTTGGTGATCAGACCCACGACCCACGATGGTGTCGGTGTCATGTTGGGCCACACAGTCCTGGGTGTACAGGGAGTACAGGAGGGGGCTGAGGACACACCCCTGAGGTGCACCGATGTTGAGGGTGATGGCTGTGGAGATGTGGTCTCCAATCCTTACTACCTGGGGTTGGCATTGCTAGTTCTTGCTTCAAAGTGGTGTGTTTCTTGAATGTTGTGTTAATGGTGGTTTCATGTTCATGTATCTCAAGATTGCAGAATGTTCTGACCCACCTTTTGTTTACAAATTTGAATTCAGTGTTCTCCGTGACTGAAAAAAATCAGTTGATAAGGATGTACAGGAGACCATTTGTTATGCCAATCATGAACTGAGAAACCAGGACATTTTTATTCATTCTATTTAGCGCTTAAACTAAAGATCTCAAATCCATTTAATACAGATCAAGTCTGTTTTCTACTTTTGTAGCATCTCCAGTTTATAAACAGCCTATTTAATACACCAATAGGCTATAAATAATTCAAAAATAATTGATTGTGTGAGTTGCTTTCGTATATTTTGATGTGGTAGACATAAGATGAATAATAATATGATTTATATATTGTACCTTTCCATCTGGTAACAGAATATAGTTTTGCGATTCTGATTACTATATGGTCATATAAACCAGAGTGCAATGAAATTACTTGTGCACATGTGTCCATAGACTAAAACAGTATATGGTAACAACAGATAGAATAATAAATACAACAACAAACACATAATATAAGAATTGTGTAATTATAATAGTGCAATTTAATGTAGGGCAAAAATAATACAATTGTTTAGTAATGGAATAGCCTAATGAGGTAAAGTTCTCAACAGCATCTTTGGGAAGGGAATGTGAATAAGGGAATTAGTTCAGGAGTCCAATAGCTATGGGGATGAAGCTGTTCTGGTCTAGATGGCTGGACTTCCAAGTTCATGTATCCTCTCCCAGATGGTAAAAGAGAGAAAAGGGAATGGCCAAATTGGCAGCCATCTTTGAAGATGGATTGGGATTTTAATGCGTTCAAGAGCAGAGTAGTTGCCATCGTCAAAAAGTACTTTATCTAGCACTGTGGTGCAATGGTAGAGTTACTGCTTTACAGTGCTTACAACTCCATAGACCCGGATACGCTCCTGACTACGGATGCTGTCTGCCCCAAAGACAGACGTACGTGACCAGCGTGGGTTTTCTCCAAGATCTTCAGTTTTCTTCCACACTCCAAAGACATACAGGTTGTAGGTTAATTGCCTTGGTATAAATGGAAATTGTCCCTCGTGTTGAGGTGTGGGGATCACTGGTCGGTGCGGACCTGGTGGGCCGAAGGACCTGTTTCCGTGCTGTATCTCTAAACTTAAAAAAAACTAAATATCTCACGAAGTACAAAATATGTGGACATTGCAAATCATCTCAGATGTTTAAGAAAGTAATTACACTGATGTGCTCACTTGATCGCCACGACCAGGTCGAGTTGCGGCTAGTATGGTTCCTAAGGAACCATAAGCTGTCGAACATCTCTACAGCAGCTCAATTGTTAAGAACAGAGTTATGTTCACCCCCTTCCTTAGGCCAACAGACAACTCTTTGGTCTTACTGATGTTGAAGGCTAGGTTGTTGTTCTGTCTCCATGGCACAGGGCGTCCGATCTCTCCTTTATTTGGCTCATTGTGGTTGACACAGTTGACAACAGTGGTATCATCTGCGAGATTAAAGCTCAAATTGGCAAAAATGTGTGTGAAGCCAGTGTTTGATGCTCTGTTTCAGAACCCATCCAGGGACTCCAGCCAGGCCGGCCGCTTTCCAACTGTTTACCTCATGAACGTGATCTGACTTTGCCAATGAGATATTGGACTGAGCCAGTGGGAGAAAGGGAGCTTTGCCTGTTCAAATGGACGAATAACGCATTGAGCTCTTCGGTAGAGATGTGATGTTGCCAGAGATCACCCCTGACTTTGGCTTGTAGCCTATGATGGCATTTCTGTGTGAGACCGTGTTAAAGATCAGACACTGTTAGAGGCTGTTCTTATTTTTTTTACTGTTGTTTTGTGTGATTTCAGATTGCTATAGCAGCTTGTCCAGTAGTTTAAGGTTTCAAGGTCAGTTTATTGTCACATGTACCAATTAAGGTACAGTGAAATTTGAGTTACCATACAGCCATATTAAGTGAAAAGCAACAAGATACACAGCCACATAAAATAAAAGTTAACATAAACATCCACCACAGTGACTCCCCACATTCTTCACTGATGGAAGATAATAAAGTCCACTCTTCTCCCTCTTTATTCATGATCCTGTCAACTTTAAGACATCAATGTGCTATTGACAGCAAATCGTTGAAATGTTGCTCTGTGATTTTGTTTTGGATGCAGTGGATACAGATTTGCTGCACACTTCTACTGCCTTTTACACCGATTGCCAGTTTGGGAAGGATCCCCCACATTGGGTGAATGCTAATGCCAGTCATTGTGAAGTGATGATTGAATGCCAACAGCACCAGATTGGGTTTGTATAGTACAGCTGGAACCATGTCCTCAACTCCAGTGAACGATGCAGCTTTTTACAGTCGCAAGGTTTCAGATTGGGTAATTTAAATGGATCAAATACTTGTGGAGATTGATTTTGGGAATGCTGCCGCACTAAATTGGATTGATTATTTGTTTTGCTCTCAGCCCACATTGCAGTTTTGATACTCTGTATTCAACGATTTTGCGAAAGGAAGCTCAAGAAAACAGTTTCTCTCAGATGTGGTGCTCATTGCAGTAGAAACCTAGTAGAAAACCATTACAGTGGAAATCCAACATGATAGGGAAAATAATGTGAGGGCACCAGTCAGAAGGCAAGAAGGAAGCTGGGGGTAAAAAGCCTTCTGCCAAAAGCCAATTCTATAAAGATATGTTGGAAACCTTCTTACATGGTGAGAATGAGTGCCTTAGGAAATACCATGTCATAGCTATAATCATACAACATAGAAATGAGCTACTCAACCCACTATGTTCATGTTAACAGCCAATTACAGATCTAATCTTATTTACCAGGACTTAATCCACAGTCTTTAGTATTTTGGCAATTTAAGTAATCATTAAATGCTACATTTAATGACACCCATCACTAATCTTATAACTAGACTCACACACTGGTCAATGTACACCCATGATCACCAATCATTAATCTTCTTTTGTAGGGATCTGCACCTTACATGTGCCCACCATATATTTACATACTTCAAGCTTCATTACTCTGCTGCTTCAAGCCTCACAGCCACTTTCCTGTCCTCTCACACAGTGCCATCTATTCACATCACCCTAACGGTTTGAGCAACATCCACAAACATGCTTCCATCACACGTAGGGCAGTCAGTCCATAACCAAGGCCAAATGCACTGAACATGCCAAAGCATTTGTTTGTGAGTTTCTCTCCTGCTAGAAGCCAGCAGGCATGAACAAATTACCCAATCAGAGACCATTGAAATGCTCATGCTTCAGTAAAATTCCATGAATTTGGAATCGAGATGAACAGATTTGCTACAGTTCCCACTTCATGCCCTTCACAAAGCACTCTGCACCAACAGTGTGGATAAAATCAGGAACTCTCCACATAGAAAATCATCATCACCAACATGTGAAATATTACATCAAATTCTTGCATAAGAATGACTCCATATGGTGTTTGAGACCCATTAATGTTATGGATGTTTTTCAGTATATCCTAATCAATCATTTTTTAAAGGAAAATTTCCATACAAATACTCCCAGCTCCTTAAGTTACATACAAATCTGTCTGGAATGATTCTCCCCTGCTTCCTTGCTCTCACTGCAATACTCAATGGATCTGAACTCCGACTTAGTTGTATAAGTGTAGCTGGAAACAATTACTGCATTATATTGACATAATTAGTATCCAATTACTAAGAAAAAATTGGGAAGTAATTTTGTGAATCGAGTCTAAGTCTTAAATGTTTTATCTTTGCAGCTTTCTCCCCTTTCTCCTGGTGGCTGCTTAAAATCCCACAGTTACTAAGTTGCTGGCTTTCTTGTAGTTCGTTTGGGGTATCTGAACTTTAGTGGATGCATATTACAGAGGAACACGATTGAGTTTGCAACTTAAATGTACTGTCAACCAAGGATTACAGTTTTGCAATTGGACATAACCATCTTTGTTAAACTTTTGTCTCCATGCACTGTACCCCCGGTGATTTGTGACAATCCGGGGTGGGAGATTGCAACCTTCACGTGGTCCGCCCTGTTTCGACTAATGCAATCAACCCGACGTGCACAATCAAACAAGATCAAATAGAACAAGTTGACCTCAACTTTAGGCTGTGCACGCCATAGGCAAGAAGAAGAAGTGACAATCCTTTAGGGGTATTGTGAAATCGGGTAACTTGCTGGAATTGACTTGAAAACACTATTCTTTAGCATGAGTCATCTATTCCCACTTGGGAACAGCAATCAAAATAAAGGTTTCCTGCTTTGAGTTTGAAATTAGTGTATTTCTCCTTGCATGCCTCACTGTATTTATCAGTCTGAAGGGGAACTCTTCAAACAGTTAATTCATAAGTAATCAACTGTAGGCAGTTCTTGTTTGATTCTCAGAAGAACAGAGTTTATTGGAAATAATTTTGCTTGTGAATATTGTTTTCTTCTGAAGTACCATTCATATATTAAAAAGCCTGAAGGGTCAGTATCGCTTCAATGCATTCATGCACTTCAGTCAATAGCTGTAGTGTCCAGAAGACATAAAGGACAGCTTGATACAGAAATCAAACGTCGAATAAAGTCATGTATTGTAGCAGAGACCCGATGATTGACAGTTTTGACAGTGAGGGGCAGTTGGAAGAGCAGGAACCAAGGTCTCTGCTAAATGAATTGAATACGGTCGGAAAGATGCTTTGAGGAGCAGAGTCCTTTTCTTCTCCAAAAAAAATCTGCTGATGACTTATTTTCCTTCACGGTGTTTTTCCAAATGTCAGTGCTGGAGCAGCACAACAATAGATGGCAACGCACTCAGCAAAACCTTATCGTAATCATTAACTTTTTAACAGCCACAATGCATCTGTTCTTCTATCTGTAACAGTACATGGAACAAACAGGCGAACATTGCCTTAGCATAGTCCTCTCAATGGTTAATGGTTAAATGGCTGCATGGTCAGCAATAAGCTGGAAAAAAAAGAAGGAACAGGAAGATTGTTGCTTCTCGGAACTTGCTGATAAGAATTGCTCTCTCTTAACCAGGTCCAAATTAAATGGGATGAGGGAGAGCAGGGATTTGGGATTCCTCAAATAGTGATCTAAAGGGGTTGTCTTGTGATCCTGCTCACCTTCTGAGCAGAAATACAGTTACTGCTATGAAATGCACTGGCTGTGTGTGCATCATTTCCTAAGGCCTGCTGATTGTGAGTGTGGCTCCCAAACTGATAGTCTGGATTCAATATTGTATGTTGTTTCCTGCTGATGAAAAGTAATTTGTTGGATATCTCAATTAAATCCTCCATACGGTAAAGCTTAGAAGTCAGCTGGGGGAGGGAAGCAATTGACTTTATTTTGGCAAAAAAAATAGACCTTTAATCTCTGGTTTACACTCAGACATTTCTGGACAGCCTGATCAAAAACAGGACGAGTGTCGAGGCCAGCTACTATAAATTAGGTAGAGTTCTTCTGGTTCTGGTTTCTCCAGATCTGCTTTATAATGCTGAAGTCTAATAATTAATGTGGAAAGTTATTATTCCAGTTATTCACAGTTTGAAAGATGAAATAGGCATTGTACTCAGTTCTTTGTAACTTCTCAAAGTGCAGTACACTGCAGTTTCAATGTAGCCTATTTTCAAACATGAATATAAAGTAAATATAAAGAAATACCAGGAGATGAGCCAATCTTTAGAATGAAGGGTGGGTAGAGGGACATTGTGGTAGAGGAAACAATTTCTTATGTATCAGTTCATTTTTGTTGTTGTTTTGCTTCAGTTTTGATTTTGTGAAATGTCTGCCTTTGTGCAGTGTGTTCTGTTTTGTTTGCTACTAATTCATTATATGCTGATTGATGATAAATGTGTGGGACATAAGGGATGGGAATGGTTGAGCTGTATGCCCCTACAGAGAGCATTGAGCAGGACCAGAAATGGGTCCACCAGTGATGAATGGATTTCCAACAGCCATAATGTATATTTCAAGTGGAATAGTGGGTCAGAAGAAGCAAGTTTCATTTACATCACTCATAAAGTCAATGATAATTTACCTTCTATGGAGAAGATGGTGTGCACCTTGGTGAACAACTGCAGACCTTGTGCTGAAGGTGCCCCATGATCTTGAAATGTAGGATTTATGCAAGGAAAAGCAGAGAGTCAAAATGGCATACGATTCAGAGAGGAACTTGCAAATAGTACGGGTCCTGTGCATCTCACATCACCAACTTTCTACTGCTGTTAGGGCTGGTGTACTTGAGAGATGCCATCAAAAAAACCTTGGCATGGTGCTGATGTGCATCATGTGAGTGGTATATATTATAATCATGTCGTACTGGAGATGGATTGAGTGAATGTCTCAGGTGGTATGCAGTATGCCAATCATGTGGCGGTTTTATCGTGAAGAACATCAATCTTGTATGTTAATGGGGCTGTATTTATCTAAGGTAGTGTGGATTATTCTATCACAATCTTGATTTATACCTTGTTTATAGAAAAGACATAAGGAGTCAAAGATGAGTCATTTGTCTTAGGATACCTAGCGTCTTGATCAGCTCTTGCAGTAGCAATATTTATGTGCTAATCCTGTTGTAATTCTGGTCGTTGCAAGTTTTATTGTTTAACAAGAGAAGAATGGATAAACTAAGTAATTACAAGCCAGTTAGTTTATCTTCAGTGATGGTAAATTATTGGAATCAATTCTGAGGGAAAACGTAATCTCTCATTTAGAAACAGGCTGATCAATGGCAGTCAAGATGGATTTGTTTAGAGAAAGTAATGTCCATGTCAAAGAAATGAAATCATTACCGTGCCCACATTCTTTCCTGAAATTTATCACAATGCTGCTGCAAGAAGCTTGCAGCTCATTGTTCTCTCACAATTGAATGTTATGCAGTGTGAAAACGGTCAATGAGGATAGCTTGTTCAGTATAGCCAATGCGTATTCTAGCAAGGATTTTGATAAAGTCCCATGTGTTAGCTGGGAGTAGTGAAATAATAGTGGAACTGAGTATAATGCAGGTCAGGCCACAGCTTGAACAATGTATGCATTTTTAGTCACTATGTAAAAAGAAAGGCGTAATTAAGCCAGAGAGACCATTGTTAAAACTTGAACATTTTAGCTGTGAGTGAAGATCAGATAGACAGGGTTGGTTTTCTTTGGAGCAGAGACGGCTATTGGGTGGCATAATTGACGCGTATAAAAACACGATATATCCAGAGAGAACAAATGAGAAGAACGTAATTCCCTTTGCAGGAGATCAACGAACAGCAGGTCAAGAATCCAGCATCTGCAGTTTCCTGTATCTTCATGAAATTAAAGCAAATTGGAAGAAGACTTAGAGAGGTGATAAAGAGAATTGAATGTTAAAGAAGGAACTGCAGATGCTGGAGAATCGAGGGTACACAAAAGGCTGGAGAAACTCAGCGGGTGCAGCAGCATCTAAGGAGCGAAGGAGATAGGCAACGGTTCGGGTCGAGACCCTTCTTCAGACTGGTTAGGGATCAGGGAAACGAGAGATATAGACGGTGATGTGGAGAGATAAAGAACAATGAATGAAAGATATGCAAAAAAGTATCGATGATAAAGGAAACAGGCCATTGTAAGCTGTTTGTAGTGTGAAAATGAGAAGCTAGTGCGACTTGGGTGGGGGAGAGACAGAGAGAGAAGGAATGCCAGGGGCCGAGGGCTGAGGGAGAGGTGGGAAGGGGAGGAGACAGCAAGGGTTAACAGAATTGAGAAAATTCAATGTTTAAGCCCAGAGGATGCAGACTCCCCAAGCGGAATATGTGGTGCTGTTCCTCCAACTTGCGGTGTTGCTCACTATGGCCGTGGAGGAGGCCCAGGACCGAGAGGTCGGATACGGAATGGGAGGGGGAGTTGAAGTGCTGAGCCACCGGGAGGTCGGGTTGGTTATTGCGGACCGAACGAAGGTGTTCGGCGAAACCATCGCCAAGCCTCCACTTGGCCTCACCGATATAGATCAGAATTGAATGTGCTGTTTGGGTGATAGGGCTCGAGTACTCACTGCCTGAATGGCTGGAAGAGACAAAAACCCTTGTCACATTTCTCATAGACTACGATTTGCAGTTGAAGAGTCATGATCTCCAGGGCTGTGAACCTTGTGCTATAATACGGGATTTAAATTGGGCATTTCTTTTTTGACAGCACAGGCATAATGGGGCATATGAACATTGCGTGATTCTCAGATGGTGTTGTTGGACTTGGTGACCATAATATCATTCAAGGGCTAAATATTATATTCTCATGTTTGCAATGATCAGTCAGTGACTACCGGATTATGGAAGACAAGAAGAACATTTTGAGTATGGATATCATTAATTTATTCATCTTGTAGGCTGCTGAGATGTAGTCAGACCATTTCTCAAAGAATTTCTTTTAACGTTCAAAAGGTCAAACACATGGCATCTGAGAAATATGGGGTTGACATACTTCACAGTGATGTTAGCATCTATACAGATTAGGCTGAAATCTTCTCATATGTACCAAACCCAATATATATCAAGATTGTGGTGATACTTCCCTGGTCTATTTTTTTACTCGCCATTCTCATGGACTATGTTAAACCTGCATTTAAACTATATCTTCAATATGTGCCACAAAGTTTAATTGTGGTTGGCAGTAAATGGTTAAAAGGTTTACAGTTGCTACTGAGAATATATCATGCTGGATAAAGCTTTGCAATCACATTGTCTGTCAATGAATGACAAGCACATTTGACATCACACGCAATAACTTAATAAAATCTCCCAGAGGTCGATCGAACCGCCATGTATTTTTGAAAACTTCAAACACTATGAGACATCAAACTTCACCAAACTGCAACAGACTTGTGGGCCTGTCCCACTTTGGTGATTTTTCAACGGACTGCCGGCGACTGTCATTGCCAGCAGTCGCCTGAAAAACCGGCAACTGGAACGGCGACTGTCAGAGTGGAACACACACACAAACACAATGCTTATTTCACCAGCCCATTATGCAGGCGGGAGACAGGGCAAGCGGGGGAGCTTGTCTAAAAATTCACACGGTGCAAAGCCAAGGTGAAACAGACACACACCACGATGAAAAGGAAGGTTATGGACCTGTCCCACTTAGGCGACTTTTTAGGCGACTGCAGTTGACTATGCAGTCGCCACATGGTAACCACATGTTTGCAGGTGGTTGCCTGGTAATTGCCTTCATGGTCGTGAGGAGTTCCCGCATTCTGGAAACTAGTCGCGGTCTCATTGAGGTCGGCGTGAATTTTTCAACATGTTGAAATATTAGCGGCGACTAGAATGAAGCCGCCATGGAGAGTACCGAGAATTCTCGAGCAGTAGGTGGGTCACCAGGAGGTCCTAATGAGTTGCCAGGAGGTCGAAGGTTCTCAGAAGGTTCTCGGAGTTCTCGTAGGTTGTAGCCGGCGCTGACTGGTGAATTTCATTGGCTCATTGGGAAAAAAAAGGTAAGCAGTAATTTTCAGATCCAATGATAACCGTCTGGTAATGTTAAATGTCCGCCGAGCTTCAAAGGATTCTTAAAAGTTATCTCCACTCATTCTCCCCCCTCTCACCCCCCCTCTTCCCCCCGTCTTTTAAAGGACTTACCGTACACTGTGCTTAGCCATCTTTTTACATCGCCAACCTTCCTGTTCATCGCGGTGTGTGTTTGTTTCACCTTGGCTTTGCACCGTGTGAATTTTTTAGACAGCGCTCCCTCACTTGCCCCGTCCCCCGCCTGCATAACGAGCTGGTGAAGGAAGCGATGTGTTTGTGTGTTCCACTCTTACAGTCGCCATTCCAGTTGCTGATTTTTCAGGTGACTGCCGGCAACTTGACAGTCACCGGCAGTCCACTGAAAAATCGCCGAAGTGGATCAGGCCCATTACTTGTCTGGGTGAATGGATCCTGCACAATTTTGGGATCTTTGCTTTTCTTTAACTGCATTTAACTCCAAAAATTGCTTTAAATGTAATCTTTGCTGAAGGAAAGTTCCATTCTTCCCTATACCTGCTTAATCTACTGAAGAGAATCTTTTAAGTAACACTGGTTTGGAATTGCACAGGTGATAGCCATAGTTTTTGGAGTTCACAAAATGCTCTGGTTTATGTACAAAATGTCCTTTTACAAAGCACTCCTGTACATTCCCAAGAGCAAATAAAATCTTTTACTTTTGAGATACAGCATGGAAACAGGTCCTTTGGCCCACCTAGTCCATGCTGGCTATCAATCACCTGTTCATACTAGTTCTGTGTTATCCCACTTTTGCCACCAGTGCACCCAGAGGAAACCCACATGGTTACAAGAAGAATGTGCAAACTCCACCCAGACAGCACCGAAGGTCTGGCTCGAAGATGGGTCTTTGGCACTGTGGGGCAGCAGCTCAACCAGCTGTGCCATTGTGCTGCCCTGTCTGTCTGCTAAGTGAGCAGCAAACTTAGTTTTCAATTTTTCAATAATTAATTGACTATTAACTTTAGGAACGAACAGCAGATGCAGGTTTATACCGAAGGTAGACACAAAATGCTGGATAACTCAGCAAGTCAGGCAGCATCTCTGGACAAAAGAATAGGTGACGTTTCATGTCAGAACCCTTCCTCAGATCCTATTAACATATTTTTATCACATTAACTGTGATAATAATGTTAATACTGTTGAATTTGCATGCTGCTGTTATAATTTGAATTGTAATTGGATGGCCCTCCGATAGTATTTTTTTCTATAAAAGAAATGGAGCTCTCATTCTCACATCAATTGTGTTTGTAGCTTCAATGTTATATTTCAGGCAAACCAAAGAAATGCTTGTTTTCCAAACCCAATTACTGTATTTCATATAGGGCATAATTATATTTCTAATTAAACAGTACTCCTCAACGAATGAGGACTTCCCAGCTTTCTACTATCATAATATTGTTATTTGCTGGTTGCTGCTTATTGTGGTTGCTTCAAGGAATGGGTAAATGAGCAGATTTTTGCACACTATTTCAATAGTTACTTGAAGAAAAGTGCCTAAAAATGAACTTGAGGAAATCAATGGATTAAAATTGCTGTTACTGTTTCAGTGCCATGATGGATTTGTATTTATGGAAATTGTCATTGATTCATTGTCATTGATTCCACATCCACATTGTCATTGATTCCATAATTGTGATGATGTGCCTTCCATTTACCACAGCTAAGAAATGAAGTGAATATTACGGATATTCTTTGGGAGATAACCACTTGAGAGTGAATCAACCTCCTTCCCCTGCCCCCATTCCACTCCAATCAAATGACACTTTTAAATTGTAAGATTTTCAATTTGGGATTTGATTGACAATAGTATTGTGGATCAGAGTGACGTTTGTATCTAAGGCAAATCAAATTTCTTTTAGCTAATTCCCATCAATTGAATCATTTAACAAATTCATATCGGTTGAATGATTACAGCACTATATGCTTATTGCTATTACAAATGCATGATGCAAGTCGAGACTACTGTAATAATTTTTGAGAACTCTGAATCTTTTCTGTTGTTAAGATTCACATTGGTGGGTACTGCAATTCATTGTTGTCTTCCCTCTGTACTATAAACTTGGAACCCTTCTGCTTTATACTCACTCTGGCAGAGTGGCTGCAACCTGTTTTGTGCACTCATACATTCTCCCCCCCTGTTTCTGCCAATTGTGTTTTCCTACAATGATGTGACTTGCCTCACCAGTGTCTCATGATATGCTAACGGAGATGATGTCTACTGTTTGTAATAACTTGCCTAAATAGGCTTCGGCAGCTGGTCTGATTAGTCTTATAATTTAACCATTTCCTCATCTACTACAGTCTATTGTGAGCATGTTCTTTATACATGTAAACTCTCTGGAATTCAATTTCTGTAAAATATAAATCTTTAATAACTTTGACAGACACAAAAAGCTGGAGTAACACAGCGGGACAGGCAACATCTCTGGAGAAAAGGAATAGGTGACGTTTTGGGTCAGGACCCTTCTTCAGACTGAAGAATATCTTTGAGTTTGGCTTACCATGGAGAAGCTATACTTATGCCAGAAAATAACTTTGAAATAGAACAACAGCCATGATTTTCATGAATAATAGACTAGGCTCGAACGATTGGTTTCCATACTCCAGTATTTCTCACGCTGGAGGTTACAGTGTATGGTTATTTAAGTAGATCCATGTTTTATTAATAATATTAAAGGCATTGAGTGAAAGAAGGAGGCACAGTGGCTTAGTTAGTAGAGTTGCTGCCTCACAGCGCCAGAGACGGGATTCAATCCTGACCTTGCATGCTGTCTGTGTGGAGTCTGCACATTCTCGCTGTGTCCTCATGGGTTTCCTCTGGGTGCTCCGGCATCCTCCTCTATCCTAAAGACATGTGTTTGTCGGTTAAATGGCCTCTGTAAATAGCCCCCTTGTGTATGGGAGTGGATGTGAAATGGGATAACATAGAACTAGTGTGAATGGGTGATCGATAGTCGGCATTGATTTGGTAGGACTAAGGAATTATTTCTACACTGTACCATTCTATCAATTTATTCAAGTACAATTTGGATAAGTGGGGAATAGCAAAATCATGTTTAAGTGCTATTTTTAGGTTGTTCATATTTTTGTTGTTCTGCTTAATTAGTAAACTATCATTTGTAATACCTAAGCCCCTTGTGATCTGAATTTGGCAACTTTGCATGCCAGTTTAAAAATAACAATCAAAAATCTGGAATAGTGGCGCACCAGATTGGGACATTGACACGTTGTGATTTCAAGTGACAGAACCTGGGTTCATGCCTTCGATTTTCCAGATGGAAAGTTTCCACTCTCAATTATAAATGCTAAGCAGAGAAAAAAACAATTCTTGCTTGCAAGAGGAGCATATGTGGAAATGTGGTTTCCTACTGTGGGACGGCACAGCGGTGCAGCTCGGAGATCCGCTGCCTCACAATGCCAGAGACCCGGCTTCAATCCTGATCTTGGGAGCTGCCTGTGTGAAGTTTGCACGTTCTCCCCGCGGCCACGTGCGTTTCCTCCAAGTGCCTCAGTTTCCTCCCACATCCTGAGGACGTGCTGTGATAATTGGCCTCTGTAAATTGCCTTTGATGTGTAGGAAGTGAATGCAATAGAGGGATAGATTAGAACTAGTGTGAACGGGTGATTGATGGTCAGCATGGACTTGGTGGGCAGATGGACATGTTTCCAACCTGTCTCTTGAAAAAAAATAGCAGCAGTCAGGATGAACCTATGACTTTTTTCTTCAATCAAGTTGCACTAAATGAGAGAACTAAAGGAAAAGTCTGCACCTAGTTTTTAATTTAAGCCCTTTAACTGCTTCAACAGAGTGGGGATTATTTGTGGAAAAATATAAAGGATTCAAAATGAATGCAGAATCTTTATATCAACAAATGAAAGCCAACTTTAAAAAAAGTGAGTGAACAAAAGACACAAAATGTACAGGAATGCCTCTATTTCCTTAGAAAGCTTAGGAAATCTGGCATGTCCCCAACTCTCACCAACTTCTGCAGATGTGTTATAGAAAGCATTGGGATGCATCACAGCATGGTTTGGACACTGCTCATTCCAAGACTGCAATAAATTGCAGAGAATTGTGGACGTAGCCCATACCATCACACAAACCAACCTCCTTTCCATTGACTCCATTTACACTTCACGCTGCATCAGCAAGGCCACCAGCATAATCAAGGATGAGTCACAGCCCGACTTCTCCCCTCTTCCATCAGGCAAGAGGAATAGAAGTGTGAAAATCCACATGTCGAGATTCGGGGACAGTTTCTTCCCAGCTGTTACAGGCAACTGAACCACCCTACCAACAACTAGAGGGCAGTCCTGAGCTACTATCTACCTCCTTGGAGACCCTTGAACTATCTTTGATCAGACTTTACTGGACTCTATCCCCTTTATCATGTATCTATACACTGCGGATGGCTTGATTGTAATCTTGTATTGTCTGTCCGCTGACTGGTGAACACGCAGCAAAAGCTCTTCAATGTACGTCGGTACACATGACAATAAACTAAACTCAAACTCAACTCAAAACAGTTGACAGAATTCAACAAGAATTATGTTATGATGCCTCACCTTGGCATTAGACAAAAATTGACATGAAGGTGAGAGGGGAAGGTATGAGACAGTTGGATTTCAGCTATCACCTGTCACATATTGGCCCTTGTCTCATCCCTCCCCCTCCCCGCTTCACACTGGCTACCTTTCTTCTCCACTCTCAGTTTTAATGTAGGGCACCGATGGGAAACATTGACAATTCCGTTCCCCCTGCAGATGCTGCTTGATCAAGAGTTTGGTTTTTGCCCAAGTATTGTAATATCAAATAAACCTTCGACAGTGGGAATTAATAATTTTCTAGTAAATTTGCTATGGTAAATGTTACGATTTCAGATGAAGAATTATTTTGTAATATAATTTGTCATCAGGTCAATGCTAAGTTTACATTGTACACATTGTACACATTAAAATCTAACGTCAATTCTGAAGCAAGTAGACTCTCCGCTATTCATGATTTATGTTGTTTTTAATCAGAGTTTTATCGAAGTAGATTTGTCTGTTGATTCTCTCTATGGCTGAGGCATTTGTTAGACCCTATCTGGACATGCTCAATTAAACTTTGACATTCAGCAATCAAGCTGATCTGTTCTGTCTGAAGAAACATATTACTGAGATGAATGTAATGAATGTAAAGTGTGGTACAATGTCCATTGGATATCCACGAATCTCAGCAGAAAAAAAGTTGAGGTTTGTTCCATCTGGTTCTTAGTGTGATAAATGTTATTGCCAAAAATGCTTACAAGCTTAAGGAGGAGGGCATTAAGGAGGAGCATTGAAGAGCATTAAGGTGGATACTTCCCCAGGTTATTGAGTGAAATAAGAGAGGAGATTACAGGAGCCTTGACGAAGATTTTTGCATCTTCTCTAACCAGAGGAATGGAGGGTAGCTAATGCTGTTCCTTAGTTTAACAAAGGAAATATACACAATCGAGAGAATGAAAATCCAATGAGCCTCACATCATAGGATTCACTTTCATTTGAAAGAGAATGGGTTAATTAGGGGCAGTCAGCATGGATGTTCACAGCTGGTCATATCTTACTAACGATCAAGTTTTTTTATAGGAGGTGATGAAAGTGATCGATGAGGGTAAGGTGGTGGATGTTGTCCACATGGATTTTAGTAAGGCACTTGGTAAAGTTCCCCATGGTAGGCTGATCCAGAAGATTAAATGCCCAAGATTATCAGTTGTTTTCCCTGGGATACTATGGGTTGCGGGGAGATCTGATAGAAGTATATAAAATGATGAGAGGCATAGATAGGGTAGACAAAGGACCCATATCTAATTGTAAACCCACTTTCAATATTGCGTTGCACAGAACCATTTAGTGAAGAATGTGCAGTAATCTGTTTCTTCAGATCTTCGGCACCAAAGCAGCAATTCTTAATAATATCACCAGCATATGTCACCCATGCTCAACTTGGGAAGTTTCAAAGGGATGAGTGTTTTTTTCAGCTTAATGTTAAACCTCTCCAAGGTCATTTGGCACCCCGACCTTCCCCAATTCACATGGATGCTTTCAATGTGTTCAGTTGACATACTGGGCGGCTGGCTCAATGTTCAGCAAGCTTTTCCAGAATTGCAATTGCTGCCCACTGATACTTCCAAAACAAGACAGTGAACCAATTTGCTGTGTTGTTTGCCGTTAACCTGATTTATTATTGTGCTGTAACTATGCCTCAGTTTTGATGCAATGACTTGTTAATTTTGCATCTTGCAATACAAAGTAAAGTTGATCATTTAAATTCTATCAACGCAGGAGGCTTATTGTAAAATGAATGCTCTTTAATTTGAAAATATTGAAATGCAAAAGACAATTTTTGCATATGAAAACAATGAAATGGTGTTGACATGGTGCTTAATTTCACATTTACAAGGACATTAACAATATGTTGAATAATGAGTGAAGCTCATTTAGCATAATTACTGTATTTTTCATTTATGTGCATAAACAATCAGTTCCTTAATTTGTGTTTATTTTTTCATTGGTTTACTGGCAGAAGTAGACCTGAATATAGGGCAGTTAGCTGGTGCTGTATCTGTAAATGCTAAATACAGGTCAGCCTGATAATGTTCTTTCTGTTTGCAGGTAGAAGGTTTCAGATAATTCTCTTTTATTTAGGAATAAAAGTGGAGGCTTCTACTTCTTATTTTTTTATCCCTTTTTGCCTTACGCCTGTGGATTTTCCCAGATATTTATTGAAAGTGGGCAGACTAAATTGAAGGCATCTTTGATGCTACAAACAAATGTGTTCCTTGGAGGATGTGCTGCACATGCAATTCTTTCTCGCTTTCACTCAAACCTATGTGATATTATTGTGAGTGGGAAGATGGTCTTTCTTGCATTTATGACTGGGGAATCAACATATATTTTCAATAACTGTTTCACATGCTGTGCAAAAGCAGCATGTATTCATACAGCATTTTTAATCCCCAAACAACAGCAAATATTAAAACAATCTACCATTTAATTGTAATTATTGTTATTCAGTCATCAAAAATCAGAGGCCCTGTGATACGTTCATTGTGTAATCCCATGATATTACTATGAAGCATATTCTCTGACATTAAATGGAATTGCATGGAGGGCTTGAATGTATCCTTCATGCATCTTGCACAGATGCATACTGCTAAATGGAAAAAAACAAATAAATATAAAATAGTCATCTAATGACAGATCCAGGCATCTATAAGGGGCTTAATTTGTTCTCTGGCAGATTTCATATGTTGACAACCATTGACAAAAAATTCAATTTGAAAATTTAAACTACATTATCGCAAGGATTATTTACAGTTATCTTAAAAGAATGGTCAATCTTAACAGCACATCTCTGAAGCAGAACAGCTTTGTTCATAATTCTGGTGCAGCATCTCAGCCCAGAATGTAACCATCCCTTAGCCTCCACAGATATTGTCTGACCTGTTGAGTTCCTCCATCAGTTTTCGAGTCATAGTTCATCATGCTGGATGGAAACAGGCTCCTCAGCCTAAGTAGTCCATGCTTGCCAAGATTCCACAGCCAAGCTAGTTCCATTTTACCCCATTTGGCACATATCCCTCCAAACCTTACCTTTCGATGCACCTGTCCAAGTGCATTGAGCCATCGAGTCACTTTCATTTTGCCCCAGATTACAACACCTGCAGTTTCTGGCATTTCTGTGTTCCATTATCAATTCACAACATTACAGGTGATTGATCAGCATTGCACAATGCCAATTTAATAGCAGCTATTTAGCACTAGATTTTGATGGGACTGGGTTGTGTTCCTTATACAGCAGGGTGGTATCGATTATCGTTACTACAAATCATACTTGGCTCTGCCACAACCTTAATAATTGAATTTGAGTTTGTAACTGTACTTGTGAGACTTGAAGTAACTTGCGGTGTTAGAAAGGATATTCAAAAATGATTTGGAGGAAGCTATTTTATATCCCATTTTATTTTAAAGACCATAGACATTGGAGCAGATTTAGGTCATTCGGCCCATCTAGTCTACTCTGCCATTCAATCGCAGCTGATCAATTTACCCTCTCAACCCCATTCTCCTGCCCTCTCCCTGTAACCATTGACACCCTTACTAATCTATCAATTAGAACCTATCAATCTCCTCTTTAAAAATACCCAATGTCTTGGCCTCCACAGCTGTCTGTAGAAATGAATTCCACAGATTCACCACCCTCTGGCTAAACTTAGGTGGTTAATTATTTTTGTAATGTCTCTTGGACTGGTTGAATAGGCCAGTAGCCAAGGCTAAAACAACATTACAAGTGATATACATCTCGGGCAAAACTATACATTGAGGAGATTATAATCTAATACCATAAACATTGCTTTCATTTAATATTTCACATGCTGCAGATATGGTCTTCCTTGCATCAGAATTAACAACAGGTCCACCACCAATTTTCCGGCACTCTTGGTTCTCAAGCCGTTCTGGATTATCTGTTTTGCTGCACCAACAAAGGTCACAGCCTTGGGGGCTGAAATTCCGGCCCACAAAGTTGGCCACAGAGGTCGGATGTTGGATTTGACGGCTCTGGCTCGGCCAGACTGATCTGTCGGCTCTGGCTGGGCCAGAGTTACTGAGCCCTGGCCGCAGGCGGCAAATGTGACCCGCCGATTGGCCACGGAAGTCGGCTGTGAGAACAGATCTGTCGGCTCCAACCAGGCTGGAGTTCCAGAGCCCCAGCCGCAGTTGGCAAATTTGGTGCGAAAGTCCCAATGAGGTAGAAATTGGCGGACTCGCCCATCTTAGGCACCACATCTTCGGGGAGACCCGATGGGGGTTTGTCCTGATTAAAGGGGGCCAGACCGCCAGTTGCTGGAAAATTGGTGGTGGACTTGTGGTCATAATCTACTTAATATTCATGTATTTTTGGTGTGATTCTTGAACATTCACTAACATGAATCATAACAAACAAAAACTGTTACATTCTATTCAATGGTTTAAAAACCCAGGAATAGGACATTGTATGCATGGCCTTTCATAACATCCCGCATTGTAAGCATGTCTGGAAGGTTCGATTGCATGGAATCAAAAGTGAGTTATCCAATTGGATTCTAAATTGGCTTGGATCAAAGGGTCGCGGTGAGGATTGTTTTTCACATTGGAAGCCTGTGACTAGTGGAGGGGTTGTGCTGGATATACAGTTGATTTGGATGACAGTATATTTATCATTGTAAGTACATTTGCAGATTACACTGAAATTGGCGGTATAGTAGACGGTAAAGAAATTGACAACAATCTAAATTTGCAACAAGATCTGGATTAGTTGGAAAGTGGGGCCAAGGAATGACGAATGGAATTTAACTCTTTGACAATTGTGACGCGTTGCACTTTGCTATGTGCACTCTGCTAGGGCAGGACTTGCACAGTAATCGGTAGATCCCTGGAGAGTGTTGTAGAAGAGAGAGATCTGGGAGTACAGGTGCGTAGTTCCATGAATGTGATGAATCAGATGTACAGTATGATGAAGAAGGCCGTTGGTATGCTTCCCTTCATTGGGAAGGGTATTGAGTACAAAGGTGGGACATCATGATGCAGCTGTAGAAGTCATTGGTCAGATCCCACTTGGAGTACTGAATGCAGTTCTGAATGCCCAACTGTAGGAACAACATGATCAAGTTCTAAAGTGTGCAGAAGTTATTCACTAGCATGTTACCTGTGTTTCCACGCTTGAGTTATGGGAAGAGGTTGGATAAGCTGAGATAAATGGGAATGTTTTAAATGTCCTCTTCTTTCCCTACCTTACACTCTTATGTCTCCTTTTCACCTTTAGCCTTTGTCACTTGTTCCACCCCCCCCCCCCATGTATATCATCCTATAACTTGCCAGACTTTACCCCACCCCCACCTCTCTTCCAACTTTCTGCCCCCTACTCCAACAGTCTGAAGAAGGATCCCAACCCAAAACATTGTCTCTCAATTTTCTCACTGATGTTGCCCGACTCGCTGAGTTTCTCTAGCAATTTGTTGAAACAAGCATCTGCAGATTTTGGTGTACAAAAAAAGATACAAAGTGCTGGAGTAACTCAGCGGGTCTGGCAGTATCTCTGAAGAAAATGAATAGGAGACGTTTTCAGTCTGAAGAATGGTCCCGACCCAAAATGTTATCTATCCACGTTCTCCAGAGATGCTGCGTGACCCACCGAGTTACTCCAGCACTTTGCGTCTTTTTCCTCCAGCAATTTGTTCTTTTAATTAAACTGCTTGAGTGCTTTATTTAATCTAATGAACCTTATGGAAACTGAAATCTGGTAGTGACCTTCCTTAATATGTTTTGTTGTTCATTTACTCGCTGTCCTTTCTTATGAAAATTATGACATCATTGTTCGTTATGATAGGAAAGGTCAGCGTAATGGATTGTTATGGTCTACTTGACAATGATTGCTTTTGAGTGAAAGAAAGTTCAACTACTGCTGACATTACAATATTGTAATTATTCAAGGATACTGCAATGTGTGCAAAAATGACTTTGATAAATAGCTTTTGATTATGTTATTTCAGCAGAAAATCATTTAAAGTGGCAATGTGATATTTTACAATTGTATTGTTTCCAGACATATCATCTTTATTACTTTTTCTATGACTATACCTGTTTTATCCATCACAATTTTTTGAGAGGCAACAACATTCAATTTATCCCAAATTTCAGCTGTAGATTCCTGCAATGGATGGCCTTTTTTGATCTACCCTGTACAAATCAAAAAGTTCTTGATTGTCCATCGGTAGTTGGTTCAATAACCAAATGCTTAACCGATCAAGCAGCATTTGGGAGTGGCAAAACAGCTGATGTTTTAGGTCAATTATCCTTTATCAGAACTAGAAAGGAAAAAAAAACTAATTGCAGAGAAGGGGGGGAGTGGAGAGAACCTTGGAAATGTGTGTGAAAGGCAGACAAAAGGGTTTTTTAATGGTGTGGTATATATTGACAAATTTGTAAATTACTTAAAAATATATATTTTGGTTTACGAAAGGCAGCACCAATTAAGTTTGGTGTGATGTTTTTATTCTATAGAATTTTAGCATACCATCAATAACTACAAAAAACTTGACATTGCTGCTTAAGTTTTATATGAACCACCTAATCTGAATCTAGACACAAGGAGTACTGGGAGTAAAACCAAAAACTACAGATGCAGGTGTAGAAGAAAAAGACACAAAGTGCTGGAGTACCTCAACGGGTCAGGCAGAATCTCTGGAGAACACGGATCAGTATCATTTTGGGTCAGGGCCATTCATTAGACTGATTGGGAGGGTGGATGGGGAGATGAAAAGAAAGCTGGGAGGGGCAGCGCAAAGTATGATACGGGTGAGGGGGGGTAGTGATCGGTAGATGGGTGGATAAAGGCCAGCCAATGCGAGGCAAAAGCATTGATGAGTTGTCAATTATGAAACTTGGGGAAGGAATGTAGGTGGAATGGGAATGGGAGCGGAGAAATCAGTGTGTCCAGATGGGGACAGGGGAAGGGAAGGAAAGGAAGGGTGGGGGGATGGAGGTTACAGTTAACTTAAATTGGAGAATTCAATGTTCATGTCACTGGCTTGTAAGCTACCCAAGAAGAATATGAGGCGCTGTTCCTTCAGTTTGCGTAAGACCTTACTCTGACTATGGAGAAGGCTCAGGACAGAAAGATCAGCATGGGAGGAGGAGTTACAATGGTTAGCAACTGGGAGATCCTTCGGCCTTGACAGACCGTGCATTGTTTGGCAACATGCATGCCAAGTTTATGCTTGGTCTCGCCAATGTACAGGAGGCTGATTTATGGGATAGGAGAAGAATTAGGCCATTCGGCCCATCTAGTCTACTCTGTCATTCAATCATGGCTGATCTATCTCTCCCTGCTAACCCCATTCACCTGCCTTCTCCCCATAACCTCTGACACCTGTACTAATCAAGAATCTATCTATCTATCTCTGCCTTAAGAATATCCACTGATTCGGGAAAACTGGATGCGGTAGATCTGATTGCAGCACTGGGAGTACATTATATGCCTGGTGAATGTTGGTACATGTTGGTACATTCATCTGAACAACAAATAAAACGTCCTTAATTTAAAGTACCATCTGAAGGAAGCATCAACAAAGCTGTACCCGGGTTTGGAATTGAAGTTTGAACTTAAAACATTTCTATCCTGTGTCAAGGAGATAATTGCTCAGTTATTCTGTCTCTTAGAAGGTTTTGGTAAAAAGAATACTTGTCTCACTTTATTGATTGCACTACCAAGTGAAGGAAAGACTGTGCAGTTGTTGCACTTTGATTCAGTAAATAAAATTAGATATGGAGTTTAGTTTGAAATGTGTTTTAGTTTCCTAGAAGTTGGATGGGCTAGAATGTACAAGGTATATGTTTTTTGCAATTTTTTTCCAATAAATAATGGATAAACAGTTAACCTTAAAATACCCCTTATTAAAATTCACAACATGTTTCTTTCAGAAGTCTAAATTAAGCTGCAGTTTATAGTAACTTAGAGGGCGTGAACTGTTTCACCTTTAACTTAATAGTACTCAGAAAAAATAGTGAAAATTCCACCTTCCTCAATAATATATTAATAATGACTCAGGAAGTTTTCCTATAAGAACAGCACAATTTTGTTCCCAGATTTGATATTGGAATTTAAGACTGTAGAATTTGGCATCCAAACTTGTCATCACAACACAGCATGTCCATATCATAACTCTTACAAAGCCATGTTCATTCATCACTGTTCACTCACCTGGTTGTGAGGCGAATAATAGTTCCGTCTCAGCCAAATATTTAGTTCTCTCACCATCTCCACAATCTCCTTGAGTCAAACAGCCTTCTGAAATATCTACATTATTCCAATTTCTGGCCTCTTATACATCCCTGATTTGTGATTGCTTCACCTTTGGTAAATAAGGTTCAGGTCTGAGTTCTCCAATTCCACCCTGAACATCAATAGAATCTTTTTAAGGTCTGAAGAAGGGTCTCGATCCAAATCGGCACCCATTCCTTCTCTCCATCGATGTTGCCTGTCCCATTGAATTACTCCAGCTTTTTGTGTCTATCTTCAATTGAATCTTTTTCTTCCTTTAATACACTGCTTTGACCTGATCTGCTCTTATTTTGCTAGAAGTGACCAGTACCAAATGTTATATCATAATGTATTTCTTAAATTTGCTGGAGCATTGATCATATTACAGGCCTTAAATAGGAGCTATTGTTACCAAAGTAATGCATATCATTGTGGAATGAGGCACATTTACCATTTATATGTGAATTTTGTCAATCATAATTCTTTCTCTTATTTCCTATTGCAAAATTGACTGAAGAGAAAAGATTGTATAATTATTTCCTGCCTCAGTGACAGATGTTGCTTTTTTTATGGCCCTTGGAACTTTGCAAATCATGCTTTAGTGCAATATGTAAATAAGAGGAGGATGTAATGACAGATTGCACAGTGACACAGACGATGGAGCTGCTGTTTCGTAGCTTCAGGGACCCAGGTTCAAACCATATAGTCACCAACTCTCTGTGACTGCATGATTTCTCCCGGTTGCTCTTATTTCCTCCCATAATCCCAAAAAGTGACAGATTGGAAGTTTAATAGGCTACTGTAAAATTACACTCAATGTACAGACAAGTGGTATAATCCAGGCACGGGGGTTGATGGGGAGTCGATGGAAAGGCAGGGAAAACAAAATGGTTTAACGCAGGAATTGGTTGGATACTAGGATTAATATAGATGGGTGCCTAATGATGGGTGCAGCTCATTGAGTTGAAGAGCCCGTTCCGAAGGGTGCGCTTCCAAGTCGATTAGATGAATTTATCCAAAGCACTGGTAAGATTAGAACACCATAGCACCCTTCTTTATAAATAAATAATTTCTGAACAGTTGCATTCTAAATATAAAAAGCAATTTTATAGCTGACAATGCCATTGTTTAAAAAAAATGAGAGTGCACAATGTCTAATTAAATTACAGGTTTGAAGAAGGGAAAATGATTTCCCGAAGTAAATTGATTACAATTTAAAGATGTTTCTTTATTCACTCCTTGCGAATAACGATCTCTGAGAGGAAATCTGTCTGGAGGGAGCTGTCAGAATGCTTTGATCTTTATGTTCTTCAAACATTTGCTATTTTCTTTGGCTCTGCCTCAGCAAAAGAATAAATCTATGGTCATTTGAGCTGTTAGCAGAAAGTATCGCTTCCTACTGCCTGTTATTGGCATTGATGGATCGCCTCATCCCACCCTGCTGCTTTACACTGGTCACTTTCCCATTAATGTGCTTTTGTGTTTCCAAGCAATATTTATCCCGCATTGTTGCAGACGCTTATCAGGGTGTTTCTACTACCGAAAAACCCCCCATTTTTTCCCACAACTTAGCACGATTAATAGGTTTTGAGGCGTTTGTTGGTATATTTCATTTTCAAGAGGCCAAAATGTATACATTTTGTCTGCTGTAAGCACTTTCACATTTGACATCTGCCCAAGAGAATTGTAATGCCTGTAGTGAAAAGGATATCGAACCGGATCCCCACGCAGACAAGGATGCGGTAAATTATACGCAGTGGGGAAATTTTAAAAATGCACATTCTGGAATTCTGAAATAAAAGCAAAATAGAAATCAAGCAGCAACAATTTATTTTAGGTTGCACACTCTTGAGTGTGTGCAGCATTTTCTGTGTATTTTGCAACATGTAACTTGAGTATCGTGGTGAGCGATTTCTAGATTTTTAATTCACTTCCCTTTTTTGTCTACTCAAGTTGTCAAAAGTTGTCATTGTATCCTCATTGTATTGTATCCTCATTGTCATTGTATCCTCACCCCCTCCTCCATCATCTCTACATACACCACCTCACCTTCTATGTCAACTCCCCCAACCTTCCTCCATTATCTCTACACCTCCATTGTCACCTCCACATCTGCCCCCATTCCATCTTCACCTCTCAACCCATCACTTCCCCTTTCCATTCCCCCCCTTTCCATTTCCCCCCCTTTCCACCCCCCCCCTTTCTACCCCCCCCCCCTTTCCATCCCCCCACATAAATAAATAAACACACACTCTCTCACACACACACACATGCACGCTATAATTTGGAAATCCATCAACAAGCGGTTTGTCTCAGTTGAAGTCAATTTCCTTGGCTAGTGCTGCTTTGGTGTAAAAACAAAGTGAGAAGAACAAAGCACAGTAGTCCTTATAGTTCAGGCTTTAATGAGGTAAGACTGATGGTGAGTTAAGCAGTTGGAGCAACTCCACACTGAAATTCAGTTTAACAAATGGCCTCGCTGCAAGTCAAGCTGCGTAGTTGCTATGTATTTTCTGAAATTATTCTATAATTTATTGATGAAGGAAAGGGTGGTGGAGCAGCCCATCTGAGTGGAATGCAATGATACTAGAGGAGCAAAATCCAATGTACTGACGTGTAGTACGCAACGGGGCAGAACCTCTGCCATTTTGGGAATAAGACTCCGACTTCTGTTATGCCTTTCGCAGTTTAATCCACGTCAGTCCATTGGATTTTGCAGGAGTTTATCTTGGTCTATCTTAGCCTTCTATGATCTTTGTTCATAACAAGGTGCTTTTAAAAAAAAAACACAAAAAGGGAAATTGCCTATAAAATGAGCGACGTGCAATGAAAGGTTTCTGGACCATATGCATTCCATGATCTTTGGTTTAATCAGTGTTGTGGGGGAACAGTATGTGTGTGTGATATAGCTCATCTACCAAATTCATAATTTTGTTCATTTTACTTTTTAAATGTTTTCCTCCCTGCTTAATCTGTCTGTTTCTGCCTATTCCCCTCCCATTCTTCCTCCCCATCTCCCCATTTATCTGCAGTTTCTTTAGTATTGGTCTAACACACACTATGCACAAATATAACTTATAAATATATGAATGTCAGTGTATGAGAGGCTAGATAGAGATAATAGATCTCAAAGTTCCCTCATTGATCAGAAGCAACTTTGATTTAAAGCAACACTCTTTTTCTCTTTAGCTTATTTCTCATGATGCACATAAGCCACAAAGGCAATTATATTTGCCTTTATTTTTTTTTGCTAATAAGGTATAAGAAGGAACATAAGCCATATATTTGCCTATATTCATATGTTATAAACACATATATATATTATATACACATATTATATATGATACACATACGTACATAAATGTGATATAGATTTATATAATAGTATAACACACATATATATATTTCTTCTTGTGATCTCTAATTATTTGTTGAGCAACCTTTTTTCTTTCTTTCATTCAACCTCTCTCTTTCTCTCCCTCTATGAAACATTAATATTGTGAATAAAATATCAATGAACATATGCCAAGATATGTTTTTCATTGTTTCATTCTATATTAGTGTAATAAAATGTAGTGTATACATACCTACATTGATGCAGAAGTGCGAGCTTTAGACATGAATAATGTACATTGCTACCATAGTTTAGTTTTTAATTTTACATGTATTTGAGGGGGTTGGTCTAATATAGTGCTAACCCTCACTTTGTGACAAATGAGTTACCATGTTTCCCGGCAATGATGACGCACCCCCATTTAAGTTGCTAAATTTTGAAAAAAAAAGGCTGGCGGGACAGAATCAAGGGTTCACGGGGGCCGCGCGGAGATCGGGTGATCCCCTGTACAGGGCCGTTCCCACCAGTATGCGCCTGCATGCGGCAAGCGCAACCAAACCGGCAGTAGGGGCCGCGCGGAGGTCGGGTGAGTGGCGCAATGCGGCGCAAAGTGAGGCGAACTTGGAGTGAAGTCCAAGGTAAGTTCGCCAGGACAGAGAGGGGCACACAGAGAGGGGCACCGAGGCACACACACACACAGGGCCACGGAGCCACACACATAGAGGGTCATGGAGGCACTTATAAATAGGTTTACGGAGGCACGATGTCGGGGCGGTGTGTAAATGTCGAGGCAACCGCGAGCCGACAAGACGATGCTGCGCGGAATTTTTGGACATAGTCGGTTTTTTGGAGCCCCGCGCGGTGTCGGGACGAACTCCGCACAATTCCGCACGGCTCCGGCGATCGGAGTGGGACCGGCCCCCTCGACGCCGGACGGCTCAAGCGACCACGTTAGGTCGCGCTAATCGCATAGAATTGCATGCTGGTGGGACAGGCCCTTAATGCTGTTTATGTTTCCAAAGTAGGGAATATGAATGGAAGAAGCATTGATGGAAGTAGTTGACCCAAAATGGTAATATTCAAAAAAGAGAAAAAGTAGCCAGTCAAAAACCTTGATGATGAGGAATAGATTGGATAAACACACAGAATCTCTTGCCCAGAGTAGAAGAATTGAGAGCTAGAGGACATAAGTTTAAGGTGAGGTGGGAAAGATTTAATAGGAACCTGAGGGGTAACTTTTCGACTCAAAGGGTGGTGGGTGTATGGAAAGAGCTGCTGGCAGAAGTAGTTGAGGCAGACATTTAGCAATATTTATGAAACATTTAGACAGATATATGGATAGGATAGTTTTGGAGTGATTTGGGCCAAACACAGGCAGATGGGACTAGTGTAGATGGAACTTGTTAGTCACTTTGGGCATGTCTGGCCAGAGGGCTTGTTTCCATGCTCTGTGAAGACACTATGACTCTATGTGTGTGTGTTGTCAGATTTGCAAACCAACCGGCAAAGTGGGATGAGTAAACCAGTGTCCTCGTCCCACCCCACCACGCCTCATGAATAAACTAAACATTCCTTGTTTGTAGGGGGGTAAAGGGATTAGATGATCATTTCTTCACTGTTATCAAAGCAGGAACATGAAGTATAATTGCGTACAGTTTTTGTCTCCAAATCTGAGGAAAGACATTCTTGCCATAGAGGGGGTACAGAGAAGATTCACCAGACTGATTCCTGGGATGTCAGGACTTTCATATGAGGAAAGACTGGATAGACTCGGCTTGTACTCGCTGGAATTTAGAAGATTGAGGGGGGATCTTATAGAAACCTACAAAATTCTTAAGGGGTTGGACAAGCTAGATGCTGGAAGATTGTTCCCGATGTTGGGGGAGTCCAGAACAAGGGGTCACAGTCTAAGGATAAGGGGGAATTCCTTTAGGACCGAGATGAGGAAAACATTCTTTACACAGAGAGTGGTGAGTCTCTGGAATTCTCTGCCACAGAAGGTAGTTGAGGCCAGTTCATTGGCAATATTTAAGAGGGTGTTAGATGTGGCATTTGTGGCTAAAGGGATCAGGGGGTATGGAGAGAAGGCAGGTACGGGATACTGAGTTGGATGATCATCCATGATCACATTGAATGACGGTGCAGGCTCGAAGGGCCGAATGGCCTACTCCTGCACCTATTTTTCTATGTTCTATAATTTTTCCAAATATTTTGGTGTCAATATTGTGCACCAAATTCTGGATTCTCCCCTGCCTGGATGATTTAGCACTGAAGTAGGTAGTTAACCACTGAGCTATGCTTCTTATGCATGATATTAACTTGGCAATTAAACTTTTCTGATGCATCAATAGTTTTTGTTTTCTCTCATGACCTTAATCAGAGGGTTTCGGTGTATCAGAAAAGCAGTTCTTGGGCATTTGAACTGAACGGTTCCTGTAGCTTTTAATCAATGGTGTTCCAATCTGGTTGTTTCGTTTGGCAGTGGTTATAACAACTCACTCCTTACCAGATTTATTTGGCATTTCAGTGCAGTTTTGCAGATGAATTGCTGTGCAGGAACATCAGAATGAAATAACAGCTATTTAGCACAGTTTACGCTGCAGTATTTTGATGGAAATGTTTTTGAGGAAGTTGTCAGCAGCTGTATCTAACTACCAGAGAGTGGCTTTGAAGTCCCAAAGTGTATGGCTCCTGTCTTTATTTTGTTACTATTATTATGTGTGTGTCAAAAGATTCAGAAAGGCAATATTTTTTGACATTGATTCTCAGTCGAGCAGCGATGGTTATTCATTTTAGTACAATTTGTGATTTTACCAATATGAAAATTCTTACATTTAAACTACCAGCTAATAGCAAATAAAATCTTTGAGATATCAATTTGGTAACACTACATTGTGAGCCTGATGGTTGTGTTTCTGGATTTGTAGCAACATGTTAATCAAAAACACATGTCTAGCTACAGTTTAGTGAAGTGCTAGTGATGTTAGAGTAAAGGCGGTTAACTCATGATTTAATTAAATGTGGAACATGGTGCAATTGATCTTGGAAGTGATTTTGGAAATAGTTTTATCCCATTCATTGTCCTTAATGTGTAATATATATATATTTAATTTATTATATCTCTTTCACAGATCTCCTTTTCACAGCACAGTAGCTTTATGGATCTGGTCCAATTCTTTGTCACATTTTTCAGGTAAGCAGATTTGCATTTAAATATTAATATATTTGACATTTGTGACACAAAAAACTAACAACTTATCATGTGGACATAACAGTTAACATTAGCATAAGCAGAGAAAACAGGGAAACCCATTCAGACAATGCAGCTCACTCGATTATCCACACCTTTTTAAAAATTCTTGTCCACATTTTGTTTAAACAATTTTTCTGTACTTATCGAAATTCTTCAATTTCTTCTTTAATCATCATTTATTCTAGTTTGTTTAAATGCTTCAATGTTTCACATTGAGTCCCCGGCTGGCATCTTCTCCGCAACTTGTGAGTTTGAACCTGATCAAATCTCTATACCAGCCTTCTGGCTTTCACACTTTATAATTACAGCAATCAGCATGCTATTATCTATATCAAAACAGAAATTGATGGAAATTCTCAGCAGCTCACCAGTCTTCTCCTCTATACAGCCATTATACTTTTAGTTTACGTTCCTCCGCTCCTTGTCATAACACAATGGTTTATAACTTGCAATCTTCTGACATTCGCCTGTTTCTTGCTGTCTCTTCCATTTTAACACTGACATTTCAAGGGTAGTTTCAATTTTGGTTTTTATCCCACCAAGGACAAAACAACTGAATCCAGACAAACCATGAGCTTGATTGCCCAAGATATCAGCCAATGTTTGAGTTGTGTGATATCAAGAGGCCCCACTTGGACAGGTCAATAAGTATCATGGGGAAAACTCACTACTGAACATGGCTGTGCGTACCATACAGGTAGATCTCTATGGTCTTAATTATTTCAGGTCTAGATCATTATGGCATGAGTTTCTCCAAACAGTATACTGACTTAACCATCATTAGTAACTTCATCAGTTATCATCTGACTATCAAAATATCAGAATTGGCGCACCCTTGCACCTCCCAACTCAAGAGTCTTGGCTGGATGGGTGCATTTTCAATAATAGGTGACTTGGAGACACATGGAACTGCAGATTATAACATCTTCAGGAAGACACAAAGTACTGGAGGAACTCAGTAGGTCAGACAGCACCTGTGGAAGAAATAGAGAGGCGATGAAAACAAATAAACACATTTTGTTTTAAAGTTTCACATGTGTACCTGGACAACTTCTTTTTTTTAATATATATATCTTTATTTATTAGAGGTACCGTAAGTTACATCAGTGTACATCCCTTATATTGTATTAGATACCAGCAAAGAAAGTAGAAAAGTGAAAAAGAGATGTGAAAGTGCCAAAGTGTGACATAGGGAAAGGAAACCTTTAAAGAGTTAGAGACCGGAGATTAAGAGATAGACCCTGGAGAGGAAAAAAAAAGAAAAAGGGAAAGATAGAGAAAGAAAGAAGAAAAGCCAGTTACTTTATTATAAACATCTCGCAAAAGGAATCTACCTGGACAACTTCTGAGCAAGTTTAACCAGTGTGGTGGGTGGCTGGCACATTCCACCAACAAATCTGGCTAAATAGCTGCTTGATTTACAATGACAATAGCCATTGCTGTTTTGAGGCCATGATGTCTGGTAAGGTTCCTGCACACATTATATGCTGTGGGTTGAATTGGTTAATCTCCACTGGAGCTCCGGTGAAAAATTGCCACATTTACCAGATGTCAAAAACAACTAGAGTCTTCAAATCCAAACTACAGCTGGAGGCCTTTGCCTTAAAGTTCAAAAGAGGGGAACACTTGACAAAATAAAATAAATGGATATTCAGAGACTCTGGCTTTAATGACCAATTCATCACTTACCTTTTATGGCCTTGAATGTACCTCCGATCTATCCAACTACTGATTTTGAAAAGGTTCTGCTTTCTGCAGTGGAGGTGATTTATATTAAAGCCACTTTTTAAATATCCTAAACAGGCTCCATGTGTTTTAAATTGTGAAATGCCGTCATGTCATGTGAAATGTCTTTCTGCAAATGTTACCATGATGTTTTGGGTAATCCCACATAATTATAATTAACACAAATTTCACAGTAGCGTTGTTACTCCTGTGTCAAACAAAGCTTTATCACCACAGTATAACTTTGACCTCCAAAATACAGTTCACATTTAATTCGGATTTAAGTTACGAAGAAACATTAATTATGCCCAAACTCTCCCTCTAACTCAGGCCCTCAAGCCCTCATGTCCTAGCCACATCCTCAAAAATCTTCTCTGTACTCTTTCCAGCTTAGATCTTTACCAGAAAGGTGCTTTTCATTTCTTGCATCTGTACTTCTTCAACTGTCCCTGTTGAAACACGGGTATACTATTTACTTCAACCATGCTTATGGTGGGGAGTTCTTCATGCTCAGTGTTGAATTAACATTTCCACTGAATTACTAAAAGGTTTTACTTTTAGTGATTATTTAGTGGTTTTGGCCTGTAGTTCCTCACACTATCAAGAAGAGCATTATTTTTCCATCTTCCCTATCAACCTCTTAGTAATTTTAAGACCTCTATTCAGTTAGCAGGTTTTTGTTCTCCTATCCAATCTTTTATTTGCTAACCCTCATTCTCCGAACAGTCTTGAGACATGTTCCTTGTCTGTGACCTTCCATCAGCCATACGTCATCCATTTGCTGGATATAACATTGATATTTACTGTAGACCTTAGTGTGTTACACGTGTAATGCAGTCAATATTTGTTGTTTGTTCTTCCACGTCTGTGGAATTCTCAGCTTCACTGGAGGCCGGTTCTCTGAATACTTTCAAGAGAGAGCTAGATAGGGCTCTTAAAGATAGCGGAGTCAGGGGATATGGGGAGAAGGCAGGAATGGGGTACTGATTGGGGATGGTCAGTCATGATCGGAATGGCGGTGTTGGCTCGAAGGGCCGAATGGCCTATTCCTGCACCTATTTTCTATTGTTTATTGTCTATTGTCTATTGTCATGTCCACCACCATGGTATTTATTTTTCAAATAGTAACTTCACTTCTTGCTGTGGCTTTAAATCTAGTTTTTTATAATATGCTGTATGACAAGTATCATATGTATGCCGTGAAAGTATCAAATGAACAAAACTGAATTATAAATCCTCGTTATTTGGAAGTTCATATATGGCACGGTGTTGCACTTGGCAAAGAAGGAGTTATTGCAAGTAATCTTGAAGAAAGCTGACCACAAAGTGTGAGCAAGGTTTTGAGTGTGCTTTTGCCATTTTCCATGTGATAATATTTGGCACTTTTTGAACATATAGCTTGATTTATATAATGTCCTTGATGCAGAAAAATGTCCCAAGGTTCTTCACAAGATGTTAGTAAAGAAAAATTGATCTCACTTCAAAGGGAGATATTAGGACTAATGACCAAAAATGTGGTTTTATTGAGTGACTAAAAAGAGGAAAGAAAATTGGATAGGTTGAGCATTTGTCTTGAAGTTCACAAAGCCTAAATGATAGTGCAATTACATTTTGAAGAAATCATCCAAGCAGACTGAACAACCAATCATCTTTGAAAAATTCCCTCAAAAAATAGGAAGTAAAATTTGTGGATTATAATTAATCATATTACACAAAGAATAATCTATGCATATGTAAGAATAAGGTAAAAGATAAAAGGTCAACAAAATTTCAAAGAATTAATTATGAATCATGTAATCATGTTTTTATCACTGAGTATGAGGCAGTGTCCAATTTATTTTTCTGGTTCTGATTGGTTTTCTGCAGCTTTTCTGATTTAATAACTGTTTATAAATTAAGTTACACTTCATTCAACAGGGCTGAATATTTTCATTGTTTATTGCCTATGAAATATTGAAATTTATGTCAAATCATTAATTACTTGGTGATTGCTTTGTAAAAACTACAGCAGGGTGTTTCTGACAGCAACTGGGATTTTTACATTTAATTGCACATGTGCAAACACCTGAAGCTATTGTTAGTTTTGCAGCATAATGAAGGCAAGCATTTACATGTTTTTCTTGTCATGAAAATTACTACTTCTTGGACATTATTTTGCTGTATCGGATAAAATATCAAATTTGCTTCTCAGCCCTTATCTGTTCTGTGTCTATTTGAATAGTTGCAAATGTGGTTTACAATTTCATTGATCACTTTCACCATAACTCCTGATCGCCTTAATTTGTGTGTTCCTGGTTATTTGGATTGCATTACGTTTCTTTTATAAATTACGAAAGCCTGGAGCTGTTGCAGTGCTTGATATTAAATATGGTATAATTTCTTTACCAAATATAACTGTGGAATTTTAGCTCTTAACACTTGTCACATGCAAGTAAAGCATTGGCAACTAAAATGGCAATGTAACATCCTATGTATAGGAAGGGACTGCGGATGCTGGTTTAGTTTGGCTAAACATGTAACTGGTCCTTCCATTCCCACACTGGCCTTTCTGTCCTGGGCCACCCCCACTGTCAGTGAGGCCAAACACAAATTGGACGAACAGCACCTGATATTTTGTTTTTGAAGCTTACAACCCAATGGTATGAATATTAATTTCTCCAACTTCAAGTAACACTTGCTTTCTCTCTCTCCATCCTAGTTCTCCCAGTAGTTTCACTGTCCCCCTGATTAATTTTGCTGTTTGTATGCCTCATTGTCAGCTTCTCCTCAGCCAACAATGAACCATTGTATATTTCCTTGATAATTGTCTGCTCTGATCTGTCCTTTTCATACCTTACATGCTCTTTGTACCCTTCCATATCTCTAGTTTCCCTCTCCCCTGACTCTCAGTCTGAGGATGAGTCTCAACCTGAAACATCACCCATTCCTTCTTTCCAGGTGAGGCAGAGGTTCACTTGCACCTCCTCCAACCTCATCTACTGTATCCACTGTTCCAGGTGACAACTTCTCTACATCGGCGAGACCAAGCGCAGGCTCGGCGATCGTTTCACTGAACATCTCTGCTCAGTCCGTCTTAACCTACCTGATTTCCTGGTGGCTCAGCACTTCAACTCCCCCTTCCATTCCCAATCTGACCTTTCCGTCCTGGGCCTCCTCCATTGTCAGAATGAGGCCCAGTGCAAATTGGAGGAACAACACCTCATATTTCGCTTGGGTAGAAACATAGAACCTTAATAGAAATGGAAAATTTTTATTATTTGAAGAGTTACAAGATATTTTTGGATTACCTTCACAACACCATTTTAGGTATTTACAAATTAGAGATTTTATTAAATGTAACACACAAGACTATAAAAAAAAGAACCAGGCTTATTAGATGAGCTGTTTAATTTACATCCAAATACGGATAAGCTTATAGCTTATATATACAATATTATTTTAGATAAAGAGAACCCAACAACTGAAACATATCGTCAAGCATGGGAAAATGAAATTGGATTACCTATAACAAAAGAAACTTGGGAAGAATGCTTACAAAGAATACATTGGTGTTCTTTGAATGCCAGACACACACTGATACAATTTAAAGTTATATATAGATTACACTACTCGAAAACCAAATTAAAAAGTATCTTTCCTAGTCTCTCCTCTATTTGTGATAAATGTAAGAATCTTGAAGCAAATTTAATACATAGTTTGGTAACGTGTCCACGGTTGAATTATTATTGGATTGAAATTTTTAAAGTTATTTCGGAAGTTCTTAAGGTTGAACTCGACCCAGACCCAAAATTAATAATATTCGGAATCCCGGAGCCAAATTTGGTACTCACAGTTAATCAAAGAAATTTTTTTGATTACTGTTTAATAATAGGGAAAAAAATGATACTTAAATTTTGGAAGGGAACATTATCCCCAACAATTAAAATGTGGAAAGCAGAGATGTTGGAGACGTTGAATTTGGAAAGAATTAGATTTGTCCTTTTGGACAGGTATAATTCTTTTGAATCGATATGGTCTCCATATATACAGTATTTAGAGAAGTAGCTATTCTTGGAATCACGGCTCGACGGACACCCTACGGATCCGATGCGAATAACTTACTTATATTTGATATTATTGTGCATTTATTAGAGATATTTCTGAATGAAATAGTATTTCGTATAATGACTTTAGTTTTTGTTTATATATATGTAATATTTTTGTTTTTCAAATTTTCTTTTTTTTTTTTTACGGTTGAAGTATGTGGGAAGAATTTTTTATTCCTTTTTATTTACTCTTTTTTCTTTTCTCTTTTATATATCTTTTTCTTTATTTCCAAAAAATAGAAGATATTAAGTATTGATATGTTATTTGTAGTAATATTGAATTAAGGTGTTAGTTTATAAAGTAAGCTTTACATTGTAAACGGTTTACTTCAAATAAAAAAATATTACACACAGAAACATAGAACATAGAAAAATAGGTGCAGGAGTAGGCCATTCGGCCCTTCGAGCCTGCACCGCCATTCAATGTGATCATGGCTGATCATCCAACTCATTATTCCGTACCTGGGGTAGTTTACACCCCAGCAGTATGAACTTCAGATCGCTCTTGCTTTCTGTCTCCATCCCCTTCCCCTTCCCAGTTCCCCCACTAGTCTTACTGTCTCCGACTACATTCTATCTTTGACAGCAATCCCCCTCCCCTGACAGCAATCTGAAGATGGGTCTTGACCTGAAATGTCACCCATTCCTTCTCTCCAGAGATGCTGCCTATCCCGCTGAGCTACTCCAGCATTTTGTGTCTCCCCATTCCTTCTCTCCAGAGATGCTACCTATCCCGCTGTTCTACTAACTTAGTAGTTGTAATTGTTATATATTCAGTACATAAACAGTGATGCAATATTTAACAAATGAAAAAACACCAAATGTAGATTGCAATCCAAACGGCTCTACATTATTTCAAAGTGCTTTATCTTTCCTCCTTTCTTGCCTTTCTTCATAGCTGTTTGTAACCAGCTCAGTGGTCCTCCTGCTGAGAGGTAGTGGCGAGAAAGCATGTTGTAAAGGTGATAAATAATTGCTATTGCTGATAGTCGACAAAGACTGAAACGTGTGCAGTGGAATGATAGGGGTTTATTTATCCAAAGCTGTAGGGAGATTCCTGGAGCAATGGAAGCAATTTCTGGCAGGTTTCTGACTGAAAATTGTTGTATAAATGCATTTTGCACATATGAACAAGGAATCCATTTTGCTGTCTTGATGGATCTGCAGTTTGTGTGCACAGAATGCGTGAAAGGTTGAGCAGAGTAAAATAAGCTCTGCAGTATAAACACCCATGCTAACTACATGACAACATGTCTTCAGTCATGTTGGGCTGTCAGATGAAGATATTGAAATTACAACAGGTTTAGGTTATTGCTAAAACAATCCATTAATGGTATGGGATGTAAAGTTGACAAAATGTTCACAGAATTTTAAGATTACTGGCATTTACAAGGAGCTGACAAACCTACTAAAATGATGCAAAATAATGTATTTTCAGCAGGCAATTTTCTTTTGGTTATGTACTGTTTACCAAAATGCTGTGTCAGTCTCTGCATTTAGCAAACCAATTGTCTCTGTGAAATGAATTACATCAAAGAAACAAGCAACTTGTTTACAGCTATAACAGGTGACTGTAGTTCCTTATTTAGAATTTGAATAATATTTAAAGTGCAGAAACGTGTGTACGTCCAGAAGTTTAATCCTTTGCCATGCTTTACAGTTGTTACAAATAATAAAAATAACCAGCAGAGAGGGGCTGATGAAAACAGATGATTTAAATTAATTACAAATGGCATTTGGAAAGCCTGCTCCTGAAATGTCATTACAGAATGCAATGGATTAGAACAGATGAAACACGTGAATGTTAGTTTATGAGTAAAGGCTTTCAGAGGTTATTGCAAGAATAATGTTCTGCTTCAGTCAGGATTTATTCCTTTTGATATCTTAATATCTTATTTGAGCAAATAAATTGGAGATAAAAAGATTCTAGGAAAATAGCCTGCCATGGTGTTGATCGCCACTGATAATGGCCATGATAAATGTTAAATAGATGCTGTCACAGAAATCCACACATCGATTCGGATTCAGGTTATAAACACCCTCCTTCATGTTTCTGCTGGAGTGATTGATGCCACTCTCACACATATGATAGCAGGACTGTTACTGCCTGAAACAGTTATTCTTTGTTCAGCGTCTTCCAAAGCTCCGAAATCTGGTCCATCACATCTGTCCAAGCACCGCAGGCAGTAAACAACTGTGCTCAAAGAAGTGTGGACACAAAAATGTCCCTTAAAGTCCCAATTGTGGCACTTCAAAACAGCAGTGAAATAGTGACAGTTTCACTGCATAATTAATCCACAGAGCTTGACTAATGATCTGGCTGTGTGACCAACTTCCACTGGAATAATTGTTGCGTTTAAATGGTATTAATTTAACAGCCTGAAACAAAAAGCCAGAATGGTGGTAATGACATTTTGCAACCGATTTGTAAAGTTGTATCTCCTGTATTGATGTCCTTTAGAGAAGGAATTAGTGTCACACAGCATGGAAACTGGCCATTCGGCCTAATTTGCTCATGCTGACCTAGATGCTCCATCTACAATTGTCCCACCTGCCAGAGTTTGTACCATAACCCTCTAAACCTTTCTAATTAATGTACCTGTCATAGGTTTCAAAGGTCCTTTATTTGCACATGTACCAATTAAGGTACAGTGATATGTGAATTATCATACAGCCATATGGGGGAAAAAAAGCAACAAGACACACAAGTACATAAAAGTGAACATAAACATTGACAACAGTGGATTCCCCACATTCCTCACTTTGATGGAAGGCAAAAAAGTCCAATCTGCTTCCTCTTTATTCTCCCGCAGTCGAGGCAGTCGAACCATCCATCGGGGCGTTCAAAGCTCCCACAGCCGGCGGTCGAAACTCCTGCATCGAGCCGATCGAAACTCGTGCGGCTTGGAGTTCCCGCTGTTGGTCTCTGACCAGAGACCGTGAGCTCCGTGATGGGCTTGTATTTACTGTAATTTAGAAGGATGAGAGGGAATCTTATAGAAACATATAAAATTATTAAGGGATTGGACACGCTAGATGCAGGAAACATGTCCCGATCTTGAGGGAGTCTTGAACCATGGGCCACAGTTTAAGAATGAGGGGAAGGCCATTTAGAAATGAGACGAGGAAAAACTTTTTCACACAGAGGGTTGTGAATTTGTGGAATTCTCTGCCACACAATTCATTGGATGCATTTAAAAGAGAGTTAGATAGAGCTCGTAGGGCTAGCGGAATCAAGGGATATGGGCAGAAGGCCAGAAATGGGTACTGATAGTGGATGATCAACCACGATCACATTGAATGGTGGTGCTGGCTTGAAGGGCCGAATGGCCTACTCTTGCACCTATTGTTTATGTATCTATGTAAGTCTGCAAGCTCCGAGGTCGATCCCTGGAAAAGGATCGTGGGCTCCACGATGTTAAAGTCCCGCAGGCTCCCGCGTTGGAGCTCTCAAAATTCGGTCTCAGCAAAGGCCACCAACTCCTCGATGTCAGGCCGCAGTGCAGACGGAGATACGATATGGAAAGCAAATCGCATCCCCGTCGAGATACCTGTTCAAATGTGTTTTAGATGTTATTATAGTAGCTGCCTCAATTTCTTCCTCTTGCAGCTCATTCCATATACCCACCTGTGAAAAAGTTGCCCCTCAGGGGTAAATCTTTCCCCTCTCACCTTAAACCTATATCCTCTGGTTATTGATTCCCATACTCTCAAGTCAAGTCAAGTTCAAGTGAGTTTATTGTCATGTGTCCCTGATAGGACAACGAAATTCTTGCTTTGCTTCAGCACAACAGAACATAGTAGGCATTGACTACAAAACAGATCAGTGAGTCCATATACCATTATATAAATATATACACACATGAATAAATAAACTGATGAAGTGCAAATAACAGATAATAGGTTATTAATGTTCAGAGTTTTGTCCGAGCCAGGTTCAATAGCCTGATGGCTGTGGGGAAGTAGCTATTCCTGAACCTGGCCGTTGGAGTCTTCAGGCTCCTGTACCTTCTACCTGAAGGTAGCAGGGAGATGAGTGTGTGGCCAGGATGGTGTGGGTCTTTGATGATACTGCCAGCCTTTTTGAGGCAGCGACTGCGATAAATCCCCTCGATGGATGGAAGGTCAGAGCCGATGATGGACTGGGCAGTGCTTACTACTTTTTGCAGTCTTTTCCTCTCCAGGGCGCTCAAATTGCCGAACCAAGCCACGATGCAACCGGTCAGCAAGCTCTCTACTGTGCACCTGTAGAGGTTAGAGAGAATCCTCCTTGACAAACCGACTCTCCGTAATCTTCTCAGGAAGTAGAGGCGCTGATGTGCTTTTTTGATAATTGCATCAGTGTTCTCGGACCAGGAAAGATCTTCAGAGATGTGCACGCCCAGGAATTTGAAGCTCTTGTCCCTTTCAACCATCGACAGGTTGATATAAACGGGACAGTGGGTCCCCATCCTACTCCTTCCAAAGTCCACAATCGGTTCCTTGGATTTGTTGGTGTTGAGGGCCAGGTTATTGTGCTGGCACCATATGGACAGTTGCTCGACCTCTCTTCTGTTCTCCGACATCCTCACCAGTGATACGTCCCACAACAGTGGTGTCGTCGGCGAACTTGATGATGGAGTTCGCACTATGACCGGCTACGCAGTCATGAGTATAGAGTGAGTACAGCAGGGGGCTGAGCATGCAGCCTTGAGGTTCTCCCGTGCTGATTGTTATCGAGTCTGAAACATTTCCACCAATATGAACAGACTGTGGTTTGTTCGTGAGGAAGTCGAGGATCCAATTGCAGAGGGATGCGCAGAGACCCATTTCTGCGAGTTTGGTAACCAGCTTGGAGGGGATGATAGTATTAAATGCCGAGCTGTAATAGATGAATAACAGCCTGACATATGAGTTTTTGTTGTTCAAGTGGTCCAGATCGCATCCACCGTTGATCTCTTGTGGCGGTAAGCGAACTGTAGTGGGTCCAGCTTTTTGTTGAGGTAGGAATTGCCATGATCAACCTCTCGAAGCACTTCATTACCACAGGCGTTAGTGCGACAGGTTGATAGTCATTGAGGAACGTCACCTTGCTCTTCTTGGGCACTGGTATAATTGATGCCCTTTTGAAGCAGCGTGGGAACTCAGAAGTGAGAGGTTGAAAATGTCCGTAAAAACTCCAGCCAGTTGGTCTGCACAGGTTTTTAGAACACGACCAGGTATACCATCAGGTCCAGACGCTTTTCGAGGGTTCACCCCTCTGAAGGATTTCCTGACGTCGGCCGCTGTGGCTGAGACTGAAATACCATCACAGCGAATAGGGGCTCGGGAAGGCATATTGGTGTTCTCCCTATCAAAACGCATTGAGCTCATCAGGGAGTGATGTTTCGCTGACATTCTAGCTGCCTCCTGATTTTGCCTTGTAGAAGGTGATTGCATTCAGGCCCCGCCACAGCTGCCGAACATCTGTCTCATCCTTCAGCTTGGAGCAGAAGTCCATTTTGGCCTTTTTGTTGGCCTTACCAAGGTCGTATCTGGACTTCTTGTAGACCACCGTATCATCAGACATGAATGCCCGGTGTCTGGTCTTCAGAAGAGTGCAGATCTCAAAGTTCATCCAAGGTTTCTGATTGGGAAACACTCGGAAGGTTTTTGTGGGGATGCAGTCCTCCACACATTTCTTAATGTAGTCTGTAACGACTGTGGCGTATTCGTTCAAGTCCGTTGCCGAGTCCTTGAACATTGCCCAGTCTACAGACTCCAAACAGTCCTGTAGTTGTTCCTCTGCCCCCCCCCCCCCACCCCCCACCCCCCGACCAGCTGTGTACTGTCCTCACCTCTGGGGGTGCGCTCTTTAATTGCTGCCTGTAGGCAGGAAGAAGCAGCACCGCGGTATGCTCGGATTTACCGAAGTGAGGACGAGGGATAAAACGATAGGCATTCTTGATGGTGATGTAGCAGTGGTCGAGGGTGTTTGGTCCTCTGGTGCAGCAGGAGACATGTTGGTGGAAATTGGAGAGTGAGTTCCTTAGGTTTGCCTTATTGAAGTCCCCAGGAATGGTGGTTAATGCCTCAGGGTAAGATGTCTGGTGTTTGTTGACCATGGCGTGCAGCTCCTCCAGTGCCAGACGGACGTCTGCCTGGGGTTGGATGTAGACCGCAGTCAGGATGATCGGGTTGGATCTGGGTTAGACTACGGGTGCTGTCTGTACGGAGTTTGTACATTCTCCCCGTGACCTGCGTTGGTTTTCTCCGAGATCTTCAGTTTCCTCCCACACTCCAAATATGTACAGGCATGTTGCTTAATTGGCTTGGTAAATATAAAAATTGCCCCTAGTCGGTATAGAATAGTGTTAATGTGCGTGGATCGCTGGTCGGCACGGACCCGGTGGGTCGAAAGAGCCTGTTTCTGTGCTGTATCTCTAAAACTAAAAGGTCACATTATAAGAAATGGCCACATTAAAATTTAGTTTAGCATCAGATGCACTCCTGAGAGTAAATGGGGAAATGTTTAATGAAATATGCAACAGTTACATGACAATTCAGTATCTGCTCTGCACTGAATTAGTGGATAATTAGTTTGGAAGGGATGCAATTAGTTGAAGAATTTCTGAGCTTGTGGTGAGTTTGTATTCTTGTTCTCAATTGTAATCTATGTTGGAAGAATGAAACATGCGGGCATCTTCTGCGACAGTATAGATAGTTCTTGCAGTTCAATAATTTGTCTATGTACACTGTCAGGGCTTGCATTCTAAGAAAGACTGTTTGAATAAGGTACCATAAGAATGTAATAGGTCACGGAATGAGTGTATTCAGGAAAGGAAGGGTGAAGATTCTGGGAGGAATTTTGAAGAAAAAGTGTAAATTATTTGTGGAACTAACAATATCATATATTGGTGTGTACTTGACGTTTTGTATTTAGTTGTGAAACAAATGACATTAGTTGAAATACACTTATTTTCTGCTAAGTGTTAAATGCAGACATGGAGTAGTGGAGTTATATGGCACGGAAACAGGTTCTTTGTCTTGCTAGGTCCATGTAGTAATCATCTATCTATACCAATCTGACTTATCAGCATTTGATTTACAGCCTTCTATGCCTTGGGAATTGTGGTCCTGGTTAGATTTTCTTTTTGTATTTCCAGTGCTTGTGATATTAATGCTGCATTTCCAAAATCCCGCGTATGCTTTGCTTGCTATAGCTATGTATTTCACCATGTGCTGTGCCTGCTAGGGTAGCATTGGTAGACATCAGGCTGTGAGCTGTTCAATACCACTTGTGGCCTGTGAATTGATTGTAGAAGGTACTAAAAGGGGCTTAGAGCAAATGGCAAAAATAAAGTGGTTCCCAGGCAGGGAAGCCTTGGTTTTAGGTGGGTCAATGTGTATCCAAATTGCCTTATTAAAGATTAGCTTTTCCCTTTAGTGCCCAAACCATAAAGGCATCAAAAGCACTAAAGAGGCACACCAACTACACCATGGTCATCATGTAAATGGCACCAGTTGAATGGATCCTGATTCTTTTAATACCCATTTAAGGGCTGACTGAGGAGTTCTATGTTGCATGTCATAAACTTTTCCCACTGATGATGTCAATATTCATGTAATTTGTTGGCCTTACTGCATGCAATGACATAAAGTTAGATCAAAGCATCATTATTGCTTTTTTATGACAGAATTACAAATTCACGTGTCTTGGCATCGTGGATTTAGTTGTCCAGGGTGCCTGGCTTATGATTTCAAGGCATTACAAGAACTAGGCACACTATCCTGCAATGAACAGATCAGATTGCCAGATGTAATCCACAATTCATTGGTGTAGTGTCAAAATCTTGTGACTCCTGCCTTGTAAGTTATTTTATTGTCGTACCACATGATAGCCGGAGGTGACGGCATGTCATAATAATACATAGCAGGCTTCAGTGGGTGTACAATGCACACTGCGCTGCATGCTGTGAATGATTGAAGAGGTGTATCCGTCAGTTTCTAAATGGCGTCCCAATGTACTTGTCTGTCATCCTATTTTGCTTCTTCAAATATTTTCTCAGTGGGTCAGTGGATTCCATTTCTGATCTGGTACAATGTCTATCATTTTGTTATTCAATGGCTGAGGAAGTAATGTCACTGCAGAGTTTATATCTTTAAGGACATATGAGTAAAAAATAATAATATCGATAAAAGCACCAAAGCAAATGGGTGATAAAATATTTTGATCATTACTTTCATCCAGACGTTGGTAGATCCATTTTGATTACTTTCTGTCCCTGTATAATTTAAAAAAAAATGCTGCACTGAAGTTCTCTGTATAGTTCATAGAAGGTTTTAAAGCAAATTGATTACAGTAAATATATGGCGAGTGATTCTGGGTAGCAGTTACTCCCTCAAATCATGAAGAATTAACCAAATCTTCATTCATTCACATGCACTGTGTCCAGAAAGAAGCCAAGCAATATTACGGAAAATTCAGAGTATATTCATTTCCGTCTACGCAATGATGGCACAGGAAGGCATTCACATATTTGATGCTGGCACGAAAAGAAAAATTTTAATGAATGTGTGCGAACAAAATGGCAAATTAGCAATGATATATCTAAAATATGCAAGCATAAAGCATGCTGTGAAATTATGACAGATAAAAACGCCTCACAGTTCTCTCAGTGTCTTACCAAAATTGGTTCATGTTTAGCAAAAGATCCCTTATTTGTCACTTCATGAATGGCAGATTTCCAACATCCCCCATATTTATTTCTTTAAAAAAAAAATTGGATTCAGCTTGCATATATTTGGCTGGCTTATATTAGTACATTTCTTTAGATTGAGGCTTCATTGCAATTTCTATTTGAGTTGCTGAATTCTTGTTTTGATTTTATCTCTGGCTGAAATGGATCTTCCCAACCTGTGATGGTGTTGTAACTGCGGATGGAATGGATGGTTTCCAAACAGATGGTTAGAAGGTAGCTTAAATTTTGCAGTGATTAATGACCAGCTTTGGAAATAGTCAGAATAAGCCGTGGAGAATTCTATTTTTAAAAGTTACCAACTGAATTTACAATAAACAGCAAGTTAGTTTTCGGAAATCTATGTTACGAAAATTGAATTTGGTTGCTTAGACTTGATCAGATAATGGATTAAAACAAATTCAAGCATTTCAGAAAAGAAAGTGGAACTACCCAGTTGCATTCAATGTAGCAATAATCCTGATCTTCATTGTCGGAGGTAGTTCTATCAACAATCCTTGTGATGCAGCAATGAAAACAACATTTTTAAAACTTGAACATTTTAAAGCCTACCCAAGAGCAGTTCCCTGTAACTATCATATTATAATTTAAACAACTATTTATATTTACGGAATGTTTTCACCAAGCCAAAGGAAATTAGTATTGAGTAGGAAGGAACTGCAGATGCTGGTTTAAACCGTAGATAGACACAAAATGCTGGAGTAACTCAGTGGGACAGGCAGCATCTCTGGAGAGAAGGAATGGGTGACGTTTCGGGTTGGGACCCTTCCTCAGACTCTATGAGTATTGATATTGGTAATCAGATGCACAGTTGAAGAGAGATTTTAAGGAAGAGGAGGAGAAGGTGAGAGATTGAGCAAAAGTAATGTGGAATTTAGGGATCTGGGGGCTAAAAGCACAATTATCAGGAGTGGGGTGAAGGAAAAGCTAGGATTCAGTATTGGCAGAAAGGGGGGAGGGGAATGTCGGACAAGATCTTAATACTCAAGGAGATTATTGGCTTAGCGGGAAAATAATCACAAGAGAATTGATAGTGAGAATGCAGGATTTGTTGGTATTTTGAGAGCTAAAGTTTATGTGATAGGCAGGCAGGGCTTGCAAGCATGGGGAATGTAAGTAGCAGAATTTTAGACCTATGCCACAACATTATGTCAATACCATATTTTATCCATAACGTGAGCTGGCACTGCCTGTATATCAAACAGTCTCATCTAATAAACTCAACCCGGATAAGTCAATTGGTTATTGATCCTATAGAAACATTGTCTCTTCGCAAGTAGATACACCCAAGCAAGTTTCTCTGAAAAGTGCAATATTTATTCCATTATTTCATGCATAAAATAGAGCAAAAGTTGACGAGGAAGGAGATATTTATTACATAAATTTATTACATTTATTCATCCACCAATCTATTCAATCCCAGTCTATAGTTCTAGAGAGAGATTATGATGGGGTTTACTTTATCACATCTTTCAAAGGTGCCAAGAGGTAGTGTTTGAAAATCAGAAGATGTTGTAGCTGAAGAAACATTTATGCTTCTGTCAGTCGATGTCCTGGAATTTCACCAAATAGCACTTGGTAATCCAACTCACCAAGATAATGTGAGATGTATTTATTGCTTGATTCAATTAATATAAATGAGGCATCATAAAAGAATATTCCCACCTAGTTTTTGCTGTAGTGTTGTCATTGATAACTAGCTGCACATATTGTCATTTAATGCTTACATTATGTGAGGGAGATGGGCAATCTATTTCCAGATGTTCTTCAGTCAGTAATGATGCAAATGATTTAGTGCTGTACCTTAACATTCCTGAAACAAAGACAGCAGCAAAATCAATACCATTGCTTGTTTTTTTGTTTCCGTTCAGAAGCTGTGATTTCTTGCCAGATTTGTTTTGATAAGTTTGAGTTAATTTCACTCCTGTGCAGTTTTTCCGAACACTATTGGACATTGGAGATCCATTAGCCTACATTTTTAGGGCTGAGATTGGTTTTGTTTCTGCAGCGTACGTAAGTTTACTTTAATGGATTTACTACCTGGAAATCAGCCAGACTTGCAGTCTTGGATTACAACAGACTGAAGATACTGGAATCTTGGGCAAAAAACAGTGTGGGAGGATTGTTCAAACTGTAGTATTTCTGGACAACATATACAGGTGACATTTTGGGTTGGGACCCTTCTTCAGACTGATTGTGTGGGGTGGGGGGGGGGGGGGTGGGTTCAAAGCCTGGCAGATGGTGTGACAGGGTCCCTCTCTTGGATGCTGCTCTGATCCCTATCAACAACAGACAGGCCAGGAGAGGCCAAACCTCAGCATCATTGGAAATTAGGTCATATTGGATTGGCCCATCTGAACCTTGTCAGCTAATCCTTTTAAACTCAAGCATACCAGTTAGAGGGTAGAAGGGAGATCATGAGTAGAAGCAGGAGAGAAGAGGAAAAGAGAGAGGAGGGAAGGAATGAAGAAGAGAGAGGGGAAGGACAGGCCTAGGACTGCCAACACCTCTATCGAGGCATGGGTGAACTGCAGGGATAAGACTGACAAAGCTGCACCACCTCCTTCAAGCCCAAAGCTGAGCTGCTCGGACAAGCCTGAGATTGTCAATGCACTCACAATGAGGGAGAGTGCCCCCACATGGATATGGACTGTCACTATGAATAAGCCAAGCGAGTTCGCTCTACTGCGAGTATCGGTGTAGTCATTGTCGACCCAGCGTCATTCCCAATGCAACAGTGGATACCTCCGGGGAGAGCGGGGGGGGGGCTGATTGGCAGATGATTGGTCGGAGGACAGAGATGTAAAGACATAGTTTGTTCGCTCATGGTCAGTCGATGTAGCTCGCTGTTGGTTTCTGTCATCGTCCGAATTGTCGCCCGACCCATCACAGGGCTTCGGTCATGATCCCCAAAGACACAGTAGTGTGACAAAAGGATTGGAGAGAGAGAGAGACAGAGAGAGAGACAGACAGACAGACAGACAGTCAGACAGACAGACAGACAGACAGACAGACACACACACACACACACACACACACACACACACACACACACACACACACACACACACACACACACACACACACACACACACACACACACACACACACACACGACTTCAGAGGCTTCAGCCGTGGGTCCTGTGGACTGTAACATCGGGAACTGACCTGGTTGGCAACTGACTGCGAATCCCAGCAACAGCAGCTTCGTCCACCCCGAATCGTGGGGCTTGAATCAGCCCGCTTGCAGGGCCTTTCATCGCCCGGCGCGGCTTAAAATCGGCCGGTAGGGGCTTCAACATCGGGAGCCTGACCGCGGGGCGATGGAAGATTCGGCAGACGATTGTATGCCATGTCGGGTGATGAAAGGACCCATGATCAGTCCGACTCAGCCCTTAGAAAGCGTCTCATACCCGCTTGAATCTTTCAAAAGCTACAATGTGATAAATAACACTTAAATAAATAAAACTGAAGCAAATAAAAGCAAACAGAAGAACCAATTTTGGAGGGGAGAGGGAGAGAGAGAGGGGGAGTGTGTGAGAGAGAGAGAGAGAGAGAGAGAGAGAGAGAGAGAGAGAGAGAGAGGTCGTGTTTTCTTCTCAGCTCTGCGAAGAGAAGGATTGAAACAGCCTTTCAAGGATTTTGTCGTAGAAGAGGCCACAGACACGGGGGGCTTCATAGTTTAACTTATCGTTGGGCTGTTGAAGCTTTCCTCTGGTCTGGGAAGCCTCCACCAGTGAGAGAATTCCTGAGTTTTCTCCACATTGTCGAGGGTGCGGTTGTCGTTGGCGGATTGCCAATAGTGCCTGTGAGTGGGTATGAAGATCGCGGTGTTTTGTCGTTTTTAGCGCCGTTTCTCTGCCCTAAAGTCATTTTGCTCAGTGCGGCTGCCTGGCTTAATGTGAAGAAGGTACTTTTGCTTCCGGCGAGACTGGGATTTGAGCTTCCCAAAAGCTGCTCTTGGCTGTGGACGAACCTGGGGACTTTCCTGCTCAGCTGGAGGTTTCTGTTTTCTGCTGCCTGTCTTTGACTGTGACTGTCTCTGGGACTTAACTTGGAGCTGTGCTGCTGATGTGCCTGGAGCTGGTTTGTGCCTCTGTGAGGATGGCGATGGAGGGGGCGCGGCCGAAGGTCCGGACCTACGCAGCGTTGGCATCAGTGGCGGGTACGAGGCCATCTGAGCATGAGCCTCATGTTGACTTGGATGGGGACAGTTTTGGTATCTCTGTTCAAACTGGGCCTATGATGTCTAGGGGGGCAATTACGAAGGCCATGAATGTTCTTCTTGGGAGGGGGGCTATTGTCTCTTCCGAGCTCGAAAGAGGAAAGGTTGAGATGATACTCAAGACCCGGGAGTGTGTGGCCCAAGCGTTGGAGTTGGGGATCTCAGTGGGGGGGGTCCACATACAGGTGGATCCGTGGGTTTCTAGGGTGAGACCGGTTCTCCTGCGGAGCTGCCCCACATATATTTCGGATGCATTACTTATTCCGCATCTGTCCAAGTTTGGGGAGGTGCGGTCTAAATGCTTTAGGCTCTTGCATCCCGGGGGGGACCCGGAGGAGAAAGGGGTTTTCAGTTTCAAGAGGAGGGTGTTCATGAAAGTGGGTGAGGGGGATGGTGCTGAGGGGAGTTTTGAGGTGGTGTATAAGGGTATCCCCAGAACCGTGCGCTGGAGTTGGGGTAAGGCACGGTGTCATGCGTGCGGTGAATTTGGACATCTCCGTAGGGAGTGTCTTATTCGCGGGGTCACTGCTAGAAGTTCTAGCGCAGTGGCCCAGGAGTGCACTGCTGGCCCATCTGGGGTGGCTTGTCAAACCTCAGTGGCGCGGGGTGGTACTGCTGACCCGGCTAGGGCTGCCACCTCTGCCTTGGGGATCCGGGGCGGCAGTGATAATCCATCTGGGTCCGCGGTGTCCGCTTTGGGGACCCTGGGCAGCGAAAGCCCACGCCCCCCGCGTCCTGCGCCTGTGGCGGCGGATGAGGGTGGGGCTCAGGAGGAGGGAAGTGATGAGGGGGGGATTTGGGAGAAGCAGGGGAAGCACATCAGGAAGAGGGAGAGGCAAAAGGCCACCCGTTTGAAGAAAATGCAATCGGGTGTGCACCTGCCCAGTTCTGTGACCACCCGAGGGGCGCCTGGATGCTCCAGTGAGGTGCAGACTGCACCTGCTGGGGCCCAGGGAGGAGTTGAGGTGGTTCGGAAGGGGGTAAGGAAGCCTAAACGTGTGGGTGGCAAAGTGGATGGGGGTAATGTGGAGGTGGATGACCCTTCCCTTATGGAGGTTACCGTACCTCCGCGTGCGAGTGGGACAAAAAGGAGGCATTTGCCTGGTGATGATGAGGAAGGGCGTAGGTCCAGAGCTAAGGGGTTGTCTTTCTCCGGGCTTTCCACCACCGATGTGGCTGAAAGTGGTCTTGACCTGGTGTCTTCTGGGTCGGTGGTTGGACCTTCTCTTCAGGGATCTACAGCAGGTGTCACAGGACCAGGTGGTGGGGTTGATTCCGGTGGAGTTGTGTCCTCTGGGCGGGAGCTTGTCCCTTCATCTCAGGGGCCCACCGAGGGAGTTATCTCATCGGGTGGTGAGGTTAGCTCCCTTGGGTGCGTACCCTCTGGGTTGGACGAGGTCCCCTCGTTTCAGAGGCCTACTGAGGGTTCTAGCACGCTAGGTGACGTGGTTGGCTCCCCTGGTAGTGTGCCCCCTGAGACGGGGGATGAGCAGAGTCAGCCCGAGGGGGGAGGTTCGGGGGTGTTGTCGTTCAAGTCTGTGCTCCATATCAGTGCCAGTGGAGGTGCTGGGGGGCGTGATGCCTCACCGGATGAGTTGTCTGGGGTGAGTTTAATAGCAGGTGGTGATTCTCTGGGTGATGCCTGTGGAGAGGGCACTCTGGATGATGTGGAGGTCAGGGCTGTTTTGGGTCGTGATTCTCTTTCAGACTCTGAGGGTGCCAGTGATCCACAGGCCCTGGGGATGCCTCTTGTTGTTGCTTCCCCAGGCCCAGACGTGGAGGGTGATGGTAGCGTGCAGGAGCCCAGCCATTCAGTGGGCTGCGGGTTTCAGCCAGGGGTGTCGGGACCCACCCCCAGCATTGATCCTGGGGGTGGTGTCATGGCTGAGGTGGGGGAAAGCGTTGCGGCCAGTGGGTGCAGCACAGAGAGTGTTTTGTCGGAGAGTTCTGGCCTTTCTGAGCTTGTTGTTTCAGGTGCGAGCGGGTTGGCTGCGAGCCCAGACTCCAAGGCCGTGTCTGAGGCAAAACTTATTGTTGAGCTGCGAGAGTTTCTAAAAACAAGCCGTTCCTCCAAAACAAAGTGGGTTGCTGCTAAAAGGCGGTGGGGGGACTGTCTAGATTTGTTGGCGAGTCTCGAGGCTATCCTTGGCAACAAGGATAGTGGTCTTCCTGACTCTGATTTGGGGCAGTTTCGGGGTTTTTTGAAGTTCCTCAGAAAAGAAGTTTTTTAGTCTACGGGGAGTGTGAGGTTCTCAATCTAGTGTGCCTTCACATTCACAGTAGCTACATTAAATTTAAATGGGAGTAGAGCGAGTTTTCGTAGATTTCAGCTCTTATCAGCTCTAAGAGTGGGGAAATTTGCGGTTTGTTATCTGCAAGAGACGCATACTGTTGCTAGTGACGAACCTACCTGGCGACTGGAATGGGAAGGGGGGGTCTATATGAGCCATCTCAGCTCCACTTCGAGTGGGGTGGCTTTTCTGTTGGCCCCAAATTTTCTGCCAAGCGTTTTAAAAGTGGAGGAAGTGGTGCCGGGCCGTTTGCTCCATCTGGCCGTGAGCCTGGATGGCATGCCGTTGCATTTCATTAACGTGTATGCCCCTAGCTCCGGCACGATGCAGGCTGGCCTACTTCAGGAGATGAATGCTCTGTTGATCACTATTGATAGGGGAGAGTGTGTCTTCCTTGGTGGGGACTTTAATTGCACACTTGAGGTGCGGGACCGTTCTGGTACTCAGTGTGCGCCTGCTGTAGCAAAGAAGCTGAGAGGCTTGATTGACGCTTTTGAGTTGGTTGATGCTTGGAGGGACCTTCACCCGGATTCCACTGCTTTTTCGCGGAGGTCTGAGGGTGGTGGTTCCCGCATTGATCGGTTTTATATTTCCCGAGCGTTTGTTTCCCGTGTCTCAGCGGCCTCAATGCGGCTGGTGCCGTGCTCGGACCACTGTCTGGTGCGTGTGGATTTTAATCCAGCGTGCGCTCGGGCTGGGTCCGCGTACTGGCACTTCAACAACAGGCTGCTGGAGGATCGGTATTTCCGGGAGTCATTCACTCGGTTTTGGGTGAAGTGGAGAGAGAGGCAGAGGTGCTTCTCTTCCCTTAGGCAGTGGTGGGATGTGGGTAAAGCTCACATCCGTCTCTTTTGTAAGGAGTATACATGGGGGTCGACCGGAAGGCGGGACTCAGCGGTCGAGAAGCTTGAGAGGGAGATACTGGACGCTGAGTCTCGCCTGGGTCAGTTTGGTGAAGATTCTAGTGAATGGGGAGAGTTTCAGAGGAAGAAGGAGGCTTTGAGGAGTCTGCTGCTTGAGCGGTCCCGAGGCGCATACGTGAGGTCTCGGGTTCAGATGCTGCATGATCTGGACCGAGCGTCGCCTTTCTTTTTCTCTCTGGAGGAGGGGCGGGGAGCTCGTAAACAGCTCGTGGAGTTGCTTGCAGATGACGGCTCCTCTGTCACTGATCCAGAGAGGATCAGTGCCATGGTTAGGTCCTTTTATGGGTCCCTGTTCTCTGCGGAGGGTTTCAGCGTGGAGGCTCAGCAAGTTTTGTGGGAGGGTCTACCGACTGTAGATAGGGAGGAGGCTGATCTTCTTGATGGCCCCTTATCTTTGGAGGAGGTGACTCGCGCTTTGCATCAGCTCAGGAGGGGTAAGTCCCCTGGGCTGGATGGGTTGACGGTGGAGTTTGTTAGAGCTTTCTGGGATATTCTAGGGGATGACTACATGTTGGTTCTGGGGGAGAGCCTGGCGACTGGAGTGATGCCTCTCTCGTGGCGTAGGACGGTTGTTGTCTTGCTGCCTAAGAAGGGCGAACTCCGTTTGTTGAAGAACTGGCGTCCAGTCTCTCTCCTATGTACAGAATATAAAATTTTTGCTCGGGCAATGGCAAACCGCCTGGGCTCCGTGCTGCATCAATTGATTCATCCTGATCAATCTTATACAGTCCCTGGCCGGTCCATCCAGGATAACATCCACCTGGTTAGGGACCTGATTCATTTAGTCAAGGGTACTGGTGAGTCAGCTGCTTTTCTGTCTCTTGATCAGGAGAAGGCTTTTGATAGGGTTGAGCATGAATACCTATTTGGGACGTTGCAAGCGTTTGGGTTTGGACCGCATTTCGTGGCCCGGGTCCGGCTTTTGTACGCTGCTGCGGAGTGCCTTGTGAAGGTTAATGGCGCGGTGCTACCTCCTTTTCATTTTGGGAGGGGGGTCCGCCAGGGGTGCCCTATGTCGGGCCAGTTGTACTCGGTCTGTGTGGAGCCGTTCCTGTGTCTTCTTCGGAGGAGGTTGACAGGCCTGGCCCTACCTGGCCCGCGGGTTGAGGTGATTTTATCGGCGTATGCCGATGACGTACTTCTTATGTTCACTGATCCTGGTGACCTGCGGAGGATGCGTGACTGCCAGGAGATTTTCTCGGCTGCATCTTCTGCTAGGATTAACTGGAGTAAGTGCTCTGGACTTTTAGTGGGTCAGTGGCAGGTAGACTCCCTGCCAGAGGAGATGGCATTGTATGCGTGGAGCACCACACACCTCCTCTATCTGGGGGTGTACCTGAGCCCCACTGAGGATGCTTGGCCGGCAAACTGGCAGGAGTTGGAGACGAAAGTGGTTGCCCGGCTGGGGCGCTGGTCAGGCCTGCTTGGTGTTCTCTCCTTTCGGGGGAGGGTGCTGGTTATAAACCAGCTGGTGGCCTCCATGTTATGGTATCGGCTGGCTACTCTTGTCCCACCCTCTATATTTGTAACTGCTTTACAGAAGAAGCTGGTAGATTTCTTTTGGGGAAATAGGAAGCATTGGATTTCCGCTGCGGTCCTGAGTCTCCCGTTAGAGGAGGGCGGCCAGTCCTTGGTATGCGTGCGTACCCAGGTGGCGGCTCTCCGTCTCAGGACTCTGCGGAGGTACATGTATGTAGAGAACCCTCCCAGATGGCACGCTCTGGCGACGTATTTTTTCCGTCAGGGTCGTTGCCTAAGGGGGGTCTCGCGGCTCCCGGTGGCGGGCATCAGTCGACCCGCTCTGAGGGGCTTGCCTGTCTTCTACAGGGATGTGCTCAGAGTGAGGAATTTGGCTGTTTTCAGCCAGAGTGTTGTTCCACGAGGAGAGGGGGATGTTGTGGCTGCGGGTGTGGTTGGTCCTCATCCTGTCATGGTGGGTGTCGAGGAGAGGCGCGAGCCTAGAGTGGTTCAGATAGAGCTTACCCCCGCTCCGTCAGATCTGCTCATCGGGCCTAGGCTTCGGGATATTTCTCGGCCTCCGGCTCCACATAATCTGAGCTGCCTTTCTGAGATGACCAGCATGCCATTTCATTAGGCGAAGAGACGCGCACTGTATAGGATGCTCCTGCACATTCTGAACCACCGTGCCTTCGTCTCCCGTCCTGACTCACCATGGAGGACGGTGTTACCAGCCGAAGGCTGGGGTCCCCAGTGGGGGTCCTTCTATAAGGGAGTTGTACCCCTTTATATTGGGGACCTGGGGTGGAGAGTGTTGCATGGAGCGGTGGTTTGTAATAAACTTTTGAGTCGGTTCACGGGTTCGTCTGCCGCTTCTATTTTCTGAGGGGAGGAGGAGAACGTGTTCCATGTGTATATGGAGTGTGTGAGGTTACTGCCCCTGTATCATTATCTGAAGGGGTTGTTCCTCAAGTGTTGGCTGCATTTTAGCCCCACGATCCTGGTGTTCGGACACAAGGCAGGGAGTGGGGAGAGCCGAGTGTGGGGGGGGGGGACTTACCTGTCAGTTTGCTCCTCGGCCTGGCTAAGATGGCCATTCGTGGGTCCAGGCAGCGGGCGGTCGACGGTCAGGCGAGAGTAGGCTGCCTGCCCCTCTTTCGGGCCTACGTCCGTGCACGTGTGTCCCTGGAGAGGGAACACGCGGTGTCCATGGGGACGCTGGAGGCCTTCCGTCAACGCTGGTCACCGCGTGGGGTTGAGGCTATTATAAACAATGATTGTACTGTTGTACTATAATGATCTGTTCGTTATAGTGTGATTTTGATTATGTTTTGATGTGTTGTATTTCATGAATGTGTTGAATAAAGTTTTTGAAAAAAAAAAAAAGAGAGAGAGAGAGAGAGATTGGAAAAAAAATACTAAATAACATGTGACCTCTTGTGAACTGGAAGCTATTTCAATATTCACATCTAACTAACATTTTACTTCGGAGTCACGTGAGTGACTACGTGAAGACCCCGCCAGCATGCATGCGCGACATATCGTCGAACGCATTGCGGAAGCGACAGTCGGGAGGAGGGTCGCTCCTCCAGCGTAAGTTTAAAAACTTACGGAAGGTAAGTCTCACCTGTAGTGGTGAGCGTGGCGACTCGGTATTTTCTTGTTACAGGAAGAAAAAGCCAACATGGAGTCGCGAAAATCAAAAAGAGCAGCGGCAAAATCTGCTGCTTTGGGCAGCAGCCAGCAGCGTGCCGCTACTCCTGAGCTGCAGGTGTTACCGGCAGCTCCCGACTTTTCGCCGATGAGGACCGCAGGTACGCTGCGGTCAGGCGGCAGAACCACCCGAAAGTCGGACGGGGCCGCAGACTCAGCTGGGTCCGGACCCGAAGACACCCCGTTCGCTGATAGCGACGGCGGGCGTCTTTCCCGCATGGAGCGGATGATGGAGCAGTTGCTCCAGCGTGACCTGCTTTTGCAGGGGCAGAGTCACAGTGGGCCTCTTCGCAGGCCCACGGCAGAATCCTACCATGGACTGCCAAATGTCTCACCCTCTTCGCAGGGGAGCATTAGGGGTCAGAACTGGGCTGACCCTGAAGAAGGGGATTTGGCTGAACAACCAGCAGTGTCAGGGGTGCAGGAAGAGTTACTGGATATGGTGAATAAACATGCTGTTCCTACACAGAAAGGACTGCCTATTCACCAGAAGCTGGCAGCCAGCATTAACTACATGGCTACCAACCAGCTTCAGGAGCGAGTCGTTAATGCAACAGCTGAGAAGTATCTCGCTCCTGAGAATTGTAACTCTCTGAATGTTCCTGCGGTGAATAACCCTATATGGGGGAACATGAGCCCTACCATCAGAGGGCAAGAAATCAAGCTTCAGAGGATTCTGAAACTTTTGGCCGCCGGGATTACAGCAGTGGCCAGGACTGCTGTAGGGGTGGAGTTACCAGAAGAACTGCGAGATGCTCTGGCTTTGCTGTGTAACACACAGTTCGAAATAAATAACTACCGGAAGAGCATCATCAAACCTGCGCTTAATCCAAAATTTGCGGGGTTATGCAGGTCAGGTAACTTGCAACCACCTAATCTGCTGTTTGGGGATAACCTTCCAAAACAGGTGAAAGACCTGGATGAGGAGGCCAAGGCTATAGGCCTGATTAAGGTACCTGGTGCCTCTAAACCCCACTATCAGCAGCGGCAGCACCCCTACACACCCACCGGACAGCGATATTACAACAGACCGTCCGGTGGTGAAAGCTCGAAGGCCGGCCCACCTGCACAACGGTCTTTTTTAGGCCATGGCCCAGCCCGGCCTTCTTGGAAAATGCGCCATCCCTACAACTCAGCAACACAGCAACACAAGAAGCAAGGGCAAAGACCGCAACACCGGCAGTAACCATGGAGGTAGGTGGGTCTGATTCCCTCAGGAACATTGCATGTCTAAATTCATCTAATGTGGGGGGACGGTTGCACTTGTTTCATGAAGTATGGCACACCTTTACCTCTGATCCTTACATACTCGGAAGTATTCAGGGTTATAAAATTGAGTTTATTCACGAACTCCCTACCCCAGTTCAGCATTCGCCTAGCCGAAAGTTTATACTTTCACAGAAAGAAAGAACGGAAGGCCATGCTGAACTATCTAGACTAATTAACAAAGGGGTAATTGAGAAGACTATCAGAGAATCTCAGGAGTTCGTATCAAATATATTTACCAAAAATAAAAAAGATGGCGGGTGCCGCATCATCATAGACCTGACCGAACTAAATACTTCCGATCAGTATGTTCATTTTAAAATGGACACTTTTGTCACGGCTGGACAGCTAATATCTGAAAGGTACTACATGGCTTGCATTGACCTTAAGGATGCATACTATTCAGTACCTATACATAAGGATCATAGGAAATACCTGAAATTTATCTGGATGGGACAATTATGGCAATATAAAGCCTTACCCAATGGGTTATCATCAGCAACCAGGCTGTTTACCAAAATATTGAAACCAACTTTAGCCTATTTAAGGAAACAAAACCATATTGTCATGGCTTACCTTGATGATATCCTCATTATCGGGGAGAATTTGGAAATGGCTACATTGGCAGTTCTAGCCACAAAACGTCTTTTTCAAAAACTGGGATTTATCATACATCCAGATAAATCGAAATTGGAACCCTCCACTACCATGGATTATTTGGGATTCACCATTGACTCGGTGCAAATGTCTATCACCTTACCACCTAACAAGGTGGTGGACTTGATAGAAGCTTGCAGGAGCCTCACTGGCATCAGGGATCCATCTATTCGGCAAGTAGCCAGAGTGATTGGGAAAATAGTGGCTGCGTTTCCCGCAGCACAATTTGGGCCACTCCATTATCAAAACCTTCAAAGAGCAAAAATTATAGCTCTCAAAAATCATGCAGGCCATTTTGACAGGCCTATGAAACTACCAGAAAAGGCAAAATCTGAATTAAATTGGTGGATAGAAAATGCACAGCTTTGTTCTAACCCCATCACAATCATGAATCCCTCAGTTATCTTACAAACTGATGCCAGTGCCAAAGGTTGGGGAGCAACTAATACCACCACAAGTTGTGGAGGCAGATGGAGTGCTAACCCTATTCAAAACATTAGGGATTAATTATTCAGAAATGCTGGGAGCATTTCATGGTCTAAGAGCATACTGCTCAGATATGCACCAGTTGCATGTCAGGTTACAAATTGACAACACCACAGTGGTGGCTTATATTAATCATATGGGTGGAATAAAGTCGATATCATGTGATGAATTGGCTAATAATATCTGGCACTGGTGTCTGCAAAGGGAAATTTGGATCTCAGCCACTTACCTTCCAGGTAAGCTAAACACAGTGGCAGACACCAGATCACGAAAATTCAACGACAACATAGAATGGATGTTGGATCGGAAAGTGTTTACGGATATTATAGAACGTTATGGGACACCAGATATCGACCTTTTTGCATCCAGACTTAATCACCAACTTCCAACATATGTTGCTTGGGAACCAGACCCAGGGGCAGTAGCAATGGACGCTTTCACGCTACATTGGGGGGATTTGTTCTGCTATGCATTTCCCCCCTTCTGCCTCATCAGTCGGGTCTTGCAAAAAATAAGACAAGACTCCGCATCGGGTATTTTGGTTGTGCCCGACTGGCCTACCCAACCATGGTTCCCAGCAGTACAGAAGATGGCCACAGAACCTTGCATCCGGGTCAACAAACGACCTAGTTTATTGATACATCCCGTTACAGGGGAAAGCCATCCATGTCATGACCGCATGGACCTGTTAATTTGCAGATTCTGAAACGGCCACTTCTGGGATTCGGACTCACCGACAGAACAATAAATACCATCTCAGCGTCGTGCAGGGAGTCCACCAGGAAACAGTACCTGACCTATATCAGAAAGTGGGAAGTGTTCTGCACTACAACGAACACTACCTATGAAACGGCCACCATCACGGAAGTTCTGGAATTCCTGGCTACCCTTCACCACGATGAAGGATTAAGCTACAGTGCCATCAACTGTGCAAGGAGTGCTCTATCGAGTTATCTGGGCAAAGGGAGTGATCATCTGGCTATTGGATCACACCCATTAGTGTCTAAGCTAATGAGGGGAATATTTAATTCCAATCCCCCCAGGCCCAGATACAACCATACATGGGATATTAGCATAGTCTTGACTATGTTACGAGGATGGACACCCAATACGGGGCTCACCTTGGACAAGCTCACCTATAAAATGGTAATGATTATGGCACTTGTCACAGCACAACGGGTCCAGTCCCTACACAAGTTAAGTATGGACGCCATGACAATCTCCAATGGCAAAATAACTTTTCTTATACAGGGGCTGTTAAAACAAGACCGACCCGGGTCGTCTGGACAAACATTAGAGTTTCAAGCTTACCCTGCAGATACTCGACTCTGCATCGTTACTCTGATATTACAATATATCACAGTCACTAAGACTCTAAGGGGCACGGAGAAAGCTTTGCTTATAAGCCATAAACGGCCCCATCACAAAGTCACGGTGCAAACCATATCAAGATGGTTAAGGGTGGTGTTAGATGCAGCGGGGGTAGACACTAATGTCTTCAAATCTCACTCCACCAGGGCTGCATCTATTTCGGCGGCTAGGATGATGGAAGTACCCATGGACCACATCCTGGCCACAGCGGGTTGGAGCAATGAGAAGACATTCCAACGCTTCTATAATAAACCCGTGGCCTCTCCTGACACTTTTGCATGGAGAATTTTGAGTACTGCTAAATAATTACCCTATATGGGATATACTTTGTTTTGGTATGAATAAATACCTATTTTGTTTTTCAGCCAGTGTCATGTCTGAAATACGTTCATCCTCTAATCCCAGCATGGCAGTGTGTGAGCATGGACTCGTTTCCAGGGCATGAAATCACAGAGCTTTGAAATCTTCACGTAGTCACTTGCGTGACTCCGAAGTAAAATAGTAAGATTAAATGAGAACTTACCAGTTTGAAGTTTGATCTTTATTTTATGAGGAGTTACGATGAGGGATTACGTGCCCTCCGCTCCCAGAACCCTCTATTATAAAGTTCAACTGGTATGGAAGTTCTCTCTTATCTTACTATATTAGTCTACGTTGCTATCTGTGATTTCACACCACTGCTTTGAAGAATGTCGCGCATGCGTGCTGGCTGGGTCTTCACGTAATCCCTCATCGTAACTCCTCATAAAATAAAGATCAAACTTCAAACTGGTAAGTTCTCATTTAATCTTACTATTATTCTTCAGAGTTGCAATATAATGAGCTGCTGTTCTGTCCACATCTTGAATATCTTGAGGTCAGTCGATTATGTTTATTTTAACTTTGCTAATTTAAGTTTATGAAGCAAATAGGTTTAAATTTTAAGTGGCTTCAGTGATGAAACACCAAAAGGTCGCATCTAAACATTAACCAGTCTCCTCATGATCAGCTGCTGTGAATTTTAAGGCATTTTAGTTCATGAGTTGAGGAATTGTTGCTATAGGAAACAACAGGCCAGTATTGCTTAATGCAATTGTATCCAGTCACTTGGTATCCTGAACAATTTCAAATAGATAGGGTTAAGGAGTATTCTTATCAATAGTAGTTACTGCCCTGCATGGCCTGTCGATGCTCATTAATGCTCATTGCCAAACAGAGGTATCGAGAGGACAGGATTTGGAAAAGTAAAATTGAACTTAGCTTTTCTATTTTGGATTCTTCCTGCAGTAGTTTCAGGAGATGGCAGTCCCATCTTTACCTCTGCTTTTCTACCAGGAGATAAGAATTGAAAACATACTCTGATTCGTACTTCTGGAAGCACAAACACTTGACTCAGTAAATTCAGTTGCGAGATTTGGGACTGAGATCATTGTTTCAGTGAGTGGAGACACTGGCTGAGTGAACCACAGCATTAAATGGTGCTAAAAAGCCTGTCTTCTAGGAATGAATTGGTGAAGAGAGTATGGTTGAACAAAGATGGGTTTATGCTTTGTTGGAAGGAGTTAGTGCTTGAAATTGGCATGCACCCCAAGTTGCTTTGTTCAGCATTTTACCACATGAGTGAATGTATGAGTAATAATAACTTGAAAGTAAGATTAGCACAGTAAGATAATGGAGAAATAATTGGGCTTTTCTGATAGGATAAGACACCAGCTACCAAAACAAAATATATACAAATAGCTTATACATTAATACCACAGTGAACACATCATGTAGAACAGACTTGGAAGCTGAAATTATTGGAAATAGAACTGGGGTACGAATCTCAATGAATGACATTAGCAATCTGTTAGGTCATATGTAAGCAGGGGCGGGAAACACGAGGGGGCCAGAGGGGACACGTCCCCCCATGTTTTGAGAGGTGGGGGACATCCCACCCAAGTTTTTGTAATCCGGATTTTTAAATCTCCGCTTTCCGCGAGACAGTGGAGGTGGGACTGCTGATCGAGGGCGCCGATTGGACGAGAAAGACATCGGTCAGCAGGCAATGGGGGCGGAACGTGATGATTAAGCGCAATGATTGGAGGAGGGAGGAGTGGGGGGGGGGGTGGGACTGAGGATAGAGCGCGATGATTAGAGGGGGGAGACGTGGCACCGACCTGCGCCTCATCCACAGCCAGGATCGATCCCGGCCGGATCTCCGGCGCTGTCCCCCCCCCCCACCCAAGTGCCCCCCCCCCCCCCCCCACAGGTGGTCAGAGACGTCGGCAGTCAGACGCGAGCTGTACTCCCCCAGGCCCGCACCCAGCGCAGAGAAGCAGCGCAAAACCCAGCTCATTCTGCCTGGTTAACCTGGCTGGGCTTGTGGGAAATATGGCCAGCGCGGAGAAGCAGCGGTGGTGTGCCGCGAGTCCAGTCAGGCCTGTAGTTAACCCGGCAAGACAGGCAGAGTTGAGCTGCATTTAGCACTGGATTGAGCCTCCGAAGCCTCACGCATGTGTGTGTGAGTGTGCGCATGCACGTGCGGCCGCCAAAAAATGGTGTGTCCCCTGTCCCCCGGTCCCCTCCATATTTTGATAGCGTGTTCCGCTCTTGTATGTAAGCATCACCAATGTCATTGACAATTTACGAATCTTCCTTTTCCCAATCTGCAAGCACATTAAAAGAACAACAATAAATCAGAACAACAGAATACAGGATTTAAAATAGAAAAAGAACTCGGGTAGAAAGAACAGTGATTTCGAACCACCATATTGGACAGAGTGTTTGATTTTTCTTAGCTTATTTCCCCTACATAATTCAAGCTTCACACTTCCTCGGATTTACTTACTTATTAGCTCTTTTGACATCTTAGATCAACTGCCTTGAAGGATCATTCTACTTAGTTACTGAGGGGGAAAATAAATCAACTAATGAGTAGAAGTTCACTTCCAATGGCAGAACCCAGCCTGTCCGGGGAATTGCCTGTCTAATCCTGCATGATCCTGCACCAGCTCAGAAATGCCTTAGAATCAGAGACCATCTTCATTTGGAGAACCCACAGAATGGTACCAATGGTACCTGTTTTAAAGTATGATTTTAATGATTTCTAATTGATCATGCTGTTGTATTCATTTATTTTTCAAACCTGTCCCATCTTTTAATTCTGTTGATGGTTTTAATTAACAGTGATGGATTTTCAATGATTTCAGGTCAGAGTCATTTAAAAAACAAGATATTCATTTATGGCTTTGATAAATCCACAGCTCTACCCCAATTTTGCATGTAATCAGAGCATGTTAAAACTTTCTGCAAGGTCGGTTATCAGTACCACATTATCAGAAGTGCCTTGCTAATTGCCTCCATGGTGTTGAGGTCCAGTAAAATCTGTCCTCTGCATCGAGACCAGTTGATTGTGAGCAGGCAGATATGAAGGGTGGCATCTCCCAGGGAAAGGTTAGATCAAGTGCAGTGTTAGTATATTATTATTACCACATAAAATATTAAATTTATGCTTACAACAGAAAAAAAAGAGTTGCCACTAATTATGTTCTGTGATATTGTTAATGCATGCACTGGTAGTTTTTCATTGAATTTTCATGATTTCTATTTTAACAAAAGCATTAAACCAATTAAAATAAATTGCTTAATGCATTTTTTTTAAAGCAGACAAAGGACTTTCAGAAGCATAATAGCATGTTCAACACTGAATTTGCCTCGGCATTAAAATGGCCACAGTACTTTGAATTAATTGAGAAGTTTGCAAATTCATTAAGAGGATCCAATAAGCTGGCTGGAGTTTGATCAGATTGGATGAACCTGTAAATAATGAGATTGGATATCCAGGATATTTTGTGGTGAAATCATTTTTTTTCTCAATGTTCCTCTTTAATGGTTTTGAGTGAGTGATAATCTATGTGGACCATGGAAAACCTCCTGCAACTTGGTGTGCTCAGAATTTCAAAACTAATATTCATCATGAAAGACTAAACTTGAAATGGTGAAAATAGATAAGAAATTGTCTGAAGTCTAGAAATGTATTAGGCAAGTGGAGCTGGGTTGAGGAAAGTACTGAGCAGTATACCCAAAAGAATGTTGTTATCAATTTACAGGAAAATTGCCCATATTTGTGAAAATTACCAAATGATAGGCAGTGAGTGAAATGTAGTTAAATGTTAGACATCAGCCATGACCCTGAATGTAGTAGATGAAAATAGATATAACAAGCTTATAAAAGTGAAAGACAAATGCAAGCTATCGTCAAGTTGAAAGAGATTGAGGCATGTTTGTATTTTAGCATTTCCTGTCACTGAAGAACAGTTGAAGTCTGTGACAAACTGTTGATGAATTTCATGCTGAAGAAATGTCCCAACACACGGGTCAGGATCCACCTTCAGTCGTGATCCCCGTCCTGATTACAAAGATAAAAGAGTTAAAATTGGTGCCTATACGAATGACCAAGTTTTGAGGAAAGAGTCGAGAGTGTTTAATTGTCATACGTCCCAAAACAGAATAATGAAATTCTTACTTATAGTAGCAGAACCGATATGTAAACATTATCATCCATGAGCACCATAAGAGGCAACAAAAACTTGAAGTTGAAATATATCTATATATATATTTATATTTATATCAAATGCATATTGGTATATTATGTATATAATGCATATTACATAAAAAATAACCAAAAAATAATAGTGCAAAGACAAAATGAATGTCCCCACGTCTGTGTAGTTCACAGTTTATTTGGAAGGAAAGTGGTTAAATTTAGCTTCAACATAAAGAGGCAAATAAAAGACAGCTTAGAACATTTTTCAAGTTGAACCACAATGATATGACTGGCCAGAATGAACAGTTAATTCCTAACCAAATCAACAACCCATTGACCTTCCCAGCAACCATTGGGCTCTTGAACACTACAAACACCAATCAAACTACAAAATACAAACTGCCTTGGTTGCACCAGGGACGTCAGGCTTTTATTTTGCAGTAATATTATTTTTTAATTTAGTAAACTTTTTTCTGCTTATTGTGTTATCTATGAGTACTGTATTCACAAATCTGTTATGTTCCTGCAAGTAAGAACTTCATTGTTCCATTATCGGTGGAAACTATGGAAAGGAGGACAAAAAAGAAGGTTGCGCATGCCTCTACGGACCGCGGGACTTCAGAGCAAGGTCGGCGGCCAACATCCCCGGAGCTGACCGCAGAACCGGCAGCACCCGTAACACGGGCCGGGAAAAAAGCGCAGAAGTCAGGGAGCCCAGCTCAGTCGGCATGACCCGACTCTCCACCACAGCAGTCCAGGGAGCTGCATACTGAGAATTAAGGGGCATGACATGAGAATTAAGGGACAGAAGTTTAGGGGTAACATGAGGGGGAACTTCTTTACTCAGAGAGTGGTGGCTGTGTGGAATGATCTTCCAGCAGAAGTGGTGGAGGCAGGATTGATTTTAACATTTAAAAGTAAAGTGGATAGGTATATGGACGGGAAGGGAATGGAGGGTTATGGTCTAAGTGCAGGTAGATGGGACTAGGGGAAAATAAATGGTCGGCACGGACTGGAAGGGCCGAGAAGGCCTGTTTCCGTGCTGTAATTGTTATATGGTTATATGTTATATGGTTATATGACCACGCGGGAGCAGGATAGACAAGATCCCGACTCCCTACTGCTTCAGCCTGAACAGAACCGGGCAGTTGGTAAAAAGGTGCGTAAAACAGGGCCTGTCTCAATGGCATACCCCAACACTCCACCATTGCAGTTCACTAGAGGGTGGACCGGTGGGAAAACCGCACCAAAGTCGCGTAGCCCCGCAGGAGCGGCTGGCACCGATTCACCACTACTTCAATCTGCTAGATTGCGGACCGGTGGTAGAAAACACAAGTCGAGTAGCGCCTCAGGAGCGGCTGGCACCGACTTTGCGTCACATCAGTCCCGAAGACCCGGGACTGGCGGCAAGCCCGTGCGGATGTCGTGTAGCCCCGCTGGAGCAGCTGGCACTGACTCCTCACCATCGCAGTCGTACCAGACAGGCGGAAAAAGCAACAGGAGGTTCTGTAGCACCGCAGGAGCGGCTGGCACCGGCTCTCCACTGCTTCAGTCCGGAAGACCGCGGACAAGCGGCATATCCGCGCAGGAGTCATGTAGCCCCGTAGGAGCGGCTGGCACCGACTACCTACCTCAGTCCCAAAGACATCACCTTGACGAGGTGCGGACTGTCGGTAGTGGCCCCATTTGTTCATCAGAACTTGGGGAAGACGACTTGCCTTCCGCAGATAGCGGCGGCGGTCGCATAGCTCGAATGGAGCACGTGGCCGAGCAGCTGCTTAAGAGGGACCTTGTCCATCAAGAGCGTGCGTCCCTAGGATCCCGTAGATCCATGGCAGGGCCCATGACAGGGCTGTCCAACATCTCTCCCTCCTCAATAGGGAAAGCTAGAAGTCAGGCACTAGCTGACTTCGAAGAGGGGTTGGTGGAAGATCCAATTTTGCAAGAGATGCCAGAGAGGAACTTCTGGGAGTGGTATCAAAGTTCACCGAACCATCCCAGAAAGGGCAGCCTCTTCAGCCAAGGCTAGCAGCTAGCATTAATTACCTGACGATCCATCAGCTACGAGAGCAGGTAATTTCGGAGGCAACGAGCAAATACAGGGCTCCGGAGAATTGCGTATCGCTGAATGTCCCTACTGTTAATACACCCATGTGGGGTAACATCAGCCCCGGGTTCAGGACTCAGGAGTTAAGAATCCAAAAGATCCTGGAATTACTGACCTCAGGCATCACTGCACTGCATCACTGCCAGGTCAATAGACGGTATGGACATGACGGAAGAGCAGGAGGATGCATTAGCTCTGCTATGCAACACACAAAACGTACGAAATAAACTGCTTTCGGAAGAGCTCTATCCGTCCTACATTAAACCCCAAGTTTGCGGGTTTGTGTAAGGCCAATGTTACGCCGCCACCAAGACAATTGTTTGGTGATTACCTGCCTAAACAGGTAAAAGACCTGGACGAGGGAGCCAAAGTGGTCGGATTGATTAAACCGCCTCCCTCGAGCTGACCACCGGCGTACCATAGGCAGCATCCATATGCAACAGCAAACAGGCTTCAGGTTCAACCCGACAGAGCAACGGGAACTTACTCTAAGGTCGTGCCCTATCAACAGAGGCCTTTTTTAGGCCAGGGCCCACAGCGACCAGCCTGGAAGATGCGCCAACCCCACATCCCAGCAACACAGCAACCCAAGAAAGGTCAGAAGATCAAGCCCCACCAGTAACCATGGAGGTAAGGGGGTCTGGTTCTCTTGGGAGTGCTGCATGCAAAACCTCACTAGTAGGAGGGAGATTGCGTCTGTTCTGGGATGCATGGAGTTCTATAACTTCTGACACTTTTATATTACAAAGTATTCATGGTTACGAAATTGAATTCACAAACGGACAACTTCCCCCAGCTCAGCATGTATTTAGCCGGAAATTTGTACTCTCTCACAAAGAGAAAGTAGAAGGACATGCAGAACTATTAAGGTTATACACCAAAGGGGTTATAGAGAAAACAATACATGAACCTCTCGAGTTTGTATCTAACATCTTTACTAAAACCAAAAAAGATGGTGGATGTCGTATCATAATTGATTTAACCCACTTGAATACTTTTGTACAATATACCCATTTCAAGATGGAAACATTTGAAACGGCTAAGCAATTGATTTCCAGAGAGTGCTTCATGGCCTGCATCAATCTTGAAGATGCATACTATTCAGTGCCTTTCCGGAAACATCACCGTAAATACTTAAAATTTGTCTGGATGGGGCAGCTATGGCAGTACAAAGCCTTACCTAATGGACTTACAACAGCCCCCAAGTTGTTTACCAAAATACTAAAACCAGTATTGGCGTCTCTAAGAAGACAAAACCACATAGTCATGGCATATCTTGATGACATTTTAATTGTGGGAAAAACTTTGGAATTAGGTAAGTCAGCTGCGACAGCTACCAAGTCACTGTTCGAAAAACTGGGGTTCGTCATCCATCCAGACAAATCTAAGTTCAACCCTTCTGTGATTATGGACTACTTGGAATTCACGGTTAACACCAATCATATGATTGTCACTCTCCCAGAGAACAAAGTAACAGACATAATAGAGGCATGTAAAAGTCTTGCTTGCGCGAGGAAACCGACTATTAGACATGCTGCCATGGTGATAGGAAAACTTGTAGCTACATTTCCAGCTGCACAATTTGGGCCATTACATTATCAATATTTGCAACGAGCAAAGATCTCAGCATTAAAAACAAATGCTGGACATTTTAACAGACCTATGCAGCTGCCAAACAAGACAAAAATTGAGCTACGATGGTGGATTAGCAACATTCGTAATTGTTTTATTCCCATCATAATTTCAAACCCGTCAGTCGTGTTACAAACCGATGCAAGCACCCAGGGCTGGGGAGCTACCGACATCACTTCCAGTTGTGGCGGCAAATGGGATTTGCACTAATCTACTTTACTCCAATCGCTGGGCACCATTCACGGACTGCGGGCTTCCTGCAGAACATTGCATCATATGCATGTCCGTCTTCAGAGAGATAATACCACAGTGGTGGCATATTTAAACCATACGGGTGGTATCAAGTCGATATCTTGTGATGAATTGGCAAACATAATTTCCTCTGGTGTATTGAAAGAACTATTTGGATATCAGCTACATACCTTCCGGGTAAGCTCAATACAGTGGCGGACACCAGGTCATGAGTATTTAATGACAACACCGAGTGGATGTTGAACTCCCAAATATTTGCTAATATTATAGCCAAGTATGCGACCTATTTGCGTCCAGGTTGAACCATCAGATACCAACATATTTCTCTTGGGAACCAGATCCTGGGGCAGTAGCGATGGATGCGTTCTCTCTACATTGGGGGAAATTGTTCTTCTCTGCATTTCCCCCTTTCTGCCTCATCAGTCGGGTATTGCAGAAGATCCAGCTAGACTCTGCATCTGGGATTTTAATAATACCCGACTGGCACACGCAACCATGATACCTGGTCTCCTCGACATGGTGAAAGAACCATGGGTGCAGGTTCCTAAATGCCCAAATCTAGTGACTCATCGTATAACAGGGGAAAGTCATCCGTGCCATGGTCATCTGAACCTGTTGGCCTGCAGTTTCTGAAGAGGCCATTACTGGGATTCGGGCTGTCAACGAGGACCATGGATATCATCACAGCATCATGCAGAGAGTCCACGAGGAAGCAGTACCTCACCCACATAAGAAAATGGGAGGCCTTCTGTACTCGGACCAAGACCACCTACAACTCTGCAACGATCACTGATGTGCTGGAATTCCTCGCGGGCCTTCCCTATGATGAGGGCCCTAGCTACAGTGCCATCAACGGTGGCAGAAGTGCATTGTCATCCTATCTCAATATCGGAGTAGGATCCCACCAGCTGGTATCGAAACTTATGAGGGGTATATTCAATTCCAACCCTCCCCAATCACGCTATAATATAACCTGGGACATTGGGGTTGTGTTGTTTCTACTCCAGGTGCTGGTCACCAGTTTCAGATCTACCACTCTATAAACTCACCTTCAAAGTGGTGATGTTAATGGCACTGATCACAGCACAACGGGTCCAGACCCTCCACAAACGAAAACTGGACAGGATGGTCTTGACCCCCACCAAAGTAACCTTCTTTATAGTCGAGTTACTCAAACATCACAGGCCTGTGACAACAGGTCTGAAATTGGAATTCCGAGCATATCCCGTTGATGCACGACTCTGCATAACCACCTATCTCCGACATTACATCAATGTCACCCAAAACTTCAGGAGAATGGAGACAGGTCGGTTCATCAGCTTCAAAAACCCACATCACAAGGTGACGGTGCAGACTATCTCCAGGTGGCTCAGGGTGGTATTGGGTGCAGCAGGTGTAGACACTGACATTTTTAAATCTAATTCTACTAGGACTGCATCCACATCAGCGGCGAGGACCATGGAGGTACCCATGGATCATGTCCTCACAACAGCAGGCTGGGCCAGTGAAGGTACATTCCAACATTTCTATAACAAACCTGTCGCCGCTCCCGCAACGTTTGCGAATTCAGTTTTAAGTGCTGTCCCCTAAACGTTTTCCCCGAATTCAGGGTTTTTTTGTTTGTATTAATAAATACGTTATTATTTTTCAGCTTTGTTCAAGTCTGAAATACGTTTACATACTTCCTCCATCAGTAATTATGGCAGTGTGTGAGCATGGACGTGGTCCAGGGCATGGAATCGCAGAGCTTTGAAATTTTCACAAAGTCACTCACGTGACTTTGAAGTAAAATAGTAAGATTAAACTAGAACTTACCAGTTTGAAGTTTGATCCTTATTTTATGAGGAGTTACGATGAGGGATTTCGTGCCCTCCGCTCCCAACCCTCTGTCATAAGGTCAACTGGTATAATAGTGTCTCTTAATCTTACTATCTCCAATCAGTGCTGCTATCTGTGATTCCACACCACTGCTTTAAAGAATATCGCACATGCGTGCTGGCGGGGTCTTCACGAAATCCCTCAATGTGACTCCTCATAAAATAAGGATCAAACTTCAAACTGGTAAGTTCTCGTTTAATCTTACTATTTTAGCTGATAGAATTTACCTTAAATGGGGAGAGGAGAAAGAAAGAGAGAGAGAACCTTTCCATATAAACAGATCAACAGCAATGCAATTGTGAAGAAGAGGGGATGGTGAAGGTACCCCCCCATTTATGCACACATTTAAGAAGTATTTAGATGAACACTTAATATGTTCCCACATGGATGATTGGGCAAGAGATGGCTGGTATTAACATGATGGGAGGTCCCTGATTTATTTTCTATGCAGCATTACTCTGATGAGCAATAAAGGGACATGGACATTCTCAGTTCAATGGGCATAAGTGGATCAACAAGGCTGTAAGATGCTCCCAGTTAACTAGGAGGAGCGCTTCCCCAAACTTAATTAAAACATTTAAACAATACATTTTCAAAACTCTTTCTGTGGGAAAGTAGACGCTTAAAAGAAAAAAAAAACAGAACATGATACCAGTCCTTTGAAAGATAACAAATCTCATCTTTTCACTCTGTATATACCCTGAGGGTACAGATTATTAGTGCTGGCACTATATTCATGTTAATTTCAAAGTTTCAATGTACAATATCTGTGGTATATTGTTACTTGCTCCTGGGTTAGATACTTAATAGGAGTTTTATTTAGGATGTGGACTATATCCTGTTCTCCTTCAGTTTAAAATTTAAGACTGCCTTTGGGTTTGACCTCTGCCCATTCATGATATAATTTTGGAAATATTTAACTTGCATTAGTTTTACTTTCGAGATTTGGGATTCTGTTTTGCCTAGAATATCTTATTCACATGATTATTCAAAATCTCTGCTAAAGGCAATATTTGTTACTGATACTTTCTTCAGTTTCTTTTCCGCTTTTTCTTGAAGACTTAAAAATATATGGAATAATGCTTAAAGGTGCATTCTGTAATGGTTTGGCATTGTGTATGAGACTTCAACTAACACAATCCTATATAAGAAAACAGCATCACTTTATGCAATACCAATTCCAAATTTTGTTGAAAGTACTTTAAAATGTGATGATTTATGAGATAACATTTATATTGATTTATAGTTTGAAATATTTAAATACCTTCACATGCATTGTCCCAAAACATTACATTGATTTAGCATTTGTTTATTACAGTGCTGCTTGGATTTCTGATATTTTGCCATTAAATATTATTTCATAACATTTCAACATTCCAAACACACCAGACAAAATGTAACATACTTCAGCATGACCTTTAATCTCATTAGTATTATCGGTAGCTTTTATTAACCATTTTGGAAAGATTCCTGGTTGCGCTTATAATTGTTTAAAAAAAACACCCAGGATCATTATTATTGCATCAGAAAGTGAAGAATGGTAAAATTCTTTGTATCTACAGGTCAAAAAATAAAACATTGCCTGTTTCGAAGTGACACATAGAAACATAGAAATTAGGTGCAGGACTAGGCTATTCGGCCCTTTGAGCCTGCACCGCCATTCAATATGATCATGGCTGATCATCCAACTCAATATCCCGTACCTGCCTTCTCTCCATACCCTCTGATCCCCTTAGCCACAAGGGCCACATCTAACTCCCTCTTAAATATAGCCAATGAACTGGCCTCAACTATCCTCTGTGGCAGAGAGTTCCTGAGACCAACCACTCTCTGTGTGAAAAAAGTCCTTCTCATCTCGGTCCTAAAGGATTTCCCCTTATCCTTAAGCTGTGACCCCTTGTCCTGGACCTCCCCAACATTGGGAACAATCTTCCTGCATCTAGCCTGTCCAACCCCTTAAGAATTTTTTAAAGAGCCTTTTTAAAGAGCCACATAACAGTTCATTTCTATATACACCTCTAGGTGGCAGCATCGGCTTGATGGCTTCCCTCTTGGCACTGAGTCAGTGGATTATGGGTTCAGGTCTCACCTTAGGAGCTTGAGTGAGGCTGGGACCCATATCATTTATGATCATCCTTTAAGTGCATTTTTGAAGGGAGTTTGCATTGGCAGAGATGCTATCCTGTGGCATGGCACTCACTTCTGATGGATGTTAAGTCCGCCTAGCACCGGAAAAGTAGGGATCTCAGCTGTAATCCATTTTCTCAATCAATATGCCGATGGCCTTTCTAAAGAAGGGACAAAACTTAACCTCGTCTTGTGAAATAAGGCTGTGCAGTTGACTGAAGGGTTCATGGGGGAACAGTCTGAGAGTAGTGAGCACAAATCTTAATTTTAAAATAGTTCTAGAAATGGAGGAAATGTGTTAAATGGTTCTTTATTTGTCACACGTACTGAGGTACAGTGAAATATATTTTTATATACAGTTCAGTAAAAGTATCAATGTACCTAAGCAGTTAGATATAATCTTAGATAAGCATCTCAGATACAGTACAAGTGTATAGTAGTATATTGAGTCAGTAAACAGAGTTGCCAGATTTGGCGCCATTTTCAGCTCCCAGCTGATAAAGCTGTAGAGCACCACGAACACCCGTTATCCTGCAGGTGTTGCAATGGTTGGCCGGGCCAGGCATTGGAGAAGATGGAGCAGCGTTAATTTTCTATTCTATTAGACAGGAACTTCCACAAGTCGACTGAGGGAGGTAGTTTCCAGATAAAAAGACACCTGGTAATCAAGAGTCTTTTAAAAGTAATTTGGTGAGAGTTCAGGGCCTATATGTTGCTGTTGGACTGAAGCCCAAGCCTGGCAGAAGTAGGGAAGCCTGGATAATAAGAGATCTCAAAGTTCTGCTTAAGACAAATAAAGAATGCATGTGTCAGGTATAGGCAGCTGGGATCAAGTGAAATCCGTGTGGATTGTACAGGTGTTGATGTATTCTCCGGAGGGAAATCAAAGGACAAAAAGGAAACATGAGATAAAGGGCAAAAGAGTAACTCAGGAGAGAAAAGGGTATTTTAAACATCAACAAGGTTATCTGGGTGTGGAGACACAGGAGATGGGTGAGGCATTAAATGAGATCTGCATGTTGTGAACTCAAGAAAGCTGATAATGTCTGGAAAATAATTACATTACAGAAGATGAAGTGTTGAAGGTCTTAAAACACATTAAGGTCAATAAATCCTCATGGCTCGATCAAGTGTATCATAGGACATTGTGGTAAGTGAGAGAATATTTTTTTGGGACCCAGGCAAAAATATGTGCATCATTGATAGTCATGGGTAAGGTATCAAAGGCTGGAGGATGGTTAATGTACTATATCTCATACTATACCTTATTATTTTATTTATTTTTAATTTCATATTTTTAGTTTTCATTCTTAAACTGTATTATTGTTTATTATTATCTTTTTTATTTCTCCTACCCCCTGATTTGCCATTAACGCTCATTTTCAGATGGGAGCGGACTTTGTATAAGCCCTCTGGGCTTCCCTTCTGCCCCAGCACTGTATGGTATCATAAATTGATCGTTTGTTTTCTTTTAAAACATGGTGCAAATAAAAAAATTAATTAAAAAAAACAAAAAATGTAATACACCTCGGCTGCAGAGGAATGCAGAGGGAACTAGAAACCAGTGAGCTTAATATCAGAGGTGGGTAAGTTATTGGAGTGGATTTTGAGAGATCGGAACTACATGCATTTTCACAAGGCAAGGACTGATTAGGGACAGACAACCTGACTTAGTGATGGAAAATAGTGTCTCATAAATTTGTATGTTCTGAAGAGGTGTCCAAGAAAATTGATGAGGCCAGTGCAGTAGATGTTGTCAACATGGACTTCAGCCAAGCCTTTGACAATGCACTGTATGGTATGCTGGTCAGGATACTTAGATCTTGTATGATCCAGGGTGATCAAGCTAATTGGTTTGAAGGTAGGAGACAGAAGGTTGTTTTTCAGACTGGAGACCTTGTAACAAGTGGTATGCCATAGGGCTTGATGCCGGACCCACTGTTATTCGTTATTTATAAGAACAACTTGATATTAATGTATATGCCATGGTCAGTAAACTTGTGGATGACAATAAAATTGGTATAGTGGTCAGTGAAGGAAGTTTTCTAAGATTACAAAATAATCTAGATCTGTTGACTCAATGGGCTGAGAAATGATGGATGCAATTTAATTGAAGTGAGATAACCAAGGCAGAATTTATACAGTAAATGATAGAGCCCTGGGGTGTATAGTAGAATAGTAGAATAGAGAGATCTACATACATAGCTCCGTGAAAATGGTGATACAGGTAGACAGGGTGCAGGAGAAGGAATTTGGCTTGCTTGCCGTCATCAGTCTGAGTATTGAGTACAAGAGTTGGAATGTTGTGTTACATCTAAACAAGTCATTTATAAGGCCACATTGGAATAACTGTGTACAGTTTTGATTACTCTGCTACAGGAAAAATGTACAGTGCCCTTCATAATGTTTGGGACAAAGACCCATCATTTATTTATTTGCCTCTGTACTCCACAATTTGAGATTTATAACAGAAAAAATTGCATGTGGTTAAAGTGCACATTGTCAAATATTTTTATACATTTTGCTTTCACCATGTAGAAATTACAGCAGTGTTTATACATAGTCCCCCTATTTCAGGGCACCATAATGTTTGGGACTCAGCAATGTCATGTAAATGAAAGTCGTCATGTTTAGTATTTTTGTGATGTTTGGTGGACTGTGTGGGGCGGGAGGACCCATTGCTGCTCCCGTGCAGCAGGTGGCACTGCACAGGACAAAGGGAGATGTTTTGTATATTGTTTTTCCTGTCTGTAGACAGTGTGAGTGTGCAGCCATTTTTGAGTTGTCTTGCTGCCAGCATTGAGTAATGTAATAAAGACTTCTGTTGTACCTTGAAGACTCTCAAGTTTTAGGCAGACATAGAAAAAGAACACGAAATTGGTGTCAGGATACTTCGGATTGCGTCCAAAGACCCAGACCATTTTTTTTGTGTTCTGTAATGTACTCAAACTAACATGTCTCTGCAATTCGATCGTTTCGCTCCCGAGCGAGAAAGGTGGTCGTCATATTTAATGAGCGCAGAGTTTTATTTTGTAAGTATGGCAATTACTACTGACCTGAGGAAGGAGGCTCTCTTGTCTTCATCAATGTCTCCAGAAACTTTTGCACTGCTTCAAAATTTACTTACAGACGAAGTAACTGAAGTTTCATATGCTGAAATCACAATGGCTTTGCAGCTGCATTTCGAAGAAAGTCAAAATTTCCTCGCAGCTCGCCTCGATTTCTACCGGACGGTGCAACAGGAAGGGCAATCGATCGGCGAATTTCTTGCCAGACTTCGCTCCAAGGCAAAGGCATGTGATTTTAAAGCTCAATGCTGCGGGATAGACTGGTCATGGGCTGCAGGCACGCATTCATCCAGCAATCGATTCCCAAGGAATCGGACGCCTCATTGAAGAATGTGCTGCAGTGTGCTAAAATGGCCGAGCTGCTAATAAATAACTGTACAAAATGGCTGTTGAAACAGTGTTGAAGCTCCCTCAGGAGGTGCTTACAGTTCGTCAGACTGGTCCGCAACGCCAGACACCACTTGATCGACCCAGAGCAATTCCGGAGAAGGTGGGACATTTTCAGAAGAGCCGTCCCCCTGTGGGGGGAGGATCGAAATCCTGCTACCGGTGCAGCTCGACTGGTCATCATCACCGTGAGTGTCCATATATCGTGTCTGTTTGTTATGCCTGTTACCAAAAAGGTCATCTCCAGGCAGTGTGTCAATCCATAGGAAAGCTGAGAAAGGGCAAGAAAGCGCAAAACACAGTTGACAAAATCGCAAAGACCATTTCTATTGAAGCGTTCGGTGTGTCTACGATCACCGACAAGCCGAGGATTTCGCTGCGGGTCTCGAACGTCAATCTACAGTTCCAGGTGGACAATGGTCACTAGTGGGTCAGGGCATACAAGATACAAGATACATTTATTTGTCAAATGTACCAATTGGTATGGTGAAATGTGTGGTCGCCATACAGCCGTACAAATAATAAAGAGGACAGAACACAATAGTCTTAACACAGACATCCCCACACAGCGGGATCAAAGTTTCCCCCTGTGAGGGAAGGCTCCAAAATTAAGTCATCCTCCTCTGTTGTCCTCCCGTGGTCGGGGGTCTCCTGACCCCCCCCCCCCCGACGTCGGGACTGAGGGACATCCTCAGCGGCTTGGAAATCCGAATCGGCCACTTCTGGGAGAGGATCGGATCGCCGAAACTTAAACCGGCCAACATCTGCCTTTTCGGGTACGGATGACTGCCCATTCCCACGAAAGGCAAATGCACTGTCGCCGTTTCCTGTAATGGTATGATACAGATGTTGCCGCTGATCGGCGTTGATAGAGAAGGTACATCCCTGTGTGCTATCGACTGGATCCATGCTTACAAGCTTAACATGCCTTGATCTACGATGGATCAACTATGGCATTGTCATCTACTATGGATTGCAACATGGTCAGCAAGTGCGGGAACAACCTGCAGAAGGTTCTTGACCAGTTACGGTCGTTTTTCCACCTGAACTCGGACATTGCACAAAGATGAAGGCACGGCTCACACTCAAAGACGATGCCCGCCCTAAATTGTTCAAACCAAGACCAGTTCCATTCAGTTGGATGGACGCCATCGACAAGGAACTCTGCCGTCTTGAAGAAATGGGGATTATCACCCATGTGGACCATTCAGAATGGGCCACACGCATAGTTGTCATACATAAGCCTTGTGGCAAGGTGCGCATCTGTGGCGACTACAAAGTGACTGTAAACCCTCAATTGCACATTGATCAACACCCCATAACCAAGAGTGGACGAGCTGTTCATCAAGCTGCAAGGAGGACAGTACTTCTCAAAATTGGATATGTTCGACGTGTATCTCCAAGTGGAACTGGACGACGAGACAAAAAACATGCTTGTGATCAACATGCACAAGAGACTGTTCAGATACAACCGATTGTTGTTTGGACTGGCACCGGCGCCGGCCATCTTCCAGAAACTGGTCGACAATATGGTTGCTGGGATTCTGTACATAGCCGCCTACCTGGATGACATAATTGTCACTGGCCGGACAGAGGAAGACCACCTGCAGAACCTAAAACAGGTCATCACGGCACTGAAAAACTACGGCATGAAGTTGCACATGGACAAGTGCGCATACTTCCGACAACAGGTGACATATCTCAGACATGTGATATCAGCAAGTGGTCTGAAGCCATCGGAAGAAAGAGTGGACGACATTGTGAAATTGCCGACGCCCGAAAATGTGAAGCAGCTTGAAAGCTTCATTGGCAAGGTGAACTACTGTGTCAAGTTCATACCGGCACTTTTGACTTTGTGCACACCATTGAACAACCTGCGAAAACAGGACGTCAAATGGCACTGGTCCAAAGAGTGTGACCATGCACTCACCACGTTGAAGTAGATGCTCAGCCAGAAGACGCGTTTGGTCCGCTATGACCCATCGAAGCCGATCTCACTGGCCGCCGATGCATCACCGTATGGTCTTGGAGCTGTAATCTCACAAACGGTGCCGAACGGCAAGGAAGAACCAATCACGTTCACATCCAAAACGCTAACGACCACTGAGAATAAACTACAGTTAAGTGGAGAAAGAAGAGCATACAGATAAAGCAAATACTGATATCTCTTCAAAAGAGGACACTGAGGAAAACTCTGTTGATTCTGAGCCTTTAGCAAGAGTTGTGAAACGCAAAAAAGGCTGGCCAAAAGGAATGAAGCAAGGTCCAGCTAAATGGAAACGTTCAAACTGGAAAGGTGGAGTGTGATGTTTGGTGGACTGTGTGGGGTGGGAGGAACCGTTGCTCATCCCGTGCAGCAGGAGGTGCTGCACAGGACAATGCAAGATGTTTTGCATATATATTTTTTCCTGTCTGTAGACATTGTGATTGTGCAGCCATTTTTTAGTTGTCTTGCTGCCAGCATTGAGTAATGTAATAAAGACTTCTGTTTTACCTTGAAGACTCACAAGTTTATGTAGACATAGAAAAAGAACACAAACATTTTGTTGCATATCCTTTACATACAATGACTGCTTGAAGTCTGCGATTCATGGACATCACCAGTTGCTGGGTGTCTTCTCTGATGATGCTCTGCCAGGCCTGTTTTGCAGCCATCTTTAGCTTGTGCTGATTTTGGCGGCTAGTCCCCTTCAGTTTTCTCTTCAGCATATATAAGGCATGCTCAATTGGGTTCAGATTGGGTGATTGACTTGGTCACTCAAGAATTGGCCATTTTTTAGCTTTGAAAAACTCCTTTGTTGCTTTAGCAGTATGTTTGGGATCATTGTCTTGCTGTAGAATGAACCGCCAGCCAATGAGTTTTGAGGCATTTGTTTGAACTTGAGTAGATAAGATCAGTCTAAATACTTCAGAATTCATTATGCTACTACCATCAGCAGTTGTATCATCAATGAAGATAAGTGAGCCAGTACCTTCAGCAGCCATACATGCCCATGCCATAACACCCCCACCACTGTGTTTCACAGATGAGGTGGTATGCTTTGGATCTTGGGCAGTTCCTTCTCTCCTCTATACTTTGCTCTTGCTATCACTCTGATACAAGTTAATCTTCATCTCATCTGTCCACAAGACCTTTTTCCAGAACTGCGGTTGCTCTTTTAAGTACTTTTTGCCAAACTGTAACCTGGCCATCCTATTCTTGTGGCTAACCAGTGGTTTGCATCTTGCAGTGTAACCTCTGTATTTCTGTTCATGCCGCCTTCTGCGGACAGTGGTCATTGACAAATCCACACCTGACTCCTGAAGAGTACGTCTGATCTGTCGGACAGGTATTTGGGAATTTTTCTTTATTATAGAGAGAATTCTTCTGTCATCAGCTGTGGAGGTCTACCTTGGCCTGCCAGTCCCTTTGCGATTAGTAAGCTCACCAGTGCTCGCTTTCTTCTTAATGATGTTCCAAACAGTTGATTTTGGTAAGCCTAAGGTTTGGCTGATATCTCTAACAGTTTTATTCTTCTTTCTCATTCTCATAATGGCTTCTTTGACTTTCATTGGCACAACTATGGTCCCCATGTTGCTAAACTGCAATAAAAGTTTCCAAAGGTGATGGAAAGTCTGGAGGAAAGATTAGGTGCTGAGAGCTCTCTTATACCTGTATTAAGGAGGCAATTACAAACCCAGGTGAAGCCGTGTGTCCCAAACATTATGGTGCCCTGAAATGGTGGGACTATGTATAAACACAGCTGTAATTTCTACATGGTGAAACCAAAATGTATTAAAACGGCCTTTAATAAAATCTGACAATGTGCACTTTAACCACATGTGATTTTTTCTATTACAAATCTCAGATTGTGGAGTACAGAGGTAAATAAATAAATGATGGGTCTTTGTCCGAAACATTATGTAGGGCACTGTAATTAAAGTGGAAAGAGTGCAAAAATGTTTTGCTGGAACTGGAAGCATTGAGATATAAGGAGAAGCTTGATGGATGAGGGTTATTTTCCCTGGAGCGTTGACCATATAGAGGTTAATAAAGTCATGAGGGGAATAGATAAGTTGAACATCTATTTATTTTTCCACTAGTTGGGAGAGTCTAAAACTAGAGGGTATAGGTTTATGGTGATGGGGAATAGATTTAAAAGGGATCAGATGGACAATTTTTTCATACGCAGGACAGTATATATACTGTATGGAACTAGCTGCCAGAGGAGGTCGTAAAGCCAGATGCAATATCACATTTAAATGACGTTGAAAGAAACAGTTTGGTGGGATATGAACAGGCTCAGGCAAGCAGGACTGGCTTACTTAGTCAACTTGGTCAGCATAGATGAGTTGGGCCTTAGTTTCTGTGCTGTAGAGCTCTTTAGCTCTATAATAGTCATTTCCTAACAAATGCTAACACTATGGGTAGATACAACATGCAGGAGTAGCTCAGCAGGATAGGCAGTATCTCTGGAGAAAAGGAATGGGTGATGTTTCGGATCGAGACCTATTTTCAGACTTAACGTCACCCATTCCTCCTCTCCAGAGACGCTGCCTGTCCCGGTGAGTTACGCCAGCATTTTGTGTATATCTTTGGTGTAAACCAGTACCTGCAGTTCCTTCTTACACATTCTAACACTATGGGCTTGGTCTACACCATTAGCAGTGGAGAGTACATTTGTAATGTCGTTACTAAGTAAAAGTGTAATATTTTCATTATATATTGAATCAACATTGCCATTTCAAAACAATTTAGACATTCGGTAATACATTTTGAAAATAAGCACAGGGTGCATTAGTCATGCACAATTTGGCATTTGTAAATGTTCCCTTTGTCAAGATGTAATGGTAGAAAATGGAGAAAACACAGTTGTGACCAGTGTTGGAAATACAAAGCGTAAGAACTAAGGGAATGGAGGATGAGGGAGAGAATAATTTAAAATAGTTCTATCTGCTTTTACTTTGCCGTTGTATTGTTAGGATAACTACTGCCTGTGCTTTCAAATACTTTTGAGTAGGTAAACAAACTAATTTGTGTAATGGTGAATGAGGAAACGAAGAATAGTGGGAGAGAAGACTGACTTTGCTTTAACAATGTTCCAATTGAATCTTCCAAATAATTTGTTTACATCTTCAAATATAAATAATATACAACAACCCTATAATTTCCAAAGCTTCAGATCAAAGAAGACTTGACACAGACCGGGATTTGAACCTGACCTCAGGTGCTGTCTGTGTTGATTTGCTTTGTTCTCACTGTCACCACGTGGGTTTCCTCTACGTGCTCCTGTTTGCTTCCACATACCAAAGACATGTGAGTTTGTAGGTTAATTGGCCGCTGTAAACTGTGTAGGGAGTGGATACAAAAGTGGGATTCCATAGAACTAGTGTGAACAGGTGGTGTCAATGGGCAGAAGGGCCTGTTTCCATGCTGTACCCATTAAAAAAAATCTCATGATTTTCAAAATGTTTTACTTTCAAGTATTGTGAATACGTAACATATTTAACTGGTTAACTCATTTGTGGTTACCACACTTATTCAGTAACAGAATAGTTAGGGAACACAATCCATTCAGCTATGTATAATGAAATGAAAGGAAAGCGTTCTTTCATGTGCTCAGTAATCACGCAAACTCCATCACATAGAATGTGCTGTTAGAAAGAGAGCACACAGGGAGGGGAACCAGTTTGGAAGCAATGTTACACTCGTATGCTCAGTAGTCGCTACTAAGTTGGAAATTTAAATGTTACATTCAGAACTCTATCACTGCAAACAGTAAAACTGGTTAAAGAAAATATGTTAATTTGTGAGCTGGAGAATGGTCATGAATGTTTGTGGATTGTGATAAAGATTCAACTTTTTGGAAAATATACTCAGGGACAGGAAGCTCCCTCCCTGAAAGAGTGCCTTTACACAGACTACAAACTTAATAATCAATCCCTCAGAGAGACATATGTTGCCATTCCAGTGTGTCTGACATGAACTAAGATTAAAAAGGAAATACCCATCATGTAACCCAATAAATCTTTTTTTAAAGTTAATGGTTGAAAAGTACACCAGGAAATGTACCTACTCTTTTTCAAAGAGTAATAAGTGACCATTAATGTCTAACTGAACCTTTGGGAAAGACCAATTGAGCTTTGACTTCGTGGATCATTTATGGTGCAACATTGTCAGGCTGAATTGTGTCATTGGTAATGGGTCTGGAACTTACTGATCAATTTTCACCAACTGATGAATTGTAGCGTGGTATGTACTGTCTTGTGTCGGAATAGTTGTGTGCCTCTCCCTTACAAAAACCAGCTCGGGCGTATTTCCAAGGAAAGACACAAAATACTGGAGTAACTCAGGGGGCCAGGCAGCATCCCTAGAAAAACACAGGTGTTTTAGAGTCAGAACCCTTCTTCAGACTGATTGCAGGAGTGTTATAGGGTTTCTACGGGGTGTTTTGGCAGTTGGTTATTTCTAATACACATCAATCTTCAACATGCAAGATACTTTAAATAAGTAATAGTCAATATTACATATAAATCTTTTGCTCCCAGTACTGAGATTTACAAGGAGATGCCTTGTGACATTTCGTAAAATGCCTTTGGGCTGGCTAAAGCTATTTATCTTCCCAGCAATTGTACTAAGTGCACCTTTCATATTGTTGCAATCATTATACCAAAAACAGCTTTGATAATATAAAACCTAATATCATAATTCAAATGAATGAAAATGATTCCATCTAAGTTTTATAACTGAATATGTGGTCTGCTGTGTAATGAACCAAAGAAAATTATAAAGATGAGAATCTTTGATTGAACTCAACAAACAGGGTTGCTTCAGGCAAAATCAATTACATTTTGTACAGAACACACGTATTTTCCATGTAGATTTGTTACTCATAGGATAGGAGTCTGTTAAGAAGTGTATTTGTGTTTTGACAAGGGCTTTTAGATTTAATTTGTCCAAGAACACGGAGGTTCATATTCCTGGTTAATTAACATTTACTCAGCTACAAAGGTTTTATCTCACATCATATTTGATAAATCTAGACACATTTTCAGCAATATTTCAAATTCTTTAACAAAAATATTTATAAAATGTTTCACCCAGGCTATGAAAACCTAGAAATTGATCTGGCCCTAGATGTTGAGCAAGTTTACCTCCACAGTTAACTTCACCTCCTCTACATTTAAGCTCCCTATGTCAGAAAATAATTTTAGTTGCAGGAGATCTAAGATGTATGCTTCTTTTAGCAGGCATTTGTGATCAGTGAAATTGACAGCATAAAGTGATTTTGAATGGCTTGTGGATCAATAAACTTAGAAACTAAAATATTTCCTTCTACTTAAGCTGTCAATGTTCATTCTGAGAACTTGCCAATACATAATTTCAATTTCAAAGTTATAACAGTGGAATTACCTTCTTGACTGACTGTGTATGCATTTTGGGAGATTTGTGGAACTGCCCAAGTGTAGTGAAAATAATCATATTTTACAAATTGCATGCTCTGATTTATGGAACCCTTCTTAATTTTGTTTATGTCTATTCTGCCATTATGATGGTTCCTTGTGCGTGCCATGGAACGTTGCAATCCAAGCGAAGTATGAAAATCATCTATTTGCATATGGATATTTAGTTTGAGAAATATAGTGGATAATTGAAATAATCCTTTTAATGAATCCACATTTTTTGTGTTTTTTGGAAATGGTTCAATGTCGACTGTTTTGGTTAATTTATTCTCCTATTATCAAGGATGCCCTAGTTAAGTCTCGGCATAATGCTGAGATCAGATCAGATTAATTTCTTCAATAACCATGCCGGATGAGACCTACTCAAAGAAGCATACATCTTAGATCTCCTGCAACTAAAATTATTTTCTGACATAGGGAGCTTAAATGTAGAGGAGGTGAAGTTAGCTGTGGAGGTAAACTTGCTCAACATCTAGGGCCAGATCAATTTCTAGGTTTTCATAGCCTGGGTGAAACATTTTATAAATATTTTTGTTAAAGAATTTGAAATATTGCTGAAAATGTGTCTAGATTTATCAAAGATGATGTGAGATAAAACCTTTGTAGCTGAGTAAATGTTAATTAACCAGGAATATGAACCTCCGTGTTCTTGGACAAATTAAATCTAAAAGCCCTTGTTCAAAACACAAATACACTTCTTAACAGACTCCTATCCTATGAGTAACAAATCTACATGGAAAATACGTGTGTTCTGTACAAAATGGAAGTTAAAATGATAAGCTACTGGGAGATCCAACAGGTCTTGGCGGACGGAGCGCAAGTGATCAGCGAAATGTTTGCCTAGTGTATACAGGTGTAAAGGAGGATACATCGGGAACACCAATTGCAGTAGATGAGGCTACAGGAGGTGCATGTGAACCTCTATCTTACCTGGAAGGGCTTCTGGGGTTCCTTGATGGATGTAAAGGAGGCGATATAGGGACAGGTATTATATCTCCTGTAGTTGTCAGGGAAAGTTCCTGGGGAGGGAGTGGTTTGTGTGGGAAGAGATGAGTGAACCAAGGAGTTGTGGAGGGAGTAGTCTATGCAAAAAGCAAAAACAGTAGGAATGTGAAGATGTGACTGGTTAAAATGAGCATGTTAAAAGTGGTGGAAATGTCGGAATATAATCTGTTGTATGTGGAGGCTAGCGGTGTGAACAATAAGGATTAGGGAAACTATATCCTTGTGGGGAGAGGTGGAGCAAGAGCAGAACCACAGGACGCAGAGGAGACATGGGTGATGGGTCCATCTATGGCACGGGGGGAAACCACGTTTACGAGAGAAAGAGAACATTTTGGATGTTCTAGAATAGAAAGCCACATCTTGAGGGCGGATGCGGCGGAGATGGAGAAATTGAAATAGCTGATGGCGTCTTGGCCAGAGGCAGAGTGGGATGAGCAGGAGGGTCCCAAACCGAAATACCACCTATCCACGTTCTCCAGAGATGCTGTCTGACCCCACTTACTTCAGCACTCTTGTCTTTTTTTAAAACATAGAAATATGTTTTTATGTGGTTTTGGATGCACCTGCTTGGTTGGGGGAGAACTCTGTGGTTATTTTGCCAAGGATAGGCACAAAGTGCTGGAATAATGCAGCGGGTCAGGCAGCATCTTTGGAGAAATATGTTAGATGACAATTCCGGTTGGGATCCTTCTTCAGACAAAATTTGCCCACTGGAAAACTGACAGGTGCATCTGTAAGTCCTGACTGAAGGAAGATTGTAGTATTAGAAGCTCAGTGCGAGATAGTTTCTGCCTTAGGTATTTCTCACTACATTTTGGGACAACTGTGATGGTGGATATAATTCATTAAATTGTTTGCATGAAGGTTAATATTAAGTAGATAATGGAAACATCTCAGAAGATGGTCTCAGAGAGAAGAGAAAAAGATGTTTAACATAATTATGTAATAGGGAAGGAGACCTCAAACTTCCCCCCAGCTGTTGGCCCAATATTCTGATAGTTCTCAGCTCCCTGCTATCATTGTGTTTTAGCAGTTTTTCTATGGCCAGTTTGCTATATTATTGCAGTCCTGCCTTTGATTCAACCAAGGTTACTGCAACGAGAAAATGAATTTCTGCCCCCAAAAAATGTCGCTGCTGGAATACTCTTGTGAAGAGCGGAAAATGCTGGCGGCACTCAGCAGATCTGGCAGAGAAATAATGTTTCAGGCCTGGAACTCATCATCCAAACTGGTGTTTGCTGTAACCCGAATGATGATGCCAGGCAAATATCACTCAGCTTATCGTACCATCGTAGATGTTATAAAAGGCTGAAGAGGGTGATTGGGCTTTGAGATTGCCTATTAAGTGGATGTTAAAAAAATTGTATTATTTATTCACGCAGAAATTTATATCACATAAACATCTTTTTTCTTTTCTGAATCCTTTTTATTAAAATGTCATCAACTAATCCTGGATCTTAAGTATTACGGTGAAGTAATTTGGGTGTTGCTGCCTCAATTTAGTTGGATTCATTTCAGCTCTCCTTTTATTCAAAATTTGTGTATTTGGAAACATTCCTAGCTCCGGATATATAAATAGGGAAAGTAATTTAATATTCTACAAATCTCCTCAAAAATCAACATTTCATTGCCTCTGGGATTCGTGCACAAAATTGCAATATCAGACTGCATGCTGCACTACACATGGTGCAAAGAACTTGTGTGATGTTGTGCTGCATTAAATTACCTGTCCTAGTTATAAGTTATGTGAAATAGTTATTCATGAGTAACTTTACAGATTTTACTATGTGGTAGAATGAATGACTACTTGAAGAGGGATTGATGATATGCAAAGGAATAATCCAAATAAATACAGGTGATCTCTGCAGTACAGACCCGTTGTATTCCTTGGACACCATCCATATTGTGATTTCCTGTACAGTGAACTCCTTTTTTCCCGTTAAATCCTGTTATGAGAGGAGTATTCTCTGGAATGCTGGAGGTTGAAGGGAGACCTGATAGAAGTATATATAATGATGAGAGGCATAGGTAGGGTAGGATTCCATATCAGATGTTACTGTTAGGTAAATATGAAGACATGCACAATGGAATGTGAGAAAGACAGCAAGATGGTGCAGCAGTGAGTGTTCTATCAACCTGGGTTTGATCCTGACCTTGAGTGCATTCTGTATGGTTTCTGTGCTCAGCCTCTAACATTGTGGATTTCCAGTGATTGTCCTAATTTCCTCCCTCATCTCAAAGGGGTGTTGCGACGTTCGCAAATAATAAGTTGCAAAGCTATAGGGAAAAACAGAGATGGGAACGAGACTAAAATGATTGTTCTGTTGGGAGCTGCCATGGGCCAAATGATGCCCTAGTTCATAATAAGTGAATGAATGTTCTTATTGAAAGACTGTCCGTTATCTGTGGAGAACATTTTGGATATGATTGTTGGCCGTTCACCAACTGCAAATTGACACCAATTTTCAAGTAATCTGCCCAGGCACATTGTCAGTATATAAAGTGCAAATAATTGGTGAATGTGCAGTTTCCTCTTGCATATCATAATAAAAAAAGATATTGGTTCATTGGAAGGCAACCACAGAATAGAAGCAGTATGATCTATGGTTTCAGCCTTTAAATATGTGAGAGCAATCTTTGAACAGAGATTATTCTTTGATCTATTGTGATAAAATATACCGCATTTCAGAACCATGGTCTCGTTAGGATTAATGAAAAACATTTTTTTCAAACTGAATGGAAAGTGCAATTTCATATTTTCCAAATGACACAGGAAGAGGCAATTCTGGGCCATTAAGTCTTTGCTAGCTCTCAGAGCAATCCCACAAATCCTATTAATCAATTTATTTTTCTGTAATATATTCTCTCTCTGATGCCAATCAACTTCTCCTGTCATTGAACTGTACTCAGGATGATTTACATCAACTTACCAATCAGCACGTCTTTGGTATGTGGGAGGAAACCAGACCACAGAGGAGAACCCATGTAGTCATAGGTTCACACCACTCATACAGCACTGGAAGTTGGGACTGACCAGCAAGATTGGGAGCAGGACTGACTATCCATTGTGTCATCCTTCTCTTATATTGTACATTTAGAGTAGCAATCAAAGATACACTTCTGTTTCCTGTATGCATTGGGCATGGAAGATAGATGGAAAGAACATATGACCTAGATACAATTAGGAGGTGTATGGAATATGTATATGTAGGTACATTGATGAACATGTTGATGGAACATTGTTTAACAAGCCTTAAGTGAAATTACTGCTTGGGGGAAATATTCATTTTGCTCTTTAATGGATATGCAGAAGGTGCCATCAATAAGATCAATTTAATGCCACATTGATTTAACCAAATTACAAATGCATTGTATAACTATCCAGTGAGTAATGTGATACAGGTGAGAAAATTAGGACACATATTTTCATTATTTCCTGGAACATGTAGATTGGATAGAAATGTACAGAATATAATTGCTTTCAAGTAAGATTGACTGTAATGGTACTCAGATTAACGAAAGTGCAAATAGTTTCAAAAATAATTAAAGTTTTTATTACTACTTGTAATTAACTGAAAATGCTGACAAACTGACTGGAATTAATACTATTTCTACTTGATTAATATTTACTATTTTATACTTTTTGGTTACATTTCATAATCTCTTTAAAACAAATTTGCAGAGTACTGTATCACAGGTTCTCTAAAATAAATTCTAATAATTTGATGATTAAAATACCATAACTTGCAACTCCCATACATTTAATTTTTTGATCTTTCATAGTTAAAAAGAATGTTATAAACGGAGTAGGTCAGGATGAAATCATAGTTATTATTCTGGATCAAGAAGTCACAACTCTGTCAAAGCCTCATGGTCACTTTGGAGTTCCCTTTAAAGGTTGACACTGAAAATCGATCAACTCAAAGGAGTAATGAGTGGAATCATTTCTCAGTTCAGTTACTCGATAAGTTGCATCGTAAACAGAGGTCATTACCCAAGTTTGAAAAACGAAAACCCTATTGCCTTATTTTACACAAGGTGTGCTGTAACTGAGCCATTATATCAACTTTACTTTCATGGTTATTCGTACAATCAACTTTCTGTTTAAAGAGAGACAATTGATACTGACAGGGGAAGAGTAGATGGGTACTGGGGTGAAGTGAAGCAAAACTACAATTAGACAAGAAAGTAACAAAAAAAATGGCTCTAACAGATAAATGATTTAATGAATTGATGTGGAGTTCTGATATAACAGAATCTGAAGGATATTTCCAATAGTAAACAACTCTCATAACTGTAGTCATTTATCTCATTGAAAACACATATGCTTTCAGTGAATGCTTATGCAATTCCTGGGTTAATGGTAATCACTGGACTTTCTTCTAATTATCATTTCTTTTGTGCAGCATGGTGTGAAATGTAGTTCAAAACCTTTGCCCAGATAGTAGCCATTGTTTGAGCTTTGTGATTGCCTAAATGCAATCTACCTAGTAATTGCCACAATTATGCTGCATAGACAGAATGTGATGTTGATCAATGGCTTTGAAGCTACCACTACAGTGCTTCAGCTAATGAACTTCTCATAGCTGAATGAGACCAAGTTACTCCGAACATGACAAAACCTGACTCTATTGTGTTTCAATGTGTGCTCATATTTGGGATGCATGCTAAATAATAAGAGACACAAGGGGAGAATGAAGATGTCCAGCAGGCAGTATATGTATATGAGAGTGATTGATTGATCTCTGCTGCACAACAGCATCATCATGATGTGGGCTTAGCTCCTGCCACTAGATAGCCCCTTCCTGGCCTGACTGTCCACAACCAACTCCAAAACAAGGAAAGACACAAGAACTGCAGATGTTGGAATCCTGAGCCGAAAAAGGGCCAGGCATCATCCATGGCCTTACTCCACCCATCACCCAATCATCCCCCCCCTCTCCCCCCCAATCACCTGGATCCACCTATCACTTGCCAGGCTTTGCCTCAAACCCACCTTTATTTTCAATTTTTCACCACCCTCTTCCATTCATCTGAGGAAGAGTCTTCACCGGAAACGTCGTCTGTCCATTTCCTTCATGGATAGTGACTGATCCGCTGAGTTCCTCCGGCACTTTATTTTTTTGTGAAACAAAGGAATCCAATTGCCCATATTCTCCCAAAATATTCAAAATTAAGTTTAGAAATCACAGGTGGTCAGATTGAATACTAATGTATGCCATATTCTTTTGTATCTTCTCTTGATGCTTGTTTCTGGGAGAAGGTCGTCATGTTTAAACATTTGTTCTGCCTCTCCCTTCATGCATGCTGTCTGGTCTGCCTGAACATTCCACTTATTTTATTTTCATAGCTTTAATGGTACCAACCAACATTGGACCTTAGCCAAAGCAATAAATCAATGAGCAGTGTGGTGCCTATACAAAAACAGGAGTAAATGCAACTAGAATGTAAATGGGCAAAAGAACACAATGTTGATGTGCTGCCTGTTTCAGCAACAACGTGTGTGAGTTAATCACAAATCTGATTCCCTGCGGCCGAGGGGCAATTTCAATTAATGTGTGCTAGCTACAATGCTTGTTTGCAATAAAAATCTCATCAAATATAGTGCAGCATTTTTCAGGAAGGGCTTTTAGACCTTTTGTGGTGCTGTGCAATACATTTTCATTTATATTTGAAAAGTGCAGCACAATATTTGTTAAGAATTAAAAAAAAAATAAGGTGAGTGTTGTCTGGAAATCTTCAGGCAATTTAAGAGAGAGAGGGGGAGACTGAGAGAGAGAGTGCAGAAGAGATGCACCAGGATGTTGCCCATAATGGATGGCTGTAGTTATATTGAGAAATTGGATAAGCTGTGTTTCATGTCACTGGAATATGGGGGGGTGGTGGGGGGGGAGGGAGGGGGAGGGGAAGGGGTATCATGCTGGTTTACAACATGAGGAGTGGCTTTGGAAGGATAGACAGTTAGAAGCTTTCTGCCAGGGTAGGGCAGTTGAGAACTAGAGGGCACAGGTTGAAAGTGAGAGGGGCGATTTATGTGATCTGAGGAGCATGATTTTCCATATAGCATGTGGTGAATATTTGGGATAGGCTGCCAGAAGAGGTAATGGAGGCAGATACAATGTTTAAAAGGTATTTGCACATGTAATTGGATAAAAATTGAGGTGAGGAATACATGACTAATGCTGGCAAATGGAATTAGTGTAGAAAGGCATCACAGTCAGCATTGATGAAGGGGCTGTAATGATCAGATTCTGTGAACTATGTTTCCATGATAAGTAAAACTCAAAAGAGTCTATCAGGATATAATGAGAGGAGATCTGAACATATTTTGACAATAGCCAAACTTGAAAGGCAACCCTGAGTACCATGTTATGTAGATTATCAAGTTAAAACGAATGATGCAATTCTAACATTTGTGGAAGCGGTTCTCAGCAATGCACACGTGGCATTTACATTGATGATATCTGCAAACTCTAGTTAATATACTTGGCAATATTAATTGAAATTTCCTTTGCAGGGGTCTGAGACTGCATTTTTGTGGCTTATGATTTGTGTAACCTCATTGACAGGAATGGCAGTCAAGAGGAGCAGGGCTTTCAATTTTTAAGGCATCCAGCTCCTGCCAGATTATTGCCATGTCAGTCAATTTAGAATTAATAGGATTAACACATTTAATAGCCCTTCTAGTTGCTTACTCAAGACCAAGAGATTCAGGAGAAAATCATATTTTGATTTGTTTTAAATAGTGAAAAAAGATTGTGGATTTTCCCCTGCAATTCACATTAAACTCAACAGTATAATTGAGAATTAGAAGACAGGTTGGCATTGATTGACTTCAGGAATAACAAAGATTGTCACGTTTGATGGGTGGTGCCATGAAAGATTTGAAGACAAAGGTAAAGATTTGTTTTTGACCATGAGGGACCAGGTGGCCACTTAACCATGATGACTGTAGCAAGGACGATAGCAGGTCTGCACACAACTGGCTCTGGCACTTTATGAATGGCCAGTTCATCAGTCATCCAAGGAAACTCCCAGAAATGTGTGGCACAAGGGTGCCGCAATAGAGTCACAGCCTTAAAGCGCAACGGAACCAGGTTCGATCCTGACTATGGGTGTTGTCTATGTGGAGTTTGTACATTCTCCCTGTGACCACATGTGTTTTCTCTGGGTGCTCCAGTTTCCTCCCACATTCCAAAAATATACAGGCTCATAGGATAATTGACTTGGGTAGAATTGTAAAATTGTTCCTAATGTGTAGGATAGCATTAGCATACGGGTGATCGCTGGTCAGCGCGGACTCGATGGACGGAAGGGCTTGTTTCTGCGCTCTATCTCTAAAGTCTAAATATTTGCCATTTCTTGCATTTTAGGTTTCCAGTTCAAATGTGTCTCTTACACTGTTCATGAACCACACAGATATTTGAGGCACTGGTCTCCAATGGAATATGTTAAACAATATTTCAGAGACATTATAATTGCATTGGTAATTTTAGTACATTTAAAAAAACTTGTATACTATTTGTGAGCTTTGCTGTATTACTTTATTTCCTACATTGATCTTTTTGGGAGCTGAAATAATTTGTAGTATTTAAAAAATATATTGGCTTTGGTGATTGCTCACACTTAATTTGTCAGTCTCTTGATTGATACATGGGACATAAACATGCTTCTACTTGTATTACATGCCTGTTTAGTTGTTGCAGGTTTCTTCCAATGGAATTCCATCCAGTCAAATGCACCTGCATTTCAGAATGTGCTTTATTTATGTAAAAGTCTAAAACCTCATTTGTGTGCACCAGACATTTTATATTTCAATATAAATGTAACTATATTATACATCTTAAATTGCATTTTTTTAAAGCAAAATTTAAAATACTGACTTATTGTTAAGTAAATGTTACTCATTTTGTAAAGAAAATGAATTGCAGCTGGTTGACTCTAATTATTCTCTTGTAGCTGCTTCCTGTCTTTACTCTTGGTGGCTGCAGTTGTTTGGAAGATCAAACAAACTTGCTGGGCTTCTCGAAGGAGAGAGGTAAGAAATAATGGTTATTGGAGATCCACTACATTCTTTTATAAATAGCATTAATTAGTTAAATGATCTGGTATACACTTAGTCTTCATGCTCTATTATAATACAGAAGGAGACAATGTAATTTTATTAATTTCTTATTCATTGACCAACATTCACTCTGCAATTGACTCACCGAAATTATCAAAAGATTTATTAATCCGTAAACAATAAAATGGTTATATTTCATTCCGATCTTTTCCATTCTTAGCGAACTGTAATTCTTGAAATTTAGAAAGGATATTTTTTGCTACTTTTTGTGATATGACTGGAATAATCAGTTGAAACATTTTTCTTGGTTAGCACATAGCTAGATCCTTGGATGGGCCATGGATAATTAAAGACTGATTTGCACGTGATGTTATTATGTATGATGATGCTCGAGGATTTGAAATTGCAAGATTATTTCAGGGGTTGTCAGGGAAACATTCAATGCCACTGCCTGTGTGCATACTCTAAATAGTGATCAAACTTGAAAGGCATGACCTCTTACATTATGATTTATTACAGAGCAAAATTCAGTTAACTGTTTCCATAATTCTGAATAATCCATCTGACGTGTTTTTTTATAAACAAAAGAATATGAATGCTAAACCTACTGTGTCTTTTATGAATATAATAAACCTACTGAAAATGGTTGGACGACTTCTTCACAGTGTTGAAAGGCGCGGATGATGTATAACATTTATTTCCTTCAGAGAAGGTTTTTCAATTAAATTATATGTTGTTCCTGGAATATGATTTTCAGAACACAAATAATCTTCTGCCCCGTTATCTTAAACATTTCTGCGACTTTAAAGGCTTATTTATTGGGTGATAATGCATTACACTACGACTTTTGTTTTGCTGCATGTTGGTGGAGACAAGCTTCACACCATCCATCCATACATGCAGTTCAATGGAGATATGCCACATATTCAACATACTTGTGTGGATGATACACATGTATTTACTTCAACTTGTTAAAATGAATAAAGTTTGCAGTATATCTTTAAAATAAACCATACTTCATTGCTTCCTTCAGAATGTTTACACTTTAGTGATTGATTTCATATTTACCATTATACACATCAGATCATTTGCAAGAATCTTTCAAACTTATATTTGGGTTAACATAGTTGGAAAATAAATTGCAGGTAACGTTCAACAGAAATATAATCTGTTATAATTCGTACTGTTGGAAACATCCATGTTTGGTGTCGTTCACAGAAATAATGGATGGATGCTGAAATGATTTGTTGTCAATGAGAGCCAATTTACTGCAGGTAAATGCTACTAATGGCAAGCCTGTTATGCATTGCCTGAAAATATGTGATAATAAGGAATCTGTAGTGTCCAGAATAATTGGAAGTTTTATCTGAAAATTGAAATCTATTTATGATTTTTTCTTTGTAGTTGTATTGTGGAACTAATTTATAGGTGGAGTTGTTAGAATGGTGATAGTTGCATGGTGCAGGTTGGGAGATAATACTAGATTTGTGGCTGTGGACCGCTAAGTAACGTGATACTACTGATGGTTCGCCCAGTGAAGCTACGTGGGTGGATCTGAGAAATGAAATGGGGATGTGTGAATTAGAAGAACAAATTATAGGAGGCATGGAGTAAATGAGGTGCTAGATGAGTATAAGGAATGTAAAAAGAATCTTAAGAAAGAAATAAGAAAAGCTAAAAGAAGATGTGAGGTTGCTTTGGCAAGAAAGGTGAAAGTAAATCCAAAGGGTTTCTACAGCTATATTAATAGCAAAAGGATAACGAGGGATAAAATTGGACCATTAGAGAGCCAGAATGGACAGTTATCTGCAGAGCCAAAAGAGATGGGGGAGATATTGAACAATTTCTTTACTCCGGTATTCATCAAGGAGAAGGATATTGAACTCTGTGAGGTAAGGGAAAAAAGTAGAGTAGCTATGGAAACTATGAGATTCAAAGAGGAGGAAGTACTGACACTTTTGAAAAATATAAAAGTGGATAAGTCTCCAGGTCCAGACAGGATATTCCCTAAGACATTGAGGGAAGTTAGTGTAGAAATAGCAGGGGCTATGACAGAAATATTTCAGATGTCATTAGAAACGGGAATAGTGCCAGAGGATTGGCGTACTGCGCATGTTGTTCCATTGTTTAAAAAGGGTTCAAAGAATAAACCTAGCAATTATAGACCTGTTAGTTTGACGTCAGTGGTGGGCAAATTAATGGAAAGGATTCTTAGAGATAATATATATAAGCATCTGGATAAACAGGGTCTGATCAAGAACAGTCAACATGGATTTGTGCCTGGAAGTTCATGTTTGACAAACTTCTTGAATTTTTTGAAGAGGTTACAAGGGAAATTGATGAGGGTAAAGCAGTGGATGTTGTCTATATGGATTTCAGTAAGGCCTTTGACAAGGTTCCCCATGGAAGGTTGGTTAAGAAGGTTCAATCTTTGGGTGTTAATGGCGGAGTAGCAAGATGGATTCAACAGTGGCTGAATGGGAGATGCCAGAGAGTAATGGTGGATGGCTGTTTATCAGGTTGGAAGCTGGTGACCAGTGGGGTGCCTCAGGGATCGGTGTTAGGTCCACTGTTGTTTGTCATGTACATCAATGATCTAGATGATGGGGTGGAAAATTGGATAAGTAAGTATGCAGATGATACTAAGATAGGGGTGAAGTAGATTTTCAAAGTCCACAGAGCGATTTGGGCCATTTGGAAGAGTGGGCTGAAAGATGGCAGATGGAGTTTAATGCTGATAAGTGTGAGGTGCTACATCTTGGCAGGACAAATTGAAATAGGACGTACATGGTAAATGGTAGGGAATTGAGGAATGCTGTGGAACAGAGGGATCTAGGAATAACTGTGCATAGTTCCCTGAAGGTGGAATCGCATGTAGATAGGGAGGTAAAGAAAGCTTTTGGTGTGCTGGCCTTTATAAATCAGAGCATTGAATATAGGAGTAGGGAAGTAATGTTAAAATTGTACAAGGCATTGGTAAGACCAATTCTGGAGTATGGTGTACAATTTTGGTCACCTAATTATAGGAAGGATGTCAACAAAATAGAGAGAGTACAGAGGAGATTTACTAGAATGTTGCCTGGGTTCCAGCAACTAAGTTACAGAAAAAGGTTGAACAAGTTAGGTCTTTATTCTTTGGAGCGCTGAAGGTTAAGGGGGGACTTGATTGAGGTCTTTAAAATGATGAAAGAGATAGACAGAGTTGACGTGGATAAGCTTTTCCCATTGAGGGTAGGAAAGATTCAAACAAGAGGGCATGACATGAGAATTAAGGGACAGACGTTTAGGGGTAACATGAGGGGGAACTTCTTCACTCAGAGAGTGGTGGCTGTGTGGAATGATCTTCCCGCAGAAGTGGTGGAGGCAGGATCGATTTTAACATTTAAAAGTAAAGTGGATAGGTATATGGACGGGAAGGGAATGGAGGGGTATGGTCTGAGTGCAGGTAGATGGGACTAGAGGAAAATAAATGGTCGGCACGGACTGTAAGGGCAGAGAAGGCCTGTTTCCGTGCTGTAATTGTTATATGGTTATATGTTATATGGTTAAATATGCCAGGAGATTGCAGGCAGATGCAAGACCAGTAGGATTACCATAGTAGGGGATTTAACTTTTCCAACATAAACTGGGACAGCCAAAGTGCCAAGGCCTTAGAGAGGGTGGAATTTGTCAAATTTGGTCAGAAAAAGTTCCTTCGGTGATAGGGAGGAGAGGGCAAAGCATGACCTGCAAGTTAAAATTCTGAATTGGGGCAAGGCCAACTGATGATATTAGACAGGAACTTGCTAAAGTTGATCGGAGTTGGTTGCTTGCAGGCAAAGGGACATCCAGAAAATGGAACGCTTTTAAAAGTAGTGAGAGTTCAAAGAATACATGTTCCTGCTAGAGCGAAGGGCAAAAGCAGCTCGTAGTAAGGGAGTTTGGATGACAGGAGAAAATAAGGCTCTAGTCAGGAAAAGGGGGGTTGGACCATGAATAGATTCAGATTCAGATTCAATTTTAATTGTCATTGTCAGTGTACAGTACAGAGACAAACGAAATACAATGAAATGCACGAGAGACAACGAATAGGCAGCTGAGATCAAGTGTATGAGGCCCTTCCTCAAGAAATCAGGAGGTGAGAGGATAGAACTGGCAGAAAAGATGAATGCGAATCAAAGATATTTTGTAAGTACATTAAGGAAAAAAGGGTAATTTGACAAAGAACAGGGGCCCTCAGAAATCAAAGCAGCCACCTATGAGTGGAGTCAGAGAGGTGGGCAAGGTCCACAATTAATATTTCTCCTGTGCTTTAGCGTTGAGAAAGACATGAAGGCGTGGGTAGTTGGGAAAGTTAATGGTAATGTTTTGAGGACAGTCCATTATACAGTCGAGGAGATGCTGAATGTCCTAAGATAAATCCCTCAGGCCTGATCAGGTGAGATCCAAGGACAATATGGGAGGCTAGAGAAGAAATGGCAACAACAATGGCTGAGGCATATGAATAATCATTCACCACGGGTGAGGTGTCAGATGGCAGGATGGGCACCAATGCTGCGCTTCTATTTAGGAAAGGCTGCAAGGTAAGCCCAGGAACTATAGACCAGTAACCCCAATATCTGTAGTAGGTACGTTTCTGGAGAGGATAATTTGGATAGCTTTAGTACATTTGGATAGTTAGAGGATGATTAGGGATTGGCAGCGTAATTCTGGATGTAGGAGGTCGCTTCTCATGTATTTAATTTCGTTTTTGAAGAAATAAGGAAGAAGGCTGACAAAGCCAAGGCTGTAGATGATGTCTATGTGGACCTCACCAAGCCTTTTGATAAGGTTCTGCTGATAGGCTGCATTGGAAGGTTAAATCACATTGGATGCCCAGATGTAGAATTGGCTTCATGGAAGGAAGCAGAGGGTGATGGTGGATGAGAATGTACAAGTTATGATTAGTGAGTTTGCAGATGACGCTAAAGTAGGTGGTATCATAGACAGTAAAGATGGTTGTCATAAATACAGCAGGATCTTGAGTAGCTGGGCTAGTTGTCTGAGGAATGGCTGGTGGATCTTAATGCAACTAACTGCAAGATGTTGCATTTAGGGGTCAAACCCATGGCAGTATCTTCACAGTGAAAGATAGGGCGCTGGGATGTGTTGTAGAGCAGTGGGATGTAGTAGGTATGTTTCAAAACTTACCTTGAGCAGTGCTGCAGTTCTGCCACTCCCCGTGTGCGCGACTTTGGCGCCTTTCAGAGGGGGGCGGGCTTAAAGTGCCGTTTTTCAACAGACAGGGAAAATCGATCAATGTCGGGCGATTACGTTGCGGAAGAAAAATCGCTCCGACATTTCATGAATGAAGGTATTTTTAAATTACTCTAAATTATTTATTAACTAGAGTAATTTAAAAATCACCTTCACAAGCCGTGAGCGCCGACAACCGGAAGGATTTTGCGTAGGGGAGAAAAAAAGGTAAATAGTTTATTTTTATATTAAAAGTTGGTTTTTCGGGAGGCTTTAATAATATTTTCATGTTGCGAAATGGGGTCCAAAAAAATATATGAACAAACAGTATTTTTCCTCCCGACTTCACCGCTAACCCCAACGTTCCAATCCACCGCATTCCACTAAAACCCACTCGCAAGTTGATTTAAATGGCCATTAATTTACAGGCATAAAAAACTAGATTCCTTCCATTTGGCCCAGAAATTCATGAAAATGAGATTTAAAAATTATGTTATATTGTGGATTATTGTGTGAATGTTATTTGAACACTTAGGCAATTTAAAAAAAGTTTATATTTTCTTAAGAAATGGATAGATGTTTAGATCTACTCATTGAATTTTGTAATTAGCTACAATTAGATAACTAACTAATTATATGCTTTAATTTCAGGTCATCCAAGTAAGATTGTTTCATATTTGTTTCAGAATGCTTCAATCTATAATAACTGAAAATTTCATTGAGTTCTCTTAATTTTTAAGAAAATTATGGGCTTTTAACTGTTCCAGATTACAGCTTTTGAGTTAAGTCAATTGAAAGGCAATGGGGAACAAGATGCTAATTTCCGAGTATGAAAATGGCCATAACTTTCTTAATACTGAAGATATGAAAATGAATTAGGTGTCAAATTAAACTTCTTTTTATGCTTTATCTGATGGGATAAATTGCAGACTTGATTTTTAAAATCTCAAAATTTTGTAACATTGCTAGGTATAGGAGTATAGGTACATAGTTCCCTGGAAGCGGCATCACAGGTACACAGGGTGGTAAAGAAGGCTTTTAGTACATTGGGCTTCATCAATCAGGGTGTTGAGTATGGAAGTTGGGACGTTACGTTACAGTTGTACAAGACGTTGGTTATCGCATTTAGTGTATTGAGTTCAGTTTTGGTCGCCCTGCTGTAGGAAGAATGTAATTAAGCTGAAAGAGTGCAGAGAAGATTTACGAGGGTATTGCTAGGATTGGAGGACATGAGCTATAGGGAGTGATTGGGACTTTATTCTTTGGAGCTCACAAGGCTAATGGGCCTGTCCCACTTAGGTGATTTTTCAGCGGACTGCCGGCGACTGTCAAGTTGCCGGCAGTCGCCTGAAAAACCAGCAAATGGAACAGCGACTGAGTGGATCACGCACACACTCACACGCACACACATCGCTTCCTTCACCAGCCCGTTATGCAGGCGGGGGTCAGGGCAAGCAGGGGGAGCACTGTCTAAAAATTCACACGGTGCAAAGCCAAGGTGAAACAGACACACCGCGATGACCAGGAAGGTTGGCGCTGTAAAATGACAGCTAATGCACAGTGTACGGTAAGTCCTTTAAAAGAGGGGGGGGGGGGGAAGGGGGGAGAAGGAGTGGGGAGAACTTTTAAGAAGCCAGAGATACATGGCGGACATTTAACATTACGGGTCAGTTATCCTTGGTACTGAAAAATATTGCTTACCTTATTTTTCCCAATGATCCAATGAAATTTACCAGTCAGCACCGGCTACAACCTATGAGAACCTCTGAGAACCTTCGACCTCCTGGCAACTCATTACGACCTCCTGGCAATCCACCTACTGCTCGAGAATTTTCGCTACTCTCCATGGCGGCTTCATTCTAGTCGCCGCTAATTTTTTCAACATGTTGAAAAATTCACGGCGACCACTAGTTCCCAGAATGCGGGAACTCCTCACGACCATGAAGGTGTCTCCCCGGCAACCACCTGCGAACATGTGGCGACATGTGGCATAGTCTCCTGCAGTCACCTAAAAAGTCAGCTAAGTGGGACAGGCCCATAGGGTGATCTTATAGACGTGGAAAATCATGACAGGAATTGATAGAATAAATGCACAGAGCCTTTCACCAGGGGAATCAAGTACCAGAAGACTTAGGCTTAAGGTGAGTGGGGCAAGATTTAATCGGAGGCCTAAAGGGCCTGTCCTACAAGCATGCAACTCTATGCGATTAGCGCGACCTAACATGGTCGCTTGAGCCGCCCGGCGTCGCGGGGCGGGTCCCACTTCGATCGCCGGAGCCGTGCGGAATTGTGCGGAGTTCGTCCCGACATCGCGCGGGGCTCCGAAAAACTGACTATGTTAAAAAATTCCGCGCGCCAACAGCTTGTCCGCTCGCAATCGCCTTCACGCATTACACACCGCCTCGACATCGTGCCTCCATGAACCTATCTGTAGGTGCCTCCGTGACCCACTATGTGTGTGACTCCGTGGCCCTCTGTGTGTGTGTGCCTCTGTGCCCCTCTCTGTGTGTCCCTCTCTGTCCTGGCGAACTTACCTTAGACTTCACTCCAAGTTCGCCTCACTTTGCGCCGCGTTGCGCCACTCACCCGACCTCCGTGCGGCCCCTGCTGCCGTTTTGTCGCGCTTGCCGCATGCAGGCGCATGCTGGTGGGAACGGCCCTGTACAGGGGATCACCCGAGCTCCGCGCAGCCCCCGCTTCTAGTTTGATCGCGTTCATCTCAGAGTTGCATGCTTGTAGCACAGGCCCTTTAGGGTGACTTTTCACACAGACAGTGGTGGGTATATGTAACGAGCTGCCAGTGGAGGTAGTTAGTAAAACAGCAGGTATTTGGCAGGTTGTATAACAGCATTTAATAGGAACTTGTATAGGTATACGGACAAGAAAGGTTTAGTGGGATTTGGCCAAATGTAGGCAAATGAGACTAGCTTACAGTGGATCCTGCATTTTGTCAACATGAATGAGTGGGCTGAGGGCCTGTTTTCATGCTGCTATGACACTATGGTTTCAAAGATAGATTTGCTTTCTCAAAGAACTTTGCAATGAACTCTCAATTAGTAGCTGGAGCTTGGATTTATATAATACCTTTTACAAATTCTGCAAATCCCAAAGTACTTTTCTGTCACTTAATGAGGAAAATGCAGCAAGCAATTTATGGATAATAAAAGCAATGATCAGATAATCTGTTTTAGTGATGTTGATTACAGCACAAATATAGAACAGGACACTGGAATTATTTGCTGTCTCTTATCGGCTACAATGCCATGGAAATTTGGATTCTGCCTGAGAAACTAATTTTAATGCCTCAACTTCGAGAATGTGAAATAGTTCACATAGATTCCAGTATGCGAGACACATAATTGCGTTAACCTTTTCTTTGTCTCCACACATTTTCACTTCTTTCAGAAATATGATCCTTACAAAATAAGCAGTTTTGTATAGTACAATAGCACAAAAGAGAAAAAGACAATGCGTATGGCTCTAGTTTTACGCAGGTCTAATCATATCATTGTATAAATGATTGCAGCAATGTGACCATTGAAATTATTTGAAAGTATGACTGACATTGACATTTTTCCTGCAATAAGAAATATTGTTGTGGTATTATCATCTGGTGTTAAATCATTTAATAATTTTGTAGGAATGTCATTTTAAGATGAGCTAACTGCTTTAATGCTTGCATAAATCAGAATTAATTTTCCAAACCATTGATTAAAAATATTTATAAGAATTTAATCAAATTTTAATATTTGTGTGCACATATTTAGAATAATTCTTGATACATTGACATATTTCAAACTGAACAGATGTTATTGTGATATTTAAAAACATATTTACATTAAAGCTATTAAATGCTACCATGCAAAAATGTTCCAGAATGATACATTACTCTTTCTAATATTTAACATTTTGGAGGGAGTATTGGAATATTTATTGATGCTTTGCTCATTAATGTTTAAAATATAACATGGCATGTGTGATACTAAATCTGTGAATATTGGTTAGTTTATGGTCGTATCAATTTGCTAAATGCATTCATTTATTTTGAGATTAACTATTACATTAGCTCGCGGTAGCACATTTATTAAAAATCCAAATTAATCTCTCTCTCTTTTTATTAAACAACATTTTCTAATCTATTGACTCTTGTTAAGGTGCCTCTTTTCTCCACTCTGCAACATTCTTTAACCAATAAGCTCAATCGTCGCAGTTCACCTTATTGATGCACTAACTTATAGATGCAGACATAGCAGTTGTATACACTGACCCAATTTTCTACTTTGATTATTGCTTGATGAGTCTGAAGAAGAGTCCCCATCCAAAGCATTGTTTGTCTAGATCTTTGCCGTTTGTTTTTTCTTCATGGCTTGGGAAAATTCTTTTAATCAAAAATGAGTGAAAATAATAACTTTTCACATGCTTTTGTTATTGACTCATACAGCGTGGAAGCAGGCCCTTCAGCCCAACTTGGCCATCCCGACCAATATGCCCCACCTACACTACTACCACTGGCCTGCGATTGCCCCATATCTCGCTAAACCTGTCCTATCCATACGCCAGTCCAGATGTTTCTTAAATGGTGCCATAGTACCTGCCTCAACAACCTCCTCTGACAGCTCGTTCCAATCACCCACCATCCTTTGTGTAAAAAAAAAATCATCCCTCAGTTTCCAATTGAATCTTTCCCCCCTCAGCTTAAACTCAAGTCCTCTTGGTTCCCGATTTCCCTACTTTTGGCAAACGTCTGTGCATTTACCCGATCTATACCTCCCATGATTTTGGACACCTCTTATTCGCCCCTTATTCTCCTGCACTCCAAGGAATAAAGTCCTAGCCTATTCAACCTCTCCCTATAGCTCAGGCTCTTGAGTCTAGGCAACATCGTTGTAAATCCTCTCTGCATGCTCTATAGCTTTTACAACATCTTTTCTATAACATGGTGACCAAAACTGAGCACAATGCTCTAAATGTGATCTCACCAACATCTTATATATCTGCAACATGACCTTCCAACTTCAATACTCAATACCCAGACTGATGCAGGCCAATGAGCTGAAAGCCTTTTTGATCACGCTGTCCACCTGTGACGCTACTTTCAAGGAACAGTGTGTCAGCACTCCTAGATTCCTCTGCTCCATGACACTCCCCAGAACCCTACCATTCACCGTGTAGGTCCTGCCAATGTTAGACTTCCCACAATGCCACACCACACCTTTCTCTGCACTAAATTCCAACAATTGTTCCCTAGTCCATCTTTTGCTGGCCTTATACTATTAATTTTCCAAGATGCCACGGTGGCGCAACGCTAGAGTTGCTGCCTTAAAGTGCTTTCAGCGCCGGAGACCCGGGTTCGATCCTGACTACGGGTGCTGCCTGTACAGATTTTTTACATTCTCCCCATGACCGCATGGGTTTTCTCCAAGATCTTCGATGTCCTCCCACACTGCAAGGAAGTACAGGGTTGTAGGTTAATTGGCTTGGTTTAAACGTAAATTGTCCCGAGTATTTAGAGAATAGCGTTAATATGTGGGGATCGCTGGTCGGTGTGGACTCAGTGGGCCAAAAGGCCTGTTTCCACTCTGTATCTAAAAATTAAACTAAAACTAAAGATATAAAAAAGTCAATGTTATGAGGGGCATGGGGCCAAAGGGTAGCCAGCACATCAAGGGCAAAGTTGATTCTGATGACTCGTGTGGTGTTTTTATTGAGATTGCCTAAACTTGCAAAAGGAAGGTTGCAATGTATTGAATAAGTACTGAACTAAGTGAGGGTAGTCTCAGTTGAACAACAAGGTTCACTGGAGTATGATGATGCTATTAAATGATGCAGCATAGTTGCTGTAGATGTAAATCTGACTTTTTTTATTTTGACGTTTTTAGTATATAACAAAGTAGAAAGTTGATCAGAAAGGCTGAGAGTTAAAAGAAGAAAGAATCTTGAAATTGACAATATTGAAGGAGATTGTAAATATGTTTGGGAACATTTTTTTAGTATGAATCCCTTTCAAATCTAATGATGGTTTAAACAAGAAAGCCTTTTTCAAGAGCATCTGAAGCAGTTACAATAAACCATAACCATTTTATTTTATACAACGTGGGATGAGGTGACAGCTGTTTTCATACATATCTGATGCTTTTTAGTTTAGTTTGAAAATGTAAGCATCTCATGACGCATTGTGTTGTTTACCAGAAAGAAATAATATTTTCCAAAGATTCAGTGAAACAATGTACTCGCACTTGGAATTCAGGTAACAAAGTTAAAGCTGATGAATAGGTATGTTAAATTAAATCTCTCAAATACTTAAAGGTAAATAAGAATGCTGGAAAAACTCAGCTGGTGGGGCAGCATCTATGGAGCGAAGGAATAGGAGACGTTTCGGATCGAGACCCTTCTTCACCCCCTATCTCAAATACTTAAAGTTGTTTACTCTGTGGTTTTCTGTGTATTTAGCTTTACTTTTACAGGTTCAGAAAATCTCCCCAATATTTTTAACAACACACCATATTACTTTGTACATCAAGAATTCAATGTGTTATGTTGTAAAAGCAATTGAATTAATCTTTTTTTTAATCTAAATCCATAAAATCATCAACTTCTCCAAACATCTGGGAGCTCACATTTTTTTACTGTGGGTATTTTCCTGCTAATGGAAAATTGGGTACATAGCACCAGGACATTCCCTTCATAGAAACATAGAAACATAGAAAATAGGTGCAGCAGTAGGCCATTCGGCCCTTTGAACCTGCACCACCATTCAATATGATCATGGCTGATCATCCAACTCAGTATCCTGTACCTGCCTTCTCTCCATACCCCCTGATCCCTCTAGCCACAAGGGCCACATCTAACTCCCTCTTAAATATAGCCAATGAACTGGCCTCAACTACCTTCTGTGGCAGAGAATTCCAGAGACTCACCACTCTCTGTGTGAAAAATGTTTTTCTCATCTCGGTCCTAAAAGATTTCCCCCTTATCCTTAAACTGTGACCCCTTGTTCTGGACTTCCCCAACATCGGGAACAATGTTCCTGCATCTAGCCTGTCCAACCCCTTAAGAATTTTAAGTGGTGGGCCTCACCAAGACAACAGTGGTGGGCCTCATCAGGGACGACAATGAGCTGGCTTACAGGGAGGAGGTGAAACAACTGGTGGACTGGTGCAATACGAACAACCTGATCCTGAATGTCGAAAAAACAAAGGAGGTCATCGTCGACTTCAGGAAAAACCGGCACAGTCCCACACCACTTGACATCAATGACAGCGATGTGGAGGTGGTCAGTAGCACTAAGTTCCTGGGGGTGCAGATCACTAACAGTCTGACCTGGTCAAATAACATCTCATCAACAGTTAAGAGAGCGCAGCAGCGATTGCACTTTCTGCGCCGGATGAGAAGAACTCCCCTCCACCATCCCATCCTCACCACTTTCTACAGGGGCACCATAGAGAGTATTTTGACCAGCTGTATCTCTGTCTGGTTTGGGGACTGTAAAGCCTCTGACTGCAAGTCCGTGCAGAGAGTTGTGAGGACAGCGGAAAAAATCATCGGAACCTCTCTCCCCTCAATCGGGGATATTGCGACCAAACGTTGCGTGTCTAAGGCCAGCATTATTATAAAAGACCCCACACATCTTCATCACGGACTGTTCACTCTGCTGCCCTCGGGCAAAAGATATCGTAGCATAAAGGGCCTGTCCCACCAGCATGCAACTCTATGCGATGAACACGATCAAACTGGAAGCGGGGGCCGCGCGGACGTCGGGTGATCACCTGTACAGGGCCGTTCCCACCAGCATGCGCCTGCATGCGGCAAGCGCAACCAAACCGGCAGTCGGGGCCACGCGGAGGTCGGGTGAGTGGCGCAACGCGGCGCAAAGTGAGGCGAACTTGGAGCGAAGTCTAAGGTCAGTTCACCAGGACAGAGGGGGGCACACAGAGAGGGACACCGAGGCACACACGCACACAGGGCCGCGGAACCACACACATAGAGGGTCACGGAGGCACTTACAAATAGGTTCACGGAGGCACGATGTCGGGGCGGTGTGTAAATGTCGAGGCGACCTCCAGCCGACAAGTCGTTGCCGTGCGGAATTTTCAGACATTGTCAGTTTTTCGGAGCCCCGCGCGGTGTCGGGACGAACTCTGCACAATTCCGCACGACTCCGGCGATCGAAGTGGGACCGGCCCCGCGACGCCGGACGGCTCAAGCGACCAAGTTAGGTCGCGCTAATCGCATAGAGTTGCATGCTGGTGGGACAGGCCCTTAAGGAGCAGAATATCAAGGTTCTGCAGCAGCTTCTTCCCACGAGCCATCAGACTCATGAATGCCATGTAATGGGCTGCCACCATTGTCTATTTATCCTTTTATCCTTTTTATCCATGCTTATCCTTCTGTTAATTACCGTGTTTCACAGGGAGCCAAATGCAACGGAATTTCGTTTGGAACTGCATATATCGATATATTTCTGAATGACAATAAAGTTTGTTTGACTTGACTTTGATTTTGTAAGTTTCTATCAGATCCTCCCTCAATCTTCTAAATTCTACGAGTACAATCCAAGTCTATCCAATCTTTCTTCATATAAAAGTCCTGACATCCCAGGAATCAGTCTGGTGAACCTTCTCTGTACTCCCTCTATGGCAAGAATGTCTTTCCTCAAATTTGGAGACCAAAACTGTACGCAATATTCCAGGTGTGGTCTCACCAAGACCCTGTACAACTGCAGTAGAACCTCCCTGCTCCTATACTCAAATCCTTTTGCTATGAATGCTAACATACCATTCGCTTTCTTCACTGCCTGCTGCACCTGCATGCCTACTTTCAATGGTACACAAAATGCTGGAGAAACTCAGCAGATGCAGCAGCATCTATGGAGCGAAGGAGATAGGCAACGTTTAGGGCCGAAACCCTTCTTCAGACTTTCCTACTTTCAATGACTGTTGTAACATGACACCCAGGTCTCGTTGCATCTCCCCTTTTCCTAATCGGCCACCATTCAGATAATAGTCTACTTTCCTGTTTTTGCCTCCAAAGTGGATAACCTCACATTTATCCACATTATACTGCATCTGCCATGCATTTGCCCACTCACCCGGCCTATCCAAGTCACCTTGCAGCCTCCTAGCATCCTCCTCACACTTAACACTGCCCCCCAGCTTTGTGTCATCCGCAAACTTGGAGATGTTGGATTCAATTCCCTTGTCCAAATCATTAATATATATTGTAAATAGCTGAGGTGCCAGCACTGAGCCTTGCGGTACCCCACTAGTCACTGCCTGCCATTCTGAAAAGGACCCGTTTACTCCTACACTTTGCTTCCTGTCTGCCAGCCAGTTCTCTATCCACATCAATACTGAACCCCCAATACCGTGTGCTTTAAGTTTGTATATTAATCTCTTATGTGAGACCTTGTCAAAAGCCTTCTGATATAACACATCCATTGGTTCTCCCTTATCCACTCTACTAGTTACATCCTCGAAAAATTCTATAAGATTCGTCAGACATGATTTACCTTTCGTTAATCCATGCTGACTTTGTCCAATGATTTCACCACTTTCCAAATGTGCTGCTATCCCATCTTTAATAACTGACTCTAGCAGTTTCACCACTATGGATGTTAGACTAACTGGTCTGGAAACCTTCAACCTCCAATGTCCACAGTGAACATGTTGCCAAGTTCAACTAATCTCTTCTGCCTGTACGTGATCCATATCTCTCCATTCTCTGGCTAGGGATACTTACTTACTTACTTTGACACAGACGGAGACCACTCAGCTCCATCCTTACTTTCAGCAGAATAATCCCATCAGTCCCATTCTGCTGCTCCTTGTATCCCTCTGCCTCATGCAACTTGCTTTCCCTCGCAAGTGCTCATCAACTCTCATTTCATGCTTTTGCTGCTTACCTTCACTGAGGAATAACTCACAGTTACCAATTAACATAGCAGATTGTTCTGAACCCATCTCACTTTCCAGGGCTGTGACTGAATATTTAAGTGGGAATGGTTCCTGCTAGGATTTCTACCCCCGGGAAGAAACATGACACTAAAACTGATTTTATAACACATGAATAAGAGACAAATCCAATTGGAATCCAGTTGGAAATGCAATCCAAACGCAATTGGAAATGCACAATCCAAGGACCCAAGCAGTATTTCCAGGTGAGGCAGAGGTTCACCTGCACCTCCTCAAACCTCATCTATTGCATCCGCTGTTCTAGGTGTCAACTGCTCTACATCAGTGAGACCAAGAGCAGGCTTGGGGAATGCTTCGCAAACGCTTCGCCCAACACCTCCGCACAGTTTGCAATAACCAAACTGATCTCCCAGTGGCTCAGCACTTCAACTCCCCCTCTCATTCCGTATCCAACCTTTCTGTCCTGGGCCTCCTCCATGGCCAGAGTGAGTCCCACCGCAAATTGGAGGCACAGCACCTCATATTTCGCTTGGGTAGTTTACACCCCAGCGGTATGAACATTGACTTCTCCAATTTCAGGTAGTCCTTGCTTTCTCCCTCCTTCCCCTCCCCTTCCCAGCTCACCCACAGATCACTGTCTCTGCCTCTTCCTTTCTTCTTCCTGCCCCCACCCCCACATCTGTCAGAAGAAGGGTCGCAACCCGAAACGTGACCTATTACTTCGCTCCATAGATGCTGCCTCACCCGCTGAGTTTCTCCAGCATTTTAGTCTACCAGTAAAATAACAATTATAGGTTTCTTCAGCTGATTTACTTCCTCCTGTCCAGGAGAATCAAACTCTGGGTCATCTCATTCCATATATACTCAAGTTTGCAGATTAGAAATTATATTTTAGCTCCACGGCCATCAATATATTACCCAAAGCAGAAACAAGCCTGTGTGGTAAATTATCAGAGCAGGTGATAAAATGAGCAACCCAATAAGGCATAAAGAGGTAATTATTGCCGTGGTGGTGAGAGAAAGAATTGTTGCAAAGGAAAAGTAACAAGGGTGATCTATCAAAAATGGACCTGATAACATTTTCTGTTCTGTTTCTAAATGCAGAGCACATCAGCCTTTATACCCTGGAAAGTAGCATGGCAGTCTGAAAGTAATGGAAAATGCAGTTTGTATTAGAGGTTTTTGGTGCTTGGGCCTGAGTGTTTCGTCTGGGAATTGCAAAATTGAAGAGAGACTTGCATTTATGTAGTGTCTTTCATGATCTCAACATAGAACTGTACATCAGAACTGGGAACGAGACAAAAGAAGCTTGTTGAGTTGCAGGGAGGCTGGGGTGATGGGGGCATTTTCAAGCACTGAAATGCTTTTAAAGAATAGTCTTTTAAGTAAAGCCTGATCTAAGGTGTGATTTTGTGAAAATTGTCAATTGTACAATGTGAGCCCTCTGCTGCAATTAGCCCAGGCCATGAGTGCTGACTGCCCCCCCCCCCCCCCCCCCCAGCTGTTCATATCCCGCTCCACCACATCCACTACACCCAGCTGCTTACACTCTTACAGAAGGCAGAATCTCTGAAGAACATAGATAGGTGAAGTTTCAGGTCAAGACCAATTCTCAGACATTGTCGGCGAGTTGTGGGGGGGGTGAGAAGAAAGCTGGGAGAGGGGAAGGGCATGACAAGGCGTGGCAGGTAATAGGTGGACACAGGCGAGGGGGAATTTGATAGACAGATGGTTGGAACAGATGCCAGCGATAAAAATAGGTGTGAGACAGGATTGAAGCAATGCTATTTGTGATGCCAGTGGGAGGAAAGTAGAGGGAAGAGGGGGGAGGGGGACGAGATGGGGAGGGGGGGGGGGAGTCCAGGTGGGGCAGAGGAGAGAGGGGGGGTAGAGAGGAGGTGTGTGAGGGAGAAAGCGGGGGGGGGGGGGGGGGCAGGTGGTGGGGGGATGTGGATGGGGGATACACTGACTTTCTCTCTTCTGATCCAGAAAGCAGTGATGCTAGAGCTGCTGTGTTACCGCGCCAGAGACCCGGATTCCATCCCGTCTACGGGTGCTGTCTGTACGGAGTTTGCACGTTCTCCCGTGAACTGCGTAGGTCTTCTCTGGGATTTCCAGTTTCATCCCACTCTCCAAAGACGTACGGGTTAGGTGTAAGTTAATTGACTTGGTATAATTATAAATTGTCCCTAGTGTGTGTAGGATAGTGTAAGTGTGCAGAAATCACTGGTCAGCATGGACTTGGTGGGCCGAAGGGCCTGTATCCATGCTGTATCTCTAAAGTCTAAAGACATATGTCTTCTAAAGGGTACCACAACTGTGGTGCTGCTGCCTCACTGCTCCAACAGTCCAGTTTGATCCACACTTCTGCTGCTGTCAGTGTGCTACCCCCACATGTTCTCTGTAACACCTGGATTTCGTCATGCTGGTAGGTCCGTTACAACCTGGTATGGGTCAATGGCAAAAGTGCCGATCAAAGCAGAGGTGAAACGCATGTGTGAGAGAATCAGTGGCAGAACCACAGGGAAATAATGAGTGGGGGGGGGGGGGGGGGGGGGGATTACCCTCCTGGAATAGCTTCTTTCTTGTTAATTATGAGTTTAAGAATGGCGTCACTTTAAAGCCAAGATCTTAATGCAAAGCATAGCTCAGCAAGTAACTTGCGTAGGAAAGAGCTGCCGAAGCTGTTTTAAACCAAAGATAGACACAAAAAGAGTAATTCAGCAGGATAGGCAACATCTCTGGAGAGAAGAAATAGGTGACATTTCGGGTCGAGACCCTTCTTCATACTGAAAATCGTGGGAAATGGGAACGAGAGATTTAGATGTCAACTGTATCTTGATAGAGTCTATATCTCTTGTTTCTCTTTCCCCTGACACTGAGTTACTCCTGCTTTTTGCGATTAACTTGCAGTTTGCCTCGAGACTCAGCAGTGAGTCCAGCAGCAGATCAGGAGGTCCGCTGTGCATGCAGCAAAATTCCAGTCTCCACAGACTTGCCAATTAGATGTCAACATCCTCAAATGTTCTTGCAATGTCTGTAACTCAACTGCAATTGTTTGAATCTTTCTCTATAGCTTATATTGTAGTTTGGATAGGGGCTTATCTGTGTATGTGTAGGGTAGTGTAACTGTGCCGGGATCACTAGTCAACATGGATTCGGTGGGCCGAAGGCCCTGCATCTGCACTGTATCTCTAAAGTATAAAGGCAAATCTGCCCTTCTAAAGGGTACCCCAGTTGCAGTGCTGCTGTCTCCCAGCTCCAACAATCCTGTTCGATCCATGCTGCAGGTTGGGAAATGTGGATGCCATTTTGCACACAGAAGCAACAGCGTGACGAGAATCCAATTATCTGTATGTTGCTGTGCTGATGAGGAGAAATATCAACCATTCAGATCACTGCAGAGAAAACCTTGGCTCATCTTTGAAACAGTGCAATGGAATCTCTTGTGAGAACAGATGGACCTGATATGAAAGAGCATCTTGATGTAACAGTACTGGAGCTTTGATTTTTGAGCTTAAATCCCTGGAATGGATCTTGAGTTTACTTTCAAACTAGAAGGTGATGATGAAGGAACTGTTGTTAATTATGTAAAGTGACCATTTTATACTGCCCTCCAATATCCAATATTCAAATTAATTTAATTAACATTTATTCAAAAAATACACCAAAAGTGCTCAATTAAGAAACCATTCTTTCAAATACTCCTGTGTCTTGACATTGCCATAATGTGCATTCAATAAAAGATGGCAAGAAGGCCAATATAGATAAACTGATGGCTTTTCTGTCATTTGCCTCATTGCATTTGTAAATCATTTTAACATAATGAGGGAATGTGCAAAATTTACATTTGTTTAATTATGTTTCCTTCAGGTATTTGCAGATGACAACAAAGTAGGTGGTATAGTTGACAGTAAAGATGGTTATCAAAAATTACAGCAGGCTCTTGATTAGCTGGGCAAGTGAGCTAAGGAATGGTTAATGGAGTTGAATGCAGCTAAGTGCAAGGTGTTGGGATTAGGGAACGCAAACCAGGGCAGGACTTCACAGTGAATGGCAGGGCCCTGTGAAGTATTGTAGAGCAAGGGAATCTAGAAATATAGCTATATAATTCCCTGAAAGTGGTGCCACAGGTAGATAAGGTGGTAAAAAAAATATGTTGGTACATTGGCCTTCAACAGTCAGGGTATTAAGTGTAGAAGTTCGGACCGAGTTGTTACAATTGTACAAAACATTGGTGAGGCCACATTTGGAGTACTATGTTCAGTTTTGTCATCCTGCTATAAGAAAGATGTCATTAAGCTGGAAAGAGGGCAGAGTAGATTTACAATGATATTGCTCGGACCACAGAGGCTGAGCTATAGGGAGAGGATGGACAGGCTTGGACTTTATTCCTTGGAGCACAGGAAGCTGAGGGGTCATCCTATAGCGGTGCATAAAATCATGATGGGAATAAATAGGGTGAATGCTCAGAGTTCTTTACCCAGGGAAAGGAAATCACAAATCAGGGGACATATGTTTAAGGGGCTTGATTTAATAGGAACCTGAGGAACAACTTTTTCACAGAGGGTAGTGGGTGTGTTGAATAAGCTGCCAGAGGAAGTAGTTGAGGCAGGTATAACAACATTTAAAAGACATTTGGATAGGTGTAGAGGGATGTGGGCCAAATGTGGGCAGGTAGGAGTAGTGTAGATGGATATCTTGTTCAGCATAGATGAGTTAGGCCAAAGGGCATTTTTCTGTTTGTATGACTCTATGACTTGGGTTTAAGAACACTGGCGTTTTTTAAATAGGTGCAGTTTAAAAATGCAATATTTTGATTAAAATAAAGTCTCCAACAGACCCAAGCTCAATTTTAAACTTTTATTTATACCATCAGTGACAAATACTTTTCAAAGTGCCTTAATCATAAAGCAGACTGTGTCATGTACAAGTTACCAAATACAATTACATGGTGCAAATTTAGTATAGAATTGTAAGGCATTTACGAATAAATTAGAAACACTGTTGTGTTTAATCAAAAACAATGTGGCACAGCGGTAGAGATGCTCTCTTACAGCGCCAGAGACCCAGATTCGATCCTGACTATGGGTGCTGTCTGCAAGGACGTATGTTCTCCTCATGATCTGCTTGCATTTTCTCCGGATGCTCCGGTTTCCTCCCACACTCCAAAGACATAAGGGTTTATAGGTGATTTGGCTTCGGTAAAATTGTAAATTGTTCCAATTGTGTGTCGGATAGTGTTAGTGTGCAGAGATCTCTGGTCGGTGAGGACTCATTGGGCCGAAGGGCCTGTTTCCACGCTGTATCTCTGAACTAAACTAAACTAAACTATTGCTTTTTTTGAATGGTGGAGATGTAGTGGGACCAACCAGTTTTTCATTTTCAGGTTAATTAATGTGACTACAATTAATATTATTACATGCTTGTAATATCTGTTGTTAATTATTTTACATTACCTTTTTTCTTATCTAAACACTTCAATGCTTTCTTTATATGCACTGATAATTGTTAATGGAAAACCTAAATATGGAACTTAAAGGATATTTGATGCATGTAAGCCAAGCAACTCAGAGCTCGAGAGTACTACAAAGTGTACTCATTATTAGCACAAGCAAACATGATGTATTTTCAAAGAAAATAATATGGATGTGTGTGTTATGTGTTAGTGTCTGAAGAGGTTTAATAATTCATGTACACTCATTGTTCAACTGTAATCATTCTTAAACAGCTGTGTCAAATAATCTAGTAATTGTTTTAATCATCCAGTAATTAAAGAAAATGTGCTGTTGGCTTAATCACAAACTGGTGATTTGATCTTTCAATGTTGGAATTAATCTGCAGAGAGTATTGACACCAGATGATTTCAGTGCTCTAAAGTAAAATGCCCATTAATTTCTTATTCAATTCCCCCCTTTTAAACTCTTTCATAAGTGTAGTTTTCTTGCCGCATTAAACTTATTTTTTCCTACCTTTACTCCATCCTTTCTCCCCTGGACTCTTCCCGCTTCATACTTTGGATGCTCTCTTCCACTTCCACTGGATCCAAACCTGTCTAGCTTCATATTGGCCATACAATTATTCTCCATGTAATTCCATACCACAGTGTAAGGTCTGAGGGCCCTCTGCATTTTTTCTTGAACCGAGGCCTAACTAATTCCCTTTCGCAAACACATTTGGCTGAGCTCACATTAAACCACTTCACCTTCAACTCCAGTCACAGTAAAGTGTTGAGTTTTTGCACATGTATTGTAATGTACCAACTGCATACTCCAATTTGTGGGAAGGACCTGCAGATGCTGGTTTTAATCAAAGATAGACACAAAATGTTAGAGTAATTCAGCGGGACAGACATCCAGAGATGCTGCCTATCTTGCTGAGTTACTCCAGCATTTTGTGTTTTTCGGCTACAATTTGTACTATGTAGTTATGTTTAATTTAAAGATACAGCATGGAAACAGGCCCTTCTGCTCACTGGGAGTCCATACCGACCCATCATTCATTTACATTAGTTGAGTTGAGTTTGTGTTTAGTTTGAATTTAGTTTATTGTCATGTGTACCGAGGTACAATGAAAAGCTTTTGCTTTGTGCTAACTAGTCAGTGGAAAGACAATATAAGATTACAATCGGGCCATCCACTGTGTACAAATACATGATGAAGGGAATATCATGAATAATATTTAGTGCAAGATAACGTCCAGTCAAGTCCGATCAAAGATAGTCTGAGGAATTCCAATGAGGTAGATAGAAGCTCAGGACTGCTCTCTATTTGTGGCAGGATGGTTCATTTTGTCTGATAACAGCTGGGAAGAAACTGTCCCTGAATCTGAATGTGTGCCGGTGTGCGATTCGTCTTTGATTAAGCTGGTGGCCTGGCCAAGGCAGTGTGAGATGCAGATTGAGTCAATGGGAAGGAGGTTGGTTTGTGTGATGGTCTGGGCTGTGTCCACGATTCTCTGCAATTTCTTGCTGTTTTGGATGGAGCCGTTTCCACACCATGTTGTGAAGCACCACGATAAAATGCTTTCTACGGCACATCTGTAGAAGTTGGTAAGAATTGGTGGGGACATGCCAAATTTCCTAAGTCTTCTAAGAAAGTCGAGGTGTTGGTGTGTTTTCTTGGCCATTGCTTCAATATGGATGGTCCAGGAAAAGTTGCTGGTGATATTTACTCCTAGGAATTTGAAGCTATCAACCATCCCAACTGCTATATTATCCCACTTTTTCATTGACTCCCTACATACTAGAAGCAATTTTACAGAGGCCAACTAACCAACAAACCCGCACGTCTTTGGGAAATGGGAGGAAACCGGACCCACTGGAGTAAACCCATGTGGTTACGGGGAGAACGTGTAAACACAGTTATTTGGCGCGGTGGCGCAGCAACTCTGCACTAGTTGCACCACTGTGTTGTATAAATATACTACCTGTTATACTCGTTTATAGTTAGATTGTATTCATTTACATTATAACTTGACCGGTTAGGAGACTGTTAAAGTTTTTCACTGTGTCTCGGTATTCATGACAACAATAAACCAATAACAATACCATCTAGAAGTCAGAAATGTGTCCTCTGTTGAATCCACTAGAAATATGTTGTCACACCCAAGTTTCCGGGTGTGCTTCTGTGACTCAGTTCTTTTGTAGTCAGTGCTCTGGAATTTCAAAAGCTGGGTTTGGTGCACATGGGTTACTGCTTGCAACAGAGGACATCGTTCTCGCCTCCAACTGTCTGGGAAACAACAATAATTACCTTTTATGATTGTGTGCAGACCAAAATGCTGGATAACCACAGCAGTTGAGGCAGCATATATGGAGAGAAGGAATAGGCAACATTTCAGGTTGAGACCCTTCTTCAGACTGATAATTGTGATCAGGTTTATGATTGTGTAGTTGGCCCATCTGGCTGCTTTCTATTTTGCATCCAAACTACCTGAGATTAAGGTGGTACATTTGTGGAATTCATTGCCACAGAAGGCCATGGAGGCCAAGTCGATGGATATTTTTAAGGCAGAGATAGATAGATTCTTCATTAGTACGAGTCACAGGGGTTATGGGGAGGAGGCAGGAGAATGGAGTTCAGAGGGAAAGATAGACCAGCCGTGGTTGAATAGCAGAGTAGACTTGATGGACCAAATGGCCTAATTCTGCTCCTATCACTTATGAACTTATGAATTGAAAGATGTCATTGTGTGAGAAAGAGTGCTTGGTTAAAACAGAATGACAATTCAAGTGGAAACAAATAATTTTTTAGAATAAGAGCGCACGGTCTGTTTCCACTGTTTTTGTAACTCAGCATATGACTGCTTTGTTGATGTGCACCAATTTGACAGAAAATGCTTTTTGAGCAACCAGAGAGCTTGAAAGCTGTCCTGCCGAGATTCTGGCTTGAATTCTGTTCTTGCGTTTGCTGTTTGATCTCCCCGAGAAGTTATTGTCCAGTTCAACCATGTATAGAGCTTCCCACACCCTGCAGCTCAAGTGTGTCTCTTGCTGAGCCAATTAAGTAGCAACGTTGTTGGCAGCTGGAGAGTGGTTCGTCTCCTGGACGAGCCTTTTCAGAAGCAAAGATCGTTTTCAGAAGCAGAGATCCATTTCAGACGACTAACTTGTGAAGAATCCAAAGAAAAACAAGATTGACCTATATGGAAATACTTTAAAGGTACCAAAAAAACCCACTATCTGCAACATCTTCAGGGATTTAAAAAAATGAAATCAATTTTAGCTAATCAGTTTTCATTTCCAAAGAATTTGGCAGAATTGTTGCAAACGAGCATTGTAAAACATGTTTGTTAATATCTAAACCCCCTGTAATTATCAGTTTTTGGACACATGACATTTGTCCAGGCAAGATGGGTTCAGGTGATTTTGCAGTGAAATTTATAAATTATGTGAGAAATTTAAGGGAAAGCTGGATGACATTTACTGATAGTTCAGATAGGATCAAGCACAGGCTGGGTTAACCAAAGTTCTGAAGAATTGTAGTAAGACTTCCCTCCTTTTGCACTCTTACCCTCTTGTAACAAATATCACTTGCTTTGTGTATGATTTGCTATTCCTGTATGATTCTTGCATTTTAAGAATCAGCAGCAATTTTACCGCTGAAAAGGTTCCAAAAAAAGGCGATGTATTTATGTGTAAAACAAGTTTGAAATTCTCATAGGTTTTCAGTCAGATAGGAAAATTCATTTGAATTCATGGGTATGCCAGGGTTTTGGAAAGAGAAATGTCTTTTGAAAACTCTGAATAGGATTCTACTACAGGCCACTACAACACAAAATATATCTATCAGGCTTTGTACTTCAGCATTAATAATTTAATCTTCTTGGAAGAGGCAAATAAAACCACTATCAGCTCAGAACAGGTGACTGGACCACAATTACATTGAATTGAATCAAATTTAGCAAACACCTTTTATTGGTCTTCGATTTCCTTAACTCCTTCTGAGATTCTTCATGAAAAAATGCTGTATGTATTGTGAGTGCCTTGCAGTTCCAGTTGTTACTGTAATCCCTATTTTTTTGGGTATGAATAGATGTCTATATAGAGTTACGAGTAACTAGGATGTGGCAAACTTCGAAGAATTCTTTACATTATCTCGATCCCATTTTCATAGGATTTGTCATGATTCTGTGCTGAAGAAGCTTACTAATAATCTGGTCAGGTGTGAGTGGATTTGGATGTCATTGAAACTTGTAAGCTGCTTGTGTTTGAATAGAAAACGTAGAAGGATCAACCCAAGTAAAAGTATTAAGATATGGTACTGAAGTTATCCAATATATTTTCAATTATATTTAACACAGCAAAAACCCAATTCATACTTTCCAGTTGAAGAGTAAGTCCACTTTCTCATTCTGTCTTACTTCATCTTATTCTTCGCCAGATGCGGAGAATTTAGATTAAATTATCTTATTAGATTAGTTATTGTTAAACATAGGTAGGGTGCAATGAAATTCCTCATTCACGTGAAGCTCACAGAGTAAACGGTACACAAATAGTAATGATAAATAAGATAAATTCAATGAGTGCAAATAGCAGAATAGTGCAAGATCACAATGCGTAATCGGAGTATTGCAAAAAAAATTGAAATACAATAACAGAATAAGAATGAGATAGAGTTATGCCTAAGAATATGTGGCAGCACATCCGGGAAGGGGGATGTGAAAGTAATGATTGGTTCAGGAATCGTATAGAGGTGGGGTAGATGATGTTTTAAAGTCTGGACTCCAAACTTTCAAACTTCTGTACTTTCCCCGAGATGATAGAAGTTAGAAAAGGGAATGGCCTTGTTGATTCAGTAGTGCTTCTAACTTCCTTGACATTCTGTGTCTTATGAATAATCTATATATTCTCACTTTGTTCACGCTAATTTTGCCAATCCTGGAACTGGTTTGTATGCCAGTGCAAGTGCTCTGCCCTCTTATCCAGCACTTATTCTTGGTCAGAATCGTTGTACACTTTCTGCCAATACCATATTTCAAAAGGTTCTGAATCTTCTCTTTCAGAAAATCTGCAGAACTTTTGGAATTCCCATCAGTCATAAATATTTTTTGTGTACCCAATTAATCATTGCAATGTGGGTTTATCACTTTGATCTACCTACTCTGCACAGGAACTAAAGCATTCATTTATCAAACATCTTTAAAGCATCTGGAATGATCCAACGGGTTTCACAGAAATGCTACCAAGTAAAAAAAAACATAGCAAGCCACTTATGTAGGCATTGTGATAGACAATCAAGCCACAATCAAAGAGGAAGGTGTATACTTTAACAACAAAATATATATGTAAAGAGCGCTAGGTTTCAGCAGCTGAAGGTACATCCACATGTGGCATATCAATCAAATTCATTGACATACAAAAGAAGTAAGACATTTCAAATATCTGAGACATCATTGGAGCTGGTGGAGGTAAAAAGAGAGTCAAGACCATAGCAGAATTTATAAACAATGACAAGAATGTTAACATTGATATGTTACTTAAGTGAGATCGTGTGTAGCTTTAGCAAGTACAGGACCTGGATGATGTAATGACATGGGCAACAGGGATTTGGTAGACTTTTAGTTTGCATGGAGGAAGACAAGGAAGGTTATCCAGGATCGCACAGGAATAATCAAGTTCAGATTTGTAACCAATTAATGAATAAGGGGTTTCAACAGCAGTAGAACTCTGCTGGTGCAGTGTTGGCATTATTACATAATGTAGGTGTTCCTGATGATGGGACCAATATTGTTTAATATATTATTGTCACATGTACCGTGATACAGTGAAAAGTTTTTGTTTGCATGCTTTCCAGTCAAAGACTATGCAGGAATACAATCAAGCCAGCCACAGTGCATAGTTAATGGTAAAGGGTCCAACACTTAGTGCAACGATATAACATTGAAGTCTGATATAAGGTCCAAAATATAGCTTGGTACCATTATTGATCGTAGTCTGTTTCTGAGAAAGGAGCAGGTGACCAGTGAACCAAGTTATTGAGGGGACCAAAGATAAAGGCTTTTGTCCTTCCATTGTTTGGGTGGTGAGGATTTCTACAAGTTATCTTGGCCAACAAATACTAGTGATTTGTTCAATGCAGTTGAACCCAATGATCAGTCAGTTGCAGGCTGTAGTGTCTGAAAGCATAAAACAAAGATTGTAATGGTTATTGCAGGCATGCAGCATATCTAAGTTTGTCCATGGAGTGACTAGCAATCCTCCCTGATAACATGTTAACATAAGAAGTATTATTTTCTTCTTTCACTTCTGAAGTTTTATTTTGCATTGCAATAATTTTGGCTCTCTTAACATGTTGCAGAGTTGGAAATAACATTGTATTCTTCCTTATCCACAGCAGCCGCACCTGAATTTTTTTATGAACAGTCATATGATACTAATCAACACCAAGTCCATGAATCTGCGGGTTGATTTCATGATATCTGTGTACAATTTACAGAATAGGGCTCTAAGTTGTGATTCTATGGAACGTATAATCCAGTTACTCACTCATTTAAGTAAATAGGATGGAAGTTTAGGTCATTACAGTATTTGGTGTTGTACTATGTCATTTTGTTTAATGAATACAGGTTATATGACTTGGGTGTAGCTGGCAATTACTTATTATTTTCAACAATTTTTTACTTAACCAGCACTGTTAGCTTCTTAGCCTTCCTATGCACAATAAATAATGTATTGGTCTCGGATATGAATGTTTATTGTAGTTCCACTAGAATTAACCACTTTGTGACAAAGATTTTTGATATCATTTGATAAAGAACAGATGTTATAATATCGGGATTTCGGATTAACACCTTGTTTTATTTATAGCTACAGTTTGAAAGTATTCAGCATTTAGATTTGCTGTGAATTCTTATATGATTCTCTGAGGAACTTGATCATCTTAACAACCAGTTTGCTGGGGGTTTGAGATGATCGCAGTTTTTATTTGAATGTTATCATCTTTTGTGCATCTTACAATTGATCATTGTTTGGATTAGTAATTAGTTTAGTTTATTTAGTTACATCAAGTTCTTCTGAATAATTTGGTTTGAATGTAATCTACAGGTATTTTCAGTATGATTTGTTTTTTGCTTATTGACTCTTTGCAGTATTTCTCACTCTTTACCAGCCTGAAGCTTATAGCAGTCACCACTTACTCAGAGGGGCAAGTCTGATATAGTTTTGTACAGTTTGGATCATACTCAATTGAGTTTAGCCATGGGTGAAGGCAGAAGAGACTTAGCAGGCTTAGGTAACTCAAAGCTAAGCATGCCATACCAATGTGAAGCATCAATCAGCATAGACCTGAAACGAACTGAAGAACCATAACTGTAGAAAACAGGTCAGGGAACTGTGTGATGACGTCTGGTACTGGTTGTAATACCAAACTTTGTATCATAATTGCAAAATCATTATAGATTATGTCAGGGTGAAACAGTTGTTCCAAGGGTAACACTACTGCATCATATTTCCAACAACATAGGTTCAATCTTGAACTTGAGTGCTCTCTATGTGGAGTTTGCATGTTCTCCTTTTCATGGGTAGGTTTGTCCTTGGATGTCTGGTTTCCTCCCGTTTCCATAATATGTACCAATTGGTAGTTAAAATGGCTGCTGTCACTTGTCCCTTCTGTAGTTTAGATTAGTTTATTATTGTTACATGTACCGAGGTACAATGAAAAGTTTTTTGTTGCGTGCTATCCAGTCAGCAAAAAGACTATACATGATTACCAATCAAGCTGTCCACAGTGTACAGGTACAGGATAAAGGGAATAACATTTAGTGTAAGATTAACTCTTATTGAAACTTACAAAATTCTTAAGGGGTTGGACAGGCTAGATGCAGGAAGATTGTTCCCGATGTTGGGGAGGTCCAGAACAAAGGGTCACCGTTTAAGTATAAGGGGGAAATCTTTTAGGACCGAGATGAGAAAAACATTTTTCACACAGAGTGGTGAGTCTCTGGAATTCTCAGTCACACAAGGTAGTTGAGGCCAGTTCATTGACTTTGGGTCCAATTAATTTGGGGTATAATTATGGGGAGGGGAACAGACGGAAAGAGTTTTCCTTTTAAGTTAAAATTTGAGCATAGGAAACAAAATAAATTTTGTCCTAGTATCAAGATTGATAAACATCTGAGATGAATTTGCATGAAGAGTTGTGAAGATCAAAATCGTGGAATATAATCCTTCAATGTTACAATAAGGGGAGTGAAAATGGTATATTGAGCCAAAACACCAAATGCAAGATTTTGTGTCTCCTGACTTTCTTAAATAACCCTCTGCTTCAGTATTTTGAACATTTGCAATTATGCCACAATTATCCACAGAGTTATACAGGATGGAATCAAGCCCTATCCTGGTAGTAAATAAAAGTGTATTTATTGTAAACAATGAAAAAGTACCTTGAAATGCATTGCAGTTCAACACCAAGTATTTTGTAACAGCAGTTGTTCTCAAGGAGTTGTTGTCATTGGACTATTGCAAATGTGGAAGCAATATAAAATAAAGGTTGCACTGAAGTGACAATGATTAATTACAAAAAGTAATCTAACAATTGAATTATATTGAAATAACTGGTCATTTGCCTTTCTGAAACCAATAATGTTTTGTGAAATATGCACAGGTAGCGATAATTATTCAATTTCATTCATTCTATCAAGGTATAAATGTGCTCTTTCTATTTTAGAGCATGTTTAAATAAACCGTCCTGCATATTATTAAATTGCTTGTACCCTTTAGATAGATGTGACCATAAAGTATCATTGAAAGAACCATTGAGATACATCCAGTGTGAAGCAAACACATTTATTTTTCTTTTAATGATCATTTTGCATTTATATATTAGTACAAAAATAATTTACTGTGGGTGCTGGAAACTTGATATAAACACAGAAAATAGTGGAACCACTCAGGAAATGTGACAACATCAGTAAAGAAAGCACCAGGATTGGTTTCAGCTCAATTAATATTTTAAGCTAATTTTCTCAGTCAATTTTATTCTTCAACAATCAACCTCCAGTTGAAAAGTTATTGACTTGAAATGTGTCTGTTATGCTCCTTCCATATATGCTGCCGGAATATTTCCCAATATGTTCTCTTTTTATTATTGTGCCCGATGTTATGTATACAAAAATTTCCATGGTGACCAATCCCAATGGGTTTAATACATTTCACACAATCTTCACTTTTCAGCAATTTTCTACTTTTGTTTCTCTCGAGCTTCCTCTTTATTATCTATGTGAATGGTCTGGCACCCTGGCAAATGCTGGGGGCAGCAATCAGGATGGAAGGAATGGAACAAGCTAATATGTTCCAATGCTTTGAGTGAGAAGCGGACTTATGGAATACATTCGGATAAATTTTCCATGCCTCTAAGCAATTGTAAGCAATTTTATCTTAGGCATTGATTATTACAAATAACCTTGAAGGCAAAGTAGTAAAATACAAATGTTTAACATTTTAAAGATTTAAAAGATATTAATTTCCACAGATTTAAAATTATTGACTGATACACTTGCGGTGGTTTTTACAGTAGAGTAAGTTGACATCACAAGAAAAAAAAGTGACCACCTGAAAACAATTGTTTCTCTTATCACGCAGACAGTTATTGCTAGTATTATATTCTTATTTCAGATTTCCAGCAACTGCACTTGTATTCTTATGATTATGAGCATTAAGTCTTCAGTTATATCGTCAAATTGACCAAATCTAGAAACACACCAACGCTCCATGCAAGAACCATGTTTTCCTTCAAATGAATCCTTAGGAATATGTAGTTCAACAATTTGAGTCTGAAAGCAGTGTCATCAACAAAAGCAAAATAACACAGATACTGATTAAGATGACTGAGTGACTTGCAGCCCATTAATGCCTGAGTGTGAATAAATAAAGTGAAAACTCCAATAATCTAGCATCCGATTGTTCAGAAATGCTGATATTTTGTCATCTGGCTTATTCGTTAACATACGTACTGAATGTGCCAATTACGGACCAGTCCATTTTCTGTGCAGCCAAACATGAAGTGAGTTGCCAGGTAATATTTATTTTCACCATGTCTTTACTTTTTCACTGAAAAAACTCACTGGGTTGGGTATTCATTTCAGCTCACTGGGTTCTGTTATCTATGCTTCCCACCTGTAGCGGCAGATTTTTATATCGTTCAAGAGATCACTCCCTCTAGACATTTAAGTGACTACCTGGCTTTAGGAGAATGTCGTAATAGGCATGTCAGCTCTCCGTGAGACCTTCAGAGCTTCTCCAAGATAAATCTTCATAACACAGTCTTTTGATTAATAGTTTCTTTATTGTTGAAGAAAAACAATAAGATATTCATCCGACCTTCTTCTTTGATTCGCACACTTTAATCTTCGTCAAACTCCAGCATATTGCTTGAAACGTTAGAAAACTCCTCGTGTCTCAGCAAAACTCGACATGTTCGAAGGGTGTTCCTTAACCATGTAGCTCTAAAAACTAAACTAAAGCCAAGCTTCTGCGCAAGAAACCCAGCACCAAACACACCCTTGACTTCGTAATAAATCACACCCACATAATTACAGGCAGAGTAAAATTTAAAGACAAATGCAATAATTAATGACGCACAAAATTAGCCAAATGGCCACTACATATCGGCCCCTAATTGTTCCGAGTATATAACAAGGCAATTATTAATAAACATTGAAAAAAGACTTGCCATGAAGGCTTAACATATATCAAAAGTAAAAAATAGCATGCACTATATATCCACATTCAGAATTTTCATCGACTCTTCCATCACCTTCGCCTTCTAGAAGCAAGCATAATTTGATTATTGATCTTATTAAAACATCGTTTTTAGTTTAATGTCGTACTGTGCGCACCAAACCCTTAAGATCAGGCATGATACCCAGTATATAGTCCAAAACATAAAAGTCCAAAGTTCTGATAGCATGAAACGTCTTCCTCCATGTCCGATCAACTCATGGATGTGTTGTAACAACAATGTTGAAGCAATAAAGTTCACCATTAGGTTTGATTTAATTTCCGGATCATTAGCAGAGATTACAAATCCCAGCTCAGGCTTTGGCCATTCTCTGTCTGGCTTACAGAAAGACTCTAGATCATTGATCCATCTCTTATCACTTAAGAAGTGGTTCACTGTCAGTTCTATAGAAACTTCATCTGCAAGATTTTCTTTTGTGTTAACATATTCCAATTGTGAAACATTAGTAGCTCCCATTGCTCTTTCCATTGGCAAATTGTCTTTGTCCAAATCCAACTCTCTGGTTTATTTGGCTCTATCATCTGGTGGATTGTTTTCACAATTGTTACTGATCCACTTGGAAAGTGTGAATCCTCCCTTATTGCAAAGGGAAGTCAGATGTTTTAACATTTGAATTACTTCCTGCTCAGTGGACGTGGATTTTAAGCAATCATCCATGTAGAAATTATTCTTCAAAGAGATTATTACTTCATGAAATTTAGTATTCTTGCCAAACTTCCATTTCAAATTCTGGGTGCGTTGCTCTGCTATATGACGATTATTCGGCAGACTAACACTTTCTTGTTTGAAAGGTAAGTCTGGACAATAGTGTCTGTCAAACTTTATTGAGTAGTTCATAATATTCATGAACTTTAACTCTTCTCTGGACATTTATTCAGATTCCTTATTGGTACTTTCATTGAAGTCATGATTGTATTGCTTCATCACCGGCTTTTCTAATTTATCAGTAGATATTTGATTAACAGTAATGGCAGGGTAGTTCTTCCGATTCACATTTTCATTATTCCTTCTGAACGAGCTATAGATAACCCATCCAAGTCAGATTTTTGCAGCATACGGTCCATCACCTTGGCTCCTCACAATCCGTATAGGTTCCAATGCTTTCAAAGCATTCGTTCCGATAAGTAGGTCAACACTAGAACTTATTTTAGATATTTTGACATCCTTCATTGTTTCAAGTCTTCACGTCTGGGTATATTTTGACGACCAACAGGCATGGTTTCATGTGCAAACACATCAGATATTGGTATAAATTTATCTTCATCCAGACTGGATATCTCCATACTTGTAATATTATGACATGCTCTTTTTATCTTCATGGTACGCACTCGAATCTTAGTCTCTTCTCCTGTGATGTTCAGCCTTCTCGTCAGGTTTTCTGTGCAATAGGTAGTCAAACTTCCGTGATCCAAAAATGCATATGTTTGCAACACTGTATTCGTCTTGCTATTCCTCACCTGTACTGGTAAGATAGAAAAGATACAGGCTTCAACCCCGGCCCCAATATGAGCAGCTACTTGAGGCGAGGTAACAGCTTCACTAGTAGCTGGCTTCTCCTTCTGTTCCGTTTGCTGTGGCTTCTTCTCCTCTATTTGCTTTAAGAGCTCTTCTTCAATTTGTTCCGATTCTTCCTCTTCTTTGCAGTGTGAAGTACTTCGGGATGATTTTGCCTGCACTTACAACAAATTATCGGACTCCTACTGTCTCTCACCATGTGTCCTTTTTTCAAACATCCAAAACAGTTCCCTTCTCTCGCAAGATATCCACCTTATCTTCATATTCTTTTTTCTTGAATCTTCGACTCCATCTTATAGCGTGATCAACTTCATCACATAACAAACAAAATCTTATTTGCTTAATAGTAGATACATCTCCTTTCATTCCATCTGTCGTTTCCACCGGTATTATGTTGGTAGCAAAACTGCTTCTCTTGGGTTCTGATCTTTCGGTTTGGTAAACGTAGAACCTTTGTTAGTTGCAATTGGTTTATGATCTTCAATAGTCCCGCGGTGTGGCTCTAACATGTTCCGTACTTGCTTGTCCATGAAATTCACCAGGTCTGGTAGCCTGGCTACTCGCTTCTTCTTATGCAATATTCAGCCTGCTTTATCTCTCAACTTTTCTCTCATTCTTCTGGGCAGCTTGCTCATGACGACTCTAGTATTACTTGCAAGACTCATTTCCTCCATGTGGCTGAGATTTTTCATTGAGCTGCAACAACCTCTAAGAAATATTGCATAATCACTCAATGCCTTCCCATCTTCTGGCTTGATTTATTTCCAAGCATGGGCCTTCTCCATGTCTGCATTAGCATTCCTCTGTTCATTACCAAAACGTTCTTTAAGTAATCTTCTCGCCTATTTATTGCCTTGGCTGTCAGGCTCATTTTGACAACTTTCTACAAGTACCTTAAAGGGCCTATCCCACTGCGGGGACCTAATTTGTGAGTTTAGAAGAGTTTGCGCTCGACTCAAACTCGCAGCATGGTCGACACGTGGTCCAAGGAGGTCTATGTAACTCTCCTTCATGCTCAAAAGTAGTTCCCACAAACTCGAGGCCTCAGTTTGGTCGAGGAGTATTTTTTAGCATGCTGAAAATTGTCTGCGAGTAAAAATTGGTCGGCATGGAAAAATAGAAATTTTTTTACTAGGTTTAGTCGAAGTAGGTCAAAGTAGGTCGAAGGAGGTGTTATTCATAGGTAATCGAAGGCGATTGAAGGTAGTCGAAGGTAATCGAAGGTAGTCAAAGGTAGTCGTAGATAGTGTTAATATAGTCAAAGGTGGTCCTCTGCACATCTCCACTATTCAGTGTCCAATTTTCCTGAAGCTTGTCGAAGCTAGTCTTCAACATAGTCGAAGGAGGTCGAAGGAGATTGAAGGAGGTCTTCAACATATTCGTAGGAGGTTCTCTACATAGTCGAAGGAGGTCATAGGAGGTGTTCTACTTTGGTGATACAACACGACCATCACACTTTTTTAAACTCTTCTAAACTCACAAATTAGGTCCCCGTAATGGCACAGGCCCTTAACACTTCCACTTGTGTACATCACCAGAAACCGTAAGCGCTCCTTTTCATCTCTAATTTTAGTTTCCAATACTTCTTCTAATGCCCTTACGAAAGCTTCATATCGCAAAGGATCTCCATCATATGTAGGAATTTCTGCTGGTGGTAGAGTGAGGGAGGTATTTTGTTAAGCTATGATCTGATTGAATTCAGCTTGCCTAGTCGCTAATGCCAAGAATCCATCCTGATAACCTTGGCTTGGCACCAATGGATGATAGGCAGGCCTCTGTAACTCATACTGACTTGCTCGAGCCTGTGCACCATGCCTCGGAAAGCGTACTTTGCTATTGGTTTGTCCCGAGCCTCTTGACACTTTTAAGAAGCCAGCCAACTTTTAATAAAGTTTAGCGGGCATTTAACATTACCGGTCGGTTTACTTACCTTTATTTTCCTCAACGAGCTTTACTTTTGACCACCTTTGATTATCTTAGATTGCCTTTGATTACCTACAATAGCATTATGACCTACTATGACCAATGTCGACTAAACTCGCGAATTAGGTCACCGCAGTGGGACAGGCCCTTAACTGATTCCATTAGTTTCTTCTGTCTCTCAATTGATTTGGTAACCTGTTCCCATAACTTGTTTCCCTTCTTCTTGGTTTCTTTCAGGTAGGCAGCTTGACCGCCACCTCGTGGTTCCTTGTGTCTCTATTCCATCATCTTCTTGCTCCATGGAATTAAACAGGTCTTGGCAAATTGCCTAGTCGTTAAACGAACAAGGACTTCTTAGTTTTGTTGATAAACATCGGGTGTTGTTTTGATAACAATTTTTCAAGAACAATAACAAATTGGATTTCCAGACAACATCCCTCAACATCTCCGAAGTTAATAGTGACGTTAGTTCAAAAGGATGTGTCTTATCTTGACTTCAAAACAATCCAAGGTTGGCCATCTGGATTTCTCCAGGCAAAGTGGAAAAACACTTTATTGTCTATCTTCCAAACTAGCAAAACTAGCATTCATTTAACCTTACAGAAGCAGTTCGAAATTAAAGCTTTCCCGCTTCAATTCAAAAAAATAAGCCGTTCTACTCACGATTTCATGATAATGTCTTCAATCTTCAGATAAGTAGTGTCGATAAATCTCTAGGCCATCTCTGGCCGAGATCTATTGACTTCAGTTCCTTTTCTGGAACCGGTCTTTTGGCCAAAACCTCTTTGGAGATCCTAGCCAAGTCTTCTGTCCCACGGGACGTGGCTCTCATCTCCTGTCAGAGGTATCCTTCGACTTTATGTGTTAAAGTCTGTTTTTTAAAAAGCAGATAGCACCAAACGTTAAAGGCAGACCATGCAATCTTTAATTGATTCGTCAGACAGGAGAGGCAAAGATCTACAATGAGCACAAACATTGCTCAGTGCTTCTCGGGCTCCACTCAAAGAACTAAGAAGAGTTAGCGCAATTATACATTTTTCGTATCAGTAAAACACTCCTACTGAGTCTGAATATGGCATGACAGAAAAATTCTGCAGCCTTTCAGAATATAAGAAAGTTGGGTCCAAATCAAGCTCATCCAATAACAAGTTATTACTTATCTCTGGAGCGTCAGTTATTTTTTTCAATCTTGGCTTTTTTATGGCCTTGAAAGAAACACATGTTATAACTGCAGGATTCCATCTTAATTTCTTTATTGAAAAGAGAACTTGTCCTCCATATTGTGTTCCATATAATTTACAAAGTCATTCAGACTTGGCACCGAGCCATTCTTTTGTTCTACTAGATCATGCTTTTTCAAAGAATGACTCAATTTTAGATTTGACCATTAGATTTGACTATTAGCTCTTTCATATGTAGCAGCAGATTTTTATATCATTCAAGAAATTACTCCCTCTAGCCACTTAAGAGACTACATGGCTTTGGAGAATGTCGTAATACGCATGTGAGCTCTCCGTGAGACCTTTAGAGCTTCTCGTAAGATAAATCTTAATAACACAGTCTTTTGATTAATAGTTTCTTTATTATTGAAGAAAAACAATAAGATATTCATCCGACCTTCTTCTTTGACTCGTACACTCTAATCTTCGTCAAACTCCAGCATATTGCTTGAAACGTTAGAAAACTCCTTGTGTCTCGGCAAAACTTTACATGGTCGAAGGGTGTTCCTTAACCATATAGCTCTAAAAACTAAACTAAAGCCAAGCTTCTGCGCAAGAAACCCAGCACCAAACATGCCCTTGACTACGTAATAAAGTCCACCCACATAATTACGGGCAGACTAAAATTTAAAGACAAATGCCATAATTAATGACACACAAAATAAGCCAAATGGCCACTACACCACCTTTTGTCTTATTTTCATCTCTAGCCTTTGTCACGTACTCCTCCCACCTCCCAATCACTCCCACCTCTCTTTTCCAGCTTTCTCTCGCTATTCCGTCAGTCTGGACAGTCCCAATCCAAAACGTTATCAGTCCATTCCCTCCAAAGATGCTGCCTGACCCGCTGAGTTCCTTCAGCCTCTTGTTTTTTGCTTCATTTAAGCTCACTGGGATCTGTTTTCTCTATTACATTTAAACTAATTAGGTGTTATTTCCCAACCTCTCATTGAGTTTTATTTCTCACACACCCTTTAATCTCTTTGAGTTTTGTTTCCTTTGGTCCCTGTAAACATATTGGAACATGTGTCTAGCTGGAAAATGTATTGAACCATTATATGAAATGTTTTGGGTTTTTTTAAATAAAAGTGAAATTAAACTATGCCTCAACTGGGAACTGTAGAAAAATGGTTTAATTGCTGAACAAATAAACCAGTGGCTTAGATGAGCTCATGCTCTAATATGTTGGTTGGAGAATTTGGGTACAGCAAATAAATTCATGAATTGAGTAGTTAGTTTGGTCATGATAGAACATAGAGCAGTACAGGAAGTACAGGCCCTTCAGCCCACAATGTTTGTGCCGAACATGATGCTAAGTTAAACTGATCTCATTTGCCTGTACATGATCTACATCCCTCTCTCTGTATTCGCTGCACTTCCATGATGATCATAAAACTAATATATTGTTAAACATTTTTACATTTTACTAATTTTCTTTTAAGGAACAAGCTCTGGCACTCTTAAGGGGCTGTCCCACTGTACGAGCTAATTCAAGAGTTCTCCCGAGTTTCCCCTGATTCGAAGTCGGAAAATTACGGTAATAGCCGCTCGTAGGTACTCGGGGCTCTCGTGGACATTTTTCAACATGTTAAAAAATCTTCACGAATCTTCACGAGCTTACTGCGTTTCCCGAGTACCTGTCGTCAGCGTTACGAGCCGCTAAGAGATGTCCCGAGCTCCGACGTACCCGATACGTACATTCTACGTGCTTACCACGAGTTTGATTTTTTTTAAACTCGGGAAAGCTCTTGAATTACCTCGTACAGTGGGTCAAGCCCTTTACCCCATCTGACATGTGAACATCAGACGTAAGCAAAGTACTTGACTGGATTGCCCGCTGATTTATTTTGCCAGATAAAAAGATTTGATCGGTTGACTTCAGTACATGCAGTGTTGTTTTAGAGATAATATTACTGTGAATCATTCCAGTGGTGCAGAACAATAATTCTTCAAATTGCTGACCTGCTTGTGTTGGGCATCATTAATGTTGAACCTGAAGCCCAACACAGAATAATGATTTGACAGTGATGTTACTGGTGGAAGATATTGATGAGCCAAGATGTGTGTGAGCAACTTGTTATATCTGGTACAAAAGAAAGACAAAGCTGTATTGTATGGAACTTTCTATGTAATTTTTTGAAATAATTGAAATAATTTTGTTTGTTGTTTTATTACTTCTATATATCTTATCATATCTGCAGGTTGAGTTTTGAAAGAAAATTATTTATTCTTGAATGTTATGTAATGTTGGAAAGACATCTGATACATATCACTGTTGGCTGTGCACTTTAGGCATAGCCTATTGTTAAAACAGATTGCCGCTTGTGCATCTTTTGCACAATGGATTCTGGTACCAACACTGATTACTGGCATGCACTGGTAACAGTGAACAACAGTAGTTGTTGTTAGCTATTGGCTTCATATCCTCGTCATTGCTTCTTGAACTGCTGGTGTGATTCAAAAGAATGAAATTTGATTTTTCACTTTTCACTGTTTTAAAAAATGTTTTTTTTTACTGCAGAATATGAAACAATCCAATTGATCAGCAAAACACTTGATTCACTGTACATCATTGGAACCCAAAAAAAACAGATATCGGTTAACTGATATTGTGATATTTCTTAAACAACATCTGTATTATATTAAGAAGGAGTGAATGTGTGTTAGGGTTGCCTCTGTATAGTGGTGATTGTTAATATCTGTACTTTGATGTTGAGTGTTGGCAACCTGTCCCATCATGTTAGTTTCTGCGTTGAGCCAAATGTTATCCATTCTCCAAATGTCAGGAGGAACTACAGTCGGCATTATCAATACATGAAAACTCTCAAGTCAGGATCACTTTATTGATCCAAAGCCTGATAGGCCAGTAATTTGTTTCTGTTATTTTCTTTCAAGTCATTTATTGTATTTTACAGATTTTTAATTCAGGAAAAACAAATTTCAAATGATTATATCAGCGGGAATAAATTGAGCTGTGTAAAACTACAGGTTCAGTACATTATTTGACACAATTCTATAGCAGTACATATCTTTTAAAAAATTCCATATACTTGGTTATAACTATCCAAACTGTGATGAGATTGGACCAAATTAATAGAAAATATTTAAGCAAATGCAAGGAAAAGTGAAAAATTAATGTGGCTGGGAGAAATGTAAAAACAGTCTGCAAATACCTGCTGTTGACGAGACCTTGAACAAGGTAATGTGATTCCAAAATCAGAGCTGGACCATTTACAATGACGTTGGGAAACCACATTTCCATGCAAAGTTAAGGTGGAATTCAAGAATTTACTTCCCTTTATTGGGTCCATTTATAGTTTCAAAACTGAGATCAATTGATTTCCATTAGGCAAGGCAAGGCAAGGCAAGTTTATTTATATAGCACCATTCATACAAGCTGCAATTCATAGTGCTTTACAAAAGAAACAAGAGAATAACATAGTTTAAAAACATTGCAGAACCACAATACAACACAGGACAACAAAATAGCCAATAAGCCAATTGCATGAATAGTAAAACAAAATCACTAAAATATTAAGGCGATTTTAAAAGCACATAAAAAGGTTAAAACAAGAAGATTAAAATTACCCGCATGTAGGGTCATGAAAAAGCTACATCAAACAATAGTGTCTTTAGGCGTGATTTAAATGTGGTTACAGACTGTGCACACCTCAGGTGTTCAGGGAGCCTGTTCCACAGGTGTGGAGCATAGAAACTGAATGCTGCTTCAGCCCTTTTTGTTCTCACCCTGGGAACATGGAGTGAACCTGTCCCCGAAGACCTGAGGAGTCTAGGTGCCTCATAAACAACAGGAAGGTCAGAGATGTATTTTGGACCCAGACCATTCAGAGCCTTGTATGCCAGTAGCAGAATTTTAAAATCTATCCTTTTACACACAGGGAGCCAGTGCAAAGATTTAAGGACAGGTGTAATGTGGTCCATTTTCTTGGTGTTGGTTAAGACTCTGGCAGCGGCATTCTGGAGAAGCTGCAGTTGTTTAATTGATTTTTTACTGAGACCTGTAAAGATACTATTACAATAATCTAACCTACTGAAGATATATGCATGAACAAGTTTTTCAGTGTCTTTCGTTGGACAGAAATCCCTTGATTCTTGCAATGTTTTTTAGATGGTAGTAGGCAGATTTGGTAATGGTCTTTATATGGCTGTTAAAATTCAAATCCGAGTCTATAACTACACCAAGGTTTCTGGCTTTGTCTGTGGTTTTCAATGCAATTGAGTCAAGTTGAGCACTTATCTCTAGCCTTATTTTTTTGGGGCCAAGGACAATAATTTCTGTCTTATTTGCATTGAGCTGGAGGAAATTCTGGTTCATCCACTCATTAATTCATTTGACACACTGACTCAGTGAGTGTAGGGGACTATGGTCATGCGGTGACACTGTGATATAAAGTTGTGTGTCATCAGCATAAGTATGGTAGGATATGTTAAAATACTCTATGATCTGAGCTAGGGGGAGCATGTAAATATTAAACAAGATGGGTCCAAGAATGGAGCCCTGGGGAACCCCGCATGTGAGTTTTGTATGTTCTGATTCATAATTACCAAGGGAAACAAAATAATCCCGATCTTTCAAGTAGGATTTGAACCAGTCCAGCACAGAACCAGAGAGTCCTACCCATTTCTCCAGTCTGTCAAGTAGTATGTTATGGTTCACCGTATCAAAAGCAGCACTGAGATCTAGAAGTACCAAAACTGAAGCTTTTGATGCATCACTATTTAGATGTATGTTGTTTAGGACCTTAGTAAGTGCAGTCTCAGTGCTGTGATGTGGCCGAAATCCCGACTGGAAAACATTAAAAATATTGTTTTGGATCATAAAGCTGTAAATTTGTTTATAAACTACCCTTTCAATGATCTTTGCCAGAAATGCTGAATTAGATATGGGCCTGTAGCTGGTCATAGCTGAGGCATCCAGATTAGGCTTCTTCAATAGGGGCTTGATCATTAGGTTCTGATATCAAGGGACAGATAAAAGACGGGTAAATGGTGTTGAAGTGCAGCGCATAATATAAGAAAAGGAACCAAGAGTGAATCAATCGGCCCCTTTACTTTGCAGCTGTATTGAATAAAGTTTCATCTGATGTGATTTCCATTTTTTTGCCCAAATCATGTATGTCTTAATTCTTCTACTGCAACGGTCAGCTGCAATTAAGAGACTCAAATAGTTACTTTTTGTTTCTATATTCATGCCATGCCCATTCTAAAATTTGTACCTTTAGGCAAGGATTAAATATGGCACCGCTTTGTTTCATGTGGCTCATGTACAATGCCAATTTTCAGCACTTTGCTTACTGTGAGTACACTGTAAGCTTGAATGGCTTTGGAATTTCATGTGAAGAATGCATCAAATAAATTATCAAAATACTTCCATTAAGTCTAGTGCATTAAACACAAGAATAATGAATTCAATTTGCAAGGAATCCTTAGTTAATTCACCAGTTGTTATTTGAAAGTTGTTTGCCAAGATCTTTTTAATTGGCTCTTTGACTGGCAAGGCTGCATCAATTGCTCATCCATTGTGACCCTGAGGATGTGGCATCATGTGAATTCCCTCTTCCTTTCTTAGCTGAATGACAGTGAACAAGACAGAAGATAAGGTATCAGAGTATACAATTTTGGCTGAGTAATTTTGTGAACATGTGAACATTTCTGTGAATTTAACAGTTTTCCAAAGTCCCAAGACTGCAATTGATTACGTGAAGATGTCATGAAAATTGTTCATTTTAATTTTCCCTTTCTAAAGATATGTTTAGTTTTAGATGTTATTATCTAATTATTGTCTGTGTTGCATGGTTAATCACTTTGGGCCCACAAGCTCAACAGTTTGGTACAGTGAGAAGGCAGGAACGGGGTACTGAATGTGGGTGATCAGCCATGATCACAGTGAATGGCGGTGCTGGCTCGAATGACCGAATGGCCTACTCCTGCACCTATAGTCTACTGTTTATTGTGTACCGTGCAGTGAAAAGTTTTTGTTGCGTGCTAACCAGTCAGCAGAAAGACAATACATGATCACAATCAAGCCATCCACAGGGGACAGTTACATGATAAAGGGAATAACGTGAATAATTTTTAGTGCAAGATAAAGTCAACTTAAGTCCGATCAAAGATAGTCCAATGGTTTTCAATGAGGTGAATAGTAGCTCAGGACTGATGTCTAGTTGCTTGGATAGTTCAGTTGCCTGATCACAGCTGGGAAGAAACTGTCCCTGAATCTGGAGGTGTGCGCCTTTACACTTCTATACCCGTTGCCCGATGAGAGAGGGGAAGAGAGGGAGTGGCTGGGGTGCAATTGTCCTTGATTATACTGGTGGCCTTGTTTAGTTTATTGTCACATGCACCGAGGTGAAAAGCTGTTTGTTGCGTGCTAACATGTCAGCAGAAAGACAATACATGATACCAATCAATCCATTGACAGTGTATAGATACATGATAAGGATACATTTGGTGCAAGGTAAAGCCAGCAAAGTCCGGTCAAGGATAGTCCGAGGAACATCAAAGAGGTAGATGGTAGTTCAGCACTGCTCTCTGGTTGTGGTAGGATGATTCAGTTGCCTGATATCAGCTGGGAAGGAACTGTCCCTGAATCTGGTGGTGTGCGACTTCACATTTTTATACCTTTTGCCTGATGGGAGAGGGGAGAAGAGGAAGTGGCAGGGTGCGCCTCATCCTTGATTATGCTGCTGGCCTTCTGGAGGCACCGTGAGGTATAAATGGAATCAATAAAAGGGAGGTTGGTTTGTGTGATGGGCTGCATCCACAATTCGCTGCAATTTCTTACAGTCCTGGATGGAGCTGTTCCCAAACCAAGCTGTGATGCATCCTGATAAAATGTTTTCTGTGGTGCATCTGTAGACAGTGAGAGTTGTAGGGGGCATGTCATGCTTCCTAAGCCTTCAAGACCCTTCAGACTCACTGGTGTGCTTTCTTGGCCATTGCTTCAATGTGGGTGGCCCAGGAGAAGTTATTGGTGATATTGGCTCAGAGGAATTTGAAGTTTTCAGCCAGTCTTTGCCTTGACGAGGCAGCATGAGGTGCAGATGGAGTCAATGGAACATCCCAAGGTCCATTGATGGTACGTCACCTTAGTCCATTTCACTATATATAACAAAAAATGCCACAGATCATTTATTTATTTCGAATGGAATGACTATGTATCACAAGTTTAAAAAAAATTGAGACATGATGACAACAGAACATATTGACGATCTCAATTGTGTTGATGAAATACTTGCATCTGTATTTATTGGTGCTAAGTTACATTTTCAGTCAGTCTAACTGTTTAAGCTCCTTGACGGTCAAACTAGTAATATTTAATTTTACCAGTTGGATTCTTGTAGTGAATGAAGAATGAAGAATGCAAACAATGAAATCGACATGCTCCAATCAGTCATAGATGAATCATTAAACTTTAAGCATACAGAAAAACTAGTGTCATCACGTATCTCCTTAGTATTTCACACTGAAGGATCTTGTGTAATATATGCAGTTGAAGTGGACAGTTGCTTAGATCAATGCAATCCCTGTTGAAATAGAATATAAAGGTCCCTGGCCCTTGGCAAAAAAAGATCTACAAGTCTCAAGCATTTTTAACTGTTAAATGATTCTGAGGATTCACAGTCCTTAGGCTGTATAAATTAGAATTCTTAGATGTTCTTTTCAGAAAGTGAGTCAGGCTGTAATTTTGCATGGATGCATAACCTAACCAGATTAGTTAGCTCATTCAAGCATGTGAATGAGGCTTTTGTTAAACTTGTCAAACGTGCTTGCAACTATCGTGGTCTGTAAATTAATCATAATTTTGATCAGTTCCAGTAAAAACTGGATTTTTATCCTTTTCCTCGTCATTTTTTGCATCTGTGTTTAAACCAAGGAAACCATCATTTCCAAAGACTTGGTTTTCTCATTCAGCATTGTTTCACATTTTTGAAATTATTATGGGAAATCTAAAAGCGTCGATTATAATTCGTTGCCAATATGAGAACAAAGTATTGTGTTTTGTAAAATTGACACAAAACATGTTTACCAGTATTATGCATTTGAATGAATCAATGAAACTTTTTTAGTAATCATGAATTTGTACCAAAGATAAATTGCGAATTGTATTCAATCTTTAACTCTATTTTATTTGATTCTGGTATGTGTCATTCTTCAAAAATGCTTCTATTGCATCTGCAGCTGTCTGTCCCAAAGAGTAATTAATGTGCTGTTTAGAAAATAAAAAAACTGAAAATTCTTTGTTCATCTAATTTAGGGACTGAGAAGTTGAAAAGATTGCAGAATGAAACTAGCCATTGGAGGCTTGAGAAAGTTATTATTTTATACCATTGGTACTCTTGCTACATCACAAAGGGCCATAAATGTGAAATTAGCTAGAGCTGTACAAGAAACATAAATACCACGCAGAACAAAAATGAGAAGCTTCCTTTTAGGAGTTTTTTTTGAAAAATATTCGTTTTATTCTGGCTCAGTGGATTTTAAACACGGATAATTCAGCAAATGCTCAGTAATATTCTGCAAAGTCGACCTTTTTTTTTATTTTCAGCATATGTAAGTAATTTGATTTAAATTGGGTAACATGGCCTTTTTTAAAGGAAGAAATGTATAAGAAAATTCAATGCTTGAGAAAACTAGAGTTAACATTTCAATGGAAAGGTGATGAAAAGTGCTAAGAGTTCTGATGAGAGGTCAAAATATAATCACAAGGAACTACAGATGCTGGTTTATACCATAGATAGACATAAAATGCTGGAGTATCTCAGTGGGTCAGGCAGCATTTCTCGATATCATGGATAGGTGGAATTTTGGGTCAGAACCCTTCTTCAGACTTATTGTAGAGGTGGCAGTAAAGCAAGCTGAGACAGAGGAGCGGGAGCACAGAGCACAGGCAAGGGGTTATTTGATAGGCAGTTTGCTGTAAAAAGACCAGAAATTAAAAGAAAGATGTGAAAATCAAGACTGGAAAAGTTGCAAATTGTTTACCTATTATAAACAGTGTGGAGGGGGGTGGAATGGGGGATTCTTGGGGGAGTAAGAGGAGTGGGAAGGAGGTTGTTTTGGGTTAGTTACTTAAAACTGGTAAATTTAATGTTCATATCATTGGATTGTGGCTACCCGAGTAGAAAATGAGGTGCAGCTCTGCCAGGTGTACGGGAATGGGAAGGAGATGTTAAAAATGTTAGCAACTGGGAGATCTGGTAGGTCAGTTAATATTGGTAGAAGCTGGGAGATCCAGTGGGCCATGATGTCAGTATGGGAAGCAGCGACTGCTTTGCCAAACACTTGCGCTAGGTCTGCCATGGCCTACCAGATCTCCCTGTTACTAACTATTTAAACTCCCCTGCCCATTCCCATACTGAGCTTTCTGTCCTGGGCTCCCTCCATTGCCAGAGTGTGAGGCCACATGTAACCTGGAGAAACAGCACCTCAAATTCCACTTGAGTAGCTTACGACCCAACAGTATGAACATTGAATTTTCCAATGTTAAGGTACTAAGGCACAACAAGCTAATTCCCCCTCCCTTTTCTCCCCCAACAACCTTCCCCCCCACCTCCCCTTTTTCCTCCAACAACCCCCCCCCACCCCACCTCCGACATTCTTCCACCCCCTTTCTAGTCTCCTCTCCCCCCTGGCCCCCTCCCCCTCTCCACCACACCCCGCAACACTTGGCTGACCTTGCACCAGTTTCTCCCCTTCCAACCCAAATTGCACACAATACTCAATTTGCAGCCCTAACCACTTTGCACAACTGTGAGGTGACACATCAGTGGTTGTCACCAAGTGCCTGAGTGGACAAATGACTTCTTCAACATCTTGTCCACATGTATTGTCACTTTCAGGGATCAATGTGCTTGTATTCGTAGCCCTCTTGTTAAACAACACTCTTCATGACCCTGCCATTCACTGCGTATGGCCTGTGCTGGTTTAACTTACCAAAATACACTTGTCCGAGTTAATTTCCATCTGACGTTTCTTTGCCTACTTTTCAGTTGATCAATATCCTGTTGTAACTTTAGACAAGCATTTTCATTGTCCGCTTTACCACAATTTTGTTGTCCACCAAAAAAACCTGCTAGTCATGCCAACTGCATTTGTATCCAGGACTAATCTCAGTAGCACACCACTGGTCTCAGTCCTCCAATCTCCAAACAATCCTCCGCTACCACTCTCTCACTCCTTCAGCTATGTTACTTTTGTATCCAATTGGCAAGCTCACCCTGGATCCGACGTGATCTAATCGTCCCAACTAGCCAGCCATGCGAGTCCTTTACATAGGCCATGTACACAACATCTATAACTCTGCCCTCATCCACACTCATGGTCACCTTTGCAGAAAACACATTCATGTTCAGGAGATGTGATTTCTCATGCAGAACGTTATACGGCCTAACATTAATCAGCCCCATCCTTTCAAAATGCAAATACATCCTTGCATTAACTTCCCCACCACTGCTGTAAGCCTCACTGGCCTGCATTTATCTAGTTTAGTTATCTGCACCACTTACATGAAATTACAATATTAGCAATTATCCAATCCTCTGGTACCTCAGCACTGCCTGACAGTGAAAAAATTATCTGCTTGGGCCCTAGTAATCTCCTCCCTCGCTTCCCATGACATCTGGTCAGGCCTCCTGGGATTTATCACATTTGTACATTTCAGGAATTCCAACACCCCCTCCTTTATCATGTTGATATGCTCCAGGATATCACAATTCCCTCACCTGAACTCAATTGCTTTGATCAGTTCGATCCAGTAAATCTAGATGAGGTATTCATTTCAGACCTCACCATTTCCCCTGGTTCTACACATACTGTTTATCCCTAATGGGACCTACTGACTTCCTCGCGATATTTTTACTCAACATCCTTATAGAATCTGTTTTAACTTACCTGCCAGAGATATTTTATGACCTCTTTTTTACCCACTTACATTTCTTCTTCGGTGTTGACTGAATTTAAGATGAACAATTTACTTCCCCACAAGTTGGGGGCTACCTATTCAGTCTAAACTAATTTCACCAGAAACGTTCTTGCTTCTGATCTCAGGAAAGGAGCAGACCATCCTCCTGACATTTTCATGCTGGTGAATGGTTTCCTACATGGCAATTAAATGAAGTGGCAACTTCATTTCACCACCATTCTTTTTTTTCCTCATACAGTGCCCTCCATAATGTTTGTGACAAAGACCCATCATTTATTTATTTGCCTCTGTCCTCCACAATTTGAGATTTGTAATAGAAAAAAATCACATTGTCAGATTTTAATAAAGGCCATTTTTATACATTTTGGTTTCACCATGTAGAAATTACAGCTGTGTTTATACATAGTCCCCCCCCATTTCAGAGCACTATAATGTTTGGGACTCATGGCTTCACAGGTGTTTGTAATTGCTAGGTGTGTTTAATTTGGCTCCTTAATGCAGGTAGAAGAAAGCACTCAGCACCTAGTCTTTCCTCCAGTCCTCCCAGCACCTTTCGAAACTTTTATTGCTGTTTATCAAGACAAGGACCAAAGTTGTGCCAATGAAAGTCAAATAAGCCATTATGAGACTGAGAAACAAGAACAAAACTGTGAGAGACATCAGCCAAACCTTAGGCTGACCAAAATCAACTGTTTGGAACATCATTAGGAAGAAAGAGAGCACTGATAAGCTTACTAATTGCAAAGGGACTGGCAGGCCAAGGAAGACCTCCACAGCTGATGACAGAAGAATTCTCTCTGTAATAAAGAAAAATCCCCAAATACCTGTCCAACAGATCAGAAACACTCATCAGGAGTCAGGTGTGGATTTATCAATGACCACTGTCCTCAGACTTCATCAACAGAAATACAGAGGCTACACTGCAAGATGCAAACCACTGGTTAGCCGCAAAAATAGGATGGCCAGGTTACAGTTTGCCAAGAAGTACTTAAAAGAGCAACAGTCTGGAAAAAAGGTCTTTTGAACAGATGATTAACTTCTATCAGAGTGATGGCAAGAGAAAACTATGGAGGAGAAAAGAAATTGCCAAGATCCAAAGCATACCACCTCATCTGTGAAACACGGTGGTGGGGGTGTTATGGCCTGGGCATGTATGGCTGCTGAAGGTACTGGCTCACTTATCTTCATTGATGATACAACTGCTGATGGTAGTAGTATAATAAATTCTGAAGTGTATAGACACATCCTATCTGCTCCAGTTCAAACAAATAACTCAAACGTTATTGGCTGGCGGTTCATTCTACAGCAAGACAATGATCTCAAACATAAAAAAATAAAGGAGTTTTTCAAAGCTAAAAAACTGTAAATTCTTGAGTGGCCAAGTCAATCACCCAATCTGAACCCAATTGAGCATGCCTTTTATATGCTGAAGAGAAAACTGAAGGGGACTTGCCCCCAAAACAAGCATAAGCTAAAGATGGCTGCAATACAGGGCTGGCAGAGCATCACCAGAGAAGAGACCCAGCAACTGGTGATGTTCATGAATCGCAGACTTCAAGCAGTCATTGCATGCAAAGGATATGCAACAAAATACTAAATATGACTACTTTAATTTACCATCAGGACTTCTTCATCATCTTGTCCACATGTATTGTCACTTTCAGGGATCAATGTGCTTGTATTCGTAGCCCTCTTGTTAAACAACACTCTTCACGACCCTGCCATTCACCGCGTATGGCCTGTGCTGGTTTAACTTACCAAAATACAGCTGTAATTTCTACATGGTGAAACCAAAATGTATAAAAATGGCCTTTATTAAAATCTGACAATGTGATTTTTATCTATTACAAATCTCAAATTGTGGAGGACAGAGGCAAATAAATAAATGATGGGTCTTTGTCCCAAACATTATAAAGGGCACTGTAGCAGGCCTTAGCTGTAGAGGTCAGAAATGCTAAAGTATTAGTTCAGTTTTGTTTATTGTCACATGTACCGAGGTACAGTGAAAAGTTTTTGTTGTGTGCTAACCAGTCAGCAGAAAGACAATCCATGATTCCAATCAATCCATGATTCCAATCAATCCATTTATAGTGTATAGATAAATTATAAGGGAATAACTTTTGGTGCAAAGTAAATCCAGCAAAGCTGATGAAGGATAGTCCGAGGGTCATCTAAGAGGTAGATAGTAGTTCAGCTCTGCCCTCTGGTTGTGGTAGGGTGGTAGTTGCCTGATAACAGCTGGTAAGAAACTGTCCCTGAATCTGGTGGTGTGCCTTCTCACACTTCTAAATCTTTTGCTTGATGAGAGAGGGAAGAGGGAGGGGCCAGGATGCGACTTGTCCATTATGCTTCTGGCCTTGCCAAGGCAGCGTTTGGTATAAATGGAGTCAATAGAAGGGAGGTTGGTTTGTGTGATGGTCTGGGCTGTGTCCACAATTCGCTGCAATTTCTTGCGGTCTTGGATGGAGCTGTTCCCATACCAAGCTGTAACGCGTCCTGATAAAATGCTTTGAATGGTACATCTGTAGAAGTTGTTGAGAGTTGTAGGGAACATGCCAAACTTCCTAAGCTTTCTAAGGAAATAGAGGGGTTGGGGTGCTCGGGTGTGGTGTCGTTATTTCTTTATAGCCCAATCCTACCTGGAATGTAGGTAAATTATCAGAGATCCAAGGAACTGCAAATGCTGGTTTGAAAAAAAACACAGAAAGTGCTGGAGTATTTAGCGGGTCTGGCAAAGCAACCCGAAACATCATCTGTTCATTTTCTCCAGCGATGCTTCTTGACTCGCTGAGTTATGCCAGCATCTTGCTTTTTTTAGTTTTTGATTTAGGTAAATTATTGGTCATCTCCCAACCACAGGCCTATTAGCACCTCTCCCATCTCCTCCCTCACCCTCTTGATCTTTAATGTTCATTACTCTCTATTCATGTGTCAATCCAAATTTCAACAGTCTCCCCAGACCTCAACTCCTATTGTGTAATGGGACCGGTCCATTGCCCCAATCCCTGGAAACTGAATGTCCAAACTCCCTGCTGTCTGATCGCATGTGTAATTCCTCAATGCTCATAGAAAGATCGAAACATAGAAAAATAGGTGCAGGAGGAGGTCATTCGGCCCTTCGAGCCAGCACCATTCAATATGATAATCGCTGATCATCTAATCTCAGTATCCCTTTCCTGCTTTTCCCCCATATCTCGTGATTCCTTTAGCCCTGAGAGATAAATTTTAATGTCACTTCCACCCATGAACCCTCCCACCAAAATCTTCTTGCTGCAATGGTCCAGACCACCAGAGAGCCCCCAAGACTTGTCCTCTCCCAGGGCACCAGTTTTTAGTCCGATTCTTCCTGCCATCCACACTTCCAACCGGTCTGGTTCTTTCCTTGCTGTGACCTGAAGACCACCTGTTTCCACACAATACATACAAAGCCTGTTCTTTTCTATGTGCTGCCTTTAGCCTGATGAACGATAACGTTTTGTTTCTGGATGCCTCTGTGGTAAACATTGCACACACCACTAGAGAAGCTCCCCTTCAATGTGACTTTCCAGGCACTGAAGAGATTTTCTTTGGCACGTTAATAATGAAATGTAAATTTTGTGGCCTCAGATTTCCAAGGGAAAACTGCTGTCAACCAGTTGTGAATGCTCCGGGTTGCTTGTTTATCTTAAGTGGCGTAAAATCAATTAAGTTAATGGATTTTGAACCACTGTGAATCTGTTGGTTTAGAAACTGCAATGATGTGCAAAAGAAGTGCTGTGATCAGTGCAGTCAACTGGAAACTTCAGTTGTGGACCCTTCTTTCTGACCTAAAACATTGCCAATCCATTGCCTCTACAGATACTGCCTGGCCTTCTGAGTTACTTCAGCTCTTTGTGTTTTGATCAAGATTCCTGCACCTGCAATTCCTCCTGCCTCCTTGAGTGTTTTAGAATGCTATTACACTTCTCACTTGTGCTCTGTAGGAACAGAATGTCACTGAGTTTAGTTCTGGAGATCTGGGATTTGTTGTGACTAATGGTTGGAACCCTGGTGAGGAATTCCATTATCAGAGAACCATCTAAGATCACCTCTGTGTGAAATTTGGCAATCAAGGTGAGAGGTAGTTCTGTAATGCAAAGATTAAAGAAGTATGTAGGAATGAAGTGCAGATGCTGGTTTAAACAGAAGATAGACACAAAAAGCTGGAGTAACTCAGCGGGTCAGACAACATCTCTGGAGAAAAGGAATTAGGTGACGTTTTGGGTTGAGGCCCCATCTTCAGACCGAGGGTCAGGGGAAAGGGAAACAAAAGATATAGACAGTGATGTAGAGAGATGTAGAACAAATGAATGAAAGATATGCAAAAAAGTACTGATGATAAAGGAAACAAGCCTTTGTTAGCTGTGGCCTAGGTGAGAGTGAGTACAGACAATGAGGCTAAACTAGACGACTTTGAAGCTGGAAGAAGCATCGGTACTGCATCCTGCAACCATGCAGAACTCATGAACTTCATTAATCTCACCACCAATTTCCATCCTGCACTCAAATTCACTTGGACCGTCCCCGATACCTCCCTCCCCTTTCTTGATCTCACTGTTTCCATCACAGGATATAGACAATCTATTGATTCTCACAACTATCTAGATTAAACTTCTTCCCACAATGCTTTCTGCAAAGACTCCATCCCCTACTACCAATTCCTCCGTCTACGCCGCATCTGCGCCCAAGATGAGGTCTTCCATACCAGAACATTCGAGATGTCCTCATTCCTTAGGGAACAGGTGTTCCCCTCTTCTATCTTAGGTGAGGCCATCACAGGGGTCTCCTCTGTACCCCGCAGCTCTGCTCTTGCTCCCCCCAATTTCATGCGTATAGCATAGAAAATAGATTTTCAAGTACTATTCGCTCCGCAAACTGCCTGTTTGCATCTCTAAAGTGACAAGAAACCCCACAGAAGTTGTTATAACTACATTTCATTCTATGGAAATTCTACTTCAATCACGTAACACTGAAATGACACCTGTTTTCCAATTGAATTTCTCGGCAAATGTGTCCAACCTCCGTGAATTGTCATAATCCTCCTCAACCACACCCTCATCTTTATGACTTTGTATTATTCATAGCATCATAAATATTCCTCTGCTTTGTTTGTCAAGACTGAATTTCAAAGCGTGTGCTCTCTTCAAAGATAGTTTTTTTTTTAAAGAAGAGCTGCTTATAAGTTGAGTAATTCTCTCATCTTGTGATGTATCGGATATGCCATACTCAAGCTAGATTTTATATAACTCCTCAAAGGCTGTGTTCTATTTTTGTTGTAAAGCAGTTCACTAAGCTGCTTAGAACTGACAGAAAGCATCACAAAATGATTCAAGCGTTTTAACCATTTGTAGACTAGCTAATGATGCCTGTCCTATATTATTTTTGGTTTAATACTTCACCTGTTCTGTTCCAGTAAATAATTTTACGTTGAAATTTTTTTTTTTAAGTTCTGTCTTGAATGATTGATATTATCTGCTGACTAATGCAACAAAGATGTGATAATGTTCTGCATGTGGGACAGTGTCAAACTGTCAGCCGAATTGTAATTCCCGTGCATTTGAATGTATTACATTTGAAAGCAAACGGTATTTGGGGTTCAGTGTTGATGTGGATAGAGAACTGGCTGGCAGACAGGAAGCACAGAGTATGAGTAAACGGGGCATTTTCTGAATGGCAGGCAGTGACTAGTGGGGTACCGCAAGGCTCAGTGCTGGGACCCCAGCTATTTACAATATATATTAATGATCTGGATGAGGGAATTGAATGCAACATCTCCAAGTTTGCGGATGACAGGAAGCTGGGGGGCAGTGTTAGCTGTGAGGAGGCTGCAAGGTGACTTGGATAGGTTGGGGGAGTGGGCAAATGCATGGCAGATGCAGTATAATGTGGATAAATGTGAGGTTATCCACTTTGGCGGGAAAAACAGGAAAGTAGACTATTATCTGAACAGTGGCCGATTAGGAAAGGGGGAGATGCAACAAGACTTGGGTGTCATGGTACACCAGTCATTGAAAGTAGGCATGCAGGTGCAGCAGACTGTGAAGAAAGCGAATGGTATGTTGGCATTCATAGCAAAAGGATTTGAGTACAAGAGCAGGGAGGTTCTACTGCAGTTGTACAGGGTCTTGGTGAGGACACACCTGGAGTATTGCGTACAGTTTTGGTCTCCTAATCTGAGGAAAGACATTCTTGCCATAGAGGGAATACAGAGAAGGTTCACCAGACTGATTCCTGGGATGGCAGGACTTCCATATGAAGAAAGACGGGATAGACTCAGCTTGTACTCGCTGGAATTTAGGAGATTGAGGGGGGATCTTATAGAGACTTACAAAATTCTTAAGGGGTTGGACAGGCTAGATGCAGGAAGATTGTTCCTGATGTTGGGGAACTCCAGAACAAGGGGTCACAGTTTAAGGATAAGGGGGAAGTCTTTTAGGACCGAGAAGAGAAGATCATTTTTCACACAGAGAGTGGTGAGTCTGTGGAATTCTCTGCCACAGAAAGTAGTTGAGGCCAGTTCATTGGCTATATTTAAGAGGGAGTTAGATGTGGCCCTTGTGGCTTAAGGGATCTGGGGGTATGGAGAGAAGGCAGGTACAGGCTACTGATTTGGATGATCAGCCATGATCATATTGAATGGTGGTGCAGGCTCAAAAGGCTAAATGGCCTACTCCTGCACCTATTTTCTATGATTCTATGATTCTATTAAAGAATATGCTTTAGGGCGTGTTAGGTGTATTTACCAATGTAAGTTCTCCATTAACCTGAGTAAGAATATGGAGCGTTAGGCATACAGCTAAACAGGAAACGTCTCAGTCCCCGTTAACATGTATTATTCCTGGGTGAATTCTCCCATAGCCTTCTCTGTGGACCATTAAGTTCAAGCTACTGTGATCTATGCTTTAGTTCATTGAGGTTGCCATTGCTCATATACTTTTTTCCCTCTACTTTTTTCCCTCATATTTGCATCCTATATTTCCTTTACAGTATTTCTGTCCTTCCAGCAACAATTCAGATTCAAGCTATCGCACTTTGTACCTTTTAATCTTTATGATCAGATAAATTTGATTGTTGTCAATGTACTTACACATAAATGGAATTAATCTGCCAAAATCAAAAAAAACTTGCATTTGTAGTGCCATTTAAAAAAGAAAAAAGCTGGTTCGGCTAAATACCCGTTTGTGAGCCTTTGATTGCTCCACAAACAGAAACTTTGGAGGAAAACCCAGTGCCTAAAAAATGTAAAAGAAAAGCTAAAAGGCCTGAGGTTTCCGAGGATTCTGATTCAGAAGGTCCAGAAAGAAAAGCCTTATGGCTCAGAATGAATCAAATGGAGAAAATGCTCCAAACTATAATCAAACAAGGGTCTAAGTACCCAGAATATTCCCAGGCAGCCCCTGAGGGGGTTCCATATCATGAATATGGTGCCAGTTTGAATTGGGAATTTGAAACTCCAGTGCCCGGGATTGGGCTGGAGGAAGTCTCCTTGAACAAGTTTCAGGAGTACCAGGGCTGTATGAGACAGACCCTGAAAGTGGTGATTGAGGTCCGGAGTACACACCACAATACAAATATATTGATCCAGGTGTGCCTGATGTGGCACAAAGTTTGCTATACCTGGAGGAGGCGGTGAGGCCATGAAAGAAAACCTGGCGGCCAATATTAATTATATGGTCTCTCACCCGCTTCAAGAAGCTGTTATGGTTGAGACAGCAGAATTGTATAAAACACCTATTAATTGTGCCTCATTGAAGGTACCTACGGTGAATCCGGCTATTTGGGCGCCAATGTCATCGATGATGCGGGCGCAGGAGATTCGATTTCAAAGAATCCTCAAGCTGATTTCAGCTGGCATTACTGCCTTTGGAAGATAAGTGGAAGGTTGTGGAGTGACCAAAGTTCAGAAACATATGTTGGCTTTATTCTGCAACTCATTTTTGAGATAAATTGTATGAGGAAGATTGCCATTCGGCCTCTGTTACATCCAAGATTTGCAGGGTTGTGCAAGCCAAGCAATGTTCAAACTTCTGGTTATTTGTTCGGAGAAAATTTGTCTAAACAAATTAAAGAAATGGATGAAGAGGCAAAAACTATTGGCCTTATGAAACCCTTCAGTTTTGGCCAGAGAAGGGCTGATCATATGAAAAGGGGATTTGATTTTGGAGCTGGAACAAGCAACGAGGCAGGAGTATGATAAGAAAGAATTACCAGCCAGCACAGCCGAATGTACACCCATTTATTGGGAAAAGGAGATCATTCGTCCAGTTGGAGAGGTACAAAAACTTTATCCTATCAAAGAAGAATGTTTGGATGAACCTCAGATTGGTGGTAGAATCCGAATGTTTTATAATGAATGGGACAGTATAACAGCTGATCGTGTTGTATTAGATACTGTGTTAGGATCTACCATTGATTTTGTAGAAGGTATGGATCCATTGGGACAGAATTAGCCTAATCATTCTTTGATGTTTTCAGTTCTTGAAAAAATTCAAATTGACAAAGAGGTTAGAATTTGTATGAGAAAGGAGTTATTGAGAAAACAGGAGAGGATTCACATCAATTTGTATCAAATATTTTCCCCAGACCAAAGAAAGATGGGGGTTGTAGAATCATTTTAGATCTCACACAATTGAATACATTTGTCGAGTATAAACATTTTTAAATGGACACATTCAACACTGCGATGCAGCTGGTATCAACAGGTTGTTATATGGCTACAATAGATTTGAAGGATGCATATTATTCAGTCCCAATTCATCATAGTTCGCAGGTATTTCAAGTTTAAATGAATGGGACAGCTGTGGCAATACAAAGCATTACCTAATAGATTAAGTTCAGCACCTAGATTGTTCACTAAATTGTTGAAGCCAGCACTTGCACTGCTAAGGGCACAAAAACACATTGTTATGGCTTATCTAGATGACATTTAATTGTCGATGCTAATCAGGAGTCAGCTGGAAAATCAGTCTCAGCAACTACAAACTTGTTTGAAAAGTTGGGATTCCTGATTCATCCAAACAAAATCTAAGTTACAGCCATCCCAAACCATTGAATAGCTGGGGTTTGCGATTAATTCAGTTACCATGTTGGTAACTTTACCAATGGATAAGGTGATAGATTTGACAAATGTGTGTCAGAACCTGATTAACAAACCTTATCCCTCCATCTGAGTAGTTGCTAAGGTTATTGGGAAGTTGGTAGCAGCATTTCCAGCAGTAGAATTTGGTCCACTACATTACCAAAATTTTCAAAGGGCAAAAACTCAAGCACTTATTCAGCAGAAGCAGGCCATTTTGATAGGCCAATGCAATTGCCAAAGGAAGCTTTATCAGAATTACATTGGTGGGTTGAGAATGTTCCACAAGGTGCTAAGAACATTTTAGTTTAGCAGCCAGTAGTGTTTTTGCAAACTGACGCAAGTTCTCTCGGATGGGGGACTACGGATAATGAGACCAGCTGTGGGGGCAGATGGGCTGTCCAAGAGGATTTATTGCTCCAAACATATGGTATTAATTATTTGGAGCTACTGGGGGCATTTTATGGATTAAAAGCTTATTGTTCTACATTAAAAGATTTGCATGTCCAAATACAAATAGACAATACCACAGCTGTGGCATATATTAATCACATGGGTGGTGTCAGATCAATATCATGTGATCATCTGGTAAACCAGATGTGGCAATGGTGTATTGGTAAAATATTTGGCTTTCAGCTATTTATCTCCCAGGGAGAGACAATGTTGTGGCAGACAAAAGATCACAAATATTTTAAGACAATACAGAATGGATGTTAAATCCACAAATTTTCAAAAATATTGTCAGTCGGTATGGAGTACCGGACATTGATCTGTTTGCATCTAGATTGAATCACCGATTGCCCAAATACGTGTCTTGGGGTCACGATCCAGGGGCAGTAGCGGTGGATGCTTTCTCGCTACACTGGGGGAATACGTTCTTTTATGCTTTTCCCCCATTCTGTCTGATTGGGCAATGTCTTAAGAAAATAGCGCAAGATGCTGCCAAAGGCATTTTTGGTGGTGCCAAATTGGCCTACGCAGTCATGGTTCCCATTGATGCTTAAAATGATTGTTGAACCATGTATGACAATTCCCAGTTGCGACAATCTGTTGACACAACCAGTAACAAAAGAAATTAATCCATTGCATGATCATATGAATTTGTTAATCTGCAGGTTCTGACCAGACCATTGCAAGAGTTTGAACTGTCGGACAGGACCGTGGATGTTATAGATGCAGCTTGGAGGAATAGAACTAAAAAACAATATATGTCACATATAAGGAAATGTGAAGTTTTGTACACAGTCAAAGATATCTTATCATACTGCAAACATTTCAAATGTATTGGAGTTCCTTTCTGGGTTACATTTTGATGAGCATTTGAGTTATAGTGCCATTAATTGTGCTCGTAGTGCATTGTCGTCCTACTTAGGACAAATTTCTGATCGGGATTCAGTTGGGTCTCACCCATTAGTATCCCGATTCATGAAAGGAATTTTAATAAAAATCCTCCCAAGCCAGATATACAGAATTTTGGGATGTTAGCATTGTTCTCACTTTGCTTAAGCAATGGACTCCAATTACTTCAATGTCTTTGTAGAAGTTAACATTGAAGGTAGTAATGGTAATGGCATTGGTCTCAGCTCAAAGAGTACAAACTTTGCAATTGTTACGGTTGGATTGCATGCATGTGACTGCAGATAACATTGTGTTTTATGTTTATGACCTGATCAAACAAAGCAGACCAGGGAGAACTGGAGCTAAGGTAATGTTTAAAGCATATCCTATCGATGAAACATTATGTGTAGTAAGCATTTAACTCAATACATTTGAGGTAACCAAAAATCTCAGAGGTTCTGAGGAAGCGTTATTGATAACGCACAAAAAAACACATACAAAAATTTCAGTTCAAACCATTTTTAGATGGTTAAAACAGGTTTTGGATCTAGCAGGAATAGACACTGATGTGTTTAAATCTCACTCCACTAGGGCGGCAGCTACGTCCGCGGCGAAGGTACAGGACGTACCACTCAATCAAAAATTTTAGAGGCCGCAGGGTGGTGTAGGGAAGAAACGTTTCAAAGTTCTACAATAAACCTGTTGTCACGGTGCCAGGATTTGGGCATGCAGTACTGGGTTCTCTTTAAATGCTTGCTTTGTTTTATATTATCGATTTATATTATCGATTTATGTTACCATTGACATCATTTATCATTTTTCTTTTGTAATTTTCCCCTACGATAGAGTGGTTATTATTTTAAAAATGGTTCTTTTTTAAAGGACTTATTACATAAATTGTAACAATGTCTTAAAATACCATTTACTCACTACTGTTTTGACTAAACAGAGAGTCGTATGGAATGAATCTACGACATGAAAAACACAGAGCTTTAAAATCTTCACGTAGTCACTCACGTGACTCCGAAGTAAAATAGTAAGATTAAACCAGAACTTACCTGTTCGAAGTTTGATCTTTATTTCATGAGGAGTTACAATGAGGGATTACGTGCCCTCCGCTCCCAACCCTCATAATATAAATGATCATCTGGTAGTTCTAGTCTATGTTGGGCCTTACTATCTTACTCCGGCTATTGGTTCTGTGTTTTTCATGCCGCTGCTTTGAAGTATGCCGATCCAGCGCCAGGCGGGGCTTCTTCACGTAATCCCTCATCGTAACTCCTCATAAAATAAAGATCAAACTTCGAACAGGTAAGTTCTCGTTTAATCTTACTATTCATAGGCAGTCACAGGGAGAATGTGCAAACTCCACACAGACAGCTCCTGTGATCAGGATGGATCTCAGGGCTCTGGCTCTGTGAGGCAGCAGCTCTACCAGCAGTGCCACTATGCCCTCATTAACATCAAGATGTGTCTGAGTTGATGTAGTTGCTAGCCACTGATAAAATCAATGACCAGGTAATGAAATGTACCTCAGAAAGGATAAAGATGATAACTTAATCCCTATTATTTGGTTGAATGGACTTCCTGCTCATGCTTGTGTTAGCCAGGCACTGTGACAAATGAGATAGTGCAGGAACAGTAGCACCTATGGGAATGTCAAATTGACTTGTTTCCTTTACTCAATTTACCCAATTTTTTTGGTATTGTTACTTTAGTGACAACTTTGCCAAGAGTGACAGCATCAGTCGTTAGATCTCTGTAGCCTCAGAGGGAATCTGCTACTTTATCAGACCTCTAGGTATGTGTTATTATTTGACACCTCTCATGATTGATTGCTGTCGCATATAACTCATTACCATTCTACCAGCTCCTGCAGCATAAACCTTGTAACTCACATTTGCAGTATATATTGGCATAGAATGTTAAAAATACTTCTGTTTAATGTTTTCACACCCCTGGTAATATTCCTCCATATGTAAACGTAAGAGGATAGTTTAGAGATACAGCATGAAAACATGCTCTAAGGCGCACCGAGTATGCACTGACCAAAAATCACCTGTACACTAGTTCTATTTTATCCCAGTTTTGCATCCTTTGCAGTAAGGGAAATTTACAGAAGACAATTAATCTCCAAACCTGCACGGCTTTGGAATATGGGAAGAAACTGGAGCCGCTGGAGAAAACCCATGTGGTCACGATACAATCACGATACAGACAGCACCCATAGTGAGGATTGAAACAGGGTCTGAGGCACTGTAAAAAATCAATTCCTCCACTGCACCACTGTGTCGCCTGTGTGTAAACTAAGCATTCTGGATTAAAATAACAAAAGTATATAACGTACAATACCCTGCACAATAACCAGCTCCAACCATGCTATATAACACGCAGTTATGGTTAAAATAATTGGAGAATCAGGCTTGTTATCAGAGAGGCACTGAAGAAATGTTTATGCATTCGAGCCTGCATGGTACTCTTTCCGTTATTTAAAACTTCGTATGAATCTGGCATCAATGTAGGTGTAGCAAAAGATATATTTTTTAGAAATACAGCACGGAAACAGGCCCTTTGGCCCACCGAGTCCGCGCCGACCAGCAATCCCCACACATTAACACGATCCTACACACACTAGGGATAATTTTCACCTACACCAAGCCAATTAATCTACAAACCTGTATGTGTCTTTGTAGTGTGGGAGGAAATCGAAGATCTCGGAGAAAACTCATGCGGTCACAGGGAGAACTCCGTACAGCTGGCACCTGTAGTCGGGATTGAACCCGGATCTCCGGCGTGCAAGCGCTGTAAGGCAGCAACTCTACCGCTGCGCCACCATGCCGCCCTTGTAACATTAGCTCTGTTTATCAGCTACTGTTATTACCCTCACAGTAAAACTGTATTAATCCGTCATCAGATTGTTACGAAGTCCAAATGCTTTTCATGTGGCTCACACATTCATCCAGAGTGAGAGCAAGTTGTGGAGCACTTCCTTAAAACTCACCAGCGCGCGCGCAAGCACACACGAGGCTTCGGAGGCTTCAGCTGTGGGCCCTGTGGATGGTAATTAGTGACGGGTGCCAGCAGTCGCCGAAAAAATCGCGTAAGTGGGACAGGCCCTTTAAGTTCCCATCGAGTCTGCAGCTCCCACTAGTCAAGATGCAGGTGCTTTGTGATAAAAACATTGAAGCTTTTTCCACTGGTGGATTTCCTTCTGAAATGTAGCAGACTGTGTTGATCGTGTTTGACTCCAGGTGGCTATTTTATTTCAAGAGTTAAAACGTAATGGCAAGTATTATAAATGGCACATATAAAAGAAAGCTAACAAACCAATGAAGAAACCATCATTGTTGGTATAATTTTCAGTAGCACTCATCACCTGTTTGTCCTCTGGTTTAGTTGTGAACAGGTGTGTTATTGTCTTGTGGATCGCTGAAAGAAATTACCTGTTAAATTGAATGTGATTATTAACAATCGAGAACAGCTTTTATAAAGCGTGTATTGTTACATTATTATATGCGTACCATTCAGTTTCTGGAAAGTTAGTTTGCCACCAGTGTCGTGGAATCATAGGGAGAAAAATCATGGGTGACGTTACTGGTCAGGATCCTTCTTCAGACTTCAACCACTAGAGCTGCTGCCTCACAGCGCCTGAGACCCGCATATGAACGTGACTCCGTCGGATGGGAACTGATTGCAAAATACATGTTTAACTAAACATGGGGGTGGGGGAGGGGGAATCATCCTCCACCTCTGAAAACATGGAGGGGAGCCGTCCCCCCTCCCCGGGATTTCCGCCACAGAATCTGGCAATACCAATGTCCTAAAGCCAGGACAGGTTATCACAACTTTGTCTGGAAATCGAGATTTCCAGACAAGCGCACCATTTTGTTTTGCGCCAGTCACATTCGTAGATTACTGATCGAGAAAGAGATAGTTAGGGGAAGTTTCAAGTTTCCGCTTACATGCTATTTTAGCTCTTCTTTCTAATCCCACACTAAACTGTTTGTCCTCTGCGTTTGCCAGAGTCCAAATATAAATTGGAAAAATCCACATCTCGCATTCGAGTAGGTAACTTAGAAACCAATAGTATGGACATTGAAATTTCCGGGAATCTCATGCTCCCAGAATATTTCCACCTGTCCACCCAGTTTCCCTTTCCTTTGTTCACCTCTCCCATCCCTGCAATCAAAGCTTTTCATTATACCTTGGTACCCGTGACGATAATAAAGCATGTTATTGTCCCTCCCTAGGTTCTGTCTGTCCTTCAACCCCCCCCCACCCCCTGTTCCACATCACTTACCAGCCTTTCTCCCATCCATCCCTCATACTGCTACATACTGACGGTCTTTCGACTTTCCTCTTGGTCTTGACCCAAACATTGGTTTGAACCTCTACCTGCTGTAGGTTGTGCTTGACTCACTAACTTCTGTTTTTTGTTTAAACAATTCACCGTCCCTCTCACACTTTTGTACAGTGGCGATCGGCATGTTAAATTATTCTTTTGAATAAAATTCTTCTTGGTGCAAGTGATCTTGGCATCTGAACTAACTGTTCTGTTGAGTTCCCTATTTTTGTTATATTTTTGTTATATCGAATAAAAGTACCTCTGGGATCAAAGTGCTGTGGAATGCACTCAGATGATTTCCCTACAATTTCATAGCTGTTCTCCCTCGTATTCCATTGAGTTCTACACTTTAAAATGATGAGCATATCTTCATGAGTTAGCACTTGGTTTTCTAAATCTGATCTTGAATCAAAAGTATTTAAATAAAAGTAAAATAATCAATTCCAGGCCAAACAGGGTAACGGCCCTAAAGTATAACATATTATCAGACACAACTGTTCTGTGTTTCTGAGATCTATTAATCCCCTTGCTCCAGCTCAGAGAGATAACCAAACCTAATATGATTTAATAGAAAAATAAACTAACGAGATATAATACATAAAAGGAAGTAGGATGTTTTTTTATCTTGTCAAGTGAATTTTGTGCTTGTCAAAATGCTGGTTCTGAATATAACTTTTTTTTCTGAAATTTAAATTCAAGGGCAGAGTACATATGGCTGAAATGATGTAACAGAAATAGAGAAATGTGCTGTAGCTTTTCCTGCATTGTCATATCAGTTTACTTTGAATCAGACTTCAAAAGATCCTCGTTGTCACAACAATATGACATTTCTATTTCCAATAATGCGAGCTGATAATAGACATCGAGGTCCTTGGTGAATGATGGGACTGATTGTGTACCTCCAACCTGTGAGATTTAAGAATTGCAAAATAGATAACAAGGACAAAGAGGATGAATTAAGAGTGGGGAAATATAAAATCCGGCACAGAAAGATGAATAAAGAGAGGGGAAGAGGTTGGATCTACAGTGAAAAATGATAGATGGAAAGGAAATTAAGAACTTTTAATAAAAATTAAGATTTTAAATTCACAATCTTAAAGAAAGAGATGATACATTTTAAATTGTTCGCTATCTGGGCTGGATATGTTTAGTGGATATTATTAACTGTTCTCACATTGTCAGGTGGGTATTTGCACACAAATTATTCATAGTCCTTTAATTAATGGCAAATTCAAAATGTTCATGAAATGTAATGGGAGCTTTTAACAGAGATTTCAAGGCAGACCAATCTAAACCGTGCACAAACATGGCAGCTCATGGGAGTCTCTTCCTGCCACACATACCGTTAATTTGCATGCTAATAATAGCATGGGCTGTTACTTTATTTCGAGGAAATTCCTGCTTTATATAAATTTAATTTTTTTTTTCCATTCATTACACTCCCTTGAGGAAAAAAAAGGTAAATTCCTTCACAGAGCCAGCATCGTAAATCAAGTGTTCCTCCCTGCTCAGAGCAGCACTGCCCAGTTCGATGCTTCAGGCTGTTCCCAGTTTTGACTGTGTGTATGTAGTTGCTCTCCCTGCTGAGTGTTTGTGCACAGGATCTCTTAGAGCTCCTTATTACCTAACCCCTGCACTGTTTGGAATTCATGCCTAGTAATTACATGGAAATTATGCAATATTATCACCCTGACCTTGTCGCCTGGTGATATTGGGAGGGAGGGAGAAATAGATATGGATTTTGAGTGATTTTTACGAAGTACCACACTGGTATTAGACATTGCATGGAACAAATCATATTTTTCACAAATGGATGTTAAGGTTAAAAATGTTGCTTTAGTATTTGGGTTCATGTATTAACAATGTAAATGAAAATGCATAAATTATAATGCATGTAAACATTTTTTTTTTAGCTACCAATGTCTCTTTATGCTTTGCTCCATTTTCCAGCATTATTACTCTCCACCATCTTATAGCACTACCACAGTTTAGTGAATAAACATAGGAGATGTCGTTTGTCTTGCACAGTACATCTGCTGGGATGGATGGCACTGAATCATATAGTTAATGTATTGAGACAACATTACTAATGGCTGTAAGTTTTAGAGCACTCACTAATAAATCTAAATCTTGCTATCTGCACAGAACAAGATCATCAGTCTTATACGTGGCTGCTTCTGCCAAAGATGGTAGATTATGCATCATAAAAATCGTTTTTTTAAAGTTTGTAAATATTTTGCTTCTAATCTAACTATTCCATTCTTTGTTTTGCTGATTGTAAACTCCACACACTCATACATTACAGTCGGAGCTCAGCCTCCAGAACAATCACAAGTGTGTTTGCACACTGTAGCTCGACGCCCAAGGTTCAGGTGACCTTGTTTCTGCACTGTACTTACCATAGATTGGACAATTTCAGATTGTTTCTGAAGATTCACCTCTCCTGCAGGATATTCGTTGGGGATGAGAAACAGCATGATAAAGAGGAAAAAATATATAAAAACGTGTCGGCCTAAAGATGCAGTTTAATTTAGTACTAAGATTGGCTCTTTACTTGGTTAATTCGATAGGATCATGGATTGAATTCCATCACAAAGCAAACCCTGGATAGAGACCAGTTTCTTTGGACTACAGAATTTGAGGCATGTGTTCCACAATCATTCTGAAGGTTTTTTTGAGGTCACAAATAGCTATGTATACTGGAGAGTAATGTACCTACATGAGACTTAGAGGGTCGTAGTGGCCCTTTGGTCCAACTTGTTCAGGCCCAACCAAGATGTCTATCTGAACTAATCCCATTTACTCATATCCCTTTAAATCTTTACTATCCATGTATCTGTCCAAATGAATTTTCAACATTGTAACTGTACTCACCTTAAGCTCATTCTTCTGGCAGCTTGTTCCATATACAAACCCTGTGTGAAAACATTGCCTCTTAAGTCCCTTTTAAATCTCTCCCCTCTCACCTTAAATCACTGTGATCTAGTTGTACGTCAGTGGTCCTGGAAAAAATGACTAACTCTACATCACCCCTCAACCTCCTATGCTCCAGGCAAAAAAAAGCTCGAACTTGTTCAGTCTCTGCTTACAATTCAAGTGCTGCAGTTCCAGTAACATTCTTGTGAAACTTTTTTGCACCCCTTTCATCTTAATGACATCGTCTCTACAGCTGAGTGATGAGATCTACACACAATGCCCTATTACTTTTGGAGTGTTGCAAAAAAGGTCACATATTCTGGGGTCAGGAATAGAGCCAGGTGCGCGACTGGTGGGAGTCAGGAACGTGAGTAAATGTGTGACTGGAGCCAGAGATGAAGTGTGTAGCACAGGGGTGTGGCCTGGGAAAGAGACAGGGGTGGGTGTGAGGCTGGAGCCTGGAATAGTAAACATGGGACAATTATGTAGCTGGGGTGGGGATTGGAAACTTGGAATGTGTCTGAAACACGTTTTGGGAACATGAGATGTAATACGGACAGAATCCGAGTGGGTTTGCAGCCACTATTTGACACGGGTCACTGGAGTGTAGTCAGGAGTATCGACAGAAAAGTAGGTGAGAAACAAGGAGAGGGGATGTGGGCAAGTGGTCCATCTCTTCGGTGTGTGCGCGTTTGTGTGTGTGCGTGTTTTATGTATGTGCGTGTGCGTGTTTGTGTATCTGCGAGTTTGTGCGTGTTTGTGTGTATGTGTTTGTGTGTGTGCGTGTTTGTGTTTGTGTGTGTGCAGGTTTATGTGTGTGCATGCGTTTGTGTGTTTGCGTGTGTGTGTTTGTGTGTGTGTGTGGGGCCAGAGTGCCATTTGGCCATCTCAGACCCCCCGATAGCTCGATTGAAACCAGGTCATCCAAGTACCCAAAAAGGGAAATAATATCTCAAGCTGTGGGAACCTTATTTGTGAGGAGATTTAATAAATTCTGTAGCTTTGGCTGATTAGATTCGAGTCATAACTTGTCAGAATGGGTGGTTAGCTGTGGCTGAGTAGAGGTGATAGTGAGAGATGATAAAAATTATCATCTCTGAAAGAAGGCATACGTTGAAGATGAATTGCTCTGTCATCGCCGAGTTTGGGTGATTGACAAAAAGGAAATTCAAAAAACCTTCCATAGGGAGGAGTGATTCCTGTCAACCATGCACTGGGTAAATGTCAGTGAAACTATCCATATACTGTCTCTTCAAATCTGCAGGTGGAATAAAGTCTATCTTCTCCCAGGCCAACATCCCCAGCATTCAGAGCCTAGTTACACTCTTCATCATTGCTGACAAATCCAAGACCATATTCTCAAAGCAGACACGTAACAATGAGCTCCTGTTCCAAGCTGACTTTGCAAGGTGGACAGAGGCAAAAATTCAAGGACAGTAAACTTCATTTCAATGTATACCTTCTTTGAGAGGTGATACATTCCACAGTGTCCTCCATAATGTTTGGAACAAAGACCCATTATTTATTTATTGACCTCTGTACTCCACAATTTGAGATATGTAATAGAAAAAAAATCACATGGGGTTAAAGCGCACATTGTCAGATTTTATTAAAGGCCATTTTTATACATTTTGGTTTCACCATGTAGAAATTACAGCTGTGTTTATACATAGTCTCCCTCATTTCGGGGCCCTTTAATGTTTGGGCTACATGGCTTCACAGGCATATGTAATTGCTCAAGTGTGTTTAATTGCCTCCTTAATGCAGGTATAAGAAAGCTCTCAGCACCTAGCCTTTCCTCCAGTCTTTCCATCATCTTTGGAAACTTTAATTGCTGTTTGTCAACATGAGAGCACTGGTGAACTTAAGGCCCTGTCGCACTTATGTGTCCATGGCACGCAAATTACGCGACTCGTCGTCGTGTTGAGGTGTACGGGCATCGTGTGGCTGCGCGGGGTCGTACTCACGGAGAAGCACGGAGGGGTATGGAGTTGTGCGCGGTATCACGCAGCGCCCCGGGATTTTGTCCCGAACAAAATCTTTGCGTGCCACCGGCCTGTCGCGTAACTGACGGCCAAAGTGGGACAGGCCCAAGACCCTGGTGCGACGCAAAGTCTTACCTCCAATAGCAGCAGAAGCAGGCAAACGATCGTCGAGCTCGGCCTTGGGCTCACGGCTGTTGCGGTCCGAATTCGCCCCCACTTCTACTCCCAGAGCGGGGCCAAGAAAATTGAAGATAGACACAAAATGCAGGAGTAACTCAGTGGGACCGGCAGCATCTCTGGAGAGAAGGAATGGATGACGTTTCAGGTCAAGACCCTTCTTTCAGACTGAAGAACGGTCTTGACCCAAAACATCACCCATTGCTTCTCTCCAGAGATACTGCCGGTCCCGCTGAGTTGCTCCAGCATTTTGTGTCTATCTTCAAATGATGTCACGCGCTCCAGATGGCTGTGCGGGCGCATGATGAAACGAGCGACTCTCGCGGGACCGTCGCGCCTCAACGTGACGATGAGGTCGCGTAATTAGCGTGCCAAGGACACGTAAGTGGGACAGTGGCTTTACTAATCGCAAAGGGACTGGCAGGCCAAGCTAGACCTCCACAGCTGATGACAGAACAATTTTCTCTGTAATAAAGAAAAAATCCTCAAACACCTGTCCCATCGATCAGAACCATTCTTCAGGAGTCAGGTGTGGATTTGTCAATGACCACTGTCTGCTAAAGACTTCATGAACAAAAATACAGAGGCTACACTGCAAGATCCAAACCACTGGTTAGCTGCAAAAATAGGATGGCCAAGTTACAGTTTGCCAAGAAGTACTTAAAAGAGCAACCACAGTTCTGGATAAAAGGTCTTGTGGACAGATGAGACGAAGCTTAAAGCATATCAGAGTGATAACAAGAGCAAAGTATGGAGGAGAGAAGGAACTGCCCAAGATCCAAAACATATCACCTCATCTGTGAAACACTGTGGTGAGGGTGTTATGGCCAGGGCAACTATGGCTGCTGAAGGTACTGGCTCATTTATCTTCATTGACAATACAACTGCTGATGGTAATAGCATGATGAATTCTGAAAGACACATCCTATCTGCTCCAGTTCAAACAAATGCCTGAAACTCATTGGCCGGTGGTTCATTCTACAGCAAGACAATGATCCCAAACATACTGCTAACGCGTCAAAAGAGTTTTTCAAGGCAAAAAAAAGGTCAATTCTTGAGTGGCCAAGTCAATCACCCGATTTGAACCCAAGTGAGCAGGCCTTATATATGCTGAAGAGGCAACTGAAGGGAATAGCCGCCAAAACAAGCATAAGCTAAAGATGGCTGCAATACAGGGCTGGAAGAGCAACACCAGACACGTAAGTCATTGCATGCAAAGGATATGCAACAAAATACTAAACATGACTACTTTCATTTACATGACATTGCTGTGCCCCAAACATTATGGAGCCCTGAAATGGGGGGACTATGTATAAACATGCTGTAATTTCTACACGGTGAAACCAAAATGCATAAAAATGGCCTTTATTAAAATCTGGCAATGTGCACTTTAACCACATGTGATTTTTTTTCTATTACAAATCTCAAATTGTGGAATTCAGTGGCAAATAAATAAATTATGGGTCTTTGTCCCAAACATTATGGAGGTCACAGTATCATTTCTTACTATCACCTCTATTCACCCACAACTAACCACACATTGTGACAAGTTATGACTGGAACCTAATCAGCTAAGCTACAAAATTTATTCATTCAAGTCTCCTTGAAGAAATGCAACATCCATATTGACTCCTGGGATTCTCTGGCACAATGAAAATAACAAACATCTGGGATGGTATTGAGAACATTGAGGCATTGCGTGAAGAGCACGCAGAAATTCTGTTCACATGTCGGAAGGAATGTATCACCTCACAAGATGCCTACTGCCCACCCAATGACACACCTCCTACTCCATCGTGAGGGTGGGGGCTGCTTCCAGAATGGCCCCCTTGGCCATCTCAGAACCCACGCAACTAGACTAGAAAAAAGTCATCCTTGATCCCCAGGGACTGCGAAAGAAAAAGTATATCTCAAATCCTTAGATTTGCCAACCTGCATCCTAGCTGTCTGACAGAAAATGCCGCCAGACAGAGAGAATGAGTGGGTAATATGTTTCTATATCCACCCGGGCTGGCGCCGTCAGCGATGGCAGCCTCGCCAACTGTCTGTCTGTCTTTTTGCCTTTCTTTTGTTATTTTGAGTGTGTTTTAAAAGTTTGTGTTAATATTCTCTGGTTTGTTTTATGTGGGGGAGGAGGTCGGGGAGAACTTATTTTTTATCTCTTACCTTGCGGGAGACGCGATTGTTTTCCGGACCATATCTCCGGTCGCTATGCGGCTAACATCGTCGAGCTGGCGGCCTTACTCGCGACTGATTTTAAGCCCCACCGAGAGGACGTGGACTTACCATCGGAGCCGATCCCATACCTGGGATCGACGCTCCAACCGCGGGCTGCAGATTTCACCACCGAGGATGTCCTTGTATGTCCTTGTATGTTGCAAAACATACTTGGCTAATAAAGTATGATTAGGATGTTGATTATGGTTATGATTAAGTAAGAGTCGTGTCGTCGATGCATATGATGCATGCTGTAGGTTTCATCGTTTCAGATATCCACGTTTCTCCCAAAATGCTCTTAAACTCTGTAAAATAGGTTGGTAATTATCTGCCTGCTTTCTGACTCCAGTCACAGTGCTACGGAATACTGATTCTTAAGCAAATTCAATAATGTTCTCAGACTTTCCTATCTTTGACTTGACTTTGAAGTGACATTCAAAAAAGTAGAAGGCTATACATGAATCCAGTCCCTATTGACATTTCAGTTTTCTTTCCCCAGCTGACAACCCTGGAGTGGGCAGGATGGAAAAAGGAGGAAATAATGACAGGTTTACCTCTGGAGCTTACAAATGTCAGAAATAGTGGTGCTGTCAGTGGCTGCAGATAATTCTCCGCCCTGATCCTAACTACACAGTTGAAGTTATCAATATTGTGTCAGGAAAGCATTACAGGACGTGGTTTTTTGCTTTCCCTTTTAGGAGTGAAAAACCACCTACGCCATGACATTTCTTGCCATTAAGTTTCAGTTTTAAGCAGTGGCTGCATCTGTATCCATGGTTTTAAACACAATGCGGACATAGAAATACGTGAAAGCAGCCTTGGGAATAATGAAGGTCCAGTTTTTTTTTTCCCTGTCAATATAATACCCAGCCTAATGATGCTGAATTTTGCTGCCTGTGGTTCACTGTGTTCGGCCTTTGGAAGTGAAGCAAGCTATGGACTTGGGTTCACATGCTGAGAGACCGGATCTCACTGGCACGTTTGTTTAGGCAAAACTGTCAGTTTGCTCCATTGTTAGACTCTACATGGAGTCCAGCAGTTGGCACAGATTTGCCTGATTCCCTACAATCATGAATTGGCACTTGCATCCTGCTTCAGTCAGATGGAGTGTAGGATGCAAAACTATATGCTTATCAATGTGGATTTGAAATGTTCAAACAAGGGGGCAAAGGAGAGAGTTTTACTTTATTTCAATTTGATATGTTTAGTTATTGTTTTATTATTTCCATGAGTTTCAAACTGTGCATTTTTGATTATTCACTTAAACTTTATTTCTTATTTTCAGTTTAAACTACCCCTTCATTGATTAGCATTGATGAAATCCATTTGCTTTGAAGATACCTGGTACTAAAGTTGTCAAGTTATTTCATGTTAAAATAACTTGTTAACTGTGTGGTGCTTAATACTTACTGTTACTTAACGTCTGCAATTAATTCAAGGGCTTTCTTAATCCCTTTGGTTAAAATTATTGCAGTATTAGAACATAGTGAAAATGGAGACAAAATGTCACTTTGTCTGTATTTTCTTTCTCTCTGCTTAACATTTCTATGGTTCCTCTTTATTTCTCTCTGCATCTATTTTGAAATTACATTCACCCAGTTTACTTAACTGTTGTCATACATTCAACTTGATTAGTTAAGGAAATATAATATTACTTGACCTGTTCCTCAGGTCCCTGATGTCCTTCCTGGAACAATTGCTGTCTATTTAGGGCTTGTTTTTAATATTCTATCATCTCTCACTTCTATTTGCAAAGCAAGGATGCAACTCCTCCTGAGTGTTTTATAGGCACTGCTCTTAAATGGAAGATCCAATGATACTAATAATTCAAGATCCCATTAAAATCAAGGGTTCTGTTGGGCAAATGTTTTAAGTGCTTGTTTTACATGTATTCATATACTTTAATGTTAATTATTTAGTTCATTTTTAATTATTTGTTATAATAATAGATTTTAACTGTGTATGTTGGAGACATTTAAAATGTATTATGATGATTTTAGTAGGAAGAAACTGCAGATGCTGGTTTAAATCAAAGATAGACATAAAAAACTGGAGTACCTCAGCAGGTCAGACAGCATCTCTGGAGAGAAGGAATGGGTGACGTTTTGGGTTGAGACTGAAGAATGGTCCTGACCCGAAACGTTGCCCATTCCTCCGTCCCAGAGACGCTGTCTGACCCGCCAAATTACTCTAGCTTTTTATGCCTATGAGGATTTTAGTGCTGGCAAAGCCATGGTCCCAGCTTTGCCTTCTGTTATAAGGATTTCAGGAGCAGGGCTCCCGCATGGCCATTCCCAAGGCTCTCTTGTCATCCAGAATGTGTGGCAGGGCTGTGTAGGGCCAGTGAGGTTCGCTCTTGGTCTGTACCTCATATTAGCATGGGTTTACAGAGACTATGGGACATTGGCCAGCAATATTCAGCCCCACAAGTACTCCAATATTACAATACAACATTGGAAGTTGGAGTTCCTCAAACCAAGGATGAGGCTTTCTGGAAAAAAAAGTTTCAACTGGTTTAGGCTCTGTCTCACAACCAACTGTCTTGATTGGTTGGTTGATTATTGTCACGTGTATCAAGATACAGTGAAAAACGTTTGCTTTCGTGTAATCCAGCTTTTTCATACTATACATGGGTACCATGAAGCCATACACAAGTACAACTGCTAGTGCAAAGAGAAAAATGCCAGAGGCAGAATATAGTGTTAAAGCATTATTGCATTATAGCTCTGGAGAAAGTGAAGATTACAAAAAAAGTGCAAGGACTGCAATGCGGTAGGTTGCAAGTATGGGATGGTAATCTAGCTTATGGGAAGTCTGTTCAGTAGACAGCGAGGAAAAACTGTTCCTGAAATTCCTTGTGATGCAGACACATATATAATATTTACACAAGCTCTGTGGTGATTCCAGTTACGCCACTTTCACAAAGAACGTCGTACATCTTTCCTGTTATTAAATACATTATTTAGTAAATCACACAACTTTACTTAAAAAAAGCCTCCCAATACAATTAATGAAAAAACTATATACATCATGAACTTTTCAACAAAGCACTTATAGTGATTAGTCCACACAGCTTAACACAGTCTTGCCTGCTGAGTGCACTTTATAATTGAATGGCTTCAACAAAGCTGTCAGAAAGGTCTAGATTGAGCGTAATGTCGTATTTGGGGATGGTATTAACACTATGTTTGATTTGGATTGCTGTGTTAGATTTTTTATAAATGCTACAGGTCAAATAAAAGCTTGGAAGCAAAAAGTACATCATCAGAATATACTGAGTTTACAAAGTAATTAAACATCATTGCAATACAATTTATTACTGAGTTTATTTTAGTTACGTCTAACCAGAAAAATCACTATTTTTCAAAAGAATGGATTGGACCATCCAGCACAATGCCTGTAGTTCTACGTGGAACTGATAGCAGTTCCCATTGTTAACATAAAGTAATTACAATTATGAGAGGTGTAAATAGGATTGATAGTCAGAACATTTTTCCCCAGGATGGGAAAATCAAACTCTGGAGGGAACAGCTTTAGGATAAACGGGGCAAGGTTTAAAGGAGATGTGCAGAGCAGGTTGTTTTACACAGGGAGTGATGAGTGCCTGGAATGAATAACCAGGGGCTGGGCCTGAGGCAAATACGATTGTACATTTAAGAGACTTTTGGAGAGACATATGGTTATGCAGGGAGTGGGGAGATATGGGATGTCAGGACTTTCATATGAGGAAAGACTGGATAGACTCAGCTTGTACTCGCTAGAATTTAGAAGATTGAGGGGAGATCTTATAGAAACGTAAAAAATTCTTAAGGGGTTGGACAGGCTAGATGCAGGAAGATTGTTCCCGATGTTGGGGAGGTCCAGAACAAGGGGTCACAGTTTAAGGATAAGGGGGAATTCCTTTAGGACCGAGATGAGGAAAACATTTATCACACAGAGAGTGGTGAGTCTCTGGAATTCTCTGCCACAGAAGGTAGTTGAGGCCAGGGTACACAAAAGGCTGGAGAAACTCAGCGGGTGCAGCAGCATCTAAGGAGCGAAGGAGATAGGCAACGTTTCGGGCCGAAACCCTTCTTCAGACTAATGGGAGGTGGGAGGGAGCGGGGAGAAGAAAGGAAAAAGGAGGAGGAGGAGGAGGAGGAGCCCGAGGGCTGAGGGAGAGGTGGGAAGGGGAGGAGACAGCAAGGGTTAACAGAATTGAGAAAATTCAATGTTCAAGCCCAAAGGATTCACCTCCCCCCTCCACTCCTTTCAGGGACCCAAGCAGTCCTTCCAGGTCTGACAGAGGTTCACCTGCACCTCCTCCAACCTCATCTACTGCATCCGCTGCTCTAGATGCCAGCTGATCTATATCGGTGAGACCAAGCGGAGGCTTGGCGATCGTTTCTGACAGAGGTTCACCTGCACCTCCTCCAACCTCATCTACTGCATCCGCTGCTCTAGATGCCAGCTGATCTATATCGGTGAGACCAAGCGGAGGCTTGGCGTTCGTTTCGCTGAACACCTCTGCTCGGTCTGCAATAACCAACCCGACCTCCCGGTGGCTCAGCACTTCAACTCCCCCTCCCATTCAGTATCCGACCTCTCTGTCCTGGGTCTCCTCCACGGCCAGAGTGAGCAACACCGCAAATTGGAGGAACAGCACCTCATATTCCGCTTGGTGAGTCTGCATCCTCTGGGCTTGAACATTGAATTTTCTCAATTCTGTTAACCCATGCTGTCTCCTCCCCTTCCCACCTCTCCCTCAGCCCTTGGCTCCTCCTCCTCCTTTTTCCTTCCTACTCCCCGCCGCCCCCACCTCCCATTAGTCTGAAGAAGGGTTTCGGCCCGAACTGTTGCCTATCTCCTTTGCTCCTTAGATGCTGCTGCACCCGCTGAGTTTCTCCAGCCTTTTGTGTACCTTCGATTTTCCAGCATCTGCAGTTCCTTCTTTAACAGGTAGTTGAGGCCAGTTCATTGGCTATATTTAAGAGGGAGTTAAATGTGGCCCTTGTGGCTAAAGAGATAAGGGGGTATGGAGAGAAGGCAGGTACAGGATACTGAGTTGAATGATTAGCCATGATCATATTGAATGGCGGTGCAGGCTCGAAGGGCCGAATGTCCTACTCCTGCACCTATTTTCTATGTTTCTATATGGATTATGTGCAGGTAGATAAGAGTTGGTCATGGCATCATGTCTGGCACAAACAATCTCGGCCCAAAGGACCAGTTCTCGTGCTGTATTGTTCTATCTTCTTTGCAAGCTTTTGGATTGAGCTGAGCTGAATCAGTGGGTCATTCGGGGCAGTCTGGCATAATGTATAAATAGCTCAACTATTTCTTTTGAGGGAATTGTTTAGCATGAGTTTCAAATAATCACAAATCACCAATAGCCTTGCAAATGAAGTGACCATTACTTGAAGTGACATTATTGGTGTCAAAGATTTGCTGCATTTAAGCTATTAACTGAAATTAAGCACAACACTGAAAATTGGGGTTTAAGCTTAACTTTGTAAAACCCCTGCTTTACACATGGTTTTGCTCCTGAAATGGATTCATTCATCCCATTGTGTCCAAACACAAGGCGGAGCTATGGGCACACGCATGGGCCCCAGCTACGCTTGCCTCTTTGTCGTGCACGTCGAACAATCTTTGTTCTCGGCGTACCAGGGCCCCATCCCCGACCTCTACCCCCGTTACATCGACGACTGCTTTGGTGTCACCTCCTGCACCCACACACAACTGACTGACTTCATCCATTTCACCACCAACTTCCATCCGGCACTCAAATACACTTGGACCATTTCCGACATTTCCCTACCATTCCTTGACTTCACCATCTCTATTGCAGGTGATACACTCCTGACCGACATCCACTACAAACCAACTGACTCCCACAGCTACCTGGACTACTCTTCCTCCCACCCTCTGTCTACGCCGCATCTGCTCCCAGGATGAGGTGTTCCACACCAGGTCATCACAAATGTCCTCATTCTTCAGAGAACGGGGATTCCCCTCCCCCACTATAGATGAGGCTCGCACCAGGGTCTCCTCCATACCCCGCGACACTGCCCTCTCTCCCCATTCCCCCACTCACAACAAGGGCAGAGTCCCCCGGTCCTCACCTTTCACCCCACCAGCCGGCACATACAACACGTAGTCCTCCGCCAGTTTCGCCACCTCCAACGTGACCCCTCCACTCGCCACATCTTCCCATCTCCCCCCCCCTCCCCGTCTGCCTTCCGCAAAGACCACTCCCTCCGCAACTCCCTTGTCAATTCTTCCCTTCCCTCCCGCTCCACCCCTTCACCGGGCACCTTCCCTTGCAACTGCAAGAGATGCTACACTTGTCCCTTCACCTCCCCCCTCCACTCCTTTCAGGGACCCAAGCAGTCCTTCCAGGTCTGACAGAGGTTCACCTGCACCTCCTCCAACCTCACCTACTGCATCCGTTGCTCCAGATGCCAGCTGATCTATATCGGTGAGACCAAACGGAGGCTTGGCGATCGTTTCGCCGAACACCTCCGCTCGGTCCGCAATAACCAACCCGACCTCCCGGTGGCTCAGCTCTTCAACTTCAGCCCCTCCCATTCCGTATCCGACCTCTCGGTCCTGGGCCTCCTCCACGGCCAGAGTGAGCAACACCGCAAGTTGGAGGAACAGCACCTCATATTCCGCTTGGGGAGTCTGCATCCTCTGGGCTTAAACATTGAATTTTCTCAATTCCGTTAACCCTTGCTGTCTCCTCCCCTTCCCACCTCTCCCTCAGCCCTCGGGCCCTGGCATTCCTTCTCTCTCTATCTCTCCCCCACCCAAGTCACACTAGCTTCTCATTTTCACACTACAAACAGCTTACAATGGCCTGTTTCCCTTATCATCGATTCTTTTTTGCATATCTTTCATTCATTGTTCTTTATCTCTCCACATCACCGTCTATATCTCTCGTTTCCCTGATCCCTAACCAGTCTGAAGAAGGGTCTCGACCCGAAACGTCGCCTATCTCCTTCGCTCCTTAGATGCTGCTGCACCCGCTGAGTTTCTCCAGCCTTTTGTGTACCCTGGATTAATTCTTTCTGCTTCTGAGGAAAAACAATTACAACTGCAATGTTTCATGCATGCAGATATTGAATTATTTGTCAAAAGTTACATTAAACATTGGGCATATGAATGCGCAGGAAATGGAGGGGTATAGAACACATGCAGGATTAGTTTAATTTGGCATCATATTCGACCAATATCTATCAAGAAACTGCAGGTGTTGGTTTGTACACAAAAGGACGCAAAGAGCTGGAGTAACTCAGCAGGTCTGGGAGCATCTCTGGAGAACACGGATAAGTGACGTTTCAGATGGTGATCATTCTTCAGTCTGAATAAGATACTCAACCCGATTGTGATCGTTCTTTAGTCTGAATAAGATACCAAACCTGTAATGTTACCTATCCATGTCCTCCAGAGATGCTGCCTAGCCCACTGCATCACTCCAGCACTTTGTGTCCTGTACGGTTCTATGTTCAAATTGATTCTCTTATTTTTGCTGCACTGTCACTGCACACTTAACCCGGTTTTACAATCTGAAGGGGGAGGAAAATTATTAAAAATGGGGCACACTTTAAGTGCTCACTCAAACAAATTCTAGTCCTATCGCATAACTTTCCCTTTGAACATTTCAGGTGCGTTTTTGCCTCATTTGTTTTAAGTGTTGAAATATAATCGGATCGGAATATAATACTTATGAATAAACTTCATCAGGCTTTCCCATGGCCAGTGACAGACAATGTCACAACCAGTCATTCACATCCTCAGAAACGAAAACTTGACAGTTTCTGCATAGCTGCAGATAAACTGTAATTACTGACAACACTAGAACTGTTGGGTGAACCTGCTGCTGGGCCAATTTTGTATTTCTATTTTAAGGAATGTGTAGCCTTCCTCTAATTTATAAAATTCAATCAGTTAAAGTGTGCTTACTCTATTTTATTGACCCTCATTTTCTCAAGATCTAAACAGTGAAGGAATATTTTTTTTAGTGGATTGTAAACATTTTGGAGATGGACAGGAATGTGCCAATGTACTATTTAGCAGGCCACCAATGTTCTGCAAAAGATATTGGAAAAATAAATCCCTAATCATCAACCTTTTTGCAAAACGGAACCATATGTTTGCACTAGTTAACTGCGATAAGTCTCACTCAATTAAAATTTGTTGTCGCTGTGACCTGGTTAACATTATCCTTGATTAGTAGTTACAAAATCTTGGGAGAAGCTATTTTCTTTCTCCTTCCATTCCCCAATGCTGCCTGCCACTATCATGGATCATTTGTTAGTTGGAATGTGTGTGAGATGGTCTGAGGTGCAGATTATTAAATTGCATTCTTGCAGCTGCTTTATAAATGTTCACAATTCATGCATTGCTGATATTGGAAGGGAACAAGTCAATTACATTCTCAATCTGCTTTCATGACAACATTAAAATGTCAGATGAAGGTGGCAGTCAAATTCTTAATTGAGTATATTTTGATAAAACTGGACATGGTTCAGTTGCAAGTTCATTTCGGATGGCGTTAATTAATTGGTCAAAATCCAAAACTATTGATTTTAATATCCATTTTCTGTTAATGCAATTTGTTATTAGTTCTTAACTTTGTATAATGAGAGCCCTGTATTCCTGTTTGCGATTATAAAATATTGAGCTAAAACTAAATGTATGTTTTAAAGTTCACCGTGCTACAGTGCCATGGTTTTAAAGGTTTAACTGTTCTTTGAAAATAGTTCAAATTCATTAATTTATTAAATAATCATTTCTTGTGCTTGTACAAAATGTAAAACATTTTTTTGTTAAGAACCTATGTGTTCAATTTGTTCAAGGACTTCAAAAGGCAGAAAATGAAAAAAAAAATGTTTTACACTAACGTTTTTGAAATTTTCTGCATTATATTGAAAAGAGAATATGCCTTGTTGGTAGTGGTCTATCATACAAGTGAAGGTCGATTAACAACTTGATATTTGAGAGACAATTATCCTTAAAGATATGGAGAGGGATGTTGAATCTAATTGTCTCTATTTGGAATTGATATTGACTCAATAGGTGGATTGGGCACTTCTGTGCCAGAGCAAGTCTTTGATTATTGTTTCAGTTGTGCAATAACATTGTGTTCCTGTTCATTATTTTTGTGATCCATTTAGAAATTGAACGATGGTTGCTGAGTACCCGGTGAATCCATACCTGGTTTTGAACTGTGGAATAGTTGTTAGATCCTGATGGCGACCATATCCAAATCTATAAAGGCAATTTGTTAATGAAACCCAGTGCACAATATCAATCTTAAAATACGTAACAATAATTGGCAGTGCAATTTAAAATGTTGGGGTTTCAGCATATGTCATGTGAAATGTTTTATATGTTGTTTTCATTGTTTAACTTGCACATTTGATGGAGCTTTAATCAATTTGTTGTGCATTGCCAGCAGGAGAATTGCATGATCTAGTGATCTTTGCCAGCCTTTAATGTTTCTGGTGGGAGGAACATTGAAGTAATTTGGGTTTTTTTATGAAGCCATGTGAATGGGGATTGATTTGATCCCATCCAATGCCATTCTTCTCTCAGGATAGTGTCCTGTTACTCTGTTCTCCACTCTCATTGCAAAGCAATTTCTTGATGACTGATGACTATACCAAGTTTCTCAGAATTAGTCACCAAACTGTACTTTGGTTGGAGATCAAAGATGTCTTGTTCAGATTGTGTATATATCTCATCTGGCTGCATTGAGGCTCAGTCTCCAGAACTGTAAATGCCCCTCAGAATTTCCAGATTGTATTTTTTGTTTAAAGTGTTTCAGCATGCTGCTCAGAAAACATTCTTATTTTGGAGTTTCATTGCTCCAGGTCTGGAGCCCCACTGAATGAAACTAGATATCGATCACATAAGTCAATTTTGTATCATGAGGAACGTGGAGATAATTTGTGGGAGAGACAAATGTCACTGAGGATTGTCCAGCAAAGGTAAAAACAAGAAACACTGGACAGTTCCACAGTCATGGTCTGAAATGTTGCCTTATGGAATATACATGTTTCATGAATTTCAAAAACAAACAAACAAACAAACTCTATTGTCATTTAGAAATACATTGATATATGCAGTTCCAAACGAAATTACGCATTTTGCAACACAATAAATTAACAGAAGGATAGACATGGATAAAATGGATAAAAAGGGTAAAAGGATAAATAGACAATGGTGGCAGCCCATTACATGGCATTCAGGAGTCTGATGGCTCGTGGGAAGAAGCTGCTGCAGAACCTTGATGTTCTGCTCCTTATGCTGCGATATCTTTTTCCCGAGGGCAGCAGAGTGAACAGTCCGTGATGGAGATGTGTGGGGTCTTTTATAATACTGCTGGCCATAGACACGCAATGTTTGGTCGCAATATCCCCGATTGAGGGGAGAGAGGTCCTGATGATTTTTTCCGCTGTCCTCACCACTCTCTGCACAGACTTCCAGTCGGAGGCTCTACAGTCCCCAAACAAGACAGAGATACAGCTGGTCAGAATACTCTCTATGGTGCCCCTGTAGAAAGTAGTGAGGATGGGATGGGGGAGGTGAGCTCTTCTCATCCGGCGAATTTGCAACTGTCTATCATCATTTTTTATAGTTCTTCTGCAAAAATGCAAGGTTGTTGGTGAAAGAAATTTAAATTTTCATCATGTTCATGTTTTTAGGTGCGAATGGCTTCAAATATGTACTTCTCCTGCTTCTTCCTAGCCCCACAAAGTTTCTCCCCTAACATGTCACCTGTTCACTTCTCTCACTGGTAGATCACTTCTCACACTAAAAACTTATTGGTCGATGTGCGGAGTTTACAGGTTCTCCCGGTCACTGCATGGGTTTCCTTCGGGTACTCCATTTCCCCCCCCCCCCCCACACACACACACACACACACACATGTCTCAGAGATGTAGGTGAGTGGTAGATTCTGGGGGCAATTGATAACAATATGGAGAGAAAAAAGTTAGATTAGATTAGTGGAGGATTAGTGTAAATGGGTGGTGTTGTTAAGCGCGGAATCGTTGGGCCAAATGGCCTGATTCTATTCTGTATATCTGTATCTAATAAGACCTTAATAAATTCAAGGGGATAGTTCTGTTTAACTTCCTTCACTTTGATTTTCTATTTTTCAATGTGTCCGCTCCTTTTGAAGTAACAAGTAAGGAGAAACATGGTTCCTGTCCTGGAAACTTGAATTGAACATTGCCAACATTTTCTCAAAAGGCAGTAATGCCTCTTCTATGATCTGTTGTCCAAAGGTTCTGTAAAAGATGATTTTGCCTGCGGGTTATAAAATAACAAAAAAGCTGCTTTTGATTTGTACTTAACCCTCTGCTAATGCAGCTCGACATGAGGCCGGTCTTCACACCACCTGTCTGGTGTTTTTACGTTAGATTCAAAGATATTAAAAAATGAAAAAGTATGATTTTAGAAACCACAAATTGGTGTAGCATTTTTTTTTAAATTATTGACTGGTTGTTGCCTCTCCAAGGAATTAAATGAACTGGCTTACAGGGTAAACTAGAAATAATTTGAGAACACATGTAATAAAAAGGAACTGCAGATACTGGTTTATACCAATAATAGACACATGCTGGACTAACTCAGTGGGTCAGGCAGCATCTCTGGAGAAAATGGATAGGTGACATAACATCACCTATTCATTTTCTCCAGATATGCTGCCTGACCTGCTGAGTTGCTCCAGCAATTTGTATCTCTCATTATGGAATGAGTTGTCAGAGGAGGTAATTGTGGCCGATACTATATCAATATTTAAAAGATATTTGGACTGGTACATGGACAGGAAAGGTTTGGAGAGATATAGGCCAAGCGCAGGCAGCTTCATATTATGAAGGAACAGGACAGAGAGAAGAGATTAATTCAAATTTAAATTAAGTGTCGGTTGCATTGCTGCCGAACACACCATTGAAGTTACTGAAACAGAAGCATTGGCACCAATTCTGAAGAAAAATCATGTCCTGAATGTCATCTGTCCATTTCCCTCCACAGATGCTGCCTGACCTCCAACCATTTGTTTGTTGCTCAAGCATCTAGCATTGGCAGTCCCTTGAGTAACCAGTTTAAATGTAGCAAAGATTGAAGGAAGGGATACGGGAATTCAGCACATAAATGATTAGATTTTGCTGTTCATATGGACGGTGATCTTTGTTTATTGTTTGGGCTACGTGATACAACTCTAATGATAATTCACACGTTTATAAACTGTAAATATTCATTGAACACTGCTTACTTGATTGCTTGAAGTAGCCCTGGAAGTTTCAGGGTCATTTGTCTAATTCATTGATTTGCCACTGCCTCTTGTTGTGCCTGAAGGCCAGACTTTAATTATATAAATTGGTTTGAATGACTCTAAAACTGCATTTGCACATTTCAGAACCAGAAATTTAGAGTCATCAAGTGCGGAAGTAGGCCTTTCAGCCCAACTTGCTTACACCGACCAATATGTCCTATCTAAACTAGTCCCACTTGCCTGCGTTTGGCCCATATCCCTCTAAACCTGTCCTATCCATGTACCTGTCTAATTGCTTCGTAAACGTTGCGATAGTCCCTGCCTCAAATACCTTCTCCATACACCCACCACCCTTTCTGTGGAATAGTTACCCCTCAGATTCCTATAAAATCTACTATAAAATTTTGTGGATTGAACTTTCTACCTCTAATTTTATTCTAGCCTAGACCAAAATATAAATTTCTGGAAACGCTCCACAGGTCAAGCAGTATCTATGGGGACGTTTCAGGTTGTACCCTTGCATCAAAATTGTAGCTTCATGGTAATGTAATATACTGTATGAAGCCAGATACTATAGACACTGGAAATTGGAAATGAAAAATGCTGGAAATCCTCAGCACGTTATGGAACAATTATGGAGTGAGATGTAGATTTTAAGTTTCTGTTCCAAGTTAGTTTTCCAAGAAAAAAAACCCCAGCATTGTAATTTTCTCCTCATAATTAATTCTCCACTGCCAATCTCCTCCACACCTTCTTAGGTGCTTTTACCGCCTTGTTCCAGTGTTACACCAGAATATTAGGTTATACTGTATGCTAGTGTTTCAGATAGATTAGTTTCTCAAGATACATCGTGGATAAAAGCCCACCAAGTCAATGCCGATCAGTGTTCATCCATACAATAGTTCTATTCGACACACTAAGGACAATTTACAAAAGCTAATTAACCGACAAACCTGCATGCCTTTGGAATGTTGGCGGAAAGCAGGGCACCAGGAGAAAACCCACGTGGTCACAGGGAGAGCGTTCAACTTTGGATCAAATCCATGTCTCTGGCGCAGGTAGAATTCTGACGTGATTTTCTGCTTCTGTATGCCATGCTGTACCTTGATTGATAAAGACAAATAGTTTCCTCTGACTTCTTGAACATCTCTATTTTTCCATCTATCATCTTGAGATCCAAGGACATGTGCTCCACAATCCTTGTTTCTTTACACTATTTAGTATTCCAACATTAATATAATCTCCTTTGTCTCCTTTGGTACCCCAAATACATTACCTCATATGTCTAGATTGAATTCCACTTGTCATTTTAGTGCCTGCAAGGCATCCATTGATCTTCCCAAATCTTAAAACTTCTTCCTCGCAATAGAATTTTTATATTTCAGATATCGGTCTAATTGTCGCACCTGAGTCATAAAGACATATCAGAGAAAGCAAAGATCTAGTACTGTGCCCAATGTGCACAACTGTTCACTCACAAGCTCCTGTTTACCATTGTCTTTCATTTTGCAGCTTTCTCGAGGATCCCATGGGCTTGTGTTTCCTGGATCCAACTTTTTAAACTCCATGCAGACTACATCCAATTTATTTTCCTGATAGTTTATCCTCCACCTTCCTCAAAACCTTTCATGAAATTTCCTAGAAGAAACAAGAAACTACAGATGCTGGTTTCCAAAAAAGCACGCAAGGTGCTGGAGTAACTGAGTGGATCAGGCAGTATCCCTGGAGAATATTGACGGATGACGTTTCAGGTCGGGACCTTTCTCCAGTCTGCAGAAGTGTCCCAACCTGAAACGTCACCTATCCATGTTTTCCAGGGATGCTGCTTGACCCACTGAGTTACTCCAGCACTTTTAGTCATTTTTTTGACTTTGTTTCCTGGATTGTTCTTGTGCTACTTCTAATATCAATTTGTGGCATCCCTCAGAATGTTTCTACAAGTATCTGCCCGCCACTTCTGTTAGGCAATTGAGAAATATAATTAAATCATGTCTAAAGTTGCAAGGGAACAATTAAGCTCTTACATACAGAGATTACCAATACGTGAGTTCATGCTATATTGTATTTCTGTACCAAGTACAGGTCTTACTGATTCCCAAATGAAAGCAATTGCTGTTCAGTAACAAATTAATAGTCTACAAATGTGACTAATTGTTGAAGCAAAACTAAATTGTAACTCCTTTAAGCAGCTGAATGAGTATTGAACCCAATTAGTTCTGTTTGGGACTCATAATTTTAACAAAATTAACAGCTTGCCTCTTACACCTGAGGCAACCAAAATACATTAGATTATTGATCTGAATTCCTCATCGTCGGTGTTAACATGTGAAGGCTTAAGAATGCAAGTTTACTTTGGAGAACTGAGGTTATTATTCATTCAATTATTTGTGATGGGTTTATATCAATACAACTTAAAATAATCTATGCATGATTTTAAATGGAAAGTATAGTTTAGAAGTCATCTTTCATCAGCCAGCATGTTAGTAAGATAGGCTTGGCCACATGGTTATATTTGGCACCCCTAACCGAGCAGTTTTAGTACACCGCATTCCTGTTGCCTTTAATTCTCCATTGCATTACCAATTTGACCTTTATCTTGGATCTTCCGTACTGCTCGAAGGAAGATCAATGTAAATTTGAAGAACATTTTGCCATCTGACTGGGCAAAATGCAACCTTTTTTTCCAACAACAATTTTAAATAATCATACACAAATCAATGTTGACTATTTCAAACAATCCATCCTCATTGGCCCTCCTTGTTATCTCCTGAAATAATTCAAGTTACTCATAGTTTATTTTATTTATGCTGATTAAGGTGCATTAATTTCTCACTCCTTCCAGGTTCCTAATTTTATTCCCTGAAATGAAATTCACAGTTGCCTCCACTTGCAACCCAGACTAAATAAAAAGTTATTCTGAAAACAATTTAGAGGACTTGATGTGATAAAGGATATATTACACAAAGGAGTGTGGAATTAAAGCCTCCAATCTACAAATGTGAGAGTTCACTGTTCCACATCCGTATTTCATTTATCCATGAATGCACATATTCTGCAGATTACATTCCGTGTCGTAAAAGTCATAAAAGCTGAATTCAAAGTCAATATCTTTTGCAAAATCGCCCAAAAAGATTCCACTGTTATAACGTCATAAATTTTGACATTTTGCAAGAAGTATTTGTATCTACATACACTGTAATATCAGCATATCTATGCAATGTGTTAGTGTCACCTTGTGCTTTGGATTATTGCCCTTGCATTTCACGTTAGTTTAAATCTGAGTGTTTTACAACAATGAAAGAGCAAGTAAACACCTCATATGTCATTTTCCCTGACACGTGAACGGATTTGGATACCTCAAACAAATAGCCCTCCCTCCCAAATGAAATCATTAGTTCAGCTACATAACTGTTGGTAAAAACCGGATAGATTGATAGTCATAAATGCAGGGTCGTCAAATAATCAATTGTTAGCTTTAGCTCACAATGGAGGTCCACTGATAGATGGGGCCAGATCATGTCATGTAGTTCTGAGCAGCAATGTGTCCAGAATCTCCACATACATGTTGCCAAATGCAGACATCCCTACTTTCCTGACAGATTTACAAGGCTCGGATCTGTAAACTTACTCCACCCCATCTTGTCTTGCTGAGATTCCCCAGGTAAATGATGATTTCAATGGGAATTGTAGGACTATTGATTAGGAGGCAAAGATTACCATAAGTATTTGTTTTAATGGTTTAATTTCAAGTGTTTTAATTGGGGTTTATTTTCAATTTTTATTTAGTTAAATTTTAAAGGTTTTTATTTGGAGCAGGGCCTTTGAATGCACTATTAGAGGCCCTACAACCACTTGGCCATGTCCCTGGTGTAAGCAAGGTCAATGAAGTTGGTGCCTCACAGATCTGAACATTCTAAATCTGTCAGGAAAGTATAGATGTCTTCATTTGACACCATTTTACACACATTGTTGGCCAGGGTGGTGAATCTGTGGAATTTATTGTCACAGACATCCGTGGAGGCCAAGTCATTGGGCATTTTAAATGTGGAGATTGATAAATTCATGATTAGTAAGGATGTCAAAGGTTACAAGGAGAAGGCAGGAGAATGGGGTTGAGGGAAAAATAATCAGCCATGGTGGAGGGGACTCGATGGGCCAAATGGCCTTATTCTGCTCCTATGCCTTATGATCTTCACGTCTGGACCAGGTAACTTTATATCAGCATTGTGTAAATACAGGCTTCAGCGGAGGGCAAGAAAGGGGATCCAATTGTTCAGCAAGCACTTAGACACATGAAGGTATGAGGTGTTGCTCTAATTCCTCTTGTGGCATGTGCATGTGGAATAAGCAACAAAAGTAAAATATATAATAAGACCTGCCTAATAAGAACGCAGCTCTGAAGAACAGAATCTGCTCTCCTCGTCTCTGCTCCTGTGCTGATTCATAAATTCTGTCTCCAGGTATCCCGTTCTGCAGGTCAGGCAAAACCAATGTTTATTTATAGGTTTGTAGAATAACATTTACCTTTCTACTGCAATCCTCATATCCAGCAAATGATCTCAGAGTGCATTGAAGGAAATTTGATCCCTAACAAGGAAAGAAAATCAAAAAACAGTTTGGGTTATTACATGCAGGAGGGATTTTAAATCTGATTTTGCTGGCACGTAAACAAGATGCATAAAGTTTCAAAATATATAAAAGAGTTTTCAGAGCTGAAGGAGGTCATTTCATAACTGGTGCATGCCTCGGCAATGGTGTAAAAAAACACTCAATATTTTGTCCTAGTTTAATTTTTAAAAGGTATATTTGTTCTTGTCATGAACAGTTATGTTACGAGGAGCAGAAGATGAAATAAGGCATATTTTCATTCCGGCTAAGTGGAGAAGGTTCTTTAAGTCATTTTGTGGGGATGGGGATGGTTTGTGGAGCTCTTGGATAAGGAAGATCTTGATTTATCACTGAAGACACAGAAGCACATTATTAGCCATGGTCTTATTGAATAGTTAGGCAGGCACAGGGGGGTCATATATGGCCTTAATCTTTAATTGTTCACTTGCATCCACATGTTGATTCATGTTTCAGGAAAAAACGATGGGTATTCATATCTGATAGCTGTCACACATTTGAATATCATCATAACAGCTGAAATTCTGTATTAATGTTAAGTATCTTATCCAAATTGAAAAATTATATGTGTTAATTCGAGAACATTCGCACTAATTTGTTGCAGCCTGGGACAAAGGATTCAAGAGATTTCCCTTATCCCAATGAATATTTTCCCTTTAATCGGTTACGTTCTTTCTGTGACATCACATGTTAAGACAAATCATTGTAAGAAAATTGAATTAATCTACATCTCAAGATATTTTCTGGAAACAGGGAACTGAACTATATTGTAGCGTTAAGAATGCCATATACGTACCAGCAACGGCACAATTTAAACAGGGAGAGTTTAGAAAAATAAATATGAGGCACTGAGAGGCAGAGGGAAGTGAAAATAGAAGAGCGAATAAGGAAATAATTGAAATATTAAACAAATAATTTGCACCTCCCTTCATGATAGAGGATACAAAGGAATTTCCTTATTTTGAGGGAACCAGGGACCAATTGAGAATGGAATATTTAATGTTATCAAAATTATGAAGTAGGATATGGTGCACAATTAAGGTGACCATATACTGACATCTACCATGGAACAAATGGCCTCATTTCAATGGTTCTAAGAGCTAACCACAAAGGTCTGGTGCATTTGTGGGTTTCTCATATTCCCTCAAACTGTATAGATCCCAGTGGTTTAAGTGGTAGTGTTACTATTGAAGAAGAGAAGGGGGAAGAAATGAATAACTGTAGACTAGTAGGCCTGGTATGACTGTGGTAAATGCTAAATCTTATGATGTCGTAAAAATTGGACATAGAGAATATGAACAGATTTTATGAAAGGATAACTATGCTTGTGAAATCAAATAATTGTGTTATTAAATATGCTATTAGCAGACTAGATAAAAGAGTCATTGGGTATAGTATATCTGGCTTTTCAAAAGACAATTGTTCATGTACCGCTCAAAATTAAATGGGTATCTCCAGGCTGTTACATATATTCTGCTATTGCTGAGGTATCACTCGGATCAATGTTGCCCTCTTCACACTATTTATGATCAATATTAATTTCAGGTAAAATTTAAAAAGGATTGTACGGTATCCATATGTCTCAGCAACATAAACTGAAGTAAATTGGGAGGAGGCAAAATCTGCAAAACAAGTGCTGATTAGTTCCAGTATAAGTATAGGCATTGGGAGAGAAGATCTGCCACATTATTACTAACTTTGTTTTTGTGGCCACTGTTTGTTAAATAATAGGAATCACTGAGACCAAGACCATTGGATTGAGCAATTTGTTTGGTATTCAAATCACTTATTCACTCGAGGATCATAACTGCTGTATATTTTGCTAATTTTGTTTTTAATTTTCCAGAAATAATTTACTGGATTGTTAGTAAAATCTATTCACCTACTAACTCTACAAATGTCATTACTTGTGTAAAATGTTGTACAGAAAATAATAGCATTTTATTTTTTATGCACTATTTGGTATGGCACAGTTAGCCATGCTTGAGGAAATATATCTTGGTGGGATTTGTTCCCAGAAATTATTTCTTTACTAATTGTTATGTACATCATGTTACTAATCATGTACATCAAAGTAGGAAGTGTTTCGGTTTTACTAAATCTGTTTCTATGCTACTCAAATGAGATAATTAGCATGGAAGAACATTGGATCATGTTAATGAACCTAGAAGAACGCTTGTTTAATACTTTGAGTAGTTAACAAGCTGTTTAACTAATGTAAAAGACAGAAATAGCTTTAATCTACCTATGTTTATAAAGTCTAGTTTAATTATGGGGAAATGCAATTTCTGTCATTCTATTCTTAAGAGACATTTATTAAAAAAAAACTAATTTAATGACTTGGTAAAACTAGTGGCCTGCATTTATGGAAAACGTATGTACTCTTCGGTTTAAAGAAGAGGGACATAAGTGACAGACACAAAATGCTGGAGTAACTCAGTGGGCCAGGCAGCATCTCTGGAGAGAAGGAATCGGTGACGTTTCGGTCGAGACCATTCGTCAGACTGATGTCAAGGGAGTGGGCGGGACAGAGATAGAATGTAGTCGGAGACTGTAAGACTGATGGGAGAACTGGGAATGGGGACATGAAGAGAGAGAGGGAAAGGAAGGGCTTTGAAGTTGGAGCAGTCAATGTTCATACCCCTGGGTTTTAAGCTTCCCAAGCAGAAAATGAGGTGCTGTTCCTTCAATTTGTGGTAGGCCTCACTCTCACAATGGAGGAGGCCCAGGACAGAAAGGTCAGATGGGAATGGGAGGAGGAGTTGAGCAACCTGGAGATCGGGCAGGTAAAGGCGGACTGAGCGGAGGTGTTCTGCGAAAAGATCGCCGAATATAGAAACATAGAAAATAGGTGCAGGAGGAGGCCATTTGTCTCTTCGAGCCGGCACCGCCATTCATTGTGATCATGACTGATCGTCCGCTATCAATAACCCGTGCCTGCCTTCTCCCCATATCCTTTGACTCCACTATCCCCTAGAGCTCTATCCAACTCTCTCTTAAATCCATCCAGTGATTTGGCCTCCACTGCCCTCTGTGGCAGGGAATTCCATAAATTCACAACTCTCTGGCTGAAAAAGTTATTTCTCACCTCAGTCTTAAATTACCTCCCCTTATTCTAAGACTGTGGCCCCTGGTTCTGGTCTCGCTCAACATTGGGGACATTTTTCCAGCATCTAGCTTGTCCAGTCCTTTTATAATTTTATGTTTCTATAAGATCCCCCCTCATCCTTCTAAACGCCAGTGAATACAAGCCTAGTCTGTTCAATCTTTTCTCATATGACAATCCCGCCATCCCAGGGATCAATCACGTGAACCTACGCTGCACTGCCTCAATCACAAGGATGTCCTTCCTCACATTAGGAGAACCTATGCTTAACCTCACCGATATGCAGGAGTTGACACCTGGAACAGCGGATACAGTAGATGAGGTTGTAGGAGGTGCAAGTGAACCTCTGCCTCACCTGAAAAGACTGTTGGGGTCCTTGGATGGAGTCAAGGGGGGAGGTAAAGGGACAAGTGTTGCATCTCCTGCAGTTGCAAGGGAAAGTGCCTGGGGAAGGAGTGGTGTGGGTGGGAAGGGACGAGTTGACCAGGGAGTTGCAGAGGGAACAATCTCTGCGGAGAGCAGAAAGGGGCGAAGATGGGAAGATATGGCCAGTGGTGGGATCCTATTGGAGGTGGTGAAAATGTCGGATATGCTGTATGCGATGGCTGATTGGGTGGAAGGTGAGGACAAAAGGGACTCTGTCCTTGTTACGAATGGGGGGGAAGGGGAGCAAGGGCAGAGCTGCGGGATATTGAGGAGACCCCAGTGAGAGACTGATCTATAATGGAAGAGGGGAACCTACATTCCTTAAAGAATGAGGACATCTCCGATGACCTGGTATGGAAAACCTCATCCTAGACGCAGATGCGGCATAGACAGAGGAATTGGGAGTAGGGGATAGAGTCTTTACAGGAAACAGGGTGGGAAGAAGTGTAGATAGCTATGGGAGTCAGTAGGTTTGTTATATATGTCAGTCAATAGTCTGTCTCCTGATCTAGAAACGGTAGGGAAATGTTGGAAATGGTCCAAGTGAATTTGAATGCAGGGTGGAAATTAGTTGTGAAATTGATAGTCAGTGAGTTCTGCATGGGTGCAGGAGGTAGCATCAATGCATTCATTAATGTTGCGGAGGTAGAGTTCGGGCATAGGGCCAGTGTACACCTGGAACAATGATTCTTCGACGTACCCTACAAAGAGGCAGGCATAGCTGGGACCCATGCGAGTGTCCATAGCTATGCCTTGGATTTGGAGGAAGTGGGAGGAGTCGAAGGAGAAATATCAGGCAGTATAATGTATTACACCTGTTCAGCAGTGGGATAACAATTCAATGAAGTAGTAAGGTATTAAAGAGTAACATAATACAGGTGTATATTCAGCTAACAATACAAAGATGTGGGACTTGTATTTTCATAATCATTGAAGCATTATTACTTTTTTTAAGTGTCATCACAAAAGGTGGAAGTGATTAGTGTACGCAGAATCAATTAGCAAAAAGATTTAGTAAATTGTTGAGCCAGGTAGTAAATAATTAGCTACCCTTTGATTGACTGAAATATGGAAAGAAGCCCCTTAGCCCACCAAGTCCATTGATCACCCGTTCACACAGATAGGTGCAAGAATAGGCCATTCGGCCCTTCGAGCCAGCACTGACATTCACTGTGATCATGGCTGATCATTCACAATCAGTACCCCGTTCCTGCCTTCTCCCCATATCCCTTGATTCCGCTAGCCCTAAGTGCTCTATCTAACTCTCTTTTGAAAGCATCCAGTGAATCGGCCTCCACTGCCTTCTGAGGCAGAGAATACCATAAATTCACAACTCGTTGTGTGAAAAAGATTTTCCTCATCTAAGTTCTAAGTCTTACCAATAATTCTTAAACTGTGGCCCCTGGTTCTGGACAGTTCTTTGTTATCCCACTTTCACATCTAAATCCTGCACACTTGGGGCAATTTCCAAGGCCATTTAACCTACAAACTCGCACATCTTTGGGATGCGTGGGGAAACTGGAACACCTGGAAGAACATGCAAACACCACACGGACAGCACCCCCAATCAGAATCTGGTCTCTGGCGCTGAGAGGCTGCAACTCCACCAGAACACCTGGTAAAGTAAAGCAAACTCGATATTGTGAAAAGGGGTAGGCATTGTGTGGCTCATAAGAAACTTGATTTATACCATATCCTCATCAGGATACTTGATTAATACCATAGATGTGAGAGTTGTAATAAATATCACAAATACATGATTATATAAGTATTTTGAAACAGCTGGACTACAACCATATTTCACCAGTTAAGTTTTTATCTTCTGTTTTGGCCAATTAACTGAGTGTATGAAGCAGGAAATATCTCTAGGGTAATTTACCCTGAAAATACTGTGCCTTCTGTCCAGCTGTCCTTCTCTTTATCATCTGCATTATAAAATAACAGCCAAAGACAATTATAGTCCTGCCTTTGGGCTCCAAATGCCTGCGTGCTTTTGTAGGTGCTCTTCCTTCTGCTGAGTGGTGCAGGGCCCTGGGGATAGCCAGGCGGAATTTTATAGCCACAAGTTGATGAACAATTCTGCTTTCATTTTTGGGTTTTTTCATCACCATGTTTTAACGAGGTCTTCATAATCTTGAAAATATCCATATGAAGCCTTTCTTTTCTATTTCGTTTTAGATCTACAAATGGGGAAAAGGGCACACTGTAGGGAGAGAAAGAAACGTTTTGTTTGACTTTGCATTCAATGTGCGTCTTTATATGTCATAATACAGTTACATTTTCATTCAATAGCTTTAAAGATTTTCTTTAAATCTGCCGACCTATTCAAGATGTGCTTATAACTATTAATTGACATGCAATTTCGATTCAACAACTTTCGCAATTTTACTTTGAAGATTGTATCCCATTCTATTCTTCACTTAAGATTCATTCTCTCTCACACGCGCGCACATGCGATATGTTTATAGTTACAGACAAAGTACACTTCACTCAGCTTTGAAGTGGTTTGCATCTTTTGTCTAATGTACAAAAAATGTACAATCAACATAATGGTGCCGAAGTATTTAAAACTTATCCTTTGACATGAATTGTAAAACATTTCAGTTAATCACTGTAGTATATTTTATGGTTTGTAATTTTTATATGCTGCTTAAAGATCACTTTTCATACACGTTTCGGTTTGAAACCCTTCTGCAGTCTGAAGGGTCTCGACCCGAAACGTCACCCATTCTTTCTATCCAGAAATGCTGACTGTCCCGCTGAGTTATACCACAATTTTGTGTCTTTCCCAATGCTTTGCAGACCAACTTTGCCCTTAACCTGGTCCTTGAATGACATTTTTACCCCAGATGCGTTTAGGAGGGTCGTATCTTTTGCTTTAGTCATTTTTTTACATCACATACACAGGGGGATCTGCTAACATTTGTGATTTTGATATTTTATTTCCATTGCAATTGTGCCATTGTTGCTTTCTTGTTAAGTTATTGAAGTGAGATTTGTAGCTGATCAAAGCATGGTTGAACAGATGGGCAGTTTGTGCAAGGAGTCTCAATTTGTATTTGCAGTGATATTGTTTATTCCTAGGGTATTAAATCTCATGGCATATGGATTTGGTAGATTTAACACTGCATTGGTGACATGTCTTGCCATCTAACATAATGACCATGCGATTAGCTTTCTGACCACTGGAAGGAGAAGCTGATTACTTCCAGACAGCACTGTTCTCTTTGGATGCCTGAATTACTTCCATTTGCCTGCATAACCTCCACAGATGAATATAAAGGGCCTGTCCCACTAGACAGTTTTTTAGGCGACTGTCATAGTAATAGCAGGTCGCTGAAAAACCGGCGACTCGACTAATGGCCCTGTCCCACTTAGGCGATTTATAGGTGACTGCCTGCGACTACGACAATGGAATTCACCGGTCAGCACCGGCGACAACCTACGCCATCCTGGTGACAACCTATGACAGCACCTACATCAGGAGAAGACAAGCTAGGACAAGCCCACGGTCGCCGACTGTCGCCAAAATGTTTTATGATTTCAAAATCCAGCGGCGACTAGAAAAACGCTACGACTCTTTGGGCGACTGAGGAGACTACTGACGACCATACAGGCGACACCCCGGCGACCATGTGGCGACAGCCTAGTCGCCAGCAGTAGCCTAAAAAACTGCCTAAATGGGACAGGCCCTTGAGAAAAAATATTGAATTAGCTAGTACGTTAGTAAAAATGAGGCCATCTGGTTTCATCAAAACCTCCTTTGTAATGTGAAGACATTTAAAGTGCAACAGAGGTATTACGATTTAGACTTCCATGGTTTTTACTTTGTTACCCAGATTATTCTAAAATGCAACATTTCTATTAAATACAGTCACAATTAGTTTTTTTGTCAAAATTGATTCCAGCACAAAACAATAGATACTGTTTGCAGATGGAAAATCAAGGAATTTTATAGAATTCATATTTTTCAATCCATTCTCCATTTTAAAGTTACATGCCAGACATTTTATTTTTATTTTAACATTGGAAACCAATTCTTAATCAAAGAGAATCAAGATTTATTTTGAAAAAAAAGAATAAAAAAATAAATAAAGATTTTGAAGTCATGTAGCAATTTGGAAAATTAGAACCGTAATGTGACATTTTACCCCTCAAATGAACCTCGTCAGGATGTAGAGCTGCTGAGAGATAGACAATCGGCATCTGGTCCGGTTAGTGTGAGCATGCAGGGATTGTGTGCTGATCTTATCGAGCCTGATGCAATGTACGTGAAAACAATCTGTGATACCTTTATTATTTAGCTAATCTGACATTCCACTCAAGAATCAACAATAGTGACATACTATGTGGCACAACAATTTCTGGGAGCTATTGCTTGCAAGGTGAATCCAAATTGATGTCATCATCACAACATAAATTACAACTAAATATTATTGGCCAAGGGCAAATCCTCAAATAGTTGTGAGGACCAAAGGCATGGGTAAAGATGCTTTTAACGGTGAAGGTATACTTTAAGAATGAGGCAAATGCGATGGAATAGGGTATAATCAAAAGATATTTGAATTATGGATAGCAGCACAGTACCACGTACTCATAATGTATCACTTCTAGTTGAAGGATAGGGAGGTGAAGGGTCCATGGGAGTGAATGCTTTTCAAAATTCTTGTCAGTAATCCAGTGTTAAAGGTTTTGACAATCTTTTACAGTACTTAAGTTTTACCTCATGATTTATGATGGTTTTTCTAGTCCTTAATTAAATTACAACCACATACACTATTGACTTTGAGACCAGCATGTCAGGTGTAGTGGGAGATGATGAAGACACTATGAATACCAACATTTCACATATACTTATCTAGGGCTAGTGTTTTGGGGAATCTCTTGTTGCTCCAAGTCACACTCCCTTTGGTTTAGCCACCATTGAACACGACGTTACTACATGGAGTTTTGGGATGTTTAATTAATTGTGTTCTTTGTTTTGCATCCACTCCTATTCTGGTGGCATTGTGGCAAAGTAGATAAGGCAAGACTGTAAGGACTTTACTTAACCTATTATAACATTTAGGATATTTGACTGAAAGTTCAGTTACATATACCTGTAATTTCAGAGTCTGAGGTTGCATGACCCTTATGATGGCTTGTCAGGCCATAAGCCACAGGAGCAGAATTAGGCCATTTGGCTAAGGGTGTCAGTGGTTATGGGAGAAGGAAGGTGAATGAAGTTAGGAGAGAGAGATTGATCAGCCATGATTGAATGGCAAAGTAGACTTGATTGCCCAAATGGCCTCATTCTGCTCCTATCCCTTTCCTTATGATCAAGTCTACCCCGCCATCCAATCATGGCCAATCTATATATTCCTCTCAACCCCATTCTCCTGCCTTCTCCCCATAACTTAAAAATAACTGTTTTATTTTCCCTTCTGGTCATCTCTGGTTACAGTGACTGAGGAGAGCAATCTAAGGGTGAGATCAATTCACAATGATTTATCACAACAATTCAGCATGGTCCCTTTCTTTTGCCAAGCAATTCCCTAACAAAAGTATATATAATAGTAGGTTTTCAAGGAAATACGTATGTCTCACTGATCAATATCTCACTGATGTTGGTGAGCTGAGATAAGATACTCAGTTGATGGGGGTCGTGAATTGTCCTTCACGTGCGAAACGTTGGACTGTTTAGTGATGTTTGCTACTTGCATCATATTAGGTATATTTTATGTACATTTACATTGTTGCGCAAAACAGATTTGCCATGTTGCCTTGGAAGATGGTTAACAAATGCAACACATCTGTAATAAGTGTTCTTATCAAGGGAATCAGCTGGGTGACACTTATCTGTTTGGGCAAAACCAATTATGTATTTTGATTGAATTGGTAAAATGGCTCATTTGTAAAATGGTAGATTATTCCTGACAAGGAACTCCCTTGGAGAGAATTCAACCTGAACAGAACAATTGAATTTTATAATAAATACAGTATAAATATTATAACATAATTCAAAAAGGTTTAAAGTTCATCTGTCCGAAAATGACTTGGTATTCTTATGGATTATATAATTCCAACATAGATGTTTGGATTTTTAATATCTATTTTTATCTTTTATCAGCATGGAAAATATTTATTATGTACATTGTGTAACAGGTAAAATGGCTTAGGTATTTTATATATTACTGAACAATTTTCAGCTTGGTGGTTATTTTTACATTTGTAAACCACAATTTTTAAAAATAGTCAGACATGAAAACAGCAAACCTAATAAATCAGGTTTTGCTTATCTTGTATAGCAACCATTTCCTTTTTACTGTGCATTGGTTTGCCATATGTTTTGAATAGACTTTGATGTCTCATTTTACCAAAAAATAGATCATTAAACAGAAATGTATCTGCAGATTGCATGTATGGTTATCGTTCTCATTTCTGAATCAATAACCAAGAGACTGGAGAAATATGCAAATTGTTAACCTTGACAAAGGAAAATAATGGACAGTATTGAGTACGCTATTTGTATAAGACTTTTTCTGAAACTCAACATAAGCCATGGCATAAAAGTAGTTCCCCAAATCCCTTTGTAGTGGTGAGTTGCTGTAGCAAGAATGGTGGGAGAAGTCAATTTAGAGCAATGTTCATCTATCTTTGTCTCCTGCTATCAAAAACCTTTATGTGCTTAAAAACATCATGTTATTCCTTTGCATATGTTTTGCTGCTAACAAAGATATGATTACTTGAACACAGTGAGTTAAATAAAGTAGCTTACTTTCTGGATTCAGTTGATAGAATATGGTGTTGATTAACCCACTGCAAGGGGTAATTTATTATTCATATAATTAAGTCTCTTAATATATAGTACTGTAACTCCATCCCTTGTAGATGAAAAGCACACGGTGCCTTTAAGATTGACTGAAATAGGGTAAGCACAATGTCTTCCTAAAATATAGGTCAACAAAGATTTTGTTGTAAGCAATCAATTTGGTGCACCCTTTTGTTCAAATGGATGCTGCTAGTTTTATTTCTGATTGAACTAAATACTAAGACAAATGAAAAAGATCGGGGAAATAATAAATGAACAGTTATTTTAATGAGTATCATTCTTCCGTATCATTGCATATCCCAGGTAAAGTCAAGGACAGTTATTGAATGACAATGTTAAAGTATGGGATAGGTGGGTGCGGAGCATGCAATTTTGATTTAGTCCTTACATGAATTAGTAATGTTACCAAATTTTGAGATTTTAAAAATCAAGTCTGCAATTTATCCCATCAGATAAAGCATAAAAAGAAGTTTAATTTGACACCTAATTCACTTTCATATCTTCAGTATTAAAAACGTTATGGCCATTTTCATACTCGGAAATTAGCATCTTGTTCCCCTTTGCCTTTCCATTGACTTAACTCAAAAGCTGTGATCTAGGACAGTCAAAAGCCCATAACTTTCTTAAAAATTAAGAGAACTCAATGAAATTTTCAGTTATTATAGATTGAAGCATTCTGAAACAAATATGAAACAATATTACTTGGAAGACCTGAAATTAAAGCATATAATTAGTAGTTACCTAATTGTAGTTAATTACAAAATTCAATTACTAGATCTAAACATCTATCCATTTCTTAAGAAAAGATAAACATTTTTAAATTGCCTAAGTGTCCAAATAACATTCACACAATAATTCACAATATAACATGATTTTTAAATCTCATTTTCATGAATTTATAGGCCAAATGGAAGGAATTTAGTGTTTAATTCCTGTAAATTAATGGCCATTTAAATCAACTTGCGTTTTAGTGGAATGCGGTGGATTAGAACGTTGCGGTTTGCGGTGAAATCGGCAGGAAAAATACTGCCGGTTCGTTTTGTTTTTTGTCCCCATTTCGCAATATGAAAATGTGATTAAAGGCTCCCTAAAAACCACGTTTTAATGTAAAAATAAACTGTGTACCTTTTTTTCTCCCCTACTTAAACTTCTTCCCGTTGTTGGCGCTCACGGCTTTAGAAGATGATTTTTAAATTACTCTAGCTAATAAATAATCTAGCGTAATTTAAAAATACCTTCATGAATGAAATGTCGAAGCGATTTTTCTTCAGCAACGAAATCCCCTGACATGGATCGATTTGCTCTGCCTGTGGAAAAACGGCACTTTAAACATGCCCCCCTCTGAAAGGCGCCAAAGTCACGCACACGGGGAGCGGCAGAACTGCAGCGCTGCTCAAGGTAAGTTTTGTAACATACCTACATGAATAGATACTTTCTGTTGTTAATTGTGAATGTCACCATTATCTTTGTAATGAAATCCACCACATAACTCCACATGTTGCACTTGCACCCTCCTGTTAGTGATGGTGTGTTGCTGCTTCTACCTTCTCATTACTTCTCTTATATCTTTTGCTTCCCTTCCCTGACACCAGGGACGCTGCACGATTGGCTGCCCCATCAACAGTCTGTCCTTTCTTTCATCTTTTAAACAAATTTTTAGTGTATGTTAAAATTTGGTGTAAATGTTTTCTGGTTTGTTTTATGTGTGGAGAGGGGGAGGGGGTCGGGGGAAACTTTTTTTCTGTTTTGTATCTTGCCGCAGATGAGATTGCTTTCCGCGTCGCATCTCCAGTCATTCTGCAGCCTAACATCGTGGAGCTGGAGGCCTCCTCGGACTGACTAGGTGCCCCACTGCGGGACGTGGACTTAACATTGGTGCCGATCCCTTGCACGCGGACTTTACCATCTCGCAGTCTCGGGATGGCTAGTTTGGTGCTCCAACGACGCAGAGGCTTGACCAGCCCCGACGTGGGGTCTGATCACCGGTGCGGGGGTGCTGACATCCCCCCGATGCGGGGTCTAATCACCCCGATGCGGAGGGCCCGACCGCCGGCTAAGGGAGTCAAGATTGTCCCATCAACGGAGGGCTCGAGGCCCCCGACCACGGGAGAGCATAGAAGGGAAGAGATTTGAACTTTTTTTTGCCTTCTACCATATTGAGGAATGTGGAGAAGTCACTGTGGTGGATGTTTATGCTGTGTGTTCCATTGCTTTTTATCTGTATGACTGACTTGGCAAATGAAATTCCTTGGATGTTGTAAAACATACTTCGCTAATAAAATATTATTGTGATTGTGATATTTTGCATCCCTGCTGCTTCACCTTTCCTACCGAATTGTTATCCTCTCTCATTTTGTGGCAAGATAAAGACTACACTTGGGAATATCAGTCTAACTCCTATGGAGGGAACAGTAAGCAAACACAAGTTATAATCAACGCTTATACATGGATTCGCAGTTGCGAATCTGTGGAATTCTTTGCCACAGAAGGCAGTGGAGGCCAATTCACTTGATGGATTCAAGAGAGAGTTAGATATAGCTCAGAGGGCTAACGGGGTACTGATTTTGGGTGATAAGCCATGATCATATTGAATGGCAGTGATGGCTCGAAGCACCGAATGGCCTACTCCTGCATCTATTTTCTATGTTCCTATGTTTCTATGATCCGTAATGGTTACTCTCAGGGAAGGGTGGTGTTGGTGAGGAGAACAGTGGTTTTGAGTGGAGGAGGATCATACTTGTCTCCTTCATCATGGACATACTGCTTGGCTGGATTAAGAAAATATGTTTATGTTTCCTTATCCCGTTCTTCCATGCTTCATGTTTTTCCCACATTTGCTTTGCTTCCTATCCAGTCAGTTCTTTCACATTTCTTTCTTTCCCTCACTTTTTTCCTACGTCTGGGTCAATTCATTTAGTGTCCAGAGTGGCATCTTTAGTGCATTACAATGCGCCATTTCACCCTTAGCCTTTCTACTCAGTTCTTACACCCACACTGAATTACTCCCTTGAAGCAAATCAGTTTGTGAGCAGTTCCCATATCATGGTTTCTTTTCCTTCATTTCTTACTTCCACTATCCTCCCATTCTCTATCTGTTTTTGAAATACCATTGTCACTGCTTCAAAAGCTAGGAATGACACACACTTTCTCTCAGATGTTGACAGGTACAATCTGAGGCTCGTAAATATATGGAATTTGCGATCGCCTAACTGTAAGAAAAACACAGGTGAGTCACAGGCTTCACAATTCCACAGGGTTTCTTTCTGAAACTTACACTGACATCAGGAAGCCTCAATTATTTTCCCTTATTTTCAATTCCAACTGTTAATAATGGATTTTTCTCAAGTGTACACGACATAAACAAAAACTAAGGATTAGATCATGCTCTATTTTTTGCCTGTCCTCATAACTTTGCTGCACTTACTTTTGCAGCCCTGTGGGTCAAATCATCCTTGTGACTGGGGCTGTTACTCCAGCATTTTGTATAGTTTAATTTGGAGATACAGTATGGAAACAGGCCCTTCGGTCCACCGAGTCCGCACCGACCAGCGATCCCTGCACATTAACACAAGCCTACACACACTTGTGCCAATTTACTCTTATACCAAGTATACAAACCCAAGCCAATTAACCTACAAACCTGTACGTCTTTGGAGTGTGGGAGGAAACCAAAGATCTTGGAGAAAACCCATGCAGGTCATGGGGAGAACGTACAAACTCCATACAGACAGCACCAGTAATCGGGATCGAACCCAGGTCTCCAGCGCTACAAGGAAGAAACTCTACTGCTGTGCACCGAGCCGGAACAATGGAACGTTTTGTTAAACTTCAATGTGAACCAGCATGTGCAGTTCCTTCCAACACATTTTGTCTGCTCCACTGCAAAATCTCTTCAAGGTACGCCACCTTTGAGCTCTCCTTGTGTGTCCGACGGGAACTCTGCACCACCCTCTCTCACTGCTCTCCCTCTGCGAGAACCCGAACAGTCATCTATTCCTTTTGTACAGAGATGCTGTCTGACCCAATGAGTTACTCCAGCATTTTGTGCCTATCTGCAGTACCCATGTTGGAAAGAGGAGCAGTCCATGATCAGCAATTAGTCTTCACAATGTATATCAACTGCTAGATTATGACTGTGATATCAGAGCAGTACTTTCTTATACTAATCCCATACCACCTGATTCCTTTAATATCAAAACATATACTCATGAACAAACTTAGCAACTGAGACTCTCTAGCCTTCTTGAGTAGAGACATCCAAAGATTCATCACCCTGTTGCAGAGGATGTTTATTCTCACCTCTGTTTTCTTTATTACAAAATAACTTTTACAACATTTGTTAATATTGTTTTCAAATTATTTTTTCAGTATCAGAAACATTGGAAAAACCTTGACTACCTGCAAAGCCGAGGGTGTCTTTTTTTTTCTGCTGTCAACTACTTTTGGTATAGTTTCATAGGCACTACATCACTCAATTGCACTGTTCAAGGCCCTTTTCATAATTTAGCATCTGACTCTCAGTTCTGAGACTCTCTCGGCCAGAGAGATCAGTCTTCAGAATTCAACTGTTAATTTGAATGAGGAACATAGTGGATGCGTAATAGTGGAAAAATCATGAGAGGAATAGATTGGGTTGATGCACAGAATCTCTTGCTCAGAATAGGCAAATCGAGGACAAAAGGATATATGTTTAAGGTGAAGGAGAAAAGATTTAATAGGAATCTGAAAGGTACTTTTTCAAACAAAGGGTGATGGGTGTATGAAATAAGATGCCAGAGGACTCTTGTTTGACTCTAGTACTCCTGTTTGAGTACGGATGGGGGTGACAGCCTACCCGGGAGTAGCGACAGCGGACGGGCCTTCAGCACAGAGACCGGCCCTGTTGCTCCGAAAGGTAGGGAAAAAAAGAGGAGGGCAATAGTAATTGGGGACTCTATTGTTAGGGGATCGGATAGGCGATTCTGTGGACGCAGTCGGGAGACCGGGATGGTGGTCTGCCTCCCTGGTGCCAAGGTCTTGGACGTGTATCAATGTGTCCAAGATATCCTCAAATCAGTGGGAGAGGAGCCTGAGGTCGTGGTACATATAGGTACCAATGACATAGGTAAAAAAAAGGGAAGAGGTCCTGAAGGGAGGATTTAAGGACTTGGGAGGAGAGTTGAGGAAAAGGACCAAAAAGGTAACAATCTCAGGATTACTGCCTGTGCCACGCGACAGTGAGAGTAGAAATGGAGAAATGTGGAGGATAAATGCGTGGCTGAAAGACTGGTGCAGAGGGCAGGGATTCAAGTTTCTGGATCATTGGGACTTCTTTTGGGGAAGGTGGGACCTGTACAGAAAGGATGGGTTGCACTTGAACCCGAGGGGGACCAATATCCTGGCGGGGAAATTTGCAAAGGCCACTGGGGAAACTAGAATGGTTGGGGCGAGGGATGCAAATAGCAAAAGCTAGTACACAGAATGGGAGGCAGGAAGCAGAAAAGGGAAGCACACGGACACAAGAGGAGAAAGAACAAAAAGGAAATAAACAGAGAATAAGAGATGGGTTTCTTAAATGTGCATATTTTAATGCTAGGAGCATTATAAGAAAGGTGAATGAGCTTAGAGTCTGGATAGACACCTGGAAGTATGATGTTGTGGCGATCAGTGAAACATGGTTGCAGGAGGGCTGTGATTGGAAACTAAATATTGCAGGATTTCGTTGCTTCAGGTGTGATAGAATTGGAGGAGAAAGAGGTGGAGGTGTTGCATTGCTAGTCAGGGAAGATATTACAGCAGTGCTTTGGCAGGATAGATTTGAGGGCTCATCTAGGGAGGCTATTTGGGTGGAACTGAGAAGTGGGAAAGGTGTAGCAACACTTATAGGGGTATATTATAGACCGCCAAATGGGGAACGAGAATTGGAAGAGCAAATATGTAAGGAGATAGCAGATATTAGTAGTAAGCACAAGGTAGTGATTGTGGGAGATTTCAACTTTCCACACATGGACTGGGAAACACATACTGTAAATGGGCTGGATGGTTTGGAGTTTGTAAAATGTGGATAGTTTTTTGCAGCAATACATAGAGGTGCCTACTAGAGGAGGGGCAGTACTGGACCTCCTGTTAGGAAATGAGACGGGACAGGTGGCGGAGGTATGCGTTGGGGAGCACTTCGGGTCCAGTGATCACAATACCATTAGTTTCAATATAATTATGGAGAAGGACAGAACTGGGCTTAGGGTTGAGATTTTTGATTGGAGAAAGGCTAACTTTAACGAGATGCGAGATGATTTAAAAGGAGTGAACTGGGACATTTTGTTTTATGGGAAAGATGTAGAAGAGAAATGGAGGACATTTAAAGGGGAAATTTTAAGAGTACAGAATCTTTATGTTCCTGTTCGGTTGAAAGGAACCAGTAAAAATTGGAAAGAGCCCGGTTTTCAAGGGAAATTGGACATCTTGTTCGGAAAAAGAGGGAGATCTACAATAATTATAGGCAGCATGAAGTAAATGAGGTGCTTGAGGAGCATAAGGAATGTAAAAAGAATCTTAAGAAAGAAATTAGAAAAGCTAAAAGAAGATATGAGGTTGCTTTGGCAAGTAAGGTGAAAGAAAATCCAAAGGGTTTCTACAGCTATATTAACAGCAAAAGGATAACAAGGGATAAAATTGGTCCATTGGAGAGACATAGTGGACAGCTATCTGCAGAGCCAAAAGAGATGGGGGAGATATTGAACAATTTCTTTTCTTCGGTATTCACCAAGGAGAAGGATATTGAATTATGTGAGGCATGGGAAACTAGTAGAGTAGCTATGGATACTATGAGTTTCAAAGTAAAAGAAGTACTGGCACTTTTGAAAAATATAAAAGTGGATAAGTCTCCAGGTCCTGACAGGATATTCCCTAGGACATTGAGGGTAGTTAGTGTAGAAATAGCCGGGGCTATGACAGAAATATTTCAAATGTCATTAGAAAGGTGAATAGTCCCCGAAGATTGGCGCACTGCGCATGTTGTTCCATTGTTTAAAAAGGGTTCTAAGAGTAAACCTAGCAATTATAGACCGGTTAGTTTGACTTCAGTGGTGGGCAAATTAATGGAAAAGATACATAGAGATAATATATATAAGCATCTGGATAAACAGGGTCTAATTAGGAACAGTCAACATGGATTTATGCCTGGAAGGTCATGTTTGACTAATTTTCTTGAATTTTTTGAAGAGGTTACTAGGGAAATTGACGAGGGTAAAGCAGTGGATGTTGTCTATATGGACTTTAGTAAGGCCTTTGACAAGGTTCCTCATGGAAGGTTGGTTAAGAAGGTTCAACTGTTGGGTATAAATGCAGGAATAGCAAGATGGATTCAACAGTGGCTGAATGGGAGAAGCCAGAGGGTAATGGTGGATGGTTGTTTGTCGGGTTGGAGGCAGGTGATTAGTGGGGTGCCTCAGGGATCTGTGTTGGGTCCTTTGTTGTTTGTCATGTACATCAATGATCTGGCTGAAGGGGTGGTAAATTGGATTAGTAAGTATGCAGATGATACCAAGATAGGGGTGTTGTGGATAATGAAGAGGATTTCCAAAGTCTACAGAATGATTTAGGCCAGTTGGAAAAATGGGCTGAAAGATGGCAGATGGAGTTTAATGCTGATAAATGTGAGGTGCTACACCTTGGCAGGACAAATCAAAATAGGACGTACATGGTAAATGGTAGGGAATTGAAGAATACAGTTGAACAGAGGGATCTGGAAATAACTGTGCATAGTTCCTTGAAGGTGGAATCTCATATAGATAGGGTGGTAAAGAAAGCTTTTGGTATGCTAGCCTTTATAAATCAGAGCATTGAGTATAGAAGCTGGGATGTAATGTTAAAATTGTACAAGGCATTGGTGAGACCAAATCTGGAGTATGGTGTACAATTTTGGTCACCCAATTATAGGAAGGTGTCAACAAAATAGAGAGGGTACAGAGGAGATTTACTAGAATGTTGCCTGGGTTTCAACAGCTAAGTTACAGAGATAGGTTGAATAAGTTATGTCTTTATTCTCTGGAGCGCAGAAGGTTAAGGGGGGACTTGATAGAGGTCTTTAAAATGATGAGAGGGATAGACAGAGTTGATGTGGACAAGCTTTTCCCTTTGAGAATAGGGAAGATTCAAACAAGAGGACATGACTTTAGAATTAAGGGAACAGAAGTTTAGGGGTAACATGAGGGGGAACTTCTTTACTCAGAGAGTGGTAGCGGTGTGGAATGAGCTTCCAGTGGAAGTGGTGGCGGCAGGTTCGTTGGTATCATTTAAAAATAAATTGGATAGGCATATGGATGAGAAGGGTATGGAGGGTTATGGTATGAGTGCAGGCAGGTGGGACTAAGGGAGAAAAGTTGTTCGGCACGGACTTGAAGGGCCGAGATGGCCTGTTTCCGTGCTGTAATTGTTATATGGTTATATAGTTATAAGAGATATTTGAGGCAGGGATTATCCCAACATTTAGGAAACAGACAGGTACATGGGCAGGATAGGTTTGGAGGGATTTCGGCCAAACTGGGGCAGGTGGGACTAGTGTAGCTGGGAAATGTGGCCGGTGTGGGCAAGTTGGGCCGAAGGGCCTGTTTCCACACTGTATCACTCTATGACTCTATGCAGTATGGATTGTGCCCATTAAAACTGGATCTTCATCTTGGTTAAATAAATTGTGAAATACTATGAATATTTAGCTGGCTTACGTCGTGCTTAATGTATGCATCACCATCTTATAATATGGTGGTGCAAGTTCCTACTTAATTACAGTCATGATTTTCAATTCACCCTCCATGCAATCCACGATTATTAACGGATAACCAGTGTTTTTTAAATGCATTGATCAAGCAACCATCCGTTGCGGTTGTTAGCTCCACTTAAGCATATTGTAAGTGTAATGAGTCCCCATGTAAACGCTCATCAACAACGTGTTTGGTTCACGTGTCGGTACATTAATCGAGAATTAAATGTTTTGACCAGATTATGTACTATTGATATGGCTTGTAAAATTTGGAGTCTCTTGCCTTGCAAGTCGAGAAAAAATGATATAATAATGCATTTGAATTAAGAAAGCAGCTAATTTCAGTAATGAACACATGTATTAACTGTTAAATTGTTTCAAAAGATATTAATTAGAATGATCTTCTGCATTCATTGTTCATATTAAAAATATTATATGATTTTACATTCTGGTCCTCTCCAATCAGCAGGAAAGATCCCATTCATGTAATAATGGTGATGCATAATTTTAGTTTGTATATTTCATTCTGCACATGTAACATCAAACCATAATGTTTTTAATTATTGTCAAAAAATGGAAATTCCCATATTAGATAAAATAAACTGGATGATATTAATTTTATGAAGTTACAAATGTCCATGCACTTCCAAGTTCCATTAAATTTATACAGCACCAAGTATTTCCAGAATAGTGCGGCCTCTCCAATATCTTGTTCAACTGTAACATAATGTCCCAACTTTTATACTCAATACCCTGACTGATGATGGCCAATGTAGCATAAGTCTTCTTAGCCACCCTATCTACCTGTAATGCTATTTTCAGGGAACTATGCACCTCCACTCCTAAATCCCTCTGCTCTACAACACTCTCCAGGGCCCTGCCATTCACTGTGAAGGTTCTGCCGTGGTCTGACTTCCCGAAATGCAACAACTCTCCCTTATCGAGGAGTAAGTGTTGTTGCCAATTTGTACTGGATGTGATCTGCTAATGAGGAAGTCAAGGATCCAATTGCATAAGGACGAGCAGAGAGAAAGTTCCATGAGTTTGATAATGAGCTTAGAAGGGATGATGGTGTTGAATGCCAAGTGTAGTCAATGACACATGCTCTTATTGTCCAAGTGCAGAGTGAAAAACCAGCAAGATCACATCTCCTGTTGATCTATTGTGGTGAGAGGTAAATTGTAGTGGATTAAGGTCCTTACTAAGGTCAAACATATTGGAAATTGCTAATTGAATGTAGCTTTCTGGTCCCACAGCGTGGTAATGTGCTTTAGATGTAAAAGTAAATTGCTACCTGGGCCATTAACATCATCCAATCTGAAGGAGCAGACTGATAAATGTTCCCAGTTTGCTTGGGATGCTCATTTTACATCCAACTACCAAATTAGAAACCTGGAAAATTACATGGGAAGCCTTGTTAAGTGGCTACCACAGTATTTACATTCGATTTAAGTAATTCTGTTTCATGTGGGAGTATTCCTTGCTCACTTAGGGTCCAAGTAATATTTGTTCAGTGCAGAGGACATTATGCAACATGATATCTTAGTTGCCATCCTCCACTTACACACATTAGCAGTGGAACATTGGCCTTATAACAGATTATCAACTAGAAGTTAAAGGTACAATGGGTTTAATGTAGTGCATATGTACACTATACATAGTGAGTGAATACTTAACTTGTGATGTTAATCCTTGTCATATTGTGACTATGTTGGCAGACAGTTTTGCAATGGCTCAGTTATTCATATTATACTCTGAGCACATCAAGACTGCCATGTTGGTTGGATGGTAGCTTTGTCAAGCCTTTCCTGCTTTGAATTTGAAAGGATAAATCTTATTAAGCCAAGTTAATGATAGAGGCTAACTTGATGTGATAGAATAAATGAACTTCAAATGAATTATTTCCTTTCACAGCTCCCTGACTTTGTCCCTAATACCAGTGTCATTTTATTTGGCCACTTTAATGTTGATTATCTCAATGTACAACAGCCACTATTAACTACTTGCCATCTGATGATCTGATGAAATAAAATCTTAAACATACCCAAGAAATACAAAATGATTTAAATATATTAATAAGGTTTTCAGCTTAACATACCACTTTTGTAAAGCATATTCTTCATTCCCTAATTGGCCTTTTGCTCCTTGGACAAGCAAACTTTGGTTAGCATTATTAATGTATTTTAAAATACTGCTGTTGGAAATGTACAACTTAAAAGTACACACTTGTCTCTTGTTGTGCTTAGTACAGCATGCTAAAGTTCATAAATATTATGACTATTGATTTTTGATTTGTTCATGAGTGAAAATGAGTTGTTATTTTATCCCTATGCATTTTTTGTGTGTAATGAGATTTTTGGATTTATATGCTCAAGTTTTTCCAAGTATTTTTGGAGTGAAACCTGATCTTCAGTCGCCAAAGTAAACTTGTCATTGATGCCACTGACCTCACCAGTTTTGAGACGAATAAGATTCTTCACAATATCAAAGCTCTGTACTACTTTGAACCTAGCTTCAAGCTCCATCAGAAAGATAGCTGCTGCCACACAAGCAACATTAATACCTTCCTTCTTGCAGTCACAGCCCATCATGGGCTGAAATTATGATTTCTCCATTGCCCCCATGCCTCGTCTATTCCATTGCTCCTCTGACCAGCTCCCACATTGTAATTCTTCTCATCCAAATCTCTGCTGCATCTCCACTGTCTTTGAATCTTGCTTCAAACCCTTTCATTCTTTCTGACAACTTCCACTTTTTCAGTGCAAAAGTGGAATAACATATAACTAGCATGAACAGTGATGGATGGCTGGCATGCACTTGGCCATATTTCCACATTGTATCCTTCAATCATTTAAAACCTCCAGATTAAAATTCAAATACTCTTGCTTACATTTTCAATAACCTATAACAGCCTTACAGGACACTCCCCAAATGGCTAGTGTGGAGGGTAGTTCTGGACTACAGGGTGATGTCAATGTGATGGTGAAGTGGGCCGAGAAATGGAAGGTACAGTTTAATCCAAATAAATGTCAGGTGATGCATTTTGGGACTGTCAATTAGTTATGTATGTACAACATGGATGGTGAGGAGCACTGTGGATCCGAGGAACCTTGGTGGGTAGAAGTCCAAAAACCTTTGAAGGTGACAGTACAGGTAGATAACATTGATAAGAAGGTATATGTAGGAATGTTACAACATTTTGAGATTTTAAAAATCAAGCTTGTAATTTATCTCATCGGATAAAGCGTTAAAAAAACTTTAATTGGATATCTAATTCACTTTCATATCTTCAGTATTAAAAATGTTATGGTCATTTTCATACTCGGAAATTAGCATTTTGTTCCCTATTGCTTTTCCATTGACTTAACACAAAAGCTGTGATCAAGAACAGTCAAAAGCCCATAACTTTCTTAAAAATTAAGAGAACTGAATGAAATGTTCAGTTATTATGGATTGAAGCATTCTGAAACAAATATGAAACATCTTACTTGGATGACCTGAAAATAAAGCATATAATTAGTTAGTTACCTAATTGTAGTTAATTACAAAATTAACCATTGTGACGGAAATAGTCATAAACATCCAGACTGCCTTGAAAATTCAAAAATGTGGTATTCTCAAGATCAGAATTTTAATATTATTGTATTATATGTTGTAAGTCTGTAACAGACAGATAAAAAATCCCAATTTCTAACAAAATACCAAGACTTTATGGAGAAGATCAGTTGCTAGCTGGTACATTGGCATATCATAATCAGTAGCATCATCATACTCCTCAGATTGTAACCAATAGCAACTGTACACATTGTTTTTCCTCAACTTTTCAATTTTTGGCATTGTAAACTACAAGTTTTTGCTCTTCAAACCATGTATGACATGCCTTTCTGCCCACTACTTTCCCATTAAGAATGTCCTGTAGATCATCACATTTGGACCAGTCCAAATTCGGATAGTCTCTGCGAATGCTGTCTCAATCAGTCTCTTTTGCTGGGCATTTGGATTGACAATTTTCCATTTCTTCTTTGGAGACTTCTGTTTAAAATGTAAAGAAAAAAAACACTGAACAGCATTAACAGAAACAAGTTATTATTTGCAGTTTTAGAAAAAAAGGTAGAAGTGATAAAGTTAAACGCTAAAACAAATAGTAAATACCCCCCAAAAAATTCATATTTATCAGTTTCATCAAATCAATTAAATTCATCTAAATTCAATTACTAGACCTAAATATCTATCCATTTCTTAAGAAAAGAATTAACATTTTAAATAGTCTAAGTATCCAAATAACATATAACTAACTGATCCCATTCACACAAGTATTCACTATATAACATGATTTTCAAATCTCACTTTGTCATGAATTTATATGCCAAATGGAAGGAATTTAATGTTTAATTCCCATAAATTAATCCACTCTCAAGATAATCAAAATAATTGATTTTTGCACAATACATCTGACTAAAACTGTACTGTGGATATTTAGCGTGAAAATATTGATCATGGTAGACAATAACACAAAATATAGATGATTTAGATGTTATCTTGAGAGTGGATGTTTCTGAAATGTGATCATTTGGAATGTTTCCGTTACCATACATTTTAAGCCCATATCGGCAGGCAAGACATGGCCGATTCGTATGTGGGCCTAAATATCATTTTTCGCATCATATGATTAAAATGAAGCCACACCAAAATGCAAGATAATATGTTAAATAAACAACATAGCTTTTGTTTTGTCCTGATATTGCGATCCGTGATGTTGAAGGTGTTAGATGTCGCTTTTAACTTCAGTGCAGAGATTAAATTGTCCAGCAAATTTATTTATTTTTAAACCCGGGAAGGAAAGCTTGAACGATTTTTCTTCATCAGCTAGCAGTCCGAGGAAATCCCTCTCCGACAACCAATACAAACCTGCATTTTAATCCCCCCCCCCCCTCCCCCCCCCCCCCAAAGCCTCTGGAATCGCACGCACAGGCAGTGGCAGATCTGTAGTGCCGCTGATGGTAGGTTTTGTAACAACGCTAGTATATGCAATGCTTGCCTTTATTAATCATGGCATTACATACAAGAGTAGGGAGGTTATAGTCCAATTTTAGAAAAATTGGCCAGACTTCATCTGGAGTACAACATGCAGTTCTGGTCACCACACTATAATAATAATGTAATGGTGCTGGAGAGGGTAGTGAGGACATTCACCAGGTTGCTGACTGGGGTGGAGAAGTTCAGATATGAGGAGAGACTGGTGGGGCGGAGTCTTTTTTCCCTAGACGAAGGAAGTTACAAAGTAATTTGATTGAGTAATTATGAGAGGTATAGATAGGGTTTTTTAATATCTCTAATGAATCACTTTTTGCCCAGTTACAGATATGTTTGTCTTGCAACTGCAATGAGACTGCAGGAAACGTCCCCATAGCGATGGCAGATAAAACTCTGGGACATAGGTTTAGGGTAAAAGATAAGAGATCAAGAGGGGAGTGGTGAGTACTTGGAATAGATTGGCACAGAAACTGGTGGAAACAGAGTTGCTGACAGCATTTTAGAAATGTCAAGACAAGCACTTGGATCGCCCTAAAGAGATGGCTATGGGCGACGTACTGAAAGATGGAAATAATATGCATGGGTGCCCATTAGTTGGTGTGGTTATGGTGGACTGAATGGTCTGTTTCCATGCTTTGTGACACTGAGTTCATGGTCTGCAATGTATCCTCATACCCGGCAATACTTTGGCAGTCGTACATTCAGGCAATCAAGCCCAACATTTGAAACAATCTCTTTAAAACTCTATGCCCCTCCAATTTTTAGGATCCTGTTGAGGAGATTTTTATTAAAGCATGTTCAAGTACGTGTTTTGTATTTACCTAATTTATAGTTTTTTTGGCTTGAAGGTCAAGTTTGGCTGATTTCATGTCAGTGACATTCTCTATGATCCTTTGTTAAATGTACTGAAAAGCGGCAAGTTTTTGTTGTAAAGTAACCTTTACACTGGAATTCATGTTTTCAATTTTCCCGTAATAATAATCGTTTGGTAGTTGCCAGTTCATCCAAGCTTTCATTTCTTGTGAATGGTGAATTCCTGTGAACATCCAATTCAGCCATTGTACAGGGGTATGTTACTCCCAAGCTCAGCAATGAAAACTATGAAACTGTAATCATCCGAAATGTTCATGGCTACAGTTTACAAAGCTGTGAACCAAAGGGAATTGTAATTATTTATTACAGGAACTTGAAGGAAGATAATTACTTGTGCCTCCAAGTTATATTGCTTTTCATTAAGTGTTGAGTTCTTCATTTTTTTAAATTATATATAAATGTTACTTCACTTTGTTTTATGAACTTCACTTGGTCAAAAACATGAATGTTTAAAGTACTTAAATCTTATCACTTTTTTTTCCTAAATGAATGCCACCAGCTTTCACTTTTTAGTCATTGAGAGGGTTAGAGTGACCTGATTTTCATTGCAATTGAATGGCAAACATATCTGTGACTGAGATTTACAACAGGACAAAATTACATCTCTTCTGACCTTCCTTCCTGAAAACAAAACACATTATAATAAATTGAGCAGCATTTGAAAATAGCACAATGGTATGACCATTCATCTTTTTGTTTAATTCAAGAAGTGCTCTTGGAAATAGTGCATGGTTGGACCATTTATCTTTTTGTTTAATTCAAGAAGTGCTGTGCAGTCAATACAAGCTTAATATTAATTAAACCAAAGAAAGCTCTAGTTCTTAAAACGGAAGAACTTCCCATTTCCAGTCAGACGTTTTTCTTATGCTTCCCGCATGCATGATTCCAGCAATTATTTTTATTTTCAAGGAAACAGTTGTGGAAAATGCTTCTTTTTTTTTAAATTACTAAATAATTATTCTTTGCTTTAATGATTTCCCCAAATCTACTTGATTATGTGAATTTTGCAGGAATATAGGAACAGCTTTGTCCCTTGGGGGAATTAAGTGTCTTTTAAGATAGCTTTAAAATGTTAAAGCACCTTTTCAAAAGCATTTAGTCACAAGCTTCTTAGATGTTTGCCATAAGCTTTTCACACATTAAGTGAAAATTATTACAAGGATTTTACCCAGTTCGGATTCCCTGTGGTACAAGTCTCCAAAGTAAAACTCAACTCTTGCCTCATATTGATTCTGGATGAAAAGAAGCTTTCTTCTGTAAATTAATTCTTCAGGGAAAAAAATCCACTGAAAGATTGATCAGTGTCCTATTGTAACCAGACCCTTAAGTCAGGCATTACCAGCAATCTGGCAAGTCAATGTGACATTTCTTTGTGATAAGTTGTTTTTTAATGATCTTGTTCAAACTGTGGGTTGAAATCTGAATAACTGAACTGATATTATCTTAACATCATTCCAAATATAATTATGTACCAGACCAAACTGCCTACAGAGACCTAAAATATAACTTGGGGCACTGATATGGTTTTCACAACTGTGTCTAAATTGTTTTATGAACTTCTGTGCTGCAACAGTTTAGATTCATTTTTTTATGGTTAAATGTAATTTTCAGTTTAAGATATGGATCATTATTGTAATGGGCAGTTCGTTCCGTAACAACTTGTATTTGTTCACATTGACAATCTTTCTTCGGAAAAATGGTTATCAATTTTCAGAGCGTCACAAATATGTTTGTTTTGTCACACTTTACAATCTAAAGTGAGCACATCTGAAATCTCAATGCTGCTGATTTCTGTTGAAATAATTTTTTAAAAATCTTTTCTCTCACAGCAACTACTGCGGGAGAGACAGCAGATGGCTAGTCGACCTTTTGCAACCGTCGACGTAGCCCTGGAAGTTGGAAGTGAACAAACACACATCATAAGAGGACCATTAGAGGTAAGAACCATGCTCACAGTAACTGTGCCTTGATTATCTTCCATGTCCAGACGGCATGGAAATCCTGGGTCATGTATGTTGTGATAACTGAGGATAATTTTGATCTAATGCTGAAGCACCCAATATCATAAGTGTAATTATTACATAAGCATGTGGTGTTTCATTATATAGTAACATTACATTGGTGTAGTTTCATTTTAAGGGCACTGCATTTTTATTGAAGAACTCCCGTGTATGTGCAATAGATTGCAAAGCAATAAAAAAGTATGATGGACTCCATTTTGCGGAGAAGTAATATATCTAGTTAAATGGGCCTAAACTTATTGGGACTACAAAAAACAGAGCAGATGAAACGGCTTATTTCAAGGCATTATTGTTCCTGAACAGTAAAACATTGGTAAAAGGTTTGTCATTAGTGTGGAAAGTGTGTACATATGGCCATAGAACACTTCAGACTTTGTCTAATTTAAATATTAATTGATAAATGTAAGGTAAAAATATAACAAATAATGAGAGCCAATGAACAATAATTTAAAATGTAGAAGTCGTTGATAAAGGTGAGTTCAGAGATGAGTGGTCAAAAGGAAGAGAGCAGAGGTAACAATGTTGTGGCAATCATTCTGTGACCTATGCTTTTTGAAATAAATGGTCTGCTAGAAACTCCACAATGGGAATTCATTGGGAATTCATGCTGCAGCTTTAACATGCAGTTCAAATGGTCAGTTTCAAAGTCAACAAATTCCACTCCTGGGAGATTTACAGTTGAACTCACTTTCCTCAGTTGGATGCATTCTGTCATCTTGTCTATCAGATGGATTGTCGCAGAGAAGACACACGCCTGACAAACAGGTTTAGAAGTTCGAATGGATTTGTGTGCATATTTAAAACTTTTTTTAAGAGGATTCATGAAATTCTACGATCAAGACTTGTTGGGATTTATGTACTGTTGCTTTAGTTGCTAATAATAACGTATTCATTTTAATTAAATGTGATCACTGGATTACATAACCACCGAACATTTTATCAGTTGCACATTCTGAACATCTATTGAATTGATATGCGTCACACAGCATATTACATTTCCAAAATCCACCAGCAATCTAAATATTTCTTTCATTAAGTTGTAGGTAATCATATGCATGTCAAGATAATTAGTAGAGGTCAGATTGCCAGACAATTATATTGCAGCAACATGTTAGATTTAGCTCTTTGGGCTAACGGAATCAAGGGATATGGGTAAAACGCCAGAGGGGGGTACTGATTTTGGATGATAAGACGTAATCATATTGAATGGCGGTGCTGGCTCAAAGGGCCGTAGGGCCTAATCCTGCATCTATTTTCTATGTTTCTATGTTATTCAGATTTACAATTTTACTTCTTTGTTCCGTTAATATTCACATCAATTGGGAGAAACGGAGGCCAAGTAGTAAATGTATTTGGAATGTGTACTTCGAGCATTTTTCTGGAGCAATGTGTTTTGGAACTGCTAAGAGAACAAGATTAATGAACTAAAATCGGTGAATTTAACATCACGGCAGAAGAAATAGAATCAGGAGTACACCATTTAAAACCTCCAGGTGTTCTAACATTCAATAAGATTAAGGCTGAGCATTTATCTCAACACTATTTACCTTTGTTAACTCTGCTTCCTAAGTCTCTAAATATCTGAAAGTCTATCAATTTATGTCCTGACTATGTTCAAATTGAGGGTAGACAAAAAAGCTGGAGAAACTCAGTGGGTGAGGCAGCATCTATGGAGTGAAGGAATAGGCGACGTTTCGGGTCGAGACCCTTCTTCAGACTGTCGTCGAGGGGGGGCGTGAAAAAGAAAGGAAAAGGCAGAGAAAGTAAGTAGTGGGAGAGCTGGGAAGGATAGGGGAAGGAAGGAGAAAGCAAGTACCACCTGAAATTGGAGATCAGTGTTCATACCACTGGGGTGTAAACTACCCAAGCGAAACATGAGGTGCTGTTGACGTGGTTGTAGAGTTGGAGGGAAGGAGGAATCACATGGGGGGGGGGGGGCAGTGAGAGAGGAGGTTGCTAAACTGCCTTCAGAGAGAGGAGGAGAACTTCTTCAAAGTCAACATACCTTGAGGAAACTTTGCTGTGGAGTAGACAACATTTTCAGAAAGAACTGCAGATGCTGGAAAAATCGAAGGTAGACAAAAAAGCTGGAGAGACTCAACGGGTGAGGCAGCATCTATGGAGCTAACCCAAAACATCGCCTATTCCTTCGCTCCATAGATGCTGCCTCACACGCTGAGTTTTTCCAGCTTTTTTGTTCGGATCTCGACCCGAAACATCGCCTATTCCTTCGATCCATGGATGCTGCCTCACCCACTGAGTTTCTCCAGCGTTTTTGTCTATCTTCGATTTTTCCAGCATCTGTTGTTCTTTCTTAAACAAATGTTCAAATTGAGCCTCCACAATCCTATTGGGAGCATTTCAAAGCTCTTGTTCTTGCTACCTGAAGAAATGTCTTCTCTCAGTTTTGAATGACCCATATTTTGGGTATGTGACTAGTTCTAGATACCACTACTTGGTAAACAACATTTACCCTCATTTATACGTGTAAGAATTGTGCCTGATTCAGTCAAGTCTTTTCACTACTGGGTCCTTCCTGCTTATTGCTTTATCGGATGACAGACCTGCCATTCTAGGAATCAGTCCAATGAGCCTAAGTGCATTCCCTCTTTTGTAAATGTGATTTTCCTTGAGTTGGGTGATCAGTCCAATACCCAATATTCCAGGAGACACAAGGAACTGCAGATGTTGAAATCTTGAGCAAAACACAAAGTAATGCAATGGGCTAGGCAGCATCTGTGGAGGAAATGGTCAGAAGACATTGCAGATCGGGACCATTCTTCAGTCGAAATTAACTCACCTGGCCCCTATATAATTGCAGTAAACTTCCATACAATTGGACTTAAATCCTCTTGCAATAAAGGCCAACGTACCATATGCCTTGCTAATTGCTTGATGTGCCTCCATATTAATATTCACTGCAGGATTTTGTTTTTAAAAGCAAATGCTGTACTCGCTTTACTAGGGAAAGAGTGCTGAAGAGGAATATATTTCAAAATGATAATGGATAGTGGCATACAAGTTAAGTGAGAATAATCTGCTTGTTTGCATTTTTGATTGGGGAGGATTCCATTTATTATGGGTCAAAAACAAGTAATTTCTAATGTAAGCGGGTGAAAGGTTACTGGGAATAGATGGGAATGCAGAGTTGATTTTACAATCAGATCAGCCATGATCGTACGGAATGGCAGAACAGGCACAAGGGGCCGAGTGGCTTATTCTGGACTCTTACTTCATATTTTTGTAAATTCAAATTATCCATTATCTAATTGAATGGCAGGGCAGGCTTGAGGGAGTGAGTTGCGATTTTTTGTTCCTCTGTTTATATGTTCCTATTTTGAGCACATATGGGTGATGAGTATAAAACTATGCAACAAAATACCCATTAAATGTTGATTCCTGGGCGTACATATTTCCAAAGATCTTTCCTGGTCCCAGCACACTGATGCAATTATGAAGAAGACACATCAACGCCTCTACTTCCTGAGAAGACTACGGAGATTTGAGATGTCAACGAGGATTCTCTTGAACTTCTACAGGTGCACAGTAGAGAGCATACTGGCGTTTGCATCGTGGTCGGGTTTGGCAACTTGAACGTCCATGAACGGAAAAAACTGTCACTGTCATAGTCCATCATCGGCTCTGACCTCCCCACCATCGAAGGGATCTATCAAAGTCGCTGCCTCAACCATCCTGGCCACACTCATCTCACCACTACCATCGGGAAGAAGGTACAGGAACCTGAACACTGTAATGGCTAGGTTCAGGAACAGCTTCTTCCCTACAGCCATCAGGCTATTAAACACAACAACAAATAAGCTCTGAACTGCAACAGCCTATTATTATTATTATTGCACTATATTTGTTTATTTATTGAGTATGTGTGTGTATGTGTATAAATACACACTGATTTTTTTCCTTTTTTCCTCCCGTTATGTACCATGTATTCTGTTGTGGTGCAGCAATTAAAAATGTCATTGTCCTATCTGGGACACAAAACAATAAAACATTCTTGACTCTTGACTCTATCAGCAGGGCTAGTGAATTCCAGTCTCTCTGAATGAGCATTTTTGTTTTCATCTCACTGACTATTTTTGAAACAAATTCTAATGTTATGATGATAGAGTCACTTGTGAACAGCTTTATTCCATCAACTCCAGAACACCATGGCCATAAATAATCAAGTGTAATGGTTAAGCATTTGTTTTTCCACCTTTTATTTCACGCTGCAGTAACCATTCACCCATTTATCGTCTTTTGTTTTGATCAACTTTTCTCTATTTGTATCCAAAACCAATTTTTATAAGTTCTCTGCGCTCTGACAAGTAGAATTTCTGTTCTTTGTTCCTAACAATCGAAGATCCTACACATTATTTTGGAGCTCAAATACATGTCATGAAAATTAACATCTGGTTAAGTACTATCTCCAAACTTCCCTCTTTAAAGCTTATCCAGACTCAGATGTCTGATGGCTAAGACAGTAATGGAGCCAAAATGACCAGGTCACAAGTTGATGGGATTTTCAAGAATGGAGCATGATTATTTAATGATATATCTTCTTGGTATCTCTGGCAAACTGATTTTATGCGAAGATAACTTAATCGGTTTTCCCTTGGGTCTCGTTTTGCCTTTTCCCTATCTTTCGCCTAACCTAATGACCAGCTGTTGAAGCTAATGAGAACTTAGTTAAAATGCACGGCCTTGCTTTCTCAATACACTGTAAATCTGGATCCCACATCTGGCATGTTTCTGTTTCTTGTAACGATGTGAGTATATATAATTCTGAAACATTTTAGGGAGTATATAAACAATACGGTGAATTACAATAAATTAGCAAGGAAGTAATGGATGAAAAAGAACGTGAAGTTCTGAATTATCATCTGTCTTGCATGTTCAGATGGGGGGAGCTAGTAGTCCTTTCCTTTCAGTTCTCCCAGGAATCTATCCTTGGATCTTACCTGTTTCTCATATATTGTTCAGCAAATCATAAAACTGGATAGATGCACAAAAAGATCCTTCAGTAAATCAAGGTCAGTTGAAATTTGCAAGACAGTGACTTATTTTTATTTTGTTAGGCAAGGGTATGAAAAACCAGGTGTCAAAAACAAATACACACTAATGTGCAAATTAAATATTTGTAACTGAATGGTGTGTGAAGCTATTGTCTTGAGACAATGTTGTGATCATTGCACAAACCCCAATCATCACCCCGGTGACCATTTGAAACTGACCATCTCAATTGTTCATGACTATGATCTCAAGATGAGGTTCTGACACATCTCTTCATCAATCTCTGCCTGCAAGATACCTCACCACTCTGCCAAGTTCAATCGCTGTCAATGCCTTTATCATGTCGGCTTAACTACTGCTTCATAATGCCCATCATCCATTCCATTTCAATTTAATTTCACCCCAATGCCTTTTTTTAAAATGTAGTAACTCGCACCATTTGTAACCTATGTTGGTTTCGGCTGCCAGCAACTCTAACTCTAATTTTCTCATCTTTCAACATTCACATCTCCCTTATTCTGTATCATTGTCTATGCCTACATATATATGAGGTCCTTTTGCACCTTAAATTCCAGCACCTTATAGACAATAGACAATAGGTGCATGAGTAGGCCTTACTGCCCTTCAAGCGAGCACCGCCATTCAATGTGATCATGGCTGATCAACCACAATCAGTACCCGGTTCCTGCCTTCTCCCCATATCCCCTGACTCCGCTATCTTCAAGAGCCCTATCTAGCTTTCACCGCCCTCTGAGGCAGAGAATTCCACAGACTCACAACTCTCTGTGTGAAAAAGTGTTTCCTCATCTCCGTCCTAAATGGCTTACCCCTTATTCTTAAACTGTGGCCCATGGTTCTGGACTCCCTCAACATCGGGAACATTTTTCCTGCCTCTAGCATGTCCAAACCCTTAAGAACCTTATATGTTTCAATAAGATATCCTCTCATCCTTCTAAATTCCAGAGTATACAAGCCTAGCTGCTCCATTCTCTCAGCATATGACAGTCCCGCCATCCCGGGAATTAACCTTGTGAATCTACACTGCACTTCCTCAATGGCAAGAATGTCCTTCCTCAAATTTGTAGACTAAAACTGCACACAATACTCCAGGTGTTGTCTCACTAGGGCCCTGTACAATTGCAGAAGGACCTCATTGCTCCTATACTCAACTCCTCTTGTTATGAAGGCCAACATGCCATTTGCTTTCTTCACTGCCTGCTGTACCTGCATGCTTACTTTCATTGACTGATGAACAAGGACCCCCAGATCCCGTTGTACTTCCCCTTTTCCCAACTTGACAGCATTTAGATAATAATCTTTCTTCCTGTTTTTGCTGCCAAAGTGGATAACCTCACATTTATGCACATTAAACTGAAGTCAAATTCAAAGTATCTTTTATTGCCATTCAGATCTTTTGGTCTGAACAAAGTTTTGTTGCCTTGCAGTCATACATATAATAAAAAACAAAACACACAATAAACACAAATTTAACATCCACCACAGTGAGTTCACCAGGCACCTCCTCACTGTGATGGAAGGCAAAAGTTTTAAAGTCTTTGTCTTCTTCCCTCCTTGTTCTCTCTCTGCGCTGAGGCAATCCAGGCCTCCGATGTTGTCGTCCACTGCATCTGCCAACTGCATCTGCCATGCATCTGCCCACTCACCCAACCTGTCCAAGTCACCCTGCATTCTCATAGCATCCTCCTTACATTTCATACTGCCACCCAGCTTTGTGTCATCTGCAAATTTACTAATGTTATTTGTAATCCCTTCATCTAAATCATTAATATATATTGTAAATAGCTGTGTCCCAGCACCGAGCCTCGTGGTACCCCACTAGTCTCTGCCTGCGAACCTGTTAATCCCTACTTTTTGTTTCCTGCCTGACAACCAATTATCTATCCATGTCAGCACTCTACCGCCAATACCATGTGCCCTAATTTTGCCCACTAATCTCCTATGTGGGACCTTATCAAATGCTTTCTGAAAGTTCAGGTACACTACATCCACTGGCTCCCCCTTGTCCATTTTCCTAGTTACATCCTCAAAAAATTCTAAAAGATTAGTCAAACATGATTTTCCCTTTGTAAATCCATGCTGATTCGGACCGATCTTGTTACTGCTATCCAAATGTGCTGCTATTTCATCTTTTATGATGGACTCCAGCATCTTCCCCACCACCGATCTCAGGCTAACTGGTCGATAATTCCCTGTTTTCTCTCTCCTGCCTTTCTTAAAAAGTGGGATAACATTAGCTACCCTCCAATGCACAGGAACTGCTGCTGAATCTATAGAACATTGGAAAATGATCACCAATGCATCCACGATTTCTAGAGCCACCTCCTTAAGTACCCTGGATGCAGACCATCTGGCCCTGGGGATTTATCAGCCTTCAGTCCCATCAGTCCACCCAACACCATTTCCTGCCTAATGTGGATTTCCTTCAGTACCTCCGTCACCCCAGATCCTTTGGCCACTAGTACATCAGGAAGATTGTTTGTGTCCTCCTAAATGAAGACGGATCCAAAGTACCTGTTCAACTCATCTGCCGTTTCCTTGTTCCCCATAATATATCCACCCTTTTCAGTCTTCAAGGGTCCAACTTTGGTCTCAACTAATTATTTCCTCTTCACATACCTAAAGAAGCTTTTACTGTCCTCCTTTATATTCTTGGCTAGCATACCTTTGTACCTCGTCCTTTCTCCCTGTATTGCCATTTTAGTTATCTTCTGTTGCTCTTTAAAGGTTAACCAATCCTCTGGCTTCCCGCTCATCTTTGCAATGTTGTACATCTTCTCTTTTATTTTTATGCTGTTGCTGACTTCCCTTGTCAGCCACGGTTGCCCCTTACTCCCCTTGGAATCTTTCTTCCTCTTTGGAATTAACTGATGCTGCACCTTCTGTATTATTCCCAGATACACCTGCCATTGGTGCGGGTATCGAACCTTGATTACAATCACATCTTCATTGCCATCTAGGCCCAAAACTTTTAAATTTTACCCTAACTTTTGTGATTCTCCATCTATGAGATGTGCGCTAAAACCATCTCTTTGTCCAGGAACTGCCTCAATATTTTATTTTTTATGTGGTATAGGGTCAAATTTGGTTTGCGATTGCTCCTGTAAAGTGCCTTGTACAACTTTAATGCAGTTCTCCATCCCACTATCGGTGCATGGCATTCTGCACAGTTGGTCCAATGCAGCTTGAGGAACAGCACCTCATCTTCTGTCTGGGCACATTGCAACCTGCTGGATTCAATATTGCATTCTACAACTTCAGGTAACTTGGTTTCTCAGTCTGCATCAGTCATCCATCTGTGATATTGGCTCACCTTGTTTGTTATTTGCTCTTTTTGTCTGGAAGTTGTAGAAATGTCCCAGCATATCCTCCTGCTCTGCATTTTACAACTCAAACAAAGTTACCTGTTCCTGTGATATCATGTTCTGTATGTTTGTTCTGAAACACCATCAGAAAGAGCAATTCCTTTGTACATGCAGATTAACTAACTGGAGAATTAGGATAATTGTAACCATGATCGTAGTTAACTAAGAAATGTCAGGTTAATTAGTATTTATCTCAACAAATCTGTGTTTATGTTATCACAATTGTAACACACCTTAAAATGAGTGTTAATCGCTTTTGGTTTCACAGTGGCTGTTTTAGTTTAAAATAAACTATTTTTAATTGAGTTTTTACCAGCTTAAGTGTGTTGTGGGTTGAAGCCAGTTAGAACAAACCTCTAACATTGTTGCCGCACATTTATAGTTATTATAAGAGGAACGTGCCCAACATGATCAAAATATGGTGCTGTCACACAACTAATCACTTATGAGAGCATGATTAAAAAATCACTCGTTAAGGACTCCCTGAGATTATTGTAGATTGAATAGTAGTCAAAGATGACAAATAATCCCGAAGTCTCTTGCCCAGAGTAGGTGAATCGAGGACCAGAGGACATAGGGTTAAGGTGAAGGGGAAAATATTTCATAGGAATCTGGGGGGGTAACTTTAAAATGTTTTCACACAAAGAGTGGTGGATGTATGGAACAAGCATCTAGAGGAAGTAGTTGATGCAGGGACTATCCCAACATTTAGAAAACAGTTGGACATATACATGGATAGGACAGGTTTGGATGGATTTGGATTAAATGCTGGCAGATGGGACTAGTGTAGCTGGGACATGTTGGCTGGTGTGGGCAAGTTGGGCTGAAGGGCCTGTTTCCACACTCTATGACTCTACGACTAATTATCTGTACTGTGGCTCAAGCATTCTCCAAACAGAGAAGATTGGATGTAATATTCTATCCTTTGCATTTTGAAGGATAAAGGGAATGATAATTCACAATTATGTGCCATGGTGTGGATGAAGAGGTGTGATTGATGCAGTGGGTTTCTATGGGACTGCAGGTGAAATGTATTACTTTCGTAATGGTTAACGTTAACTATTCCAGCGGCATCTTCAAAAAGAGGAGAAAAAGTAATTACAAAGTTTTTGGAAGCAAATGTGATATTTGGAATGTAAGTTTCTAGATGGTTCTTTATTTTGAAGTGTTTTTAACATTCATCAGACCAAAGACGGTCGTCGTGCCTTTCTGTCAATGTAACACAGTATACATATTAATAGCACTAACATATAGTGTGCCATCTGATACAGAGAAGCTGAAATCATCACCTCAGCACTCTGCAAGAAATACACCACTTGAAGCTTGCACCAGCTCGAATGTTGACATTTCAGACAGTCTTGTATGAATTTGAGGCAGAATGACAGGAACTAGTCACTCATCACCAGCGATGAGTGACTTTATACTCTGAGATGACCATGAGCTGTTGAATTAATCATTTACTTTGTGAAGGGAAAGATACGGGTAGTGTTGGACTGTTGTGCAATTAAATTCTCCAACTATACTGATCGCCATTAAACAACTGTAGAGATCATCGACATCTGCAAAGGGGTATCCTAGGAAAAATCCAATTAGACTGTAACAAATGCTTCCTTTCTATGAGTTCCACAAATCTAGCCACTGTACAAGCTGATTTTGATGTTTGAACAATTATCATGGTAAGTTGACGACTGGTGAAATTTGTGATTGATAAACAAATCTGAACTAAAAACACAGAAAATTGCCGTGGTACCTAGATCAGGCATCATTTGTGGAAAGAGAAGCAAAATGGCTTAATTGAAGTTAAATATCTATGGTGCTCCTTAATTTCCCTGAATACAAAGAACAGAAACATATGTGTGGGCATTATGGGTTATTATTTGTAATTTTGTAGTAAAAAACAATAGGAAAATCTGAATGCACAAAGTCTGAAATATTACCAAATATATTTCAAGTGTACTTGCTGAAACAGGGCTCTCGCTTCTCTTTTTTTCAAGCTGAGGCCGGGAGGAGGGAGGGAGGGAGGGAGGGAGGGGGAGGCCTCGGCGTGCGGGAGGGTTTGTTTTGAAAGTGCCGTTAGCGGGTTTACAAGCAGAGGCCGTTATCAGGCTGGGTGGGGTGCAGGAGGAGATGGAGCTGCTGTTGCGGCCGCTGCTGCCGCTGTGCAGGGCCCGTCATTTGCTCCGACCCTTCCTCACCCCGCATCTAGTATCTTTGCCCTGCACAACCGTCGCCGACACGAAATGTCGCGTTCCTTTTCTCCAGAGTTGCTGCCTGACCCGCGGAGTTACTCCAGTTTTTTGTGTCTATCTTAGGTACAAACCAGTATCTGGTTGCCAAGCCGGGCAAAATGACTCGGTGTTTAGGTTGCCCGGCGGCGTTTTGAGTGGTCATTGGCACCCGGGCAACCGCTAATTTCGAGCCCTGCCGAAAGATTTATTGTGATTGTCATGTGTATATAAAGAGTTGCTCTTTTTTTATTATGGTATACATATAGATATTGTTGCTTTTAAGAATATAACAAAGCTATAGTTGCTTTTATTGTGCTTTTGAAGGTGTAGACAACACAGAAACGTTAAATCAAAGTGGACATTTAGGTCTGAGATCAACAATGAAGGTATCTTTGCTGAAATGTCTTCTCCTTGCCATAAGATTTTCTTCACTAAATGGCTGATTTTCTTTTTGCCTGCCAGGATATTTGCATCCATTGAACTGAGCCTGAAAGGCTGTTGTAGGATTGTGGGCAGGAGGTTAGGAAAATTGATAGTTAAAGAGGGAAATTCCATAAACTAAACAGAGTTGCTTCAAGAATACCTCCACAGGCTCTTGCTTGGAAAACAATAGATCCTTTCTCACTGTACTTAAGTATTGATTTCAGGGCTTAATGTGTAGGCCTGGTGATAACCATTAAAATAATGACACAAAGTGCTCGAGTAATTCAGCGGGTCTAACAGCATCACTGGAGTATACGGATAGGGATATTTTGGGGTCTGAAGAAGGTTCCTGACCCGAAAAGTCACTTAACCATGTTCTGCAGAGATGCTACTTGACCCACTGAGTTACTCCAGTACTTTGTGTCTTTTTAGTAAACTGACATTTGCAGTTCCTTGTGTCTACCATTCAAATAAGTTAGGTTTGTGTCCATTCGGATGTGAGGAATTAGTTTTAATGCCATTAGTTGAACTTCTCAAACAGGAGGGAAGGATGGAACTTGAAAATAACATACAAATCTGCGGATGATGGAAATCTGAAAGAAAGACAGGAAATGGTGAAAACTCATAGAAACATAGAAAATAGGTGCAGGAGGAGGCCATTCGGCCCTTCAAGCCAGCACCGCCATTCATTGTGATCATGCTGATCGTCCCCGATCAATAACCCGTGCCTGCCTTCTCCCCATATCTCTTGATTCCACTAGCCCCTAGAGCACTATCTAACTATCTTAAATCCATCCAGTGACTTGGCCTCCACTGCCCTCTGTGGCAGGGAATTCCACAACTCTCTGGGTAAAAACGTTTTTTCTCACCTCATTCATAAATGGCTTCCCCTTTATTCTAAGACTGTGGCCCCTGGTTCTGGACTCGCCCAACATTGGGAACATTTTTCCTGCATCTAGCTTGTCCAGTCCTTTTATAATTTTATATGTTTCTGTAAGATCCCCCCATCATTCTAAACTCCAGTGAATACAAGACTAGTCTTTTCGATCTTTCCTCATATGACAGTCCCGCCATCCCAGGGATCAATCTTGTGAACCTATGCTGCACTGCCTCAATCACAAGGATGTCCTTCCTCAAATTAGGAGACCAAAACTGTACACAATACTCCAGATGTGTTCTCACCAGAGCACTATACAACTCGCAGCCTGTCGCAACAGTTGTCAAAAAAGAAACAGAGTTATGGCCCTGTCTCATGGTGCGAGTTGACCCACGAATGACCCCGAGTGAAAGAGAAAATCAGACTCGTGGTTGAGGAGGAGATTCCAAGTTTATGTTCAAGAGTTTAACCGAATTCCCACGGGTATGTCTAAGTTTGTAGTTAACTACTAAATTCTGCGATGTGCCAAGTTCCTCTTCCAATTTACTCTTGAGCCAACAACGACTACCGACGTGTGGAAAAATCATCACATGGATAAAAATGACATGCAGTTTTTTTTTACTATAAAAAAGCCTCCCATGGCCATGGACAGAACTGACCCGATGATCAGCTTCTTCGTGTCTCTTATGTAGCTGCATGCTTCTCTTGTCATGTAATTAACCGCTTTTTATCAAATTGTTGCCTATCATTGCTACAATGCAATAAATGGCATTTAAAGTACTTGTCTGTCAAAAAAAGCGCAAAACGTAAAGGTGTTTAAGAAACGGACTGCAGGGAGAACTTCAAAGCTTTTGTAAATCGATTAAATTCAGGTAGAAGTTGAACTCAAGATTTAAATCTCCTGAAAGTTAGATTTCTTAACACAGGATAGATGTTCTGCCAGAACGGAGTTGCTGAATAAAACCGTCCCCCGTTTTCCTCCGTTTCTTGCATGACCTTGGCTTGCCAGCTTTATTACACACTCCGTGATCTGTGTAATGTATATAAGTGTAAAATAATAAACTGACCAAGAAGGTCCAGTGTTCTCCCCAGTTAGTTTAGTTTAGAGAGGAAACAGGCCCTTCGGACCACCGGGTCCACGCCGACCAGCGATCCCCGCACATTAGCACCATCCTACACCCACTATGGACATTTTTTCATTCACCATGCCAATTCACATACAAACCTGTAAGTCTTTGGAGTGTGGGGGGATCTCGGAGAAAACCCACGCAGGTCACGGGGATAACTTACAATCTCAGTACAGACAGCACCCGTACTTGGGATCGAACCTGGGTCTCCGACGCTGCATTCGCTGTCAGGCAGCTGCACCACCGTGAATGAAGACCTGTTTTAAGTATCAAATAGAGGAGCAAGAGGGTAATCAAGGCGGAGAAAGTGTAGAGGCCAATGTCCAGGTAGTCCACCTCGCAAGAGTGCAGGTCCACCATGACGACGCCGTGGCCACGGTGGGCTTTGGGGGAGGTGCAGGTGACATCGGTGACCAGGTGAGGGATGTAGACCATGTTCTGATTGATCCACCACACGAACCACCTGGCGTCGCAGGTGCAGAGGAAGTGGTTGCCGCTTAGCCGCAGCTCCCGAAGGTGTTTGATAGCGCTGTCCGGGAAACTGGAGGCCTGGATGGCCTTCAGGTTGTTGTAGCTGAGGTCCAGGTACTGCAGGGAGGTCACGTCCCACAGGAAGTCCTTGGTCAGCTTGGAGATCTGGTTGCGGGTGAGGTTGAAGATGCGCAGGGTCTGGGTGCAGTTGGACAGCATGCGAGGCACCGTGGTCAACAGGTTGCTACCGAGGTCCAGCAGCTCCAACCAGCCTAGCAGGGAAAGCCTGCCCCAGTTGAAGCTCCACAGCTGGTTACCACTCAGCACAAGCTCCTTGAGTAGCGGGGGCAGGTGGTCAAACACATTGTGCGGCATGAACGCGAGTTTCTTCCCCTAATAATCCGCTGCTATCTGTGTTCAAGAGCGAAAACTTGCAAAGGGCACGCACGGTTCCTCGCCAGCGAAGATGGACACAGAATGCTGGAGTAACTTAGCGGGACAGACAGCATCTCTGGAGAGAAGAAATGGGTGACGTTTTGGGTCGAGACCCATTACTTCTCTCCAGAGATATGGCAACAGCACAGCACAAATCCAGTCTGAAGAAGGGTCTCGACCCGAAACGTCACCAATTCCTTTTCTCCGGAGATGCTGTCTGCCCCGCTGATTTACTCCAGCATTTTCTGTCTATATCCCATGGCTTATAATGTCACCTCACATTGTAAAATCATTATCTAAAGAAATGTCTCCTCGCTGGCTCAAACATAATCTATGTAGAACTTATGTTTCTCTCTGCTTCATATACATGGGAATTCCCTCAGTATGGTCACTTTTCACGTGTCCCGCCCGGTGTTAACCCTCCCCATCAATGCTTGAGCCCCCATCTTCACTCTGTACCTTCAGCTTCATCGGCGGCTCTCTCCCATCGCAAGTATCCAAGTTAATTTCAGACCCCTATCCATGCATCCATTCATTCATTTCCCATTAAGATCAGACTAATCTTCAACATTTCACTTCTGGCACTCAGGCCAAACCCACGGTAGATTCAAGAGTCACTACGGTAAACTCACGGGCCACTACGTTCTTACAACGAGTTTAAATGGTTCAATTTTTAACTTCAACAGTAAATTTGACTCGTGGAAAACTTTAAACATGTTTCAATTTTTTCAAGTTAACAAGTTGCACGGGTACCTGCTGTTAGCGCCACGAGTCGCTAAGTTGCGTCCGCGAGTTCCGACGTTCCCGCTACGTTAATTGTACGTGATTACCACGAGTGAAAACTCGGGGTCACTCGTGGGTCGACTCGCACCGTGAAACAGGGGGTTTTGCATTTCAGGTTGAAGACGCTTTATAAAGATGCTTCTCTGCCCCACAAATACAGAAAGCCACAATTGAGATGTGGCCAGGCAGGCTTTGGCATTCATGTACAAAATATTGAAAAAATAACGAAAGTGATGCAAATGTCAGAAAGTTGAAGTGCTCATTACAAAATGACATTTTAATATGAAAGGATGTCATGACTTTCTCTGTGGTGCTACTGTCAAGACTGATGCCATCTCAAGCACTTTATCGCCATCTTGTAATCGATAGCGACTGTTTCCCTAAATTGGGCCATTTGCTTTAATATTAAATTCAGCTGAAGCCATTGTTTGAGATGAGTGCAGATACCGAGAGCTGATGTCAGCACCACAAAGTGACCTTTGCTGGATTTTGTGATCTGCTGGAAATGCACACCAGGTATCTAATGGAGTGCATTTAACCCATTAGACTTTATACTCTTATTCGGCTTTGTAAAGTCCTTCAATATAGCAGAAGGTGGCTCTATTTAGTGTGTGATTCGTTGTACTGGCTATATGTATTCACTAATTGCACGATTACCTCAGCAAAAAAAACAGAATGTCTGGCAAAGATGAGGATGGTTTTTCAGACTCCAGAGACTGCAGATGCTGGAATGTGGAGCAAATAAACTGCTGGAGGAGCTTAGCAGGTCAAGCAGCTTCTGTGGGGGAGGGAGAAATCGTCAACCGTTTGGATGAAGCATTAGGTCTAAGTGTGATGATGGGAGATAAACAGTATAAAGAAGGGAAGGGTGAGACGGGAGCCAGGAGGTGATGAGTGGAGCAAGGTGCGAACAGATGATGGACAGATGTAGATAGCTGGGAGAGGGGAAGGATGGAATTGGGAAGCTGGTAGAAACAAAGATAAACAAAGTTAAATGGAGTTAAATTGTGGCGGGGGTGTGAAGGTGGATGAAGGAATACAAAGGCTGCAAGTACTGCAATCTATTAAGTGTCGATGATGACTATTGTAACTATTAAGGAGGAGATGGAGGGCAGCTGGAACAAGATAGGGTAGAGGATACGGTGGGTAAAGTGCATGGGTAGTGGGCAGATGGAAACTGGGAGGGGGAGTGGGATAAAAATGAGTTGTGGGAGGCTGGTGGAGGTGCTATGGAAAAGGAACAAAATGGGAGAGCTGGAGGTACAACAAAAGGAGGTAAGGGTTATCTGACTTTTGAACATTCAATGTTCATACCACTAGGTTGTAAGTTGTAGACTACCCAGCTGGAATATGAGGTGGTGTTCTTCTAGTTTACATTGGGTTACACTGGCAGTAGAGAAGGTCAACAATGGACAAGTCCCTCCACGATGGACAAGTCCCTCCACGATGGACAAGTCCCTCCACGATGGACAAGTCCCTCCACGATGACCATGCAGAGTTCCCGGTTGCCTGTCATTTTAACTGCACTTCCCCTTCCCACATGGATCTGTCCGCTCTCTGATGTTTAATTGTCGGTTATATCTAATGTGAAAAGTCTATGAATGTGAATTAACTGGTTGAAGAACAAACCATGTAGAATTGATAGTTGATAAAAGACCAGCTAAAACATCAAATCATGGGCAGTTAAACGCATGTCCCATCTTGCATACCAATGCAGACACGCCCTTTATTGTGTTGACCAACCCCTTCCCCTCCCCATCCTATCACCACCAGCTGCATAACCGTTAAGTCCACTGGAAGAGACAAAAGGGAAAAAGTGTAGAAGATGCCATTCAACCTCTCTCAGGTGACAAAAACTAATGCAGGGAGTTTGCATAGACCTGCTATTCACTCCCTCTTATGTGACCCTTCTCACCCATCAGGAAGAATCAATAACCACCGTACAGGCTCAGGTTGCTCATCCTTGGATATACAGGTAACTAACAGGTTAATTTATTTTTCAGCGTACAAGCCAGATACTTTCTTTGTGTGAAAATGTTTCTGAGCTACACAGTTGTGAAATGAATTGCATGACAAGGGGATGAAAAGGCTGGCAAGCACCTATTTTTGTCCTGAGATCCATTGAGTGCCAAACCACAAAAGAATTGTGGAGATTCAGAAGCAAAAGTTAACAAGAAATTTTAGTTGTTGCTGAGCCTGTCTTGACTGACAGTTTTATAAAGAATTGTGTGTGAATGTGATTTCTATTAACTTGGGCCTCTTTCAACTTCGCTTCTGGTGAAATAAAGCAATGCAAGGAGGACTTGATTATGTAGACTCTGATGGAAATAAGTCTTCATTCTAAAAAAAGCAGGATGCAAAAGTGCTCAAACCAAATTTTGCTAGTTAGGTATGCTCTCCCGAAATCCGTCGTATGTGACCAGGATGGCAAGGCAATGATTTATTCAATGCAATCTATCCAAGTTTGAAAGTGTACTATTTCTACATCAGAAGCACAACTTATTAACTTTGGAGATAAATATTGTTTCTCATATTGCTTCTCTTCATTGAGTATGAAAGAAGTATATTAACAATCTTGTGTTGGTAACAGCACAAGTTCATAAACCTACTTTTGTAATTTTTGAAAAATGGATACCTGGCAAGGTCAATATTTATTGCCCATCCCCAATTCAAAGGGTGGTAGTCAGCTACCACTTTGAACTCATGTATACCTCCTTAAAGGCCTGTCCCAACAGCATGCGACTCCATGCGGTGAGCGCGACCTAACGTGGTTGCTTGAGCCGTCCGGCCTCGCGGGGCCGGTCCCACTTCGATCGCCGGAGCTGTATAGAGTTGTGCGGAGCTGGTCCCGACATCACGCGGGGCTACGAAAAACTGACTGTGTTCAAAAATTTTGCGCGGCAATGGCCTGTCGGCCCGCAGCCGCCTCGGCGCATTACGCACCGCCTCACGCCGTGCCTCCGTGACCCTCTCTATATGTGCCTCCGTGGCCCTCTCTCTGTGTGCCTCCGTGGCCCTCTCTCTGTGTGCCTCCGTGGCCCTCTCTCTGTGTGCCTCCGTGGCCCTCTCTCTGTGTGCCTCCGTGGCCCTCTCTCTGTGTGCCTCCGTGGCCCTCTCTCTGTGTGCCTCCATGACCCTCTCTCTGTGTGCCTCCGTGACCCTCTCTCTGTGTGCCTCCGTGACCGTCTCTGTGTGCCTCCGTGGCCCTCTCTCTGTGTGCCTTTGTGGCCCTCTCTCTGTGTGCCTCCGTGACCATCTCTATATGTGCCTCCGTGACCCTCTCTATATGTGCCTCCGTGACCCTCTCTATATGTGCCTCCTTGACCCTCTCTATATGTGCCTCCGTGACCCTCTCTATATGTGCCTCCGTGACCCTCTCTATATGTGCCTCCTTGACCCTCTCTCTGTACCTCCCTGCCCCGCTCTATATGTGCCTCCATGACCCTCTCTATATGTGCCTCCGTGACCCTCTCTATATGTGCCTCCGTGGCCCTCTCTCTGTACCTCCGTGCCCCGCTCTATATGTGCCTCCGTTACCCTCTCTCTGTGTGCCTCCGTGGCCCTCTCTCTGTGTGCCTCCGTGACCCTCGCTGTGTGTCCCTCTCTGTCTTGCGAACTTACCGCGGACTTCGCTCCAACTTCGCTCCAACTTCCCGTCACGTCGCGCCACTCACCCGACCTCCACGCGGCCCCCGCTGCCGGTTTGGTCGCGCTCACCGCATGCAGGCGCATGCTGGTGGAACGGCCCTGTACGGGGATCACTCGACCTCCGCGTGGCCCCCGCTTCCAGTTTGGTTGCGCTCACCGAATGGAGTCGCATGCTGGTGGGACAGGCCCTTTAGACTCAACAGCGATGAAGTCCCAATAGTGTATTTCCAACTCAGGATGGTGTGTAACTTGGAGGTGAACCTTCAGGCAACAGTGTTTCCATGTGCATGCGGAATTTGTCCAGTATGGTAGAATTCTCCGGTTTGGGACAAGATGTCAGATTAGACTGGACAACTAACTACAATTGATTTTGAAGGTGGAATACACACTGCAACCACTACACAATAGTGTTGCAAGGAAATAAATATTTATGGATCTTATCCTGGAAGGGTCTATTTCTGCACTGCATAACTCTATGACTGTAACTGAAACTTGCATTTGGTATTTTCAATGCAGTAAAATTTGAAATAGGGAGTTCTCAAGGGTATTATCAACAAAAATTGGCACCAAACCAGAAGTAAGAAATAGGGTCGATGATTAAAAGCTTGGTTAAAGAGAGAGAATTTAAAGCCAGATTTTAATGGAGAAAACAGGAGGAGGCTTATGGTTATTCAAGATGGCGGTGGAGGTGGAAGCAGGAAAACAACTGTGCTGGCAGCTGGCTGGGGTCTTGCCTCCCGCGCCCTTGGAGGCATTCTAGATGTTCTGGGGTCAACTGTGGGAAGTGGCCAGTGCACAGAGTCAGAGCAGTGGCCGTGTGAGACGAGGGGCAGTGCATTCTCAGGTTGATGTGTCCAGATTGAGGCATCAGTGAGCAGACCGCTGGAGGCCCTGCAGGAGTCTGGGTTTCAAGTGGATTGATGCCGCTCCAAGAGTCCGAGCGCATGGATCGGACACGATCTTCAGCAGCACAAAGCAGTGGAAGACATTGCCTGGCCAGTGCCACCAAGTTAAGACACTACATTTTTAACAACTTTTGACTTGAATCATACAAAATGGCACTGGAGATGTGGCGACTCTCATGCGCTGTCTCAGTATAATTTACTCTTGTAATTTCACTGTACCTAGGTACACAATAAAAAAACATTGAACCATACCCCAAAGCTTAGAGTTATACGGTGTGGAAACTGCACGATGGCTGCTTCGCCAACGGTCTGTCTTCGTCTTTTCCTTCTTTGTGTTTTTAGTTTGTTGTAAAATGTATGTTTTAGTTTATTTTTAGTTTTGTATTATGTGCGGGGTGGTTGGGTGGGTGGGGGAAACTTTTCTTGTCTCTTTCCTCAACGGAGATGCAACCTTTTTCTTGTCATACCTCCGTCCACACTGCGGCCTAACATCATGGAGTTGGCGGCCTCTTGCTGGGACTTCTAGAGCTCCAGCCTGCGGACCTCAACATCTCTGAGCGGGTGATCCCTTTGCCAGGCGTCGGCCGTTGGTGCTCCAACTTGCGGGAGCTGCGGACTTTAACATTGTGGTGCACGCAGTCTCTTGTGATAGACCAATTTTGAGGACTCCAAGCCGAAGGAGTTCGACCGCAGGGACGCGGGAGCTTAGACAGCCCCAACATGGGAGCTCGATCGCCGGCTGCAGATGGTTCGACGACTCCTGAACGCGGGAGGAAAGGAGAAAAGAAGATAACATTTTATTGCCTTCCATCACATGAGGAACGTGGTGGAGCCACTGTGGTGAATGTTTATGTCAATTTTTATGTCGTTGTGTTTCTTGTTCCTTTTCTGTAATGACTGTATGGCAAACCAAATTCCACGCCTGTTGAAAAACATACTTGACTAATGAATTGTGATTATGATTATGATGAAGCAGTTCCAACGCCCACACCAGCCAACATGGTCCCAGCTACACTAGTCCCACCTGCCAGCATTTGGTCCATATCCCTCCAAACCTGTCCTATCCATGTACCTGTCTAACTGTTTCCATGTACCTGTCTAACCGAGGGCTTTGTCTTCTAAATGGGGAGTGGGTATGTGGTACATGGCTGATTTACAGAGGGTACAATTAGAGATGTGGATCAGAAGTGTGTTGGAATATAAAATCTAGAGGTAATAAAGACCAATAACCATTATTGTGACAGAGGTAGAGATTGACAACCTTAGCAATGGTGCAAATATGTAGCTAATGTGAGGACTTCAATGGCATGCAAGTTTAGCAGTAGCCTGGTTTAGTTTCAGGAGACCACAGTTAAGTATTTGGTATTTTCCCAAACATTTGTACATTCAAATATAAAGTTGTATACAGAAACCCTCATTATAACAGACCACGGGGGAGGGAGGGGAGTGGTGTCCGTTTATGCAGATTGTCCATTGTAATGAGTAAGGTATTATCATTATACAGAATGTAATTGAAATTAAAAAACTGCAGATGATGGTTAATAGACAAAAAGACACAGAGCACTGGAGTAACTCAGTAGGTCAGCCAGCATCTTTGGAGAACACCAGAAGGTGACGTTGGGACCTTCAGACAGATTCAGTCTGTCAAGTTACTTCAACACTTTGTGTCATTTCACCGTAACACTAGGCGCCGATGCTCCTCCCCTATAGCTTCCCAACTGGCCCACGCTGTAACTCCTGGTCGTCAGCTCCCCCTCAGTCCGCCACCAAAAGCAAGACACACCCGACCACTGTGGTCAACCGCCCCTCCCTTCACCCCCATCCCCTCCCCTCCGTTTCCTTCCCCTCCCCATCCCCCAGTCTCCAAAGTGGAGTATGCTGGCGACTCTGGAGGAGGAGGAGCAGACGGCTGTGGGAAGGTGAGGCTGAGTGGACAAAGAGAGGAGGGAGCCGCATTGGAGTGGGGAGCAGACAAAGTGAAGGGCTGGAAGAACTAGCAGCCAGTAAGAGGAGAGGGGACCTCACGGTAACTGAGGCTTATTATCATTGGGTGATGAGGTAAAGTGGGGAGGCTTTGAATAGTTGAACATAATTGATAGACTTGTTAAGCCTCCTTTAGGACTGTAAATTTGCACTTTTCCATTAATGCATATTAATTTTCCAGAGAGAGTTTGTCTCTCTTTCAAGAGTGAGTTGGATTTAGCTCTTGGGGCTAAAGGAATCAAGGGATATGGGGAAAAAGCAGGAGCTGAGTACTGATTTTAGATGATCAGCCATGATCATATTGAATGGCTCAAATGGCTGAATGGCCTACACATGTACCTATTTTTCTATGTTTCTATGTTCTATGTTTTTTAATTGGAATTGCAAAAAATATGTCAATTGTTGAATCTTCAGGAAAACTAAATATTACTTAGCATTGCTCCTTTAATTTAATACTTTAATTCTATTTTAATTTAGTTATCTTCAAAATAGCACACAGTATTTTTCAAGAAGAATTCTATGCTTCACACAACAGACCACCAACATCTGTAAAAAAAACAGAAATTGTTCTGGTGACCTGAAATATTAAGCTATTTTTCTTCATTGCAGATGCTGACAGGTTTGTTGGCTATTTTCAGCAGTTTTATTTAAAAATAAATGAACTTGCCACACTGCACACAGAAAGATTTGATCATTCTGCAGTTGTGCAAGGTAGGTCTGTTAATGTTTAATGCATAGATTCAGTGAATACACTGGATCTGTCCATTCCCAGAAGGATCTACATCATTTAGAATGTGGTTGACAATCTGTCTCTCACAGCTAGAGACACAAGCAGATTATCCTTTATTACCCTTTATGAAATACAACTACATACGTGACTTTCATCTTCCCCAATCAGCCTTGCCCAACCTTTACTCTCCAAGAAATCCACAGAGTTTGACTTCACTCAGGGCACCTTATTTTCCTAGGGAATTCCAAGAGTAGGCTCATCAGCAGCATTTCACAACCAAGAATAATGATCTAATTGTAAATTTAAGAAAAACAACTGCAGATGTTGAAAATGAGAATTTAAAAAGGGAAATGCTGGAAACACTTGACAGGTCAGGTGGAATCTGTGCAAAGGAAACATCTCCAAAATGGTGATATGGCAGCTGATTATGGCAGTTAAATTTAAAGGTCACAGCCATTTCGTCAAAACATTTCTTGTGAGGGGTATTTATCCCAGAACATTATCTGTTTTCCTTTCCATAATGTTGCCTGAGCTGTTCCTCTCCATAGTTTTATTTTTTAAAGATTCTAATCCAATTTGTTTCCATATGGAGTATAAGTACTACACCATATGGAATATGCCACCATGGTCATGGAGAGTCTTAATATGTTAACTTTTCATGAATATAATGGTTAAAAATGAAATCTTTAGATAAATATGTTAGTCTTGATTATTCCCAATCATTTCTAATTTTTCCAGTAATATGATGCTGAATTTGTTTATAAAGTAACAGCCAAATACCTGATTTCTTAAAAAAAAACTGAAGCTGTTGGTGGTACTGATTTTCATCAATCCCATTAATCCCATATAACACAGATGCTGAAATGCAGAAATAATACAAAAAACAGATCTCTTTATTTAACATACATATCCATTGCTCTGTGCTCTTTGGAAATTGGAGTTTCTTTTGTAGCTCTGGTCTTGGTAGCTTGTTTATGAAAATAAATATCTTATTCGACCTCATACTGAATATAAGTAGAAAAATGGCAGGTGCTATTAGTAAAAATACAGACTCTGTTTCTTTCTGGATATAATGGTGTTAGTTCTGTAAATATATTAATTTTGTATTTATCACTGACTCACCAGTGGCACTCACCCCTGTCATCGCTAAGTGCTTTGAGCGGCTGATCCTGGCTCACCTCAAAGCCAGCCTCCCCCCCACATTGGACTCCCACCAATTCGCCTACCGGACAAACAGGTCTACAGAGGACGCCATATCGGCGGCCCTACACTCTGCCCTGACCCACCTGGACAGCAACAACACCTACATCAGGCTGCTGTTTATTGACTTCAGCTCCGCCTTTAACACTGTCATACCCGCTAGCTTGATCACCAAACTTAGCGGTCTTGGCATCCCCACCTCCCTCTGCAATTGGACACTGGATTTCCTCACTAACAGACCACAGTCTGTTAGGGTCAACAACCTCACCTCCTCCACTATAACACTGAACACCGGCGTGCCACAGGGCTGTGTGCTCAGCCCTCTTCTCTACTCCCTCTTCACGCATGACTGCATCCCCAAGTATGGCTCCAACGCCATTATAAAATTTGCCGATGACACCACGGTGGTAGGACTGATTAGTGATAATGACGAATCAGCCTACAGGGAGGAGGTCCAGCTCCTGGCCACCTGGTGTGCCAACAATAACCTCGTCCTCAACTCCCAGAAGACGAAGGAAATAATTGTTGACTTTCGGAAGAACAGAGGGGGCAGACACACCCCCATCCATATAAACGGGACTGAGGTGGAGAGGGTCTCCAACTACAAATTCCTCGGGGTACACATCTCGGAGGATCTGTCCTGGTCCCTCAACACCTCAAAGCTGATCAAAAAGGCACAGCAGCGCCTTTACTTTCTGAGGAGGCTCAAAAAAGCCCACCTGTCCCCCCGGATCCTGACGAACTTCTACCGCTGCACCATTGAAAGCATCCTGACCACCTGCTTTACGGTATGGTACAGCAGTTGCACCGTGGCAGACAGGAAGGCACTACAACGGGTGGTGAAAACCGCCCAGTACATCATCGGTGCCCCGCTCCCTGCCATGGATGCCCTCCACCGAAAACGGTGCCTGAAGCGGGCCGGGAAGATCATCAAGGACCCCTCACACCCTAACCATGGACTGTTTGCCCTGCTCCCATCAGGGAGGCGGTACAGGAGCCTCAGGTCCCGCACCAGTAGGACGAAGAACAGCTTCTTCAACTACACCATCAGACTGCTGAACTCGGAGCCCAGCTGATAGACTTGTCTGTACCCTGTATTTATTTATTTCCGTACTGCTACCACTGCACTCTGTATTTATTTTTTCATATCGCTATCACTAAGAATGACGCTAAACTGCATTTCGTTGTACCTATACTTGTATTTGTGCAATGACATTAAACTTGAATTGAATTGAATTGAATTTTAGTATAAAACATCTGTAGAGTTGTAATGCTGGCAAAAGCAGCTGCCATATCACCATTTTGGAGATGTCAGTTTGGTCAAGCCAATGGTGTGGTCTCAGGAATCCTTGCCCATTTATTGAAGTTAATATGACCCCTTCAGACATAAAATAACTAGTAATGACTCTTTAAAAAAAAAAAGTTTACAAAATGAGATGAAAAGAGGTGCTCTTCCCTGAGCATTCACTGTTCAGGAGCAGTTTGCTCGGTGTTTCATAACCCATTGGAAACATTTCCGTTGCCTCCAGTTTTCCTGAAAAGTTTCCAGAAAAGCCAGATTACTACGAAACCGAGAGATGCATAGGGTGACCTGCTTCAGCAGCTGTTCTTTAATGATAGCGACATATTTAATGACCTACTCCATAATTTAGAATGCAAACATTCAGCATTTCTCATGACAGAGAGCAGCAAAGATCCATTAATCATAGCTGTTCATACATAATCTATTTGCTTATGGACCTCTTTTAAAATGGTTCAATTTGTTAGCAAATCTCACTATTATCACGTTTAGTGAATGGTGACTTGGTTATATTGCAAGTAATTTGCTGCTGCAATTTTTTAAATAATTATATGGAATAAATGTTTTTTTATGAACATTAGTCTGTTATAATCCAGTTAAAAATAAACACATCATTAAAGTTGGAATGGCCTTATGAGATATAGTTATTGTTGATATTTTGAGCATCTTATTAACCTATGCATACGGCTAACATTGGTTTTGTATTCATCTGAGTGAAGTTGAGCACTTATTTTTTGAAATGGTTGTCTGCACATAACCCTACATGTGGAAAGATAGCAACAAGTGGGCATTCTGGGTACAACTGTCTCTGTGAGAATATATTTACACATCTCTTCAGGTTCCTATTATATCTTTGCCCCTTCACTTTAACCGTCTGTCCTCTGGTTCTTGATTCTCTTACTCTGGTAAAAGACTGTGCACATTCACCCGATCTATCCCCCTCAAGATTTTATACATCTCTATAAGTTCACCCCTCAGCCTCCTGTGCTCCAAGGAGTAAAATTCTAGCCTGCCCAAACTCTCCTCATAGCCCAGGCCCTCAATTCCTAGAAACATCATCATAAATCTTCTCTGCACTCTTTCCAGCTTACTGACATCCTTCCTGGAGCTGGGTGACCAAAACTGAACACGATACTCCAAATGTAGACAACCTCTTGTACAATTATTACATAACATCCCAACTTCTATACTCAGGACCCTGACTGATGAAGGCCAATGTACTAAAAACCTTCTTGACAACCCCATCTACCTGTAATGCCAATTTCAAGGAACCAGATACCTGCACTTCTAGATCCTGCTCTTCTACCACAGTCCCCAGGGCTCTGCATTCACAGTTAAGGTTCTACCCAGGTTTGACTTCCTAAAATGCAATACCTCACACTTATCTGCATCAGACTCCATTAACCATTCCTCAGCCCACTTACCCAACTGATCAAGATCCTAAATACTAGGATCTTAAACAGTGCTTCCTATGACTGCTCAAAATCGAGAAGGAGCATTCTGGATGGTACTAACAACTTCAATATCGTTGAGAAGTGTCCAACACAAATGGTGGAAGGATTTGCACCTCCATTGCCACCCACCTGCCTGTCTCATCAGGCACCTCCTACCCATAGAAGAGGTTGAATTTCCACAAAGTGAAACGGAATGCACAGTAAAAACAATTTTATCATTAGTCATGACAGATTGCTGAAGTAGCATAGATTTATGTGGTTGGTCCAGTTGAATTTCTGGTCAAAGATAATCCACCCAGTCGCAAGAAGTTGATAATGGGAGATTTAGTGATGTTGATACCAATTAATATCAGGGGCATATGGCTGTACTCTTTCATTTTGCACATGGCCATTAACTAATATGTGCAGCTGAATGTTACTCTCCCCTATCAGCCTGAATGTGTGTTCATGTATTGCTGCTTCATTTGTTAAGATGTTGCAAATGCAGTTGAACATCATGCAATCATCAATGGGCTTCACCTCTTATCTTTCTTGTTAAGAAGGTGATTGAAGAAGCAGCTTAATATAATTGGGTTTTGAACACTGCTTTGGGCGGCACAGTGGCGCAGTGGTAGAGTTGCTGCCTTACAGCGCTTGCGGTGCCAGAAACCCGGGTTGATCCCGACTATGGGTGCTGTCTGTACGGAGTTTGCACGTTCTCCCTGTGACCGCGTGGGCTTTCTCCGAGATCTTCGGTTTCCTTCCACACACCAAAGACATACAGGTTTGTAGGTTAATTGGCTTGGTATAAATGTAAATTGTTCCTAGCGTGTGTAGGATAGTGTTAATGTGTTCGGATTGCTGGTCAATGCAGACTCAGTAGGCCGAAGGGTCTGTTTCCGTGCTGTATCTCTAAACTAATCTCTTGTGTAGATGTCCTTGAGATGATTAACCTTCAACAACTACAACCATCCTCACTGGTAGAAATGTCTCATATTGCCAACATACATGGGAAATACATAATAAACTTTGGAAATTTTTTAAATTATATTAGCAAATTCAACAGTGGGATTAATAAACCTCCCAAAAATGGAATTTTTGAAAGTTATTATTAAAAAAGAATCATAGGAAAAATAAATGAAGGTGAATAAGTGAAACCACTTATTAATTTTCTTCTGCTAGCTATGCTTATACAAGTGAAATCCCACATTTGTTTCACAGTGATTAATCATGCTCTATGATACTGTCTATTATCAATTGCTTGAGACTATTGATTGCATCATGCTCATGACTTATGTGGTGGGCCCTTAAGTTAATCCTCCATTACTTTAGTTTGTATTAACTCACAGAGTTAAATGTTATGAATAGAATACAGATACCTAGTGAAGGAGATATTGCAATTTCATGCTCATACTTGTGAGAGTTTGCTGATTCACGACCTGCAGTGGCTAAAATCTTTGTACCAACCTGTAACTTGATATCTGCTCCCACAAATCTGAATAATAATAATAATAATATATTTTATTGTCATTACACATAAGTGCAACAAGATTTGGTTTGCAACTTCGAGATTTCGGTTAGCAACCCTCGAGAACAAGGTTTGTAAAAACGAACCTGAAAACACCATTGGTAATTTCTTTCTTGGATCTACATTGATATTGCATTTTTCTAAGAAGCCTCTTTTCCAAATATACCAAATATCCAAAGCTAGCAACTTTTCATTACCCTTTGTTGAGAATTATTACCAACCCCATCAGAACTATACCATCAGCCAAAAGATTCATGCAGTTGAATCAGAAGAATATTGGTCAAAGAAGTATAACCTTAGGGATAGAAAATGGAAATATGGCAGAGGTCAGTTTTTTATATATCAGTTCTGATGAAAGGTCATTAACTTGAAGCATTTAATCTGTTTCTCTCCCCGCAGATGTTGCCTGACCTTTTGATTTTTCATATTTTGCAATGACATATGCCACCAGAGATACAGCGAAAAACTTTGTTTTACATAATCTCCATGCAAATAATACGATATGTGAGTACATCAGGTAGTGCAAAAGAGAAAACAGAGTGCAGAACATAATATTACAGCTGAAGATAGAATGCAGCTTAAAAATAGTGCAAGGGTCACAACAAGGTGGATTGGAAGATCAGGAATTCCTCATTTGCAAATGAGAGGTCTGTTCGCGAGTCTGATAACAGCAGGGAAGAACCTGTTCTTGAATCTGGTGTAGAGTGCTTTCAAACATTTGTACCTTTTCTCTAATGGGAGAATGGAGAAGAAAGAATGATCGTTGTGTGAACAGTCCTTGATTATGCTGGCTGCTTTCCTGAGGCAGCGTGACTTATAGATAGATTCAATGGGGGAGTAGTGAGCCTTGTTTGCATGAAGGACTGGAATGCAATCACAAATCTCTGCAATTTCTTGCAGTCTTGGGCAGAGCATTTGCTATACCAAGCTATAATGCATCTGTATAGGATGCTTTCTAAGGCATGCTACCATGTGTTTCTTGGCACCAAGGTAATAGTCGTATTTTTGAAGCATGTAGGATCCTCAGATTGGAGTAGGGCTAGGTTAAAGTTGTCCAGCAGTATTCCTGCTAACAGGTCTGCGCAGGATCTGGGGGCAGATGGGTGCTCCCTCTGGGCCCGCCCTTTTCCGTGGGCTTCCCTCTGAAGAAGGCCGATCTCTCGTCTGCAATGGTGATGTGTATGGAGAAACTACAGGACATCACCCATTCCTTCTCAGAATCAGAATCAGAATCAGAATGCCTTTTATTGTCACTATACACATGTGCAGTGAGATTAAAAACTGCTCCTACTCAGTGCAAAAACAAGACAAAAAGGGGGGGGGGGGGGGGGGGTGGGGTGGGGATAAGGTGCACAGTTTCTGCAGCGCTATATACATATCTATAAAAAGACAATGGATAAATAGAATGGATAATAGGATTCCTATATCCAGTATGGGTTACAGTTACAGTACAAATTATAGTAGGTGGATAGATGAAAGTCCGGGGGTTAGGCTGTGAAGTCAATGCATGTGTGAGTTCAGGAAGATGATGGATTTTGGAAAGAAACTGTTCTTGAGTCTATTTGTCCTTGTGCTGATGCACCTATAGCGCCTCCCTGAGGGTAGCAGGTTGAACAGGCCAAATGCAGGATGGGAGCTGTCCTTGATAATGTTCTTTGCCCTGCTGAGGCAGCGGGAGGTGTAAATGTCCATCAGAGAGGGGAGAGGGCAGCCGATGATCTTCTGTGCTGCCCTGACTACCCTCTGAAGCCTCTCCCTGTCTGCCATTGGTGCAGCTGCCGTACCATGCTGTAATGCAGTATGTCAACAGGCTCTCAATGGACGAGCGGTAGAAGGTCAGCAGCAGGTTGGAGTCTAGGTTGTGCTTCCTGAGGACCCTCAGGAAGTGCAGCCGCTGCTGAGCCTTCTTGATGACCGCTGTGATGTTGTCTGACCAGGAGATGTCAGCGGAGATGAGGACGCCGAGAAACCGGAAGGTGTGGACCCTTTCCACACACTCGCCATTAAGGGGGCTAAGTCGGTGCTGTGCTTTCTGAAGTCGACAATGAGCTCTTTGGTTTTCTTGGTGTTCAGAGCCAGGTTGTTTTCTGAGCACCAGGCTGTCAACTTCAGGACTTCCTCTCTGTAGGCTGCCTCATCTCCCCTTGAGATGAGTCCGACTACTGTAGTGTCGTCAGCAAACTTGACGATTCGGTTGTTGTTGTGGGCCGGACTACAGTCGTGGGTGTAGAGACAGTATAGGAGGGGGCTTAGCACACAGCCCTGCGGGGAGCCGGTACTCAACATGCGAGTGGAGGAGAGGTGGGGGCCGAGTCTCACAGTCTGGGGCCAGTTGGTGAGGAAGTCCTTTATCCAGGCACATGTGAGAGTGGGGAGGCCGAGAGTGACCAGTTTGTCGATGAGAATGTCCGGAATGATAGTATTGAAAGCTGAGCTGTAATCCACAAAGAGCATCCGAACGTAGCTCTGCCCCTGCTCCAGGTGGCTCAGCACAGAGTCGAGAGCTACGGTGATGGCGTCTTCTGTGGACCTGTTTGGGCGATAGGCGAACTGGTGGGGGTCGAAGTCTGGAGGGAGATAGTCATTGCTGTGCTGGAGGACCAATCTCTCGAAGCACTTCATGATTACCGGAGTGAGGGCCACGGGACGGTAATCGTTTAGGCTGGTGATGGGAGACTTCTTCGGCACTGGGACGATTGTGGCTGATTTTAGGCAGGATGGGATAACTGCCTGGTCCAGGGAGAGATTGAAGATTCTGGTGAAGATGACGGTGAGCTGGTGGGCACACACTTTGAGCACCTTACCAGGTACTCCATCTGGGCCGGCAGCCTTCTTGGGGTTCACTGCCAGGAGCACCCGTCTGACATCGTGCTCCCTTACAGCGAGTGGAGTAGTGCAGGAGCCAGGTAAGGGTGGGAGCAGGGCTGTAGCACATGAGTGCTGCTGTTGTGATGTTTCAAAGCGGGAAAAGAAGCAATTTAGCTTCTCTGCCAGCGGCGCACTCAGGTCTTCTGTTGTTGTGGCACAGCCTCTGTAGTTTGTGATGTCTCGTATGCCCTGCCATACCTCCCGTGTGTTATTGCTGGACAGGTGGGCCTCTATGCTCCTCTTATAGTCCACCTTGGCTTTTTTAATTCCCCATTTCAGATCGGCTCGAGCAGCCCTGTAAGAGCTCTGTCACCTGACCTGAAGACATCATCGCGGGCTCTGAGGAGTGTGCGGACCTGGCTGGACATCCAGGGTTTCTGGTTTGGGAAAACCCGAATGTTTTTGTCCACAGTCACGTTTCCGATGCAGAACTTGATATAGTCCAGTACCGTTCCTGTGAATGTTTCCAGATCCTGGTGTTCGAATATGTCCCAGTTGGTCTGTGTGAAGCAGTCCTGGAGTTTGGAGAGTGCATTTTCAGGCCAGGTTGTAACAGTCTTTATGGTAGGCCTAGCACTGCATCTGAGGGAGGTGTAGGCTGGGGAGAGATGATCTGTAACAGGCAGTATCTCTTCAGAGATACTGCCTGTTACTCCAGCATTTTGTGTCTATCTGCTACAGTGACTATGGGTACAGGTGCACTTGTACCTTATATGATATATAAAATAAATTATAGAAAAACATATTAAATCATTTCAGTTTTGACATATATCATAGAGAAACAGGCATGGTATTTGACGATGAAATGATTAATGAAAAGACGATTGCATTTAAAGTGGAATAAAGTATATATATTAAGTTAACTAGTCAGCATAAAACACCAGGTTGGGATGAATTGCCTCTTTGCATTTTTGAGAGTGTGGTGAAGTGACAGCAAAGATATATTTACACATTTAATAACTTGTTGGGGAGAAAAGTGTGGTGCCAGAGTAGCCAGTGGCAGACAGATAATGTAATGCCCCTGTCCCACATACGCAATTTTTTAGGCAACTACAGGCAACTAGGCTGTCATCTGTATGGTCGTGAGTGGTCTCCTCAATCGCCTAAAGAATCGTAGCGTTTTTCTGGTCACCGCTGGATTTTGAAAAGAATAAAAATTTTCGGCGGCAATCGGCGACAGTTGGCTTGATGCCAATGCGCTTAGATTGACTTCTCCTGACGTAAGTGCTATCGTAGGTTGTCGCCAGGATGACATAGGTATCAATGACTGAATTGTTTACCTTGTCGTAGCTTGTCACGGGTGGACGTGGGTTGTTATAGATGTGGTTGTAGGTGGACGTCCTAATGAGTGGCCGGTTGTCAGTAGCTGGACGTCGACTAGGTGGTAAGTTGTTATAGATATTGTCGTTGACATTGTCGTAGGGGGATCCAGTCGCCGATTTTCCGGCGACCTGCTACGACTATGACAGTCGCCGGAAAGATCTCCTAAGTGGGACAGGCCCATAATACCTTTATTTTTGAAGGAATATAACTTGTTAAGGGGATTATCTACCTCTTGTCTTAGGTAGTTTATCAAGCTGGCATGTCTTGCTTCAACTCTAGTTCAGAGGAGATGATACTTGTGGGTTTAATGGACGGGTAGGGAGACCATTACACAAAACATATCACACGCAAGGTCTTTATCCAATGACAAGAAAATGTTCACAAGAACATACTTAAAATGTTAATTGATGCACATGTAAACATGAACATGTCATGCATGGGATGTCCAGGATAATCAAGAAAGTGAAGCAGATTTCACTGAATGTCTGTAGTTAAATGTGCTTGCGCAGACTTGAGTAGTAAGAAATTGTTGCCAGTGATGGGGTATGTGTTGAAATCCTTGCAGATCTAAATAGTTTTGAAATCACAGAATGTATCTTCAAAGACATATCCCATCGTAATTAACACTCCAAAACATGATGTTTTGTTTAATGAAGTTCAACAAAGCCTAGCAATGCAATGAAACACATGTACCTTTTCGTATCCTTTCTTATGTGTGTGTCAAATTACTGCATTTAATGAAATTTGGAAACATTAACATTTTAAAGATATTCCATCTTACACCTCAACATGCATGTTCTAGTGTTTACTTCACTTTCTGTAGAACTACCTGGCGAGAATGATAAGATCTTGCCTCTTACTCTGTGGTTTGATGCCTTTGATAATTCTAGACCAGTGACTGAATCAGAAGCGAGGAAAATATCCTACAGGTGGTCCCAAATGTGGGGCGGTGGAAGGGGAGATGGGCAATGAAAAGGAGAGTTGCACCACAATATAGACAGGCAGAAAGAGTTTTTAGTGAAGCACAAGTGCCAACATGGTCTGTTTTGACCATATATCCTGTTTCTCTGCCATATACATTCCTTTTCAAAAGACAAGTAGAAATAGTGACAAAGATGCAAAATAATTAATAAAATATTGTTCATGGAAGGTTGAAAATATGGAATTTGCTGACAGCCAAATTGACTGAAGCAGATATTAATAACACTTTGAAGAGAAATGTTTTACATACATGAAGGAAAAATGAATAGGGCATTTGGTTGCAGGAATGTGAAATAACTAATGTAGATAATGGACTTATTAAGATGAATAACTTGAAAATGTGCTTCAGTTTTTAATACATTATTCATATCCTGAAACTGAATTTGTTGTATTCAAATTCTAAAAGTCCAAAGTATTGTAATGGATATATAGAAAAATTGACTTTAATAACAAATTTGCCCAGGTACATGGATAGAATAGGCTTAGAGGAATATGGGTCAAATGCAGGCAGGTGGGACTAGCGTAGATAGGCCATGTTGGTCAGCATCGGCAAGTTGGGCCAAAGGGCCTCTTTCCACACTGTATGACTCTATGGAAAAAGTGGTGGGAAAATTTGATTATTTTGTAGCCCTGCTCAATATCCCCAATATGTAATGTTTTATTTATTTCTATAGCAGTACTTTTTAAGCCATCATCAACTTGGATGGAGAGTGTAGACTGAAAAAGCAACATAAAAGGTATTACAAATAACTGATGATTCACCTGAGGTATGTTCTTTGTCGGATATTTCTATATAATACGATATATGTAATGAAAGGTGTTATATTCCGGACCGCAGAATGAATAACAACTTTCACGCAGTTTGCCTGGATCACGAGAGAGAACTTTATTACCCGACATTCCCAGCTTCTATTGAACACCAACTCATTAACATGTACATGAATATGTATGAATACAATACACTGCTCTCCTTTTTTAAAGTATTAAATGTAAGTACTCAGTTACAATTTTGTTGTTGTGATACTTGATTTAAACCAGTATTTATGAAATCTTAAATGATAAACATAATATATTTATTTTACATATCTACACATTTTCATTTTTCTTATACAGTGAGTTACTTAACTTACAAACCTAATCTGATTACTGGTTTACGGATCCTGCCTGATCGTCTAACAGTAACCGGTGAAACAGGTTTAGGTGTTGACTCAACTGTTGGCTTGTTTGGCTCTGTTTTAGTACCCTGACTTTGACCAGAGGAATCTGTTTCTTTGGCTGTACTAACTGAACTTTGTGTTTCAATCACAGTGGTCTCGTCCAACTCACTTTCAGATAGAAACTCAGGGATTAGGACATCATGCTCAGTTTTTGGTTCATCTTTGGCTGGAATCATTTGATCAACATGAACACTTTTGATCCTATCTCCAACTTCAACTAAGTATCTTTTTGTTCCACACACTTCCACAATTTTTTCCAACATCCCATTTGTCTCGACTGGATTTGTTGGGAGGACTGAGAACACGAACCTGCTCATCTGGCTTGAAGTACCTCTCCTTTTTGTGGGAGTCAAAATGCCATTTTTGACTTAACTGTTTTTGCTCAACTCCCAAGGCCAAATTGGGTTGAATTAGACTTAGGCGTATTCGTAGCCTTCTGTTCATTAACAGTTCTACAGTGAGTAACCTATTGTTGTGCGTTATGTGGTTCTGTACTTCAGCAAGAAACTAGCCAAATGATGTTTCATACTGAGCTTGGAACTACCCTGCAAAACCTGTTTCTCAACTCATCTATGGTACACTCAGTAGTACTGCTTGACCCCATATGCTTAACCTCAATCCGTTTGGAATGACTATCTACTAGTACCAGAAAGTGATCATTACCCTTTTCACAAAAATCGACATGAACTCTCTGAAAAGGTCTACTTGGCCATGACCAGGGTTGCAGTGGTGTTTTTGGTGGTTTACACCGGCAATTATGGCATATGCCACATTTGCTCACCAGTGACTCAATGTCACTGTCAATACCAGGCCAATACGCAAAACTTCTGGCAATTGACTTCAATTGGCTTATGCCAGGATGTTCGGCATGAAGTTCATTCATAATTTTGGTTCTCAAAGATTCTGGTACAACCACTCTGTAACTCCACTTAATGCATCCCTGCTCACATGATAATTCATGGTGTCGATTATGGAAAGGCTTCAGCTCTGAGTTCAGAACTGAGTTCAATCCACTATCGATTTCAGTCCAACTGTTCAATGTCTATTCATAGACCTTCTTCAGCACAGTGTCTTTCTTTGTTCCTGCTGCAATTTCTGTTGCAGTTACTGGAAAGACTTCATCTACAACTTGCAGTGTGTAGATTGAGTTCTCACTTCCCACATCAGAGTTCTCATGGGGCAACCGGGACAACGCATCTGCAACTGCGTTGCACTTGGAGCTTCCGTACTCAACCTTGTAGTCATACTGGGACAGCAGAATAACCCAGCGCTGCATCCTTGATGCCGCCATGGAAGGTATAGCTGACTTGGGACAAAGTATCACCAGTAGTGTCTTGTGATCAGTCACTAGGGTGAATGGACTGCCGAGAAGAAACTGATGGAATTTCTTGATTCCGAACACGATGCTGAATGCTTCCTTTTCTATCTGTGCATAATTACGTTCACTCGGTGATAGGGTGCGGGATGCCAAAGCAATAGGCTTTTCCTGTCCGTCATTCATTACGTGAGAGATCACTGCACCTACACCATAGCTTGAAGCATCACAAGCAAGTTTCATCTCGCATGTCATATCGTAGTGAACAAGGAATTTGTCACTTGTCAAGTTTTCCTTGCAGATGTCCTATGCACGTTGCTGTTCCTTTCCCCACGTCCATTTCACATATTTTTGTAGCAGATGATGTAGTGGCTTTAGCATAATTGCTACATCTGGAAGGAATCGTGCATAGAACTGCACCATCCCAAGGAATGATCGTAGCTCTGATACATTGTTTGGTTTTGGAGCATTCACTATTGCTTCCACTTTCGCCTTCACAGGGCAAAGTCCATTGCCGTTCATTTTGAGTCTAAGGTAGACCACCTCTGACTGTGCAAATTCACATTTACTTTGTGGCAGTTCAGTCATTGTGGCAATTCAGCCGTGTTTCCTTCGCTCCGAAGATGCTGCCTCACCCACTGAGTTTCTCCAGCATTTTTGTCTACCTTCGATTTTCCAGCATCTGCAGTTCCTTATTAAACAGTCGTGTGAGAACTTGCTCAAGGATTTCCAGATGTTCTACCAGGCCCTCTGTGAATATCAGTAGGTCATCCTGGTTGCACACACAGTGCGGAATGCCTTGTAACATTTTGTCAATGATAGACTGAACATTTTTTGTGGAGGATTTCACACCATAGGCTGCTTTGTATATGAATACAAGCCCTTATGTGTGTTGATAGTCAAGTGCTGCTGACTTTGCTTGCTGACATTGAGTTGGGCGTAAGCGTGAGACAAATCCAGTTTAGTGAAGACTCTTGCTCCGCCAGGTTCTGCGCACAGATCTTGCGAGGTTGGTAACGGATATTACCAACTGTATTGTTGGTAATATCCGTTGTTGGTATATTGTTGGTACAGTCCTGCACTGTATTTAAAGTTTGAGTTCACAAACTCTATCCCATCCTCGTCCCCTTCTTCTTCTTTCGTGTGGCATGCACAGCCTAAAGTTGTTGGACAACTTGTTCTATTTGATCTTCCATTTGTGCACGTCGAGTTGATTGCATTAGTCGAAACAGGGCGGACCATTTGAAGGTTGCAATCTTCCACCCCATCCTCATCCCCAATTTTGTTATATTCCGGACGGCTGAATGAATAACAACTTACACGCAGGTTGCCTGGATCATGAGAGAGAGCTTTATTACCCAACATTCCCTGCTTATATTGAACACCAACTTATTAACATATACATGAATATGTATGAATATATTAAAATAGGACGAATGGGTCAGAAAAAAAAAAATTAATAAAATATACTGTATCTTCACTATCCTGTCTTTCAGCAAGTAAAATTTCATTGATGTATATCTTTGTTTTTATACAGAAAGAAACTCTGCAGGCTTTACATAGATTTTGAAATGCTGCTGGCTGGGTATGAAATCAGAAAGCCATTTTCTTTCTTTCCTAGTTTCAAAGTGGCTATGAAAGTGTGTTTTTAAAGGAGCTATTGAAAATAAAATAGATCACGCTGATGAAAAAAAGAATTGGGTTAAAAAAAGACAATCTTCAAATTGTTCCTGGTGCTGGAGAGCTCCAAGATATTACATGACATTTAAATTATATCCACTGAAAATCTGAGTTGAAATTAATGATAGCTTTTGTGACACTGATACAGCTTCTGCAGAATCCTACAGTGGTCATGTTGATAACTTCCATTAGATATAATATTGCCTTAGGCATTAGAACAGCAAGCTCTCTTATTGATTTTGGATTTCTGAAAGGTTTTGTGTAGGGTTCATGTCCTAGAGAGCATTTGAGGAACATTCGCTGATTTTTTTTTCTTTAAAAAATCATATTAATACACTAAAAAATGAAGATTGGCAGATTATTTTGATAGGTGAAAGGCAAACATATTGACAATACCATGCATTAGTTTAGCTGAGTGATTCTATTTCCATAACGCATTACTTTTAATTAAGTACCAATTAAATAAAATATATTTTGAAATGAATGTGTCATCTATGGAAGGAAAGATCTGATTTTTAGAGTACTAATTCACTTGGTCATGTCTGGGTCAGATATTCACAAAACAAACTACAAAATCAAATGAAAAGATCACAAGAATATAACATAAGAACCAAACTGGAAAATGTTGCCATCGTTCAAAACAGAATGGGGCATCCTTTTTAATCCAATGTTTTGTGTTTTGTCTTTGGATTAAGTATTTTATTGTTTTAATAAGATTCTTAGTTATCATTTTTGTATGCCAATATTGATGGTATGAAATTAACTTGGTTATTCAGCTTTTAATGAACAATAATCTTAAAAGCAAAATATTATCTTCACTAGTCATATAGGAGCCATTACTATCCACATTAGCAAATAAATTTTTATTGCAGCTAGTATATATATCTTTTTCTATACATAACTTGTCCAGCATTGCTCACTTCATAGCTCAATTAACAAGCATGCAATTTTGTGATAAAATATTGGCATATAGAATTTGTTCATTCATAAAAATAAATGTTTAACAAATTAAGATCACAAATCTTTGGCAACTTTTGGGAGTTAAAATGTAGATTTAGAAACATCTTAATGAGCCAAACATCAATAAACTAAGCCTGTCACAAAAAACAATTTTGTTTTAAATTTGCGATTTAACAATAAATTTGCTTTAAACAATAGTTCTGAAAAAAACAAAGCTAAAAATATTTGCAAGCTTTGCTATTATTTCCTCAATTTGAGAAACTTAGAAATCCAAATAAAGAAAATCATTAGTTTGAAGGACCTAACCAGTCAGTAAAACCTATTCCTACTATGTCTAATTAATCATCTAAGAGATTTTGCACATGATCCATGATTCCTGATGGCCAATCTTAAGAATAGTTGTCTATTCTTACACTTAAATCATTCTTTCATAACTACCTGTTCACTAATCTAATATTGCATACTTCATTTTGCAGCAGTTGTCATATCTAAGCAATCAATCCAGTTTATATTAATCTCAATAAAGTAATCTTATTCTAAAGTGATTCTACAAATGTGTACACATCTTTGTATATGTTTATATATCATTTCTTTCCTGGACTAATCTATGTCGCTGATGGTCACAAATGGACCTTACATAAAACTATTTATACCAGTGATGAAGGCTCAAAATTCTTCATAATTTCAGATTCAGTAAGAATTGCATTCTCAGCTTTCAATTGTCAAAGTAATGCTTCCATTCCCTTTCTTCCACTGGCACCAAAAATGAACCTCCGTCAGCTTCTGCTGAGACTTTAATTCACTGTCACACCCAAGATTGCTTTCATCAATGTTCTACTTTCTAATCTCTAACATTCCACCTACAGTATGTCAAAACCTATCCTATCTGCACAGAAAGGATTAGCCACCTTTTTCCTTGTCCTTGTCGGCCTCAACAATTCCTTATTCCTCTGATAAGAAAGTATTTGTCTACCAATCAATCCTTTCGTGGCTTTGCAAATCCCTGTAATCTTACTTGTAGCCTCTGTTTTCCCCCACTCAGATTCTGTACCATCTCTTGCTGTTTGCTGTACTCCACCATTGTTGTCCGCCTGCGCACACACTGCCTACATTTTTGGCTTTATTCCTTGTATCCTGATCTTCAGATTGCACAATTTCATGATGTATTAATTGATGTGTCGATGAACCACTTTATATAAATTTCACCCTCACCCCGTTATTTTGATGAACATAACCCATTTTTTTTCTTCCCATGTGAACTTTCTGCTCATCTGCCTTAAATATCACCTGTCATTATTTTACCCAGACGGTTAATTGTACCTAATTCCGGGCTTCAGCTGGTGAAAGATAACGTTCAATATTCTACCAAAACATGTGTAATCCGACATTTTGGTCACAGTTGTGTCCCCATCTACTCAAGTGGTGGAAGAATGGATTGCTGCATTAAAAACACCACAAATAAAAGAGACGTGCGTCCCCAGGAATTTGATCTCTGGTACTTTTCACAAAACGGGATTCCAACTGCTGCTCACTCAGCATGAAGAACTTCCTGACATTAATGGTAAAAAAATGTTTTGCCAGTTCAGAACTCTGATCTCTTGCCCCTGTAGTCGTAGATAACCAGGCTAATTTATTATGCCATTTATAGTCTTACATATAAATCTTTGAGATTCCGTCTCAATGTTAATTGTTGAATAGTGCATACTTCACCAGTTCTGTCTTGAAATTGTCCTGGGGGATTGGTCTCGTGACTTGGCTGCACTGCTCCAATTGTTTCTTCAAGTATTTCACAACATTAAATGCATGTTTCCTTTATGTTCTGTGAACCAATATTAGACACAGAACTTGAATTATATTCTGATGGAGTATTGCACAGTTCTGGAGTGAAGCCTCATCTGTTGTTTGCTATGGATTTAGCAATGTAATTCATTTTTCCAGTTCTTTGGTTGATTGCAGAATGATATGATGTATTAAGTGAAGTGTCTATGAACCATCTTTACATCAATTTCACCCTCACCCCAAGTTATTTTGATGAATATAACCAATTTTTTCTTACCATGTGAACATTCTGCTGATCCGTTTTAAATATCGCTGAGGATTATTATACCCACATAGTCAATTTTACCTAATTCTGGTCTCCAGCTGGTGAAAGCTAACTGATTGCTTCTTCAGTGCAAAATTGTGTGCAAGTATAGTGATTTGCTGTGAAGTTAAATGCTTGAGTTCTTAATAGAAAATATCAGGAGAAGGGCAATAATACCACTGCCTAGGGCTGATAGAAATGATCTCACACCAGTCATCTACAGGCCTGGGTAGTGATAGCAAAGTGGAAACTACAATGCATCAGATACATGCAGGATTCAATTACGTCACAATGTAAATAGCTTGTTCTAAGCTTCCCCCCAGTTTAGTCAAGATCTATTGTCTTTCCATAAGAAGGTTTGGAAATGAATGTTTTATGTGTCTGGTTTTGCGAAAGCAAACAACATGGTGTGTCCAATGGAACAGTGCAATAAGGGTGGCACTGTGGCACACTGGTTGAGCTGCTGCCTCACAGTGTCAGAGACTCGGGTTCGATCCTGATCACAGGTGCTGCCTGTGTGGAGTTTGCACGTTGTCGCTGTGACTGCATGAGTTTCCTCCAGTTTCTTCCCACATCCCAAAGACCTGCGGTTTTCTATTTGGCTGCTATATTAATAAAAACTCCTCTAGTGGGTCGGGAGTGGATGCTAAAGCGGGAAACATAGAACTGGTGGGTACACAAAAGGCTGGAGAAACTCAGCGGGTGCAGCAGCATCTAAGGAGCGAAGGAGATAGGCGACGTTTCGGGCTGAAACCCTTCTTCCGAACTGGTGGGAACTGGTGATCGACGGTCAGCGGGATCTTGGTGGGCCGAAGGGCCTGTATCCATGCTATATCTCTCAACTGATCTACCTCAGTGCTGAGAATAGCAGCTTCAGAGAATGCTGACATTCCTTAATATACCTAATCCAAGTGTATTTGGAGTATTCTATGGAGACCACATTTGATGTTTATTTCTGGTGTTTTGAGACCTCTGCTGTGGTCAGTTCAAGTCTTGGAAGCATATAGTAGGACAAAATCCACACTATGATTAGGAACTAGCTGTTCAGTAACCCGGGGTGCTTGCTTGAGTGGGCCCTCTGCAGGTATCACAGTTGGACATCTCCATTCTTCGAAATACTTGTGATTACAACGTTCTGAAATCCACTGGCAAATCCATATTTTTTCACATGCCAACAATAATAAAAGAAGTGGCAAAATCCAAATGTTTTGCCTCAGGAGATCCAATGATGAAGCACTCAAGGACCTTAATGGTAACTCTTGCCATACAGCTGCCTAACAGAGAATGAAACGACTTCCAGCTAACAAGGCCCAGTGAGAGTACACAGTGTCTGGAATGCATTGACGTTCGTCACAATTATAGAGCGACTCTTGGAATTTCTACCAAAAAGAACCAGAACTTGATTGATGGGGATGACCAGCTGATCCAGGAGCTAATTAACTGCAAATGCCTGGTGTTGCAGAATTGGAAGCTCCACCATACCTCTAGGGCAAAGCAGGAGCTCTAAGGTACCAGACAACAAGTTGCAGCAGAAAAGCCATGGGCATATGAACAGCTGTTGAATGGAGAAAGCCCCATGACCCCAGATGTATGTGTACTCCTCAGTGCTGTCAATGCCATCAATAGCCAACACATGCAAGGTCCCACTTCACTGACAGGTGATCTTATCAACATCAGACAGCGAGTGAGTGCCCACTGGAAGGAGCACTTAAAAGATCTCTTCATCCACCTCTGCATTTGATGTTAATGTCTTGAATTCTGTGCCACAATGACCTAAATCTACCTGCAAAACAAGTCAAAGAGGCTATATCCCCCAAAAAAATAATATTTGAGAAGAGGATACCCTACAATTCTAAATCTTGGAAGTAATTAACCAGTCTCCAATCCACAAATTATCTTTCCATTTTCTCGTATTTAGGCAACTAGCAAACAACCCCAAGACTAGCCACCTGCTTAAAATTTCCTCAAGGCTTTATGTTCAACCGCGAGACTGAATTGAGCAACTGAGTGTTACCTCCTCATCCTTATTCTTTGTTGCCTGCTATTCTTGCTATCAATGTGCTCACAGCATACAAGCCCTGTTCTCGTCCTATCTTTTTGTATCACCTCCGGGCTCTCAGAATTCCAGGCTGATGATTATGATCAAGAGATAATAGCCTATTGTCTCCAATGGTACATAACCTATTGTCCTCATCCAAATGGAGCAGAAAATGCTGGAGGCTTGTAGCTCTGGGAATGTTATGAGCATAAGGGTAGGTGAGGCTGGAGCCTAACTTGAGGAAATTCTCTCCATTTTAATTGTAATCCTTGATTCTCCTTAACAAATATTCCTTAACAAAGTTTCAAAAATTTTAGCTGCATTGTAATGACCCATCACGGCTACATCTCAGACCTCACTCCCAGTCATTGGTCTATTTCCCCTTCCTCTGTGTTTTTCTCTGCAATGAGTTCCATGAAAGGGGCAGAGGACAACTCTAAGGGAATGCACTTGTGTGCTCCATCCCACATATGCACCAGAACAGCTTATGCCCTAAGACGTAAGCCATCAGAATATGAACCTGGTGAGATCACCGGCATAACCAACAAGAGAGACAGGAGGCTGGACCACTCAGGAGAGCGATCACCAGAAGCTGAGCTTCTCTCCTGGGTCTGATGGGTAGGGCTAGAAAACTAGGGACTAGCCACAACAAGGAAAATGCATGGTCTCACAAGTGGTTGGTATCATATAGGGAGGCCTGCAAATGACTATCACCACCTTGGCTTTGAATCTGTGCAACGTCATTTTGCAAGGAATCTGCATTTTAACTTCGAGACCACGGTCACTTCCATTCATACTGCAGTTAGGACCTCATGCAGGGAGTAAGTATGTCAGCCTTTGGAGATCTGGTGGAATCTCAAATGGTGTTGTGCAGATTTTATCTAACTGTTCTTGGAGAGAGGGATGTTTTCACTCTGATATTCAAAGAGAGCTTATCTTCTGCAGTTTACCTGCCCTCAGTCCAGGAGCTTAACAAAATGATGCCTGACAGGAGTGATTCTTGATGCCCTCTCTCAGAGAGGATGTTCTTTAGTCATCCCCTGAACCAGCACTCACCACTGTGATGGGAAACCTGCCGTGTCAGACTGTCCAAGCACAAGGTGCAGCCCAGCTATCTTTGACCATGAACTCTATTTTGTATTCTATCAATCATCAGGATCTTTGCCAGTTTGGCTGCAGTAATTACGGAAGTACTTTACAGAAACAGACATCGGAAAGCATCTTGCAGGAAGTCATCGTGAATTGACATTTGTGAGAAATGAGTCAAGAGTTTTTAATTGTCATTTATACCGACAACAGAACAATTCTTATTTGCAGCAGCATAACAAGCCCGTAGACACAATACACACAAGCAAAATGAACCAAAACTATTGGGAATTAAGTCTACTTTGATTTGGGTTGTGTAACAGTTTCTGAATTTGCACTGCCACAAATCATAGAAATAGTAATTACCAAAATATTTAATATTTACTGCAGGATAAAGCATCTTAATAAAGTCCATAATAATGATTGGTAATAAATAGTGGAGTAAATTTGCAGGTTGAGGAAACGAATGAGTCAGTGGAATGGCGAAGCAATTACAGTCAACGTTTGCAATTCTTGTCAGGCTTGATCACCATCATTGCATTCACCACTGTTTCCTTCATCCAATGAGGATTCCTGCGGTTATCAGCTCTCTCGTGATGACAAAATTATGTGACATGTTGTGCGTAGGTCAGAGTGTAAAGGGAGCTACACACCCAACTCAGACTCCAAAGCCCTAAACTGTGCTTATTAATCATCTAGGCCATATTTAGGATTATGTTGTGTGCTCTGGCATGATGGGGTTTTGCCATAGACTAGTGTGTGTAATATTCTCTGTACCCCTAGCCTTCACCCTCCCAAGTCGATGGAATGGTAGTAAATTATGAGACAACTGTAGTTCACAGAATTGAAACATTGAGATTACTGCCACATGAACAAACCAGCCTGATCTTGTCTCTGTGATCAGCATCGAAGGAGACATCACCTTATGATGCTAAATTCACTGAAGAAGTGCCGAAATAAAAGACAGAAAATACTAGAACTATATCACTGATCAGGCAGCATCGAGTGGGGATGAAAAAGTTCACACAAGATATTCTTGGAAGCCCTTTGGTAACCAGGTCACAAACCCTTTGGTAACCAGGTCACAAACCCTTTGGTAACCAGGTCACAAAATGTGCAGTCAGTGATGACCTGGACATGAAGGATGAAGTTAACCCTACAAAATCTATTGCATGGCGAGGTCAATTGGAAATGTAATTTAGTCTTTGCAGCCGGGCCATACTTAACTTCCTTAATGCAGACTTTTTGGTGTGGAATATATCATGTCTAATAGTTAATGACTATAAGACATAGGAGTCTACTCTGCCATTCAGTCATGGCTCATCTATTTTTCCCTCCCAACCGCATTCACCTGCCTTCTCCCCGTGACCTTTGAAACCCTTCCTAATCAAGAGCCTTTAATCTCTGCCTTAAAAATGCCCAATGTCTTGGCCTCCACAGCCATCTGTGGCAATGAATTTCACAGTTTCACCACCCTCAGGCTAAAGAAATTCCTCTTTATCTCTATTTTGAAGGTACGTCCTTTTATTCTGAGGCTGTGCCCTTTGGTTCAAGACTCTCCCATCCTTTCCATGTCCACTTTATCTTGGTCTTTGATTATCCGGAGGTTTCAATGAAATATCGACATCTTTCTAAATTCCAGTCTCCCTTCTAAACAGGCCCAGAGCATTCAAATGCTCCTCATGCATTTAATCCAATCATTCCCAGGATCATGAACTGCTAACCTTTAATTGTGTCCTAAGGTTTGATGGCCTTCGCTAAGAATGCATAGATCTTGTCCTCGTATTGGCAGAACCTGGTATGTGTAAGGGGGTAGGATGGAGGACAGGGCTGCTGTCAGGGCCAACCTGTTCTTGAATCCTAATCCTCTGAATAATTGAAGAACAAGATTGCATGTGCATCCTGCGTGCAAAGCAGGATCCACTTGCAAGCAGCCCCCATACCAGCTGTCTTCTAATAACCCCAGCTGTCGTACGTGTTGGTTTCTGAGGAGACTGTGGCTGCTGCTGTTCCCTTTCCTCCAGCTGGCAATATTCGCACCCATAATGAGCAGATGGAGCTTACTGAGGGTAAATAAGCCAGAAAATGTCAGGAAGAAGCAAATTGAAATCTAGTGAGTGTGTTGGCAATCAACACAACTCACTGGAGTGCAGCAATTGTAATTCATTTACCTTTAGGAGAGTGCCTCTTTGTGCTGCTTCAGTGACCGAGAGACTAATCTCACTTTTTATTACTGGAAGATTGGTACTGGATAGGTACAAGTGTGATATGCCATGAGGCTCCTAATTGGAGTTCATTTTGGAATCTGATGTTTATGTGTTTATTTGAGCACCCATGTTGGTTTTTATTTGTAAATACTGCTTTGTAAAAATGGTGACTGGAGGAAGACAGCATAATATTCTCCACAGTTTTATCCACTGCTGCCAGCAGCAAGGGGAGAATTTTATGATTTCCTTTTATTTTACAGGCATTCCTCAATAATGCACCCAATAATTGACTCTCATTAATTTAAACACAACCAAATAGTGATAAATTAGTCTGATGTTGCTTTTCTCTATTTTGACACCTTTTATAAGCATAGATAGAAACTTTTTTTATAATCTTGTCGTGGTCTTATAAAAAGAAAACTGGCTATAAAAAATAAGAACAAGGAAAAAATTATTTTTTTCTTTCATATTTATTGTTCGTCATTATCTCCATAGATTAAATGTAATCCTATGCCATCATTGTGCAATGATTTATACTTATGACAGACAAATTGCCTGCTCCATTTTGTTCTCTCCAAGGTACAAACTCCTCAATGACAGCACCAAAGGTTGAGATTGAACCTGACTCACTGGAGTTATGAGACAGCAGCTCCAGCAGTTGCACAGACACACTATCCAATTTCCTTTTATAGAACCATATTTTGGGATTTTGGGATCAGAATACTGAGGCATTTGAAGCATATCACTGTGGGTCAGTCACCTGTCCCCTTCCACACTCATGGACAAACACGCCAGAACCACCAATACTCCTTTAGTTGCTGATGTACAATGGTTTATCTGGTTGACGCTAATTATACTGGTTAACTGTAAGTTACAGTTACTCTGGTAACTTATCAATTTATAAACCAATTTGCCATCCTCCCTAGCATCAGCTCTGCAATCTCTGTAATCTCTCAATTTCTACAACCCTTCCAGCATTTCATAGTTCTGTTGTTGGCAGCAGACCTTTTTTCATGCCTGGCACCAAACCAGGATTTCTTCGTTAAAACCCTCCATGAACAAACCTGTTTTTGAGTGGATCATTGAGTGATCATTGAGTTTCATCCACATTCCTTCAGTGGATTGGAGATATGCCAGCACTAAGCCGGAGCTTTGTGATAGACTTATCTTTTAGCTGTCATTGGTACACGCTGGAATTTGACCTATGTTGGGAAGACTGATGCAAACTTCACCCCATCTGGATGTCTTGAAAGATGCAGTCAAAACTTCAAATGGAGAACAAATTAAACATCTGTGCGACTGTATTAATTTGCATCAGCTCTGAATGTACTCATTCCCTTGCAAAAGATTTTAGAAATCAAGCTGATGTGAAAGAGACGGGTTCCTTAAAACCTACCTTATCACCATATAACCATATAACCATATAACAATTACAGCACGGAAACAGGCCATCTCGGCCCTTCAAGTCCGTGCCGAACAACTTTTTTCCCTTAGTCCCACCTGCCTGCACTCATACCATAACCCTCCATACCCTTCTCATCCATATGCCTATCCAATTTATTTTTAAATGAGACCAACGAACCTGCCGCCACCACTTCCACTGGAAGCTCATTCCACACCGCTACCACTCTCTGAGAAAAGAAGTTCCCCCTCATGTTACCCCTAAACTTCTGTTCCCTTAATTCTAAAGTCATGTCCTCTTGTTTGAATCTTCCCTATTCTTAAAGGGAAAAGCTTGTCCACATCAACTCTGTCTATTCCTCTCATCATTTTAAAGACCTCTATCAAGTCCCCCCTTAAACTTCTGCGCTCTAGAGAATAAAGACCTAACTTATTCAACCTATCTCTGTAACTTAGCTGTTGAAACCCAGGCAACATTCTATTAAATTTCCTCTGTACCCTCTCTATTTTGTTGACATCCTTCCTATAATTGGGCGACCAAAATTGTACACCTTACTCCAGATTTGGTCTCACCAATGCCTTGTACAATTTTAACATTACATCCCAGCTTCTATACTCAATGCTCTGATTTATAAAGGCTAGCATACCAAAAGCTTTCTTTACCACCCTATCTATATGAGATTCCACCTTCAAGGAACTATGCACGGTTATTCCCAGATCCCTCTGTTCAACTGTATTCTTTAATTCCCTACCATTTACCATGTACGTCCTATTTTGATTTGTCCTGCCAAGGTGTAGCACCTCACATTTATCAGCATTAAACTCCATCTGCCATCTTTCAGCCCATTTTTGCAACTGGCCTAAATCACACTGTATTTGGAAATCCTCTTCATTATCCACAACACCCCCTATCTTGGTATCATCTGCATAATTACTAATCCAATTTACCACCCCTTCATCCAGATCATTGATGTACATGAGAAACAATAAAGGACCCAACACAGATCCCTGGGGCACCCCACTAGTCACCTGCCTCCAACCCGACAAACAACCATCCACCATTACCCTCTGGCTTCTCCCATTCAGCCACTGTTGAATCCATCTTGCTATTCCTGCATTTATACCCAACAGTTGAACCTTCTTAACCAACCTTCCATGAGGAACCTTGTCAAAGGCCTTACTAAAGTCCATATAGACAACATCCACTGCTTTACCCTCGTCAATTTCCCTAGCTTCCAGACATAAATCCATGTTGACTGTTCCTAATTAGACCCTGCTTATCCAGATGCTTATATATATTATCTCTAAGTATCTTTTCCATTAATTTGCCCACCACTGAAGTCAAACTAACCGGTCTATAATTGCTAGGTTTACTCTTAGAACCCTTTTTAAACAATGGAACAACATGCGCAGTACGCCAATCCTCGGGGACTATTCCCGTTCACCTGCGGAAGTAACTAGATGTGTGAATCTGGTATCAGGAAATGCTGACTTTCTCATTTGTGGAGCCTGTATATTCAGCTGCTTTTATTAAAGAAACTATCATGTGCACCACTTAATGGCATATACTATTGTATATGAAAATGTAACAAAAGACACAAGTTTTGTCCAATTACATTCTTTTGATATGCTCTATGAAATGTTACTAAATTTAATTTAGTGCATTAATGTATGCGGTGTAATGTACAATTTCCTAGCCAAATTACTTATTTGTACTTGTACTTGTGTCTGGTGAGTCGAACTCTGCAGGTAGTTGCCTGGATGTACACCTGCACACCAGTTATGTGTTTCTACCACTGCAATAATTAATCAGGGGTCTTTATTTTGATAAATGTAAAATACAAATCACAGCCAAATGGAGACTTCTGAGTACTCCCGTAGCAGCCAATGTAATTCATAAAACAACATTACCTGAAGTAAAGCAAAAAGAATGCTGCCCTGTCTAACACTCCACTGCTCTCTCCTCATTAAACTATCATAGACAATTCCGGGACACCGATAATGGATAGGGTGAATTTGCTGTGCATCATGCAGAAGAACTCAAAAGGTTGCTAATGAGAGAAGATGGCAGACCGCAGGAGAGCTGCCAGGTTATCTAGTTGTTTCTTGCAATAATTAGCTATTGCAACTGTCCTTGGAGCAATGTGTTTCCTCAAACTTGTCACTCATTACTTACCCAACATTTTCAAATGCTCACCATGCACAAACTACAACAGGATAAAAGTTCAAACAGCACCAAGAAAATGAAATCTGGATCACTTAACATTAAGTGATTGTAATTACTAAGTGAATATTTGTTGCTACAAGCAACAAATCCACACAGGCTGTTGTCTACTGCAATTTGGGCACATGATGGGCTGCATCATGATCCTTTGATGTTTCTTGAGATTTGCATTTCAGTAACAAAATGTAGGTGTCTTCACAAGAAGAGGGATGGTTAGTGTCAAGCTCATGGTGGATCTTCAGCGCAAGGCATCTCCAAATTTCAGTGTGCTTTACCACTTTTCTCATGTTATTTTTCCCCTCTCCCTGCATTTTTTAATCTTCAGGAAAACCATCCTCTTGTACAGGAAATAACAAGTTTTTAGCGTGTACTGTTACACCAGCACTGTGTTATGTGGTTCCCTGTGGCCAAAATGGAAGTGAATGTGACTGTACTGATTCTGATACTGATACTTTTTCTGTAACAATCACTCACAACATGAGTGTCCATGCAGCTTATAAAAGTCAGCTCCAAACTGTGACCCTGAAGGCCAAACCAGAATTTTGTGCTCTAATATTGGTTCTTTAACTTGGAGGATGTTGGTGAGCCAAACAAAGATCACCTTTGGCAGTCTATTATTTGAGAATCAGAGATAAATTGATCCTGTCGTGGACACAGTGATCCTGTCGTGTAACCATCTATTTTGATCTGTGGCTTACAATAGTAGTGATGTTTGCACCATGAATTGTTGCCCTTGTATATCAATACATCTTGAACCATTTGTTCATCTCTCAAATCAGTCAGGATAGAGCCAAATTTGTAGTGTTTTTATAGCCAGAAGGAGGAACATCGGCCAGTCACGCAATGATCCATTACGTCGAGACATCAGTGCTCCCTACATTATCACCTTCCCAGGCACCAGTAAAATTGTAGCCAGCTCAGAGGATTTGGGCAGCGAAGTGGAAATGGTGGTGATGATAGAGGTGTGCAAACTTGTTCATCACATGAACTGGCTTCCTTGAAACCCACCTACTGCTACAAAAGAAAATCACCTTCTTCACAATGTTATGCACACCAGCAAGATAACCTGGCAGCTCTCCTGAGGTCTGCTATCTTCTCTCATTAGCAACCTTTTGAGTTCTTCCTCATGATGCACAGCAAATTCACCCTATCCATTATCGGTGTCCATCAATTGTCTATGATGTCAATGGTATAACGACATTCACTACATTTATTAACTGCTGTTAAGTATGAAAAGCACCTTCAATTTGCACTGGGCGCTCCTTGCACAGCAAGTGAAGGATTGTTCAGTTATTAATGCCAGTTAAACTAGCAATTTTAGTCAGGGCTTTCTTTTGAAACATTTTTGCATTTACTGGAGTAAGCAAATGCTTTTTAGTTTAGAGTCCCGGTTGAAAGATACCCATTGAAGAAATGCAGCTTGCAATCATTTCTACACTGAGATATCAGTCGAGATTCATTATGCGGTCCACATGGGCCTTCTGAGTCAGTGATACCATTGAGCAAGTTTGACACTTTGAGCCTTTGGCTCAAATCTGGATCAAACCTGCTGGAGGATTAAATTAAGAGATCTCTGAAGAGAGAGATTCAAAGATTTTTGAAATAGACCAGCTTAGCACTGGATAAACACAAAATACGGAAAATGGAAGCTGGTTCATTAAGTCTTTATTTAAAAAAAACCCTGCTAAATGAAACTCACATGCATGTTCTGGGATTTGGAGCCCTACAGGTGGATAGCTGGGACCTGGAATCTTGCATACTGACTAGTCAGACAGAAAACTGGTATTCATGACCTTTTTTATAAGCCATTTCATAGACATTACTACCTCCTTGCGTGGGAGGTAGTGCAGGCGTTGAATTACAACCTCATCATTAGCTTTTGTGTTACAGCATCTGAAACTGATTGTAGTTCTTAAGGTTCATAGATCATGCAGAAAGCACTTTGCAAAGTTTTATTAAATAGTCAGCAGAAATAAAGGTAGTAACCTGAGTAAAGGCAATAAACATTATTCTTTGATCCAATTCTGGATCATTGGAACCTCTTTCGGGGAAGGAGTGACCTGTATAAAAAGGACGGGTTGCACTTGAACCCAAGGGGGACCAGTATCTTGGCGGGGAAATTTGCAAAGGCTACTGGGGGACTTTAAACTAGATAGCTTGGGGGAGGGACTCAAATAGAGATAGCTAGGAGACGGTGTCTGAGGCAGGAGGCAGAGAAGGGAAGCACCCAGACCCGACATGTACGGGGGAAAGAAGAAAAAATAAATAAACAGAGAATAAGAGGTGGTGGGTGTCTTAAAGGTGTGAGCAGAGAGAAAGTGGGGTATAAAATGACAATAGAAGCAAGTGGTAGCAAGGTGAAAATTAATCGTGGCTGGCAGGTAAAATCCAGGAAAAATAACAAAAGGGGCAACTTGTCAACATAATTGTATAAAGGGTAAAAGTGTTGTAAAAACAAACCTGAAGGCTTTGTGTCTCAATGCAAGGAGCGTTCGTAATAAGGTGGATGAGTTGAAGGTGCAGATAGCTATTAAGGACTACGCTATAGTTGGGATCACAGAGACATGGCTCCAGGGTGACCAAGGCTGGGAGCTGAACATCCAGGGATATACAATATTCAGGAGGGATAGATGGAAAGGAAAAGGCAGTGGGGTAGCGTTGCTGGTGAGAGACGAGATTAATGCAATAGAAAGGAAGGACATTAGCATGGAGGATGTGGAATCGATATGGGTAGAGCTGCGAAACTCTAAGGGGCAGAAAACGCTAGTGGGAGTTGTGTACAGGCCACCCAACAGTAGTATTGGAGTTGGGGGTGGCATCAAACAGGAAATTAGAAGTGCGTGCAACAAGGGTAACACAGTTATAATGGGTGACTTCAATCTGCATATAGATTGGGTGAATCAAATTGACAGGGGTGCCGAGGAAGATGATTTCGTGGAATGTATGCGGGATAGTTTTCTAAACCAGCATGTAGAGGAACCAATGAGAGAGCAGGTTATTCTAGACTGGGTATTGAGTAACGAGGAAGGGTTAGTTAGCAGTCTTGTTGTGTGTGGCCCCTTGGGCAAGAGTGACCATAATATGATTGAGTACTTCATTAGGATGGAGAGTGACATAATTAAGTCAGAAACAAGGGTTCTGAACTTAAACAAAGGTAACTTTGAAGGTATGAGCTGTGAATTGGCCAGGATAGACTGGCAGGTGAGTCTTAAAGGGTTGACAGTGGATGTGCAATGGAAGGTATTTAAAGGCTGCATGGATGAAGTACAAAAATTGTTCATACCAGTTTGGCAAAAGATTAAATCAGGCAAGGTGGAGCATCCGTGGATAACGAGGGAAATCATGGATAGTATAAAAACTAAAGATGAGGCATACAAATTGGCCAAAAAAAGCAGCCTACCAGAGGACTGGGAGAAATTCAGAATCCAGCAGAGGAGGACAAAGGGCTTAATTAGGAAAGGGAAAATAGATTACAAAAGGAAACTGGCAGGGAACATAAAAACTGACTGCAAAAGATTTTATAGATATGTGAAGAGAAAGAGACTAGTTAGAACAAATGTTGGTCCCTTGCAGTCAGAAGCAGGTGAATTGATCATGGGGAACAAGGTCATGGCAGACCAATTGAATAACTACTTTGGTTCTGTCTTCACTAAGGAAGACATAAATAATCTGCCGGAAATAGCAGTGGACCGGAGGTCAAATAAGATGGCGGAACTCAGTGAAATCCAGGTTAGCCGGGAAGTGGTGTTGGGTAAATTGAACGGATTAAAGGCCAATAAATCCCCAGGGCCAGATGGTCTGCATCCCAGAGTGCTGAAGGAGGTAGCCACGGAAATAGTGGATGCATCAGTGATAATTTTTCAAAACTCCTTACATTCTGGAGTAGTTCCTGAGGTTTGCAGGATAACTAATGTAACCCCACTTTTTAAAAAAAGAGGGAGAGAGAAAGCGGGGAATTACAGACCAGCTAGTCTAACATCGGTAGTGGGTAAACTGCTATTCAGTTATTAAAGATGGGATAACAGCGCATTTGGAAAGTGGTGAAATTAGGACAAAATCAGCATGGATTTACAAAAGGTAAATCATGTCTGACGAATCTTATTGAATTTTTCGAGGATGTAACTAGTAGAGTGGATAAGGGAGAACCAGTGGATGTGTTATATCTGGACTTTCAGAAGGTTTTCGACAAGGTCCCACATAAGAGGTTAGTATATAAACTTAAAGCACACGGTATTGGTGGTTCAATATTGATGTGGATAGAGAACTGGCTGGCAGACAGGAAGCAAAGGGTAGGAGTAAACGGGTCCTTTTCAGAATGGCAGGCAGTGAGTAGTGGGGTACCGCAAGGCTCAGTGCTGGGACCCCATCGATTTACAATATACGTTAATGATTTGGACGAGGGAATTGAATGCAACATCTCCAAATTTGCAGATGACACCAAGCTGGTGTCACCCATAGTTAGGTGGGAGGAGGATGCTAGGAGGCTGCAGGGTGATTTGGATAGGCAGAGTGAATGGGCAGATGCGTCAGATGCAGTATTATGTGGATAAATGTGAGGTTATCCACTTTGGTGGCAAAAACATGAGGGTAGACTATTATCTGAATGGTAGCAGATTAGGAAAAGGGGAGATGCAACAAGACCTGGGTGTCATGATACACCAGTCATTGAAAGTAGCCATGCAGGTGCAGCAAGCAGTGAAGAAACCAAATGGTATGTTAGCATTCATAGCGAAAGGATTTGAGTATAGGAGATTGGAGGTTCTACTGCAGTTGTACGGGGTTTTGGTGAGACCACACCTGGAGTATTGCGTACAGTTTTGGGCTCCAAATCTGAGGAAAGACATTCTTGCCACAGAGGGGGTTCAGAGAAGGTTCACCAGACTGATTCCTGAGATGTCGGGACTTTCATATGAAGAAAGACTGGATAGACTCGGCTTGAAATCACTGGAATTTAGAAGATTGAGGGGGGATCTTATAGAAACTTACAAAATTCTTAAGGGGTTGGACAAGCTAGATGCAGGAAGATTGTTCCCGATGTTGGGGGAGTCCAGTACAAGGGGTCACAGTCTAAGGTTAAGGGGGAATTCCTAGGTCTGAGATGAGGAAAACATTCTTTACACAGAGAGTGGTGAGTCTCTGTAATTCTCTGCCATAGAAGGTCATTGAGGCCAGTTCATTGGCTACATTCAAGAGGGAGTTGGATGTAGCTCTTGTGGCTAAAGGGATCAGGGGGTATGGAGAGAAGGCAGGTACGGGATACTGAGTTGGATGATCAGCCATGATCATATTGAATGGCGGTGCAGGCACGAAGGGCCGAATGGTCTACTCCTGCACCTATTTTTCTATGTTTCTATGTTTCTAAAGATTTGAAGTAAATCCACCAGAAGTCTCTCCTCTTGCGTATGCATAAGGCCAGTATATCAGCACAGAGAAATCGGACTGAAAGATTCATTATGGAAGTTGATATTAGTTGAGATTGTAATGTGTTACAATGTTGATATGCATATAAATGCCTAGAAAGTTCAAATGGGCATGAAATATTACTTCTAAACTCTTCCTTCTTTAATATTGTCATGCTCCAAAAAACAAGCAATTATTTTTAAATGTTTAAGAAAGAACTGCAGATGCTGGAAAATCGAAGGTAGACAAAAATGCTGGAGAAACTCAGAGGGTGAGGCAGCATCTATGGAGTGAAGGAATAGGTAACGTTTTGGGTCGAGACCCCTCTTCAGACTGATGTAGTGGTGGGGGGGGGAGAAGAAAGGAAGAGGCAGAGACAGTGGGCTGTGGGAGACCTGGGAAGGGGAGGGGAAAGAGGGAGAAAGCAAGGACTACCTGAAATTGGAGAAATCAGTGTTCATACTGCTGGGGTGTAAACTACCCAAGCAAAATATGAGGTGCTGCTCCTCCAATTTGCAGTGGGACTCACTCTGGCCACGGAGGAGGCCCAGGACAGAAAGGTTGGATTCGGAATGGGAGGGGGCGTTGAAGTGCTGAGCCACTGGGAAATCAGCTTGGTTATTGCAAACTGAGCGGAGGTGTTGGGCGAAGTGATTTCCAAGCCGATGCTTGGTCTCACCGATGTAGAGCAGCTGACACCTAGAGCAGCGGATGCAATAGATGAGGTTGGAGGAGGTGCAGGTGAACCTCTGCCACACCTGGAAAGAATGCTTAAATCCTTGGATGGAGTCAAGGGGGGAGGTAAAGCGACAAGTGTAGCATTTTCTGCGGTTGTTTTTAAATGATTGCTTTGACATGTGAGTTGGATTTGGATGTATCAATGAAGAGCTTTGAGTGAGGTCCTATATCCCAAACTGATTATAGTGTTAGACAGCCTGGTCTCTTGTTGTATTTTCTACAAGCATAAATGTCTTGTGCATTACTGACAGTCAAGCAAAAGGAGAACCTGCTGCACATATTTCATTCAATTTGCTCCATCTTGTTAAATACCTCATTTTTTGAGGGGCATTGAAGGGCTAGGGGAGAGGTTGCTCCATCCCATTGATAAGACTGAGCTTCTGC